>CM057452.1:731652500-732852500 GCA_016271365.2 Neoceratodus forsteri
GTACCCCCAGAGGTACACCGTAGACAGCTAGTGTTTAGGCATATGTTATACTAACATATAGGGCTAAGGGCATCTACCGTACAAGAGTAGATGTCGGAATATGTATGCATATTTTTGTTATACACTTTGCTTTCTAATACATATACATTTTCTATGTATTTCTTACTTACAAGATGTTAGGACATCTGTGTCCTTGTAATGATTATGATATATAAGTCGAAATTGCCACCTTTTGGTGATTTGTACTACTACACTGATTTGTGTAAGAACTGTACTCTTTTGTTTCACAAAGTGATGACTTCTACAAAATTGTATAATGTTATCTTGGACCGTGGAGCCACCTCTAGTTTAGCCAATAGGGCTCATCTCTGTAACTAGAAATGTTTCTATCTTGCAGTAACCATAGTAATTATCATAGGTATATAATGTGAGACACTGAGTTTTATACCTCGGAGACCCCAAGAGACACAAAGAAACCTCAAGGTATAGGGAACACTTAGCATTGGCTCCCGGTTCGTATTGGTAAGAACTGCTTAGGGCAACTGGGATTTTTCCTTTTGGTAGTAATAAACAAGTTTATTACTCTTATGCAACATGTCTGTGATTTCTTGCATTTCCAGTATTGCCAAGAACCTGAGAGTGAGGTTTAGACCTCCTGACAATTGGCGACCACATGCAGGCTATATATGGTGTTTGTGAGATTTCACTTGTTGCTTAAAACTTTTCCCTTCCCAACGGGGACTGTAGGTATACATTCCTGCATCATCTCTCCCGTTTTCTGACCACTTTATAGTCACTTGCAAAGTCTGGCTGCTTTTCTTGGGTGTGGTCGATGCCGATTCGACCCACTCCTCAGCAGCTTTGAACTGCAAGCCTATAGAGTATACAGTAGCCCGACTGTGTGTAAAGTGTTCCTGCTGTAGATCGATACACAGCACGGCACCTTTTTCACAGTTTGATTTTTCATTCCCTCCCACACAATGGCCACCATATCAAATATCTTCGCAGAACTGAGACTTGATGTCTCTAACTTCCTTGCCTTCCATGGAGGATGGGCTGACTTCGCATGGGACACAAGTCAATCTGACAACCCTATACTGGGGATCTCAACCCAGTACTGTGAGACGAGATAGTAAGCATCATGCCAAAGGGCTGTTGGTCATGGCTCTCTATGCTGCTCTGGAAGCCTCTGAAGCGAGGTTTGAAACCCTTGACCTGCAGATCTCATCTCTTAAGCAAGAGATGGGTTTGCAAGAAACAGAATGTGTTAGACTGCAGCAGAATTTGGAGTCTGAACTTCAAACACTGCGCAATGAAAATGATTCACTTTTGCATCATTCTGCACAGGCTGGAGAGCAAGAAATGTGTATGTTGAAGCAGGAGTGTGAAAGTTTGAGACAGGATAAGGGGCAGGCTTTGAACATGAATGACTTGTTAAGTAGAATGAATAAACAACTGAGTGAGGATATGGGAGAGCTACAGGATGAGATAAACCATAACTTAGATGTGGCTACTAGGGACAATCATGAATTGAGCACCGTGTACATAGTACTGCAGAAGCAAATGCACGATGAGGTTGATGTGAATGTTGCAAATGTGAGTTATGCAGAATGTGAATCTAAGATGGCAAAACTGCGCCATCAGCGAGAGGTTCTGGCTGGACATGTTAAGGCGATGGGAGGCGTTGCCCCTGCCTTAACCATGTCATCTGAAGGGGAGGTTTCAGATGATGACATTTCTCAGTACAATGCCCATTCACACCCCTACTATGGTTCAGAAACCCCTCCCAGCCATCCACAACATGGTGGGACCCCACTCCACCCACACCTCGTCATCGTTGTTGATGTCATGATGCATCATGGGTAGCGTAACATGGTGTACCCATGATGAGAGAAACAGGCAAACCTGGTCAGCCTTTCTCAGTAGCCATTATTAATGTGGAAGACAGACAGGAGATAGAAGCAATGATTGAGAATGCAATAGGCAATGTACAGGATGGCCACAGTGGCATGGTACACATGCATGTGTGGGCAAGCCCTGTGGCCTGACCAGATGTGCGGGGGGGCATGGGCGGGAGTGGGGTCAGTCCACACGGCCACACGCATCTCCATGCAACACAGCACACCCCACCCACACACACCCACACTGGCACCTGCAGGCACGTGCCTGGGTGCTAGAACATGGCATGGATCAGACGCAGTACACCAGTGCACAGGTGCATCCACTGCTGTGGTGGGATCATCACACACATGTCACACAGGCCAGCAGCTGGGCAGGTGCACACACAGCCAGTGTGTGGCACAGTCCATGGATGCCACGTCCGTGGCATGAACACGTACACACAACACCCATGTGCACATAGGGTGGCAGCAGCAGACTGCAGACAGAGTGGCGGGCACATCAGGTCCACCATGTGTTCACACGGCCACAACAGACACATGGACAGCCTTGCTGTGGCCGCTCAGCAGACCTTGACTGTGCAACAGCCACTGGGGGTGTCTGCGACTGTCCCCCAAGGGTGGTACTGCGGGAGCATGACTGTGTCCTCACAGGGGTCTGCAGGCTCCAAAACAGGCCCGCTCCGGGCATACCTGGGATGCCAACAGCAGATCCTGGCATCAACACTGAGGGGGTCATATGATGCCAGGACCGTGGGATGGACAATGCACTCAATGGGGTCTGCAGTGGCCAGCCGCACCCCATGGCAGCCAAGGGGGTTAGGCCAAACTTGACCGCAGTGACATGGTGATCCAAGGCCATGGTCATGTCCTCCCACAGTTGACTGATGGTGTTCTGGACCTGTACAAACCCCCTTTCATGTTGCTATGCTGCCTGGTGCACCTCTGCGTGAAGTGCATGCACCCCAGCCACAAGCAGCACCTGTTGGTGCACATAGGCGCACAGCAATCGAGTGTGCTCATGCAAGGGGTTGGCACCCCGGGGCACATGGGCATTACATCGACCCACCAGTGGCATGCGACCATGCTGCCCAGCCCTCCACTCAGGTGGGTGCTGCACAGTGTGGTCCCTGGCTACTCACTGACCAGTGCACTAGCAGCAGACGCTGCACCTGGCCCCCCAACATCCCCAGCAGGCTGCTGCTGCCACCCCTCCGGCCACTGTGCACTGGACAGTGCCTGTGCAGCTGTATCACCACCACCACCATCCCCCCAGGAGTGGTGGCAGGCAGCCAACCCACCATCAACAGGGCACTGGTGGCACTGCCAGGGATGGTGTATAGTACGGTTGTCTTCCCCTCGATCACACCCCTACTGTCCAGGATAATAGTTGCATCGTCATCAGTGTCGGACCCCACCCTGATCTGTGTCTCTGCACACTTCACGCCATGGCTGCTGTCCCACTGGAACACAGCCAGGGCCTCATCCGCCACCATGCCCAGGACATCCAGCCAGATGGCGGTGATGTGCTGCAGCCGATTGGGCCCCCGGATGCCAGTGAAGGTGAATGACTGGTCCTCCAGGGCTGGGCATGCCCCCACTGCCCCTGCATGCTGGTGTTCCAGTGCTGAAAGGGAAAGCAGTCACATTAGTGCCGCCATTGTACAGGCCCCCCCAGTCACCACCCCCTGCCCCTAATGCCGATGTACCTACCATGCAGTGATGGGCTCCCACTGGTCTGGAAGCCACCTCTTGGCACCCCTTCAACAGTGTTGGGCCACATGGTGGCTGCCACCAGCTCCTCCTGCAGTGTGAGCTGTGGCATGTCAGTCTGGCCCCCCACCCATGGCCGCCCTTGTGGCCCAGATGGCCGCCACCTTCTCCTTGGTCCGACACCTTTTGTTGCCCACCTTCTTCTTGCACTCCTGTGCAGAATGCTGGTGACTGCCCTGCTGGTTCACAGCCTCCACCACCTCCTCCCAGGCTGTGGCCCTGTCCTGAAGTGTGCTGGTTGTGCCACTTAGCAGAGGCTCCCTGTTGAGGTACGCCTTTAACGAGGCATCCGCCTCCGCCTCCACCTTCATGGAGGTGCTTGCATGTAGTCCCCCACTCCTCACTCTCCTCATGTTCAGACATGCTGCTACCTGTGGGCAATGACATGTGGTCAGTGGATGCAGCGGCCCACACCTGCCGCCCATCCCGCTGTGCTGTCTGTCCCCTTAGTGGGCATAACTTATCTCGGATGGTTGCAATACCGGTCCATGGCCTGTGCAGTCCCGCATTGCCTTATAGCGCATCGCATGCAAATGGGCATGCAAATGGGCTGATGCACAACAGTAATGAGATGCTAATTCCCCCAGTGCACCACAGATAGGCTGATGAGCTGATCTGCATATGCCAGCTGAATATCGCTTTGTTGCACTTTGTGCAATGGACTTGTGCTGGCACAAATCATGGAGCAATGCTGTGATGTGCGCAGTGCACCCATCACTATGCATACAACATAGCATGTACCAACACCTATTGCACAGCACACGCTAGATGCACTATGGGCCATATGGTACTCGGCTGCTATAGGACCTATGGCACTCAGGTGCTACAGGGCCTATGGAGCTCAGGCACTATAGGGCCTATGGTGCTCAGGTGCTATAGGGCCTATGGCGCTCTGGTGCCATAGGGTCTTTGGCGCTCGAGTGCTATAGGCCCTATGGCATCCGAGCACCACAGGCCCTATAGCACCTGAGTGCCATAGGGCCTCTAGTGGCTGAGCGCCATAGGGTCTGTAGAGCATGGTGCCCTCTGGTCCCTATTGTGCACCATGCATTCTGGTCCCTATAGCGCACTCATGCACAGTGCGTGTGCTGATCCCTGACCTGTCCTATGCCCCCGGGGACCTCTGCCCCATGTGCCAGTGTGGCCACACCCACACTGTGCATCCCAGGGGATGCGCGATTGATGAGGGCAGCACATCTGCGAGCGAGGTGCGCATCCCAAGCATGTGGAGCTGGTGCACTACAGGGCACCATTTTGAATTGCTACACTGTGGAGTAGGCATGCTGCAGTGCGCAGTACCCCGGGCTCAGAACTGGAGCCAAGTTGGATTGGTGAACCTGGTGGCCCAGGTGGAGCCCAATGCTGCCTGCCTGTTTGGACAACAGCCACTCACCAGGTCCAGGACAGAGGTCAGGCAGGAGTTTGCGGATGGCCTTGAGCAGGCTCACAGTGTGCGGTGCAGAAGGGAGAAGTGTCACCACAGATATGGTGACCTACAGAGGCAGAACCTGGAGAGGCCCAGGGCACTGCAGGCACATGTCCGGAGGGGGACCGTGCCATGGCTGGGTAAGTGTGCTGCATCTCTGCATGTCCAGTAGTTCTGTGGAGCTGGCAGAGCTGCATGCCATGCCGGTGGGGTGCTGTCACTGCGTGCCCTGTGGCCTCAGACTGCACATCACTGGGTGCGCTGCACCACCGCACTGTGGCCGTACCAGGCTGGGGTGCACTCTGTGCAGGGGGGGTGAGGGTGGTGGGCACGTGTTGTTGCTGTGTACTGATGTGTGCTTGTTTATGTTCCTAGGCCCTAAGACCCGGAGGACAGCCAGGGTGGCAGGTGCACCTGGTGGGCCATGGCAGGCTGCCACAGGACCTATGGCTGGAGCTGTGGGACAGAGGGGTGGAGCCGCTGGACTGGCATGAGCAGCACAACAGCGGGCAGGTAGGCACTGTGCTTCAATACATTGTTGTGCAGGGTGGGCAGTGGTGGTAGGGGTGCAGCCTCAGCCCCCTGTGCGCTGAGCCGTGGCAGCTGTGTGCAGCCCACAGTGTGCGTGGTGCTGTGGGATTGCCATTGCACATATGTGTGGCAGCTACTGGTGGGCTGTGGGTGTGACTGGCTGCCACCTGTGTTGCTGTGGTCCTGCTGCTGCACCATGCCACCTGTCTACCACTGTGCAGGTGGTTGGTCCATGGGTGGTGGTGTCCAGTGCTTTACATAGCTGTGGCATGCTGGGTCGGTGGCAGGTGTGGGCCCACCCACTGCAGGTGGCCAGGGTGCCACCCCAGGGGCGTGTCACCACTCTCTCCTCCTCACAGATGGTGGGCTGGGGCTCCCTATACATGCACTTATCACCTGTTCCCTCCTTTGCCATAGGTGTCCGATGGGGTCTTCATCAGCTGAACTACAGCAGCCTCCTGCAGCGGCTCATCACCATCACCACCGCCACACTAGAGGTTGCCCTACTCACCAGATGGCTCCTGCTGAGGGGCCAGCACCAGGCGGCGGTGGGACATGGCTGCCCATAGGGCATGTTGGACCTGATCCTGCTGTTTCTGCACCTGTCCACCCCTCCCATGCCTTCTCCTGTCCCTTTGTATAGCCCTGTCCCCTGTCCACATCCTTCTCTTCCCTTCCTTGTTCCTGCACTGTAAATAGTTTCCCCTACCTTGTTCCCTGTTGTGATGTTATGCTTGTTATTTAATACAGATTTTATACGGTTACTCATCTGTGTCCGGGTCTGCATTGCAGTTGGCGAGTGGAGCCATGCTGCAGTGGTGTGCTGGGTGGCTGGGTGGTGCACCTGTGTTGTTCTGTGGACTGTGCATGGTGGTGTTTGTCCATCGGTCAGTGGCTGTGCCCTGGGGAGGCCATGGGCTGGCTGTTTGGGATGTGTGGCATATGTGTTGGGTGCAGTTTGCTAGGGTGTGGCCAGCTGTAGCCCGGGTGGAATGATGTGTGTCATCCAGCAGGGGGCGGCCAGTGGCATCCCACACTTGGCTGTTGGTGCTACCTTTCCTGGGTCCACCACTGTGCTGCACATGGTTGGGGACCAGCTACATGCCCGTGCTCCTTGGGCGGTGTTCCATCATGGGCCAGCTGTGCCTCTCACCTGGCTCCACTGCCTCCCCAGCAGCCACCCCTCTGAACTGGTGCCTTGCTCCTTGCTGTGCCTGAGACTGGTCTATTTGTGTCCTGATGCATCATCCTCAGCCCCTTGCACATGCATGGCTGCGCTATTGCATTTGTTGGTTTGCTCCCTGGTGCACCTCTGACTGCGCTCTGGCACATCCATGCAATGTTCAACCGTGTTTCGCTGGCGCACATCACCATGCACAACCTTTGAACATCACACTCATTGCACCATGGCACATTGGATTTGCACTGCTGCCTTGCAATGGTGTCTGGCACATTTCTGAACATCCCACCCTTGTCTTTTTGCTGTTTTTTTTATTTTAAGTGCCCTAACGCAGAGACAGTTTGGTATTTTGATCTGATATTTTCAGGGTAGAAAGGAGCTGGCTCACAGATGTGCCTTTTGCTGGTTTGGTGAAAAAAAATATTAATCCATTCCAAAGTTATTCAAATTTAAAATTTAGGGTTCTGAGCATGGTCACTTAGCTACGGAAGTGCATATACTGAGGAGCATTAGACAGGCAGATAGCACTGTATAATGTGCCACTCACTCACCCATACAGAAAAGAAGTGAAACATCATGAAACTGAAAGTCCAATGTAAAAAGTAAAGCTTTAATTAATGTGTAAAAAGTCTCTATGACTAAACTTAAGATTTAAAAGCATCTTTCGGTCTCAGATCCAAACCTGGGTGAGTGCAACATGATGTTTTCATTGGAATAAATGTAAGAATCTGCATGTAATTGTCTTTGATTCCACCCCTTCCCCACTACCACACACACTCCCACCCATCAGCCTCATGAACAATCAGGGAGTTCCCAACAGATATAAGATAAATAAGCAATTACAAAAAAAAAAAAAGGGATCATAAGTTGATGCCTGTAAGGTAGTGCATTTGTAGTTATGCAGATGCAGCTGTTAACGTTCAATCACATTCAGAATTCTCTTTTCCAACACCATCCTCCCCACAGACACACATACTGTTAGGGAACTTAGTAAAATAATTTTAAATATGAAATAATGTAATAGGCCAAAATAGGTATTTATGCAATGCTGTATAATTATTCAGTACTAATTGTCACTCCCCTTTCCCTCTCCAACACCTGAGAAGCATGCCACTCCATCACATTTCGTATTTTCAGTCCTGGCATCTTGTTATGTGAAACACAACAGACGTACTAGTCAGGGGTCTCTGTGCATCATTAAATCATGTTTTTTTGTGTTTTGCTCTCTGTGTGATACATGCATTTGAATATAGGACACAAATTTTGATTGATACTTATGCTAGAGTGCTTCAGTGGTTTGCTTACAATGGTGGTTAGTGATCCAATTACGCTCATTTTGCTGGAACTTTAAAATCATACACAGCACTAAATGTCAGTGTCCCAAACTGTAAGGAAATCTTTCATTTTGCTAATTGTTGCTCCATCTAAAGTGCTGTTCCATATGGAAGGGGTGTGTCCTTATCGAAAGCTCCTACTTAATTTGCTGATAATCTGATGCTAGATCTATATTTATTCTTTACCTTGGTTAGAGCACTGGTTTTATTGTGTTCTGTGCTTGCATCTCCATGCCTGATGACAAGTCACAAACTTCAAAGACTAGTGCCCCACATTTTCCACTTTCTCAGACTCAGTACTGCTTACTTCAGGGACAGAAGTTGAGAGGCAAAGGGTTTAATTGACTGCAGCACTTTCAACTTCCAGGCTCTCCTTTAGTATATCTTGTTGCAATCTATTGTTAAACTTTTGACTCATTCTCCCTTGGGACCATCATTTTTGGACCCTTTCAAGTGATCTGCACCCTTGAAGCTTGAAAGGGAGCCTATTACATACTGGAAGTTTTTAATACAGACCTGTAATACCAGGTTTTGTGCCTTTACTGATGTAGTATACAATACAGCTTTCAGCAAAGTGTGCGATATCCTGCTTTTAAGTAGGAGCTTCATGCCTCTACACCGCATGCTGTATAATGTATAAAATAAATTACACACTGTCTATCATTTTTGACAATTTTTTGCAAATGCTGATCATGTGGAAATCAAATCACTAAAAAGGGCTTAGCTCTTGTGCACACTCTTGTGATAAGCAGCATTACAGGGAGCACAACTGCTGAAAAATCTATAAAGTTATTTCAGTAAGTTCTCCAATGGGTGTAGAGGTGCATCTTTCTTTGTACAAATACACTGCTTAGTGTGGCTAAGTGTATATCTTTATAATTGACAATCAAGAAGAAAAATGCAACCTGCAGACAGTAAACAGAGCTAATCGTATGTACAAGACACAATATCACCACATAACCCCCAGAATTTAAACCAATACCCTTCCCGCATAAGCCAGGTAATGAGTGGAATGGCGGGAATTACAAGTGCCCATATTTAATATATGTTTCCATGGTATCTATTCCCCCCCCCCCAATTACCACCTTATTCTACTGTTTCTCAAGGTGTTTACTGCACAAGGTGATGTGTGCTCTAGCCATAAGGATCTCAATTTACTATGAAAATATGCACAACACAAAACACTTTTAGAACAAGTATAGTCACTACAATGCACCTTCACACTATGTATAACACTAGATGTGTATCGCAGGCTTTTTAAAGAGGTCATTCTGGGTGCTAGATATTTCAAATAAAACAATAAGAAAGCACCGTTTATAGTTCTGAACATGTAGCTGTATATGAGCTCTTTCAGGCTGACAGTGCTGCACTTTGCGGCAAAGTCTCAATTAGTTGGAAACAAATGAGAGAGTTGTTTCAGGCTCTATTGTACAAAGTTTAATGCCTTTTACACCACATAGGCTAGCAAACAGCATTCAAAATATGCACAAAAAGGACATGCTGTCCACTTTTTCACTGGGCTGTTTGGCTTCCCTTGTCTGCCCCAATGGCTGCCATAGATATACACTTGAACCTTTTCATGTGATTTAAACAGATTTTAACGTTGATGTTAATGCATTGGCATGGAAATATGCACTTTAATAGTAATAAATCACATGATGATACATCCATTTAAACTCCGCACAACAGAGCTTAAAACACCTCTCACATTTGTTTCCAGCGAAATTGGGACTTTGCCAAGACATGCAGCACTGTCAACCTAAGAGAGCTCATATACAGGTACAAGTTTAGAACTATAAATGGTGCTTACATATCATTATATCTAATGCACCTAGCACCCAGAGTAAGTGCTTTAAAATCACATGCTATGCATCTAGTGTTATACACAGAGTGAAGGTGCACTGTAGTAACTATACTTGATTTAAAAGTGTTTTGAGTTGTGCCTATTTTTGTAGTAAATTGAGATCCTTACGGCTAGAGCACACAGTGTGGTGTGCAATAAACACCTTAAGAAACACTAGAATAAGGTAAATGGAATAAATAAGCAGTACATTTTTACCTTAATAATTTTGAACATTCAAGTCCCTATCATCGTGGGATTTATTATTATTAAATTGTATATTTCCATGCCAATTCATTAACATCAATGTTAAAATCTATTTAGCTCACATGAAAAGGTTCTTGTGTATATCTGTGGCACAGATTGGGGCAAAAAGTGGAAACTTAATAGCCCAGTCAAAAACTAGGAAGTGTATCCTTTTTGTTCATATTTAAATACTATTTGCTAGCCTTTGTGATGTAATACAAATGGATTCACTTTTTAGTACTGTTTTATCCTTACTTTAAGAAAACTTTGTAGGTGCTTTATTACAGTTATGTCATTTTAAATTAATTCAAACTGGTGTCTAACATGTATATTCGTTTTTGTTAATTTGATGATTCTCAGGAGGCAGATAGTTAAACAGATTGCTTCACACTATACCTTTTCTTTTATTTTACTATACTTGTATTCACTCTCCTCATGTTCCACAAAGTAGCTCCCTGGTTTCCCATTTGTTGGCAATCTGTGAAGAACTAATTTAAAGCCAATGACACAAAAGGGAAGCAAATTTGTAAGTGCCAATTTAAAAAAAAATGTAAAGAATACCAGTGAACAAACTGACGCAAAAAAGGGGATCCAGTTCAAGTCATGCATGAGACAGCTACATGTGCACCTAACAGATTATCCCTAGTATCTGTGATTTGTAAGAAAAGCTTTGTAAACTGATGCTATTTGCATAGCTATACCATGTTAAATCCAGTTCCTATTCTGAAAGGGAGATTAATTTGCAGTTCTGAGCCTCAAGTGCTATAACAGTGTTATAGCACTAATAAAGTTTTCTTAAAGTAAGGATAAACAGTACTAAAAAACTAATCAGTTTACGGTATATTAATGCCTTTTACACCACATAGGCTAGCAAACAATATTCAGACACTGTGTGTACAAAAAGGATGTGCTACCAACTTTTTGAATGGGCTGTTTAGCTTCCCCCGTCTGCCCCAGTCTTTGCCATAGGTATACATTTGAACCTTTTCACATGTTAATGAATTGGCATGGAAATACCATATTTCATCAAATAGAAACTGTAGCTTCCATCTGAATTTTTGATTTTGATCAGTGGCTTGTACTGGAGGGTGACTTGTATATGAGGGCATTTTGTGTTGCAAAATCCTATTTTAAGGGTAAAAAATGAAAACATTACTCACCATAGTAATCTTGTTTCTTCAAAGGGATCTCAAATAATTCTTTTGCAGCCCATCTTATATGTGTATTTAGAAGTTATTAGCTCACTTAGTGCAGGGATACCCATAGTAGTTTTATTTATTTTTTGTTATTTTTTTAAGGTTGTTAATTTTAGCTAGTGGGTCTTTTACCCAGTTAGGTTCCATAAGAATCTGAAGCACTCAGAGTGCAGCAGTTGCTAGGGCAGCAGTTTGAAAGTGGCATAAGCCAACTGAGAGTTCCATCATTTGCATAAAATTCCATCTCTCCAGGCAGTTCAATACAGGAGGCTGACTGCATTAAGTTTAATCAAAATGAGTGATTCCTGGGGTCAGAAAAAAATATTACACATCCTGAATGTGACCAAATATATTGTTACTGGTCTACTTCATAGTAAAATAAGCACGACAAACATGAACTAAGATCAAAAATTTAAAAAGAAATAGCATTCATATTTAGAGATAACAATCATAATGAGCCCTACCTACAGAGCTTTATCTGACATGACTTCAACCCAGTTTAGAAGTTGTGGCTTCTATTTGAGGGTGGCAAAAAAACTATCTAAGGTTGAGAAGTACCTAGAAAGAAGCATAAAGGTTAAACTACTATGGGTATCCCAGCACTAAATGAGCTAATAACTTCTAAATACCCATATAAGATGGGCTGCAAAAGAATTATTTGTGTATGACTGGACATGAAATGAACTAAATAACCAATCATTCTCCGAAATAAGAGGTTAACATTTGAACAAATAAGTGTATACTACGCCCCTTGCACACATACTTCTAAACAAGCAGTTGCAAGGACATATCACGCATCAAGAAATGGACCCATTGGCAGTTCCTCATTGAGTCCTGACAGTATCAATGTTGAGAGGGTAAAAATCCAGAAACTTTCTGTCTGACATAAGTGGGATTGCATACCCCACCTTTTAGTCCTACATCCACTTTTTCCAGTCTAAAGAAATGTATATCCTTAGCCGTGCCATGCCCAGTTTCCTGTAAATGTTTCGACATTGCATAAGTTCTGTTGTTTGTTTTGATCACTGTAAGATGGTCACAAATTCTAAGTTTCCGTATTCGTTTGGTTTGTCCAATATAGCTTGCTCCACATAGACATTTTAGTATATACACAACTGCCGTAGTTGAGCAATTGATGAAGCCTTTAATCCTGAATTTTCCCGGATGCTTGAATTTTTTGATAGTACTCATGTGTTGGCAATACACACATCATTCACTCTTGAAATTCCCATCAGGTAGTTTTAACAGCCAATTGTCTCTTTTTATGTCATTTTTACCACTGCATGCACAAGCATGTCCTTTAGAGTTTTTCCTTTTCTGTGGGTTATTTTTGGTGGATTTGAAAATTCCTTCCCTATGTGTGTATCTATTTGTACAATGTCCCAGTTCTTTTTAATAACTTTTCCCATCTTAAATGCCATGGGATTGTATTATGTTGCAAAAGTGTGAATTCTGCTATTGCCATTCTCTATAGGTGCTTTTTTTTCTTAATAAATCACTACAGTCCATTCGTTGTACTGTGTTCAAATGTTGTGTTGATGTCCCCTCAGTATAGCCTCGTTGTTTAAAATGGTTCTCCATTTGTTTGGTTTGTTTTGTAAATTCTGTTTCATCTGTACAGTTCTTTTTCGCACTAGTTAGTTGACTTTGGAGTATGTTTTCAATAAGGTGTTTGGGGTGACAGCTTGTTCTGCATAAAATTATTTTACATTCCATCGGCTTTATATATAATGTTGTTTTAAATTCATTACCTTCTCTATAGATCTTTAAATCAAGAAAATGAACAGACATGGAACGAAATTCATATGTAAATTTTAAGTTTCTACATGTAGAGATAATGTATTCCATAAACATCACTAGTTGTTCATTCGTACTGTTCCAAACAATCAGAATATCGTCAATGAACCATTTGTATAACTTAATATGGTCAAAAAATTCATTTTCAGTAGCATCAAATATAAACCTTTGTTCCCCAGCTCCCATATACAAATTCATCAGATTTGGGGTGAATGTCATCCCCATTGCTGTCCCTATCTTTCGGATATAACAACTGTTTCCAAAGAAAAAGTAATTAGCTTCCAGCAGAGACTCAGCCATGTCTACTATAACATTTTTAGGAGGTAAGATTTCACTTTTCCTGTGATTTTCCAAAAGTACTTTTTATCGCATTCAAGTCTCCATCATGGGGAACATTTGTATGCACACTTTCAATGTCGATTGCCACCAATTTGTCACCCTCATCCAATACCATTCCTTCAATTTTCTTAATCACATCTGCTGAGTCCTTAAGGTATGCTGGTAATAGTGATACTCATTTCTTTATAAATTAGTGAATGCATTTAGACATAGGCTCAGTTACTGAGTTTAAACTGGACACAACAGGATGCCTTGGTGGTTTTTCTGTATGTTTATGAATTTTTGGTAATAAATATAAAACTGGTTTTACTGAATGTGCTACTGTCAGGAATTTCAAATCCCCATCTGTGAGCCACCCTTCCTCATGTGCCTGATATAGCATTCAATCAGCTTTATGTATGAGCACAGTAGCCTCTTGCTGCACTTTCCTCTATGCACATCATAGCATTTCACTCTGTCACTTTACAGCTTTTGCACATTGTCCCCACTCTATCTGCCACTTTGCGGCTTTTGCAAATGCTTGACACTTTAGATTTAAATGGGGTACACATGCATCTTGATTGGTCTGATAAAGGGGTTTCCTGAAACGTCACCACATTTTGCTGCAATACTGGCATTCACTGGCATTCTCTGAGCTTTACTACTAGCTGTCAGAGTTTTTCTGTGCCGTTTTGTTTTTGCACCATAAACACATTTTACCATGCTGCACTGGCATTTCTCTACCTTGTGACTTGAATCTGTGACTGTTTTTGAAATCACTACAAGCACTTTCTACATCTGAAACTAAGAACCAGAATTGGAGTGTTTTTGAGTACAGATAAGTAAAAACATTCCTTGTTGAACATTTTGTGGCTAATCTGACTGTTCTGGGAGATGAGAGCTCCAATAGTAATGTTACACACTCTGCTGGAGTTGTATGCTTGAAAAGAGATTAATAGGTATTGAAATTGTTGAGACATTTGTCCTGATCAAAAACATATTTAAACCTATGCTGTGTCATTTCATACCTCTGCCTGTCAGCTGTAAGCAAAGG
This sequence comes from Neoceratodus forsteri, assembly GCA_016271365.2. Classification (NCBI taxonomy): domain Eukaryota; kingdom Metazoa; phylum Chordata; order Ceratodontiformes; family Ceratodontidae; genus Neoceratodus; species Neoceratodus forsteri. The sequence goes on from CM057452.1 coordinate 731,667,094, forward strand.
AGAGAGCAAGCACACACAAGCAGATTGTATTTTACACAGTAGATGGAGTGGAATGCTTTTATGCAGGCTGAAAACTGTGTTATGGTAATAACCTGATATCTCTTCTTTTATATATCTACATTACTTGAGGCCCTCATCTTTAAGAAATACTACAAAGTGAAATTCGCTGGTTGAAATTTACTTCACTCTTCTGGACTAGCTTAACAGCACAGGTGCATTTTACCCTCTTACATTGGTACATAGAGACTTTACTGGTATTTGGCATTCTATTTATTGAGATTACTGACTTTCTGCACTTGCACTTTACTCATTTTTGTATGTGCCAATTTCCAGCAAAAGATTTCTGCTAGTGGCAGTGGATTGATGGTATATATTTTATTCAAACAAGAAATTCAATGAACTAAGTTTCTAAGAGAAAAATATATATTTTATTACATTTAAAAAAGACGAATGGAAGACAACTTTTTAATAAACATTTGATATCAACATAAAATCCTAGTCTGGTGCTGGCATTTCCTCAGGCAGGTGGAGTTGTGAGGAGCCTGATTACTGTTTAGACTTGAGATAGTGCCATGAAGGGTGACTAGGAAGAGTCAGCACCACCAGGACAGATCTTATGAAGATCGACTCAAGGCACTGAACATGTACTCACTGAAGACCAGACTAGAGAGAGGTGATATGATAGAGACCTTCAGGTTCCTAAAAAGAACAGAGTGAACTGCAAGGAACTATTTAGCAAGAGTTCAAGGACATGGGGCCATGAGAGGAAGCTGATGGGAAGTAGGTTCAAGAGGGATATAAGAAAGTTTTATTTTACAGAAAGGGTACTGGAACTGTGGAATAGTCTGCTACCTGAAGTGGTGGCCACCAAAACCATAACTGTTTCAAGCATGGCTGGGACAGAGTGAAAGGTACTGTATAATGGTTACTCAAGCCAGTAGTAGCAGGTAGGGGAAAGGGGGTTGATAGTGAGGGCTAGTACACTGTTTGGACAATAAGTCCCTGAGTCTGGATACTGAAGATGAGACAGAAAAAGGCAAAGGGCCCATCTAGTCTGTCTCCTGCCTCAGCAGGGCCATTTAGACAGGTTTGTATCTAACAGATACTTGTCCAGTTTCCTATTGAAGATCTCAATAGAGTCAGTTTCTACAACATCGTTTGGCAGAATGTTTCATATTTTAACCACTGTTTGGGTAAAGAAACTTCTCCTGGTGTTTTTCTTTTAGAGTTGTAACTTAATTTGTTTATTGTGACTCCTGAGGTTTATGTCTCTGGCATTAAATTCCAGACCCAGACGAATCATCAGTTCATCATTACCTATGGTTTTGAACATCTGCAGCAAGTCCCCTAATCCTCCTTGTCTCCAATGGATATAGCCCCAGAATGTTTAATCTGGTTTCATAGGGCTTATCACGCAGACCAGAGACCATTTTTCTAACTCTGTGCCAAACCTTTTCAAGGTTAACTATGTCCCTCCGCAGATAGGGGCTCCACAATGGAGTGCTATAATCAAGGTGAGGCCTGATGTAAGTTTTATACAATGGCATCACACATCCCCTACTCCTGCATAGGAAAGTCCTATGGATGCAGCCCAAAATCCTGTTTGTTTTATTTATTACCTCACTACAGTGTTCACTAAACTTTCATTATTCTTAATTAGAATTTCTAAGTCTCTTGTGTTATCAACAATTTTTTAATGTGATGCCATTCAACTTGTATTTGGTATCTACATTTGTGTTGCCTAAGTTCATGACAAGACACTTTTCAGCACTAATGCACATTCCATTCTTTTCTGCCCAGAGTTCTATTGTTTGCAGGTCCCTTATCAGTTGGTCAGATTGCTCACTGGAACTAACTACTGCTCCTACCTTTACATCATCCATGAACTTCACCACCCAACTTTTTGTAGAATTATCTAAGTCTGATGTGAAGAATGTTAACAGGACTGGCCCCAGAACCAATCCCTGTGGTACTCCATTTGACACTCTAAGTCTGACATTACACCTCTTATTTTACCTTTTGAGTTCTGTTTTCCAACCAATTTGTTATCCACTTTGTTAATTTATATTCAGTGTCTGTATTTCATAGTTTGTTTATAAGTATATTATGAGGTACCTTGTCAAAAGCTTTCTGGAAGCCAAGGATATTATGTCCACTGGGTTTTTTGTTCGAGAGCTCTGCTCACCTTTTTATAAAATGACAAGGCGTTCATAAGGCAGGATCTGTTTCTAACGGAAACCATGCTGTGTTTGATGTATGATGTTTTTAGTTTTGATATCATCTTCAAATCTTTTCTTTATTATTGTTTCCATTACTTTCCCCAAAATTGCTGTCAGGCTTATCGGCCTATAGTTAGATGTTATTGATCTGTTTCCTTTCTTAAGCCTTAGACTGCCAACAGAATTAGAATGTATTGGAGATCTGGACAGATATAACAGTACATGGCCCTGCAACGGTTACAAATTGGGGCCACAGTCGCTTTCCTCCAGTCATAGGGCTCCTCACCAGTCTCAAGAGACCCACTGAACAACAAGGTCAGGGGTCCCACCAGCCACAACCTAATTTCCCTAAGCAACCTAAGTTGTAATCTGTCTGGCCCTGATGATTTATTTTTATTTCTCTAACAGTTCCTTCACCTCGTCATACTGTATGTTACAGTTTTAACAGTAGCATTTTTCCTGTTAGCCTGTTAATTTTCAGCTGATGTATTAGTATCCATCCCCCTATAATCAGGTTTACTATACAGTAGATCGAACAGAAATAGTTGTTAAAGTGTTCAGCCATTTGTAGTTCTGTGATTTCTTGTGTACCACCAAGTACTGGCCTCACGGTTCTGTCATCCGATTTATTGTTGACATATGCATAGAATGTTTTACCATTATCCTTTATGTGGGCTACTTTAAACTCAAGTTATTTCCTCTCATTCCTGATCTTTTTTTTTTGTTTTGATTCATCTAAGTTCATTCTTGTATTTCTACAATATTATATGAATTGTTTTCTCTTTTCATTGCTTTAAAAGCTGTTCTTTTTTTATTCAGCTGCTTCCTAATTTTGCTAGTATACCCCTGAGGCACCTGTTCCCTTCTATTGTAAAGTGGTTTATCAGGTATATGTTGTTTTCTAACTCAAGTATTACATTTTTATCTCTTTTCAAAATCTCTCCACAATAAGGGTTTTATCTGTTTTTTCTCCAATTCCACTTTTTCAGAGCTTCATTTATGGCTGTAAAGTCAATCTCATTGTAGTTTTTTGTTACTGTTTCGCCCTTGATTCTTTTAGCCTGGTTCTGCATTTGAAATGTGACCATATTATAATAGTTATATCTGAGGGGTTCAATGATCTCTACATTATGTATTTCATCATTCCCATCAGTTATTATCAAGTCCAGGGTATTGTTTGTCCTAGTTGGGTCATTGACTAACTGACATAATCTGTTTTTTAATAGGGTATTAATGAACATCTGCTCGCATTTCACTTAACACAGTGAGATCTTCCCAATTAATACCAGTTAGGTTGAAATCTCCCAACAATATATCCTTACATTGTGTTATACTAGGAGTTATACTAGGAGGTATAGACATACAGAAAGCCGAGGCCCATTTTGGTATGTCTCCAGCCAAGCTGGTAATTTCCATGTTTATTTTAACAGGATTGAATCGAGTTTATGCTTAAAGATTTTGTGGTCTCTATTATCAAACAAGGAATTAGGTAATGAGTTCCACAAGGTTATTATTCTCTGGGTAAAAAAGGATCTCCTTTTATTATTTTTTGGGTATGTTAGAGATATTTGATAGCTGTGGCTTCTTAAATTACAATTATGTTTATTATAAGACAGATTTAATAGTGTTAGTAACTCTTCCTCCCCACATAATTTATGCATAAAAAGTACATCTCCTCTTATTCTTCTCTGCTCCAGGGAATACATCTTTAATTCATCCAATCTTTGATCATAGCTCATGGTCGATATGTCTTCCACCATTTTGGTAACCCTCCTCTGCACCCCTTCCATTCTATTTACATCCCTTCTCAGGTATGGATTCCACAAAGGGGAGCAGTAATCCAAATGAGGCCTCACATAGGCCCTATAGAGTGGAATAATGCATTTTCTATTTCTGGATGTAAAGCTTCTTTTTATGCATCCTATTAGCCTGTTTGTTTTATTAATGATGTTATTGTAATGTGCATGAAATGTTAGATCCGAGTCTATTATAATACCTAAGTCATTTTGTTGATTTACAGGTTTTATTATTTGTCCTTTTAATGTGTAACCATGATGCAAGTTATTTTTTCCGAAATGCATAACAACGCATTTCTCATTGCTGAATGTCATATGTTTTTTTACAGCCCATAATTCTATTTTTTTTAAGTCATTGATGAGTTCTTGTTAATCTTCCTTAGTATCTACCTGGGCTGTTAGTTTAGTGTCATCAGCAAATTTTATGGCTAAACTGTTTAAATTTGATGTCATATCTGATATAAAGATATTAAACAGAATCAGTCCCAAGGCCGATCCCTGAGGCACCCCACTCGACACCAATCTCATGCCTGATACATGACCTTTTATACGAACACATTGAGTACGATTTTTTAGCCAATCAGTTACCCAATTTGTGATCTGATTGTCAATACCAAGTTTGTCCATTTTATCTATTAGTAGTCCATGTGGTACTTTATCAAATGCTTTACATAGGTCAAGATAAATTACGTCTATAACTTTATTATCTTCTATACATTTACTTATGTGTTCATAAAAAAACATGTTATTTGTTAGACAGGATCTGTTTTTTTGAAAATTATGTTGGGATTTGTCTTCTAATCCTTTTACTTTTAGGTAACTTTCAATCCTAGTTTTTACTATTGTTTCAAACATTTTACCTACTATACTTGTTAAACTAATGGGTCTATAATTTGAAATTTGTGACCGATTTCCCTTTTTAAAAATAGGTGTGACAATTGCAGTTTTCCAGTCCATTGGGACATGCCCTGTATTTAGTGACATGTTAAAAAGTTTATGTAGTGGGTTAATTATCCATTCTTTAATTTCCTTCAATAACCTAGGATGTAACTTGTCTGGACCAGGTGATTTATTTGTGTTTAGTTTGTTTAGGTTGTCCATAATCTCTTTTTTAGTTCTCATTTAAAGTATCTATTGGAATTGTATTGACTATTGATGGATATGTTTTAATATTGAAAACTGAACAAAAGTATTTGTTGAATTCATCTGTACTATCTTGAAGTGATATTTCACTATTATCTATCACCAGTGGATCTATATTTCCAGAGTTTGATTTTTTTTATTATTTATGCAGGAATAAAAAACTTTTTCCACCATCTTTAATGTATGCAAGCTTTGTTTCAAATTTTGTTTTCACCATTCTAATTTTGTATTTACATTTGTTTTGTGAGATCTTGTAATTCCAGATATTCTAATCACTACTGTCTCTTATCATTGCTCTATACAGTCTACGTTTTTGCTTAATTAAATTTGTAATAGTTGGGGTCATCCAAGGTGGAATTTTACCTCTTTTATTGTACAAGGTTCTATTTGGTATATATTTATTTTCTAAGTTTATAATTTTATTTTTGATTTTGTTCCATAATGCGTTACTGCAATCTATGTTGTTGTCCCATTTCCACTCTGATAGAATCTGTTTAATCTTAACAAAATTTGCTCTGTTATAATCTTTAGCTACTGTTTTACCCAAAACTGGTTTAAAACATGTAGAGTTATTAAAGGTAATTATCATATGGTCACTACATAGTAATGGAGGTTTAACCATTATATTAGTTATCAGGCATGTCTGGCAAAACTAGATCCAATATATTATTGTTGCGGGTGGGCTGATCTATTACTTGGTACAATCCATTTGTTGTACATGTATCCACAAACAGAGTTTCAATATTGTTACTACCAATGTTTTCATTCCAATTTATTCCTGGAAAGTTAAAGTCCCCCCATTAGAATTATTTCATTATAATTTGACTTATCATTTATACTATTTATTATATCCTGGTTTATTGTAAAGTTACAGTCAGGTGGCCTGTAACATAGACCAATCAGTAGTTTCGGAGTATTGTCACATAATATTTCTACCCATATAATTTCACTTAATGTACTATTAATTACATCCACGGTTTGTTTTAATTTTATGTTTTCTTTAACAAATAATGTCACACCTCCTCCTTTTTTATCCTTTCTATTTTTGAAATATGTTGTATATCCTGATATATTGTTACACCACTCAGAGTTATCATTCCACCATGTTTCAGTTACAGCAGCTATATCTATTTCTTCATTATTTAAAATATATTGAAATTCGGTCATTTTTGCACCATGTAGACTCCTTGCATTTGTTAGTAGAAAATTTAGACCTGTTTTCAATATACGTTTACTTACTTTCTTGTATTTGTTTAGTTGGTTTTAGGTTTTGTATCTCTAATCTATTCTCAAAATGGCATACCCTGTTCCCCCTTCCTATTAGTTTTTTGAAACATTAATTACATCATAAATGTTACACCCCAGCAGTCTTGAACCATGTTTGTTTAGATGTAACCCATCATAACCATATACCTCATTTTTGTTTTCAAATTTCTCCCAAGTTTTAATGCAAAATATATTATTTGTTAAACACCACCTGAGTAACCAGTTGTTAAATGATTTAATATTTCTAGTTCTATAGTGGCTTGCCCTAGGTACTGGTAAAATTTCAGAAATAATGGGAATTGCATCATGTTCTTGGATACATTTAATAGCATTTTCCATATCAGAAATAATTTCTTGTGTGTCTTGCTTTATGATGTTATTTGTTCCGACGTGTAGTACAACAGTTTTTTTTCCCACTCACATTTTTCAGTATCCCTTGAATCTCATTTGTTATGTCTTTTATCAATGCCCCACTATAACTACAACTAGTTACATTTTCTTTATTTCCTCTTGTTGTGTATCTATCTGTGTACTTTATTATTGAGTAACCTAGAATGAATATTTGTTCCGGTGGGTTTTGATCTAGATTTGATTCCATATCAATTGCTGGTAATTCCTGTTCATTATTTGATTCTGATTGACTTCCCAATAATGGATGTATAGCTAATGAAGCTGTTATCTCTGTAATCATAACGTTATTAGAAGAGGGGTTTTCGGGAGTGTGTTCCTACGTTCGTTTGTGCTTTGTCTGCTGATTTGGGTACCATTGTCACTTTCTGTTTTTTGGAACATTCCTTGTTTGATGTATTTTCTTGTATCTGAATTGATTCAGTTTGTGGTATGATATCCCCATCTATTAGTGTAATCAGTGGGTCAAAACTATTCAATAGTGGTATAATAAAGCATTCAGCTTTCCTGTCTTTCTTTTTTTTAAGGGTCTTCTAGTTTGGACCTCATACCATTCATTGTCTAAGTTATCTTGAATGTCCATATCTCTATGTCTTTTTTTTTTGATGTATTGTTATTTTGAATAGTTATGGTGGGGAATGGCTGGGCAATTTGTTGTTGCAATGTTATGTTGTTTACTTTTGTATTCATTGTCTCATTTTAACAGGATAAGTTGTCACATTCTTCATTAACCATTTTTGTTATTAATTTCTGTTGGCCGATTTCTGGGGCCTTTAACCTTGTGCTAAATAAAGATAGTTCAATACTCATTTCTGCATTCTGTTTACACTTTAAGCAGGTAAAATGGAAGTCAGTTATAGGTATATCTGAAAACAGGTACATATCACATTCAATGCACTGAGTCCCTGCTTCACCTTCAAAAATTATGTTTTTCTCCATTTTTATTTCCAAACAATAGGCTAACTAAAGTTTGTGAGCAAAATTTTACTTCAGAAAATAATCCGGTGGTGTTTAGTCCATTTATCACGCAAACTATCTTCTCTACACAGGATTACTAATTTAGTGATTTTATATGATCTTTAAATCTTGCCCCAGAAGAACGCTTTGCAACACTTAATATGCATAACACGTGCCGACGCACGTGTCTCTGCACTCGTCTCCATGCGCCCTGCTCGCAGGAGGGCTGCTTTTAACTGTAATATGACCCGGAAGTTAAAGATGGGGTCACAAATTCACTTGCAATTTAAATCGCATTTTTAAATGCAGTAAAACAGTTTATGCTGTAACAGGCACTTTTCTATGCAAGCCCCAATAAGATTTTACCTTTAAAGTTTAAAATAAACACAGTATTTGAAAACTGTAGTTCTCAAGACTATGCTGAGGAACTACAGTTTCAACTCTTCCTGGTCAGGTGACTTGTGATCTCAGGGCTCAGAATGACAATACAAACAAACTTAAAACTGAAAAAACTGGCAAGTTTGATGCTAGAAATAGTATATTCTTACACACAGCAACCTTGTAGGATGATGCAACAAGTTTTAAACGCTTTCCCTCTCGCAGGAGGGCTGCTTTTAACTGTAATATGACCCGGAAGTTAAAGATGGGGTCACAAATTCACTTGCCATTTAAATCGCGTTTTTAAGTGCAGTAAAACAGTTTATGCTGTAACAGGCACTTTTCTATGCAAGCCCCAGTAAGATTTTACCTTTAAAGTTTAAAATAAACACAGTATTTGAAAACTGTGTGATGTTACATATGTTCTTTAATAAAGCAAAATGATCTTTTGAACAGGTATCTAGTGGCCTGTAACACATGCCTACTGTTAATTTTTTATTATATTGCCTGGTAATATCTATCCATATTATTCCTCTGTTTATGTCATCCCCTATGACATTGGTTATGTCATTGAATACAACATTCTCCCATAAATACAGGGCCACTCCTGTCTACCCTATCTTAATAGAAAAGTTTATAACTCTCTATATTCTCATTCCAACATATCTGTTGTGACCACCAAGTTTCTGTTATTGCTGACAGATTTATACTATTTTCTTCCAGCATAATTCCAGTTCTGTGTTCTTTTTTATATTGAGGCTTCTCACATTCACCATCAATATTGTTACCCACTCCTTGTCCAAAGATATTCCCTTTCTGTAGTCTTTTACTCCACCTCTCTGGTGTTTTGTTTCCTTATTCTCCTATTGTTATCTACTTTAAAGATTAGTAGCTGTTTGGGTTTTCATTAATGTGGTTGAAGAACATATTTCCCAGGGTTTTGCTACTTCTTCTGCTATGGTGTAACCCTTATTGGCAGGACATATTATTATTTCCATTAAAGATTTCCCATGTTTTCATACACCTTACATTATTTTCAAAATTCCATTTCCATAGCCAATTACTTATTCTCTTAATTTTATTATTCTTACCTCTGCTAGATCTAGGAATTTCCCAGCCTTTGCAGTCATCATCCTGGTGGGCTAGGGCAGCACACTGGATGTCTTCCATGTCCGCCGTGAGTGGCAGGGCAGATGTCTGGGGCCACATAATGAATTATGGCAGGGTCTTCCCTGTCATAAGCTGTGCCCTCCTCTGCACCCCCATGGCCAGCACTACATGCCTTGGTGCATGGCGCATAGTGTTGGCACACCCCCTGGTGCATTGAGGTCTGTGGGGACAGGGATCAGGTGCTAGGTGAATGCACACACACCCTTTTTGCATTCCACACAGGGGGTGCAATGGGTGTGGAGTGTCTCTGCGCTGCACATACACGGTGCAGAGGCACTGTGCACCGTCATGCATAGGCCCCCCAATTTTTTTTTCTTGTATATTGCACACAAAAAAATAGTCATTCTCAAGAATATCCATTCATCTGCAGTGTGTAAAAGAATCACTGTGTGCATACCCTCACTAATTTTATATTTTGGATCCATAAAGGGCCTTAACCAGTATTTCCCTCTCATTAATATACCAATTGCATTTCCACAATACATAATCAATATTTTCTATGTCACTTTCTCCGTGTGTGCAATACCCTAATTCTTTTGGAAGTTTAATATGTCTAACATTCAGTACATTGCTTGGAAATCTTTAGAATTTATACTTTATGAAAGTCCTACACATTTCTGGGTCAGTTAAAACATTCAAATATGGCTTATAGCCCAAACCATGGTTATACTGAACAAACCATTTGGAGTAATGAGTCACCTGGATATCTTCTAGGTCAGTCTTATTCCATTTATTATTGATTGTTTTTGATTATGTATTTCTTGTGTGTGTTGCTAATTATTATACCCATATTGACATATCTGAATAGGTCACATAATCACAGGAGTCCTCAATGTCCCATCACACAAAGTCCATTCTGTGGAGTGTGATCCGGACAACCCCAAATATTCAGGCAGTTCAGTTCATCTCAACACAGAAATCAAAATAGTGAAGTACTGCTTTTTTTTCTCACAGTCCCACATACCCACTTGTTCCCATCATTTCAACTCAGCTGGCCTCTCACCACGGGGCCATTGTTCCACTGTCCCAAAAGGTCAAATTAATTCTCAGTGCAGGACACACTAGCCTCTCATCTAGGGGCTACCATGTCCTCCTCCCAGCTGGCAATCTTCTGATGTTTTGAGGAGGCAGTCTCTCAATTAGGATCCGCTGACTCCCATCCTTCATCCAGGCACACAGTTCACTTGGTGACTGTACCCACTGAGCACAGTGGCACATCCCCATCTTGTCTAAGATCACTTTGCCTTCCCTCGCACCCACTCCTGCGGCCACCTTCAGCCATGCAGCTACATCCTCCACAGGATGTTGATTTTGTCCTACATTTCCCAGACTGGGAAACCCTTTGCAGCAGCCACCACCATGTCCAAATGGATGCTGGTTATCTACCCGCTATCTGGAAAGAAAACTGCCACACCCCTCAAGCAGGCAATCTGCCCTGCATGACCCATGCCAACCCACTCTCTCCCTCTCCTGATTCCTTGTCTATCTCTGTGCACTCCCTTATATCCTTGGCCCACCATCAGGGTACTCCCATGTTGCCAGCAGCCCCCAGGGGCAGTAAAAATTATTAACTCTTACAGGTCCTGGGACAACATATCACAACCACTTAGCCCAACTGGTGCACGTCCCAATGCACTATAATGATGCCCCCATTCCCAGGAGGGGTTATAACTCTTTCCCCAGTTGAACACTCAATACCCTCGGTGAGCTCCAGAGTGCCACCAACCAACCTCATGGAGGCCCAGGCAGGCAAGGTGTGTGCACTCCCCCACCCACCAAACCCCAATAGAGCTTCAGTTTCTCACCACAAAGGTGGAAAAACAAATTTGCACCATGAGGCCCTACTACTAACTTGGATCTCTCACATGCCCTAGCACTATTGCCTGGCCACCGACCAACAGACCTTTCATCTGGACTGCCTACAGCCTAGGGTTGTGTCCCAGGCCTAAATACTGGTCAAGACTAAAATATTGCTGCCCAAGATACTGACCACTGCTTACTAGAAACCCCCTCACTTACAGTACATGTTCCCCCCTTTTAAATGGTACCAAACCCAACAGCTACTATCCTAACAGAAAAATGGATAGGCACACAGGATGCTAATGCCTCTAAACATGTAAAATGCTGCATCATTGATGCATGCACAGTAATAATAACATTCAGCAATTAGCTACATGAACATGATTAACTTGAACATTGCCTCATGACTTGTAACCAGAGTAACTGGGGAACCCTTTGCAGTGGCCACCGCCACTTCCAAACAGGGTGTTGTCTGTCCACCCAATATCCTGAAAGAAAAGTACCATGCCACTCCAGCGGGCAACTGGCCAAACTCAACCCATGCCAACCCATTCCCTTCCTCTCCTGATTTCTCCATTATCTCTGCGCGCTCCCTTACTGTATATCCCTAGCCTGCCCCCAGGGTACTCAAGCACTGCCAGCAATCCCCCATGGCAGCAAAAACTAAAAACCCTTACAGGTACTGAGACAAAATGTTCCAACCATTCATCCCAATGCACTCTAATGATGCTCCATTCCTGGGGGGACAGAGTTTAGTACCATTTGTTTCCAAGTGCAGAAATACTGATGGTGTAATAATTGGGCATTTAACTATACAGTATGTAAACATGGTTGATCTTTAACATGTGTCAGATATGAATTCTGTTCTTCAAAGAAAACACAGATTCTCACTAGTCATGGTAAAAAGATAAAAGTTTTCTACAGAGCACCACAATAGTTATGTTTGCTAGTACTACAAAATGTAATCTCTGTTGTTGTTACAGACAGTGGTAATTACTGACTTCAGTATTAACCCTCTGACATAGCAGTAACATTTATATTTGCTCTCTGCACACAGTTTTAGAGATGTATGCATAAGGTACTATATGTGTCAAAATATATGTGACCTGGTGCAACCATCCAATACATCATTCAGTGACTTCAATGAAGCAGTTCTGTTGATGCTATCATAAGTTACAGGAGCCAGACAAGAAAGGTAGTCATTTGGAACCACGTTCAGCACGGCATGATTGGCAGCTTGTCAACATGTGATGAAAACTGGACTATACATAACATGGTGAATGACATACTGTTACAACCTAGGAGGTTTTCTTTAATAAAGAACTACATCACATGAACAACTCATTTTTCTGTAACTGCCATTTGTCACGTCCCATAGGGTGTGTAAACCCTTTGACTACTTTATGGTATGTGAGCAAAGGCATTTGCCTATTCCAATCATACAATGCATACCTAAAGGCAACAGATATATTATTTAAATGAAAACCATGAAAAGAAGGTTACTTCATTGTTAGCATCATACTACTATTCTTGAACTGTTTAATAGATTAGATAGACAGACAGACAGACAGACAGACATATATAGATAGATACTGTAGATAGACAGATAGATAGATACAGTATTATAGGTGCACAATAGTGCCCCCATAGCTAGGGTTCAATGGTCATTTCTATGTTAAACTCCAAATTTTACACTTTCATAACTTTGCTACCAATTCCTCACTCACTGTGGCTGCAGAGCTAATAAACGGTGCCCTCAATATATGATTGAACCAAAAGCAAAACAATAATTTTGGCCATTCGTCCAAAGGAAAACAGACTGAACCCACTACTAGGGTACGGTAAAAAGGTTTTGAGCTTTATTAAGCTACATAAAGTGGTAGCACCCCACACAAACACCTGAATCAATGTACACTTCAAGTTGAACAAGGTCTTTTTCATCTTGAAAAAGAGCCTGTTCAGCTTGAAATGTGTGTCAACACAGGCGTTTGTGTGGGGTGCTACCACTTTATGTGGCTTAATAAAGCTCAAAGATTTTTTTAACGTACCCTAGCAGTGGGTTCAGTCTGTTTTACTTTGGACTAGTGGTCAAAATTCTTTTTTGCTTTTGGTTCAGTCATAACTTTGCTACCGTTCGACCAATTCATGTGAAAGTTTGCGTGTGCTGTTGGAGACCAAAGTTCTCTTGATGTTGCAACTTTCGTCCAGGTCGGATATGTGGGTGCAGACATGTGGAGTGTCAAAAAATGTGAAAATTGCCATTTTTGTGTAAATTCTTTGTCACGCCATTTCTCAGAAAAGGCTTGGAGGTTTGGTCTGAAATGTTTAGGGTATATCAGGCTTGGGTCTTAGATGTGCCTTTTGAAGGTTTGGTGAACAAAATATTAATCAGTTCAAAAGTTATTCAATTTCAAAGTTTCCCATTATTTCCTATGGGAAAGTTGAATGCCCCATGCAAAAGTGTGTTTCTTGATCATGAAAGTGTCATTCTCATTCGCAAATGGGAAATGCTCTTTCATGCTGCCACCATCTTGTTTTCAGTTCACGAGGCAAAAAAATAAAACATTTTTAAAAATACTGAATTTTAGTAAATGCCAAGAGTTGTGTTTACCTATTCAGGGCTCGAGGAATCAGATTCTGGGGTCACTTTTTTTAAAAATAATGCCCAGAAATGTGTTTATTTTATCAGAGCCCTTGCTTTTGCTGCAAATTGCAGCACTTGCTTTCGTGAAACAACCACCATTTTTGTGCAAATTGCAAAAAAGGCTTTGGCTTTTTCACAAAAGATCAATCGTCTGCCTCAGTTTGCAGCTGCACAGTGCCACCTGCGGAACACCCAGGTTGCGGCACAGTATACTACTAATTTTCACTATTATAATTTTCTGGTGGTCTAGAAACAGAGAAACATAGACTTTGACAGCAGATAAGGACCGCTTGGCCCACCTAGTCTGCCCATTTCCTTACCTATTGGATAAGCTGCAGATCCTAGTTAACCAACAGTCTACTTCTTCCTACCCTCCCCAGAACTGCCTTATGTCTGTCCCATGAATTCTTGAATTCCCCCACTGTTTTTGACACCACAAGCCCCTCTGGAAGGCTGTTTCATGCATTCACCACCCTGTCCATGAAAAAATACTTCCTCACCCTGCCCTTGAGCAGTCCCCCCTCTATCTTTAAATTGTGCCCCCTTGTTCTTGCACATCTCTTTTTATGAAAGATGCTTCCCTCAAGGACTTTGTTGATTCTCCTGAGGTACGGTACTTGAACATTTCTATTATGTTCCCCCTTTCCCTCCTTTCCTCGAGGGTATACATATTAAGCTCCTTCAGTCTCTCTTCATATGCCTTCTGGAGCAGACCCTGCAACATTTTAGTTGCCCTCCTCTGGACTGCTTCCATCCTGTCTATATCCTTTTAGAGATGGGGTCTCCAGAACTGCACGCAGTACTCCAGATGGGGTCTCACCAACTGTCTGTACAGAGGGATAACAACTTCCTGTTTTCTACTGGTGATGCCTCTCCCTATGCAGCCCAGTATCCCCCCAGCCCTCCTTATTGCCTTCTCACATTGCTTGCCTACTTTAGGTCATCTGATATGACTACTCCCAGGTCCCTTTCCATTTTTGTTGTTAATCCCCCCCCACACAGTGTACTGTGCCCCTGGGTTTTTGTTTCCCAGATGTAATACTTTGCACTTCTTTGCATTGAATCTAAGCTGCCATACTCGTGAACATTCCTCCAACCTTGCCAAGTCCCTTCTTATCCTTTCCACCCCCTTGTGTATCAACCCTGTTGCATATCTTTGTGTCATCTGCAAAGAGGCATACTTTTCCTTCTAGTCCCTCCAAAATGTCACCTATAAAGACATTAAAGAGGACCTGTCCCAGTACTGAACCCTGCGGTACCCCACTAGTAACCCCCCTTTCTTTGGAGTGGATTCTGTTTACTATTACCCTCTGCGTCCTTTTGTCCAGCCAGTTTTTTACCCAGGTTACCAGCCTGGGACCCACTCCCAGGCTGTCTAATTTGTTTATTAATGTGTGAGGCTGTGTCAAATGCCTTGCTAAAGTCTAGATAGGTCACATCCACAGCCCCTCCGTGGTCTAGTACTTTGGTCACCCAGTCAAAGAAATAAGATTCATCTGACATGACCTTCCCACTGTGAATTTATGCTGCCTTGGGTCCTGTGGCCCACTGGCTTCCAGGTACTCAACAATTCTTGCTTTCAGAAGTAATTCCATCATTTTTCCTGCCACTTAGGTCAAACTAACAGGTCTGTAGTTTCCTACCTCTGCCTTGCTCCCACTTTCGTGAAGGAAAATCACATCTGCCCTCCTCCAGTCCTCAGATGTCACACCATCCTCCCATGATTTGTTAAAAAGGGTAGCCAGTGGTGTCACTAGTTCTTCCCTTGGTTATTTTAGAATTCTGGGGTGCATCCCATCAAGCCCCATTGCTTTGTCCACCTTCAGTTTTAGGAGTTCTTCCAAGACCCTTTCTTCTGTGAATGGACTGGTATCAACCCCCCTATCCAGAGTCCTTCTATTGTTTGGATTAGGTACCTCCCCTCATCTTCTTTTGTAAACACTGAGCAGAAGTATTTGTTCAGCATCCCTGCTTTTTCACCATCACCCTCTGCCCACCCACCTCACCTTTATTAAGCCTCACTATCCCTCCCTTGGTCTTCCTTCACTCCCTAACGCACCTATAAAAGGTTTTAACCCCCTTCTTAACTGAATTGGCTAGCTTTTCTTCAGTTTGGGCCTTTGCTATTCTGACTGCCTTCCCTACTTCCTTCTGCTTTATCTGGTACAGTTCTCTGTCCTGCTTCTTCTGTGTTTCCTTATACTTTATATAATGGACCGAATGCTAGGATTTATTGCAATGGGGTTTTCTCCCCTACTTTCTCGCTATATTCCAGGACCTGACAGGGGTTCCTTATCTCCCTTGTTATTCAACCTATACCTGGAACCTCTCCTGTACAGGTTAAGAATGAATCCTAGTATTCATGGCATCAAGTTGGGAGCCAGAGAAGTAAAAGTTTCGGCCTATGCGGATAACATTTTGCTTCACCTTACTTCACCTTACTCAGCCCACACTCTCAATTCAGGCTACCCTCGAGACTATCTCAGATTTTAGCTGCATGTCCAATTACAAGGTTAATGCTAATAAAATGCAGGTCTTCCCAGTGAATGATTAGACTCACAGCAGTGTATTAGGGGACATGGAGTTACAATGGGCTCTGAAGTCTCTCAAATACTTAGATATTACCCTGGCTAGGAGTGATGGTAAGATGAGACAATTGAATTTAGATTCCCTGCAAATGGTAATTCAGCAGGATTTAGCTCATTAGAAAGACCTCCCCCTGTCCCTTTGGGGGAAAATTAGTCTGATCAAAATGAACATTCTTCCCTACCTATTTTATCCTCTTAATATGCTTAATATTTGGTTGCCCCTTAGCTGGTTCAAGAGGACACATAGGATCATCTCCAATTGTATTTGGAGTAACAAGCCCCCAAGGAAAGCTTATCACAAGCTGGCTGCCCCAAAGGCTAAGGGGGGACTGAAGTTGCCCCATTTTGGGTTATATTATTGGGCCAGTCAGACTAGCAAGTACTTGTGGTGGCTGAGTCCACTCGAATCCTCCCACACATTCCCATATGTCCCTATTTGGCTGGTGGTAAAGAAGGACCTGATAGCCCACAGGGGCTTCTCCTATTTGGCAATGCTGCATCTTAGACAGAAAGATCTTCCTCAGGAATGGCATGGCTCCCTGACAGCCATGTCAGTGAGAATCCATACCCAACTCTGCTGATTCTTAAAGTACTCGCATACTGCTGACCTGGACCAGTCCATTCTGTTAAATCCAAATATGAGAAATGGCTGGCAAATCCTCAAGTCAGAGTGGCTTCCACAACTAGCTGGTGCCTGTCTCAGTGACCTGGCTGATGTTGAGTCATGCCTAACATCGCAGGAGATCATGACCAAATTTCAGGTAGGCCCCAAAGAGATTTTTAAAACTTTCAAACTGAGACACCTTTTGACGACCAAGAAGCTGGCCCCAAGAGTTGATGGGGGGATAGGTGTCCAAATCAAATCCCTTGCTATTTTAGCTACACAACCCCCATGCTGCCTCAAACATCTATCCCACCCTTTACTCTTTGGCTTTTCCCTCGGTAGATGAGGCTTCAGTTTTTTGGGTGTCCTGTTTTCCTCACAGAGTCTTAGAATGGAGCAAAATCTGAAATTCCTGTTACTCCTATGTCGCCTAGGACTGTCTGAGAGTGATGTAATTTGTTATTCTCCACGACATGTATATGACCCCGGTTAAACTTCACAAAATGAGCAGACTTCCCAATCCAACTTGTGTGAGATGCAATCAGGCCACAGGCAACCTGTTTCATATCTTCTGGGAGTGTCCAAGTATCTCCCCTCCTATGGAATACCATTAAACAGCGAGTAGACCCATTGTTAGGCATTAGTGATGTCTTTACTCCAGAAATATGCCTGATTGGGAACTACTCGGGGGTGAGCATCTCTCAATGGAAATATCATACGGCCATGATTGCCCTCTCACTCAAAACTCTCATGTTGCATCACTGGAAAGATGCCACTGCCGTATCATATACTGAATGGGTGCAGGATCTTTTGGCCAATTTGAGAGTAGAGAGAATGATTGCCAGCGTGTGCAATAGGCTCCCCAGATATAGAAAGATCTGGGACAGACTGGACACCTTGTACAGAATATAGGACTCTCCCATGTCTGTCAAGTCTACTGACATGCTTTGCTGCTACTTTAGTAAACTGGTTGAGCTCCATAAGAAGGGATGCCTGGGGAGGGGGATTGGGAGGGAGGGTAGGGAGGGGGGAATTTTGTGCTAGTGTAATTGTATTGTTTTGTTTTGTATTGTATTGTTCTGTGTTTGTGTAATTGTGCCTTTTTGCCTGGAAAACTGAATAGAGTTGTTTAAATTTGAAAGAAAAGGTAAGTGCTGTATAATTTATTTCAATAGCATTTTGAACTCATGTTCATAACTTTGCCATTTCTTTGGAATTTTTGCACCAGATTTTCAGCATGGGCTTTTTGGGACCCCACTTCATGAACACTGTGACTGTCATTTTGTAAATTGGTCCCGGAAGGTGATTTTGCAGTCACTGCGCGAAACCACCTTTTGGGACCAAATAACAAAATTTAATCACCAGTGTCAGTCAGATTTTATTGATCGACAAAGGTGGTATTGGCACCAAAGTTATTACAATCATATATTAAAAATACAAAAGCAGACAAGAACAAACAACACGACATAGGCATACTTTCATAGTAAAATAGGTGCATTCATAAATAACAGTTATACAGTACTTATAACTAATTTCTAAAAATCATTTTTGCCTTTATGAAAAATGTTAATAAAGGAAAATTTATCTAAGACAGAACAAATAGAGGAAGATGTTCCCTATCATGTACTGATTTTTATTTCTAAACTGCTATTTTTATTTTGATCACTGAGGCTATGTATTGTAAAATCATTATTGTGAACTGGGGACCATAAGAAGAGAAAGCTGATTGGCTGAGGGTTCTTTGAAGCCATGATGATATCAGGCTACATCATCACAGCTTCAAAAAACCTCTGGTCACCAGCCTCCTCACTGACCGTGCAATGTTACTCATGTCCCACAGTCCAGAGCAAGTCAGATCTCCAGTCAGCCGCTATTTCAAAAAAACCAAAAACAAACTCCTCACAACTGTGCGCATAACAGAAGGCAGCACATCACAAGCTGCTGGGAGGAGCGAAGGTCAAGCACCTCTTCAAAACAAGCAAAAAAAACACATCCACTTTGCAACAAACATCCCTGTGGGAGAACTAGGTGCCAGTACAATGGACAAGCACAAATGCTGCTCAATCAAGGATCCCAAAACCAGCCACAGGATGTCTTTTTTTTTTAAATTTAAACAGAAACAAATGCTCCATACCAGGGACTCCATACAAAGTGCTGCTTCTCAGTAAACCCAATCCATCCTGACTAGAATACCGCAACAGCCACTTGTAGCCAAACATTCACCAGCTACCAGAAAGGCACACAGAACAGCCTCTCACAGACAAACATCAAAAATCTAACAGTCTAATAAACACTTACTACATTCTGCAAAAAAGTGCTATGAAAGTACAGGAGTTTGCTGGAGAGGGAGGTCACGCTCTCAGGCGTAGAGAGTCAAAAGAACTGCAGGTTGTCTATGACCTCCAACAACAGTGCCACCTGCTGACTACAGTCCTCCAAGAACTATTTTATTACAATGTACTTCTACTCTGCACAGAAATTCAGTTTTAAAATATTTTTTAAAAGTTGTTTTTTTACTTTTTTCTTTACAAAACATATAATCCAGTTCATAATAGCAATAATGCACTCCAGGGTGTGGTATATCATGGGATATCATCACTTCTCAGGTCACTTGATGCACTCAGAATGTGGCCTCATGCCCAACCACCCGAGGTGAGATGATATCCCATGATATACCACACCCTGTTGTGCATTGTTGCTTAATTGCATCCTCTGTAAACATTGGGTGGAGAAGTATAAAAACTGAGTCATAATTAGCTTTGGCGTAGGTCATTAAGAACTTCGAAAGAAGACTTTCTCTTGCTTTATTATACATTGGACAGACTGTGATTAGACGGAATAATGTTTCTACATGGGCTTTATTGCACCAGCATAATTGGCTTGATTCTTTTGTGTTCATTATGTTTAACTTGTTATAATATACATGCTTAGATGTGATTAATTCAAATCTTGTCAAGGTTATTAATTTTCTGACTCTTGGTGTGATAGGAAGTGCAAGATATTCCTCTAGAGAATGATTTATTTTATTTTCTTTAAACTATGGTGTGCATTTTTGTTTTCTATTATTTCCAAATCTTCTGTTCCCACCCTTTCAAATAGTTTTATTTTTATGCTCATTCTGTATTGCGTTGAGGTGCTCATTTTCCTACTGTAATAACTCCATAGATAGATCATCTTTGTTTTAGTTAGGATGTCCTTTAAGACCATCAGCCATTTGGAACCTTGGCCTGTATGCGACCATTCTATTTTTTCTTTCAAGCATTATTTAGGAAAATTATTACTTGTATTATTAATCATTTAGAGCCAATATGTTGTTAAAGTTAAATCCTTGATTGTGTTAATTGAAGTTCTGCCTAATTCAGCTCTTGTCATGGCATTTCAAGTGGAATTTGGAACACCCAATGAAGATTTATAATAAGAAGATAGTACCTTCTCCAGGTTGTCTGATTTGTAGTATCCCCACACCTCTTCCCCGTGTGTAGAAATGGGGTTGATTTTGGCTTCCCCTGCCTTTATGACTGAGATTACAGTATTTACTCCATATTTACAACTACATTTTAGCAAGGCCTTGGCCACTAATTTGGCCTTCATATTCTGATCATGTATGTGTTGTGCCCATTTCAACAAAACTACAAATTTAATCTCAAGGTACTGATATTCTTTAACAATTTATATTTTTTCACTTTCTAAGCGAAAGTTTGGTTGTTTTTGATTTTTCAATGTTTTCCCAAATATCAGTACCTTTGGGGGGTTTTAGATTTATTTTTATTTTGAGTTGTATATATTTTCTTGAAATATGTTAATCTTCTTTTGTAAGCCAGATTCTGTTAAAGAAAAAAAAAATACTTTGTCATCTGCATAAGCCATAGTATGTAAACATTGTCTGTTAATTTTAGGAGAGTCTGGGTTATTTGTTTCCTCATATTCCAGTAAATTATTTACATATATATTACTAATAAAGGTGCCAGAAGGTATCCCTGTTTTACCCCTCTGTGTGTTTGAAAATACGGAGATAGGTTACCATTGTCATTGTATCTTACTGAAGTTGATGTGTTTAAATACAATAAACAAATCAAAATTAATAAAGAGTGATTAATATTCATGTATATCATTATTTTCCAGAGTTTATATCTACTTATGGAATCAAATGTTGATGAAAAGTCAACAAAAATAGTGTACAAATTTATTTTCCTCATATGCATGTATTTTTC
The DNA here is from genome assembly GCA_016271365.2 of Neoceratodus forsteri. Classification (NCBI taxonomy): domain Eukaryota; kingdom Metazoa; phylum Chordata; order Ceratodontiformes; family Ceratodontidae; genus Neoceratodus; species Neoceratodus forsteri. The sequence continues at coordinate 731,688,278 of CM057452.1, forward strand.
TATCAAATGATTAAGAACAAATATATTGTTGATAGTGGAGAAACTCTGGCAATACTCTGTGACAATGTGATATAATTAAATTGTCATCTGTCCATTTAGTTAGATGGTTCAATAATAATCTTGACAACAAATTTTGAGCTTATATTTAATAGACTGATGGGTTGAAAATTGGCAGAGTCATAGACTGACACTTTTTTATGTAGTGGGGCTATAATATTTTTAGTCCATTAGATTGGTACATATTTGTGAACTAAACACAAATTTAAAAAAAAAGAGTTAACGGTATCCAAAACTCCTTGTGTTCTTTGTATATTTCTGGGGGGATGTTATCAGGTCCAGAGGCCTTATTATTTTTTTTAACTTTAAGATAGCTTCCTCCAGATCAGTTTCTTGAAATATTAGTATTGTATTGGAAGACTGCCTTAGAACCTGAATTAAGTATTGATCCATATATTTTATCAAACTTAGCATGTACATTTTCTTTGTATAGCCAGTTTAAACAGGAATTAATTGCACCAAGCTCTATTACATGTCAATGTCTTGGATGAAAAGTATAGTTTGAATGAACTATAGGATGTCTGGAGAATGTTTGAACCTCAAGGAGTGATCCTCATATATTTATTGTAAAAATGTGTATTTTTTGTACCTTGTATGTGCTTTACTGTTTAGGCAACTAGTAAGGAACAGAACAATTCTTGTAAACTAGGCTAACCAGCCTAAAGATGTGCTCTCCTGTATAAAAATAAAGTTTTTACTACTACTACTACTACTATCCAGGCAAGTGCAGTCTCTTACATAATAGGTAGGCATTGGGGGAACTACAGGATTCTCTTGGGCTCTTGGAGCCTTAGAGGATCCTGCACCCAGGGGTAAAAGACTGCACTTTCCATTTACCTGTCCATGACACATGATCCAGATTATATGAATTCTTAACATCCCTAGAGACCCTATCAGGTGCAAGACATTGTGATATTCTGCCAAGGTAGTGTCAGACCATGCACCTGTAACCCTCACCTTTAAACCACCAACACCCTCTGACAGGGACAGAATCTGGTGGATAAATAACACCGTATTAAAAGATCCCTAGAGAAAATTACAACTTGCACACAAAACTTCTTTAAAGAGAATAATGACTTGGTAATGAACTACGCCCACTTTTGGGAAGCCTATAAATGCATGATCAGGGGAGAATTAATCAGGCTGGCTTCGACCAAAAAAAAGGAAGAGGGAACAGGAAAATAATAAACTACTACAGGAAATAAGAGTGTTAGAAAGAACACTTTCCCATTTCTCATGGGAACAGGATTGGCTCCAACTACAGGCCCTTTGAGAAAAATACAATGAAAATTTGAGGGAGCACACAGAGTTCTCCATACTGTGTGCCAGAATATATTATATTGACTGGGGGAAAAAGTAAGGAAACTACTAGCACTGTGGTTAAAACAAGAATCATTTTAGAATATTAAAGGACCCCACAGGGGAAGGAAACAACTCCTGGTGGGAGGCTCCATTGTTAGAGGGTAGAACTGGGGGAGGAAGGGGAGAGGGACATAAGGTGCCTGCCTGGCACCATGGCTTGGAGGGACAGGGAGCGAATCCTCAGGATCACTGGAGCAGCTGCATGGGAGAGGGAGCTGGATGTCATTGTCCACCTATGGACAAATGAACTGACTCAGAAAGGGATCAGAGCAGTGCAGAAAGAGTTTGTGGAGTTGGGGAAGGGCCTTAGACAAGTAACACGCATGGTAACCTTCTCGGTGGTGCTGACTGTCTATGGCAAGGGTGAAGCTAGGGTGCTCCACACCATGGGATTCAATCAGTGGTTGAAAAACTGGTGCAGAGGTCAGGGATTTGGCTTCATTGGGAACTGTGGTCTACCTGGAGGGATGCAGGCCTATGATGGCCTGCATCTGTTCAGGAGGGGAACCAGGATCCTAGGTGATAGGTTTAAATGCTTCATTGGCAAGCATTTAAACTAGCCAAGGGGGAGGCACTGGAAAGAAGCAGGGAAATCTTAGCCCCCCCAAAGAAAATCAGGGTAGTAAGTGAGGTAAACACCAAGATAGAGATGTCAATAGGGAGAAGGGCAGGGGTAAATGAAGAAAATGACAAAGGGATTAAGGATGGGCATGGGGCAAAAAGTGGTAAGGCCATCAAGAAATGGAGGGTAATGAGTACCAACGCCTGTAATCTGGGCAACAAGCTCCCTGAACTGGTGGCCTTGATGGAAGAAGGATGCCTGGATATTGTAGCAGTCACAGAACCATGGTTCACAGAGAACCATGACTGGGATGTTAACATACCAGAGTACACAACCTACAGGAGAGACAGGGAGGGTAGAAAAGGGGAGGAGTAGCTCTTTATGTAAGGGAAGGAAAAGGAGGCACAGTGGGTCACCTTTGAGACTGGAAATGGCACCACAATCCACACAGGAGTTGTATACAGACCCCCATGTCAGGGGGAGGGAATGGACAAGGCTATGATAGAAGACATCCTTAGGATGGCAGAGAAAGGAAAGAGACTGTTGACGTGGGACCTGACTATGCCAGATGTTAACTGGAGCACCTTTGCTGCAGCCACATCCAAGAGCAGGGCCATTCTTGATGCCCAACAGGTGGCAGGCCTCAGACAGCTAGTTTTGTAACCAAATCATGAAGGAGCAGTCTTAGACCTCATACTCTCAAATGGGGACAGTGAAAGGATCTCAGATCTAGAAGTGGGTAGCCATCTGGAAACAAGTGACCACCAAACAGTGTGGTTCATGAAAAACTCAGCTGCAGAGTTAAGCCATACAAAAGTGAGGGTACTGGACTTTAGGAGGGCTGACTTTGGCAAGATGGGAGAGTGCCTTAGAAAATCACTAGCAAACAGGCTAGAAGGAGGTGTGGAGCAACAATGGGGAAACATCAAAACTGCCATCACAGAGGCAACAAGCCTTTGTGTGAAGCAAATAAACAAATCAAAATGAAAGAAAAAGCCACTATGGTTCTCAAAAGAAGTGGCAGGGAAGGTTAGGGAGAAAACAATAGCATTTAGGAAGTATAAGTAAACACAGAAGGAGCAGGACAGAGAACTGTACCAGTTAAGGCAGAAGGAAGCAGGGAGGGAAGTCAGAATAGCAAAGGCCCAAACTGAGGAAAAGATAGCCAACTCTGTTAAGAAGGGGTATAAAACCTTTTATAGGTACATCAGTGAGCGTAGAAAAACAAAGGGAGGGATCGTGAGACTGAATAGAATGGATGGTGGGTGGGCAGAGAGGGACAGTGAAAAAGCAGGGATACTGAATGAATACTTCTGCTCAGTATTCACAAAAGAGGAGGGGGGGTGCCTAATCCAATTAACAGAAACACTCTGGATGGGGGGGTCGATCCCAGTCCTTTCACAGAAGAAAGAGTTCTGAAAGAACTCCTAAACCTGAAGGTGGACAAAGCAATGGGGCCTGATGGAATTCACCCAATAATTCTAAAAGAATTAAGGGGAGAACTAGTGACACCACTGACTACCCTGTTTAACAACTCATGGGAGGATGGTGTGGTATCTGAGGACTGGAGGAAGGCAGATATGATTCCCCTTCACAAAAGTGGGAGCAAGACAGAGGCAGGAAACTACAGACCTGTTAGTTTGACCTCTGTGGTAGGGAAAGTGATGGAATCACTTCTGAAGGAAAGAATTGTTGAGTTCCTAGAGGTCGGTGAGGCACAGGACCCAAGGCAGCATGGGTTTACAGCATCCTAATGTCGCTCAATGCTGAAAAAGCATTCGGCAGAGTTTCATGGAAATTTCTGTTCAGCACTTTGACTCAATTTGGTTTCTCTGCCACATTCGTGGACTGGATTAAACTCCTATATTCCCAACCCACGGAATTCATTAGATGCAAAGGAGTTAACTCACACCCATTTCACCTGTTTCAGGGGATGTGTCGAGGTTGCTCATCTCTGTACCTGTTTAACCTATACCTGGAACCACAAACAAGAAGAATTGCACAAGAAGACAAAATAAAGGGCATACTAATAGGCAATGAATGATATAAAACATTGACATATGCAGACGACATACTCCTTCACTTAGAAAACCAAGCCCAATCAATCCCAGAAGTGTTAAACATCCTACAAGTTTTTGGTAGCTTATCAGTATACAAGCTCAACCTCAGTAAAACTAATAGCATATCCCTCAATAATAGAATTAACAAGCAAAAAGCTACACAGTGGGGTGGAACATGGTCCCCCAGTGTCCTTAAATATCTAGGGCTCTCACTGACAACCAGCAAAAAGCAACAATTCTCCCAAAACTTAGACACCCTCCTTGCCCTTCCCAACCCACGGAATCCATTAGTAAAAGGGTACCTGGCCAGAATTCAATCTAGTATGGACACTAACCAGAGGTGGGAGCTCATAAAGCTGGGGATAGTGGAGGCAACCAAAACCTGCTGCAAGGCCCAGATCAAGAAGGCTAGGGCTAAGAAACCAAGCTGATTGAGCAAGGAGGTCATGGAAAAGGTAAGGAGGAAAAGAGATGCCTTTAGAAAGTACAAGAAAAAAGGGAGGAGGGAGGACAGGGAGGAGTACTTAGAATCAAAGGAGGTGACAAGGGCAGTAAGGGGAGCCAAAGCATCTACGGAACTCAGGCTGGTACAAGGCATTAAGAAGGGGGAGAAGGACTTCTTTAGGTACATCAGGGAGAAAAGGAGCTGTAAGGACCACATAGTAAGGATTAGGAAAGAGGGGGGTTGGCTGGAAGCAGGGTGCGATAAGGCAGAAGCACTAAATGAGTACTTCTGCTCAGTATTTACTAAAGAGAAGAGGGGGGGTGACACCCAAGGGGTGAGAAATGGCAGAAACGGGAGGGAAGGGGTGACAGATGGGGAAATCATGGTGGGCAGAGTTCAGGAGGGTTTGAAGGCACTGAGGGCGAACAAGGTGCCAGGCCCATATGGCATCCACCCCAGGGTACTGAAGGAGCTGGCAGAGGTCCTTGCAGGACCTTTGGCAGACCTATTTAATGCCTCACTACATTTGGGGTGTGTACCTCAGGACTGGAGGATGGCTCATGTGGTGCCCCTCCACAAGAGTGGCCCCAAGGATGAACCGGGAAACTACAAACCAGTGAGCCTCACATCCATCGTGAGTAAGCTAATGGAGACTATCCTGAAGGGGAGGTTAGTGGCCCTCCTAAAGGCCAAAGGACTACAGGACAGCAGACAGTATGGCTTCATATGGGGCAGATCCTGCCAAACCAACCTGGTGGAGTTCTATGACTGGGTAACTAGGCAACTGGACAGGGGCCGTGCAGTGGATGTCCTGTATCTGGACTTCAGTAAGGCATTTGACTCGGTGCCGCATGGAAGGCTGGGAAGTAAGTTAGTAGGCACAGAGGCAGGTGCAAAGCTAGTGAGATGGGTAGGAAACTGGCTTCAGGGAAGGCAACAGAGGAGGGTGGTGGTGGGTGGGGAGCTATCACACCCAACAGTAGTGATGAGCGGTGTTCCACAGGGCTCGGTGTTGGGACCAGCGTTGTTTGGGATATTCATTGCAGACGTATCATGGGACATCAAAAGCAAGATCAGTCTGTTTGCTGATGATACCAAGGTAGGAGAGGCGGTGCATGACCTAGGGGGATGGCAGGGGTTGCAGGATGATCTGGCAAAGCTTGAAACCTGGTCAGACACCTGGCAACTGGAGTTTAATGCCAAAAAGTACAAGGTGCTGCATTTTGGGATGAAGAACCCAAGGAGGAGTTACCAGCTGGGGGGAGTGCAGCTAGCCCAGACAGAGGAGAAGGATCTGGGGGTGCTCATTACAGGGTCAATGAACAACTCGGCACAATGTGGGAAGGCAGCTGCAAGGCCAACAAAATGCTGGGTTATATTGCAAGGGTATATCCTTGAGGAGGAGGTGATTCTGCCACTGTATGGGTCATTAATTAGACCACACCTGGTACTGCATGCAGTACTGGTGCCCGTATCTGAAGAGGACATTTAGTTACTGGAGGGGTGCAGCGCAGGGTGACAAAGATGATCAAGGAGCTGGGGACTTATCATACGAGAGGAGGTTGAGGGAGTTGAACATGTACTCACTGGAGGAGAGGAGGGACGGGGGACATGATTGAAACCTTTAAATACATGAAAGGAATAAACAAGACAGGTACAGAGGGGCTGTTCAAAGTAAGGGAAGGGAGGGACACCAGGGGCCATGATATGAGACTGGAGGGAGAAAGGTTCAGGAGGGAGATGAGGAGACTCTTTTTTACAGAGAGGGTGGTGGCTGGGTGGAATGTGAAGTAGAAGTGGTATCCAGTAGAACAGTGGACTGCTTCAAAAGGGGATGGGACAGGACAAGGGGGAGGGTTAATGAAGGGGAAGGGTGGAAGGGAGGGGCAGCTGCAGAATAAGGGGTGCTAGCTGCACATTTGAGCAGACTTGATAGGCCTCTAGGCCTTTATCTGCTGGCAATTTTCATATGTTTGCATGTACCCAACTCAGACATGATCTGAACAGATGGGCGGTGCTCCCACTAACACTCTGGGCAAGACTTAACATCATAAAAATGAACATCCTGCCTAGATTATTATACCCAGTCAGAATGCTGGATCTCTGCATCCCAATGCAGTGGTTCACTAAATTCAGAACTATGATCACAGCCTTCTTCTGGAACAATAAGAAACATCACAGGGCCTTTAATAAACTAACTCCCCACAAAACACAAGGGGGGCTGCAGCTCCCAGATATGTTCCCGTACTACTTAACACTGCATGCAGGGAAATTCCTTAGGTGGAAGATCAGTGATCCATCCACCCTAGTGCCCCTCTATGAACCACAGTGGTACCAAATAGAAAGGAACCTATGCCATTGGGCTCAAATCAACATTGGAGCAATACTACACACACCTCATGCCAAACTACCACTCCCCTTAAGACACACACATTTAAGCACTTCCCAATTAATCTCCAAACAACTATACAGACTACTAAAAATGAACCCCATCTGATCCCAAACCAACCAGTGTTCCGTAACTTGAACTTAAGAATACAGAACAAACCAATCAAGGCAAACCACCTTAACTTCCCCTTAAACACGTAACTGGACCAACATATCCAAAACAACACCTTTATAACATACAATAACTGCATCACATCATTTTCTACTACAAATACATCTCCTTTCTCCTTCCTGCAGCTGCACCATGCAATCATACAGACTCTAGGTCCGAAGCCCTGGAACCTATCAAGCCCCAATCCCTGGGAGGAACTTCTCCCACTAGCAACTCAGTGCCACTCCACCTGTCTACTCTACAAAAAATTACTGGCCCTCATGGCTCTAAAAGACAAGGATAGATGTCCCTACTGGGCAGCTATCTACCCAGAACTAGATGACAACACCAGATCCACCATGTGGTGGAACTTATACAAATACCAGAGATTTGATGGACTAAGGCTTATGCAATACAAAATAACCCACAACCTTTATTACACTCAATCCAAATTACACAAAGGGGGCATCTACCAACTCCCACATGTACAAGATGTAAGCTAGACCGGGGGTCACTCAAACACATACTCTGGGATTGTCCCAAGGTTCAGACTTTCTGGAAAGCAATACAATCCCACCTGGACCCCCTCTTGGGGTTAGAATCTCATTTCACACCACAAATTTGCCTGCTAGGCCTCGACCATGGCCAGGTCTTCAACAACAAGAAACACCAATCACATTAATTGTGGCCATAGCGAAGAAAATCATTTTAAAGTGCTGGATGGACGAGCTAGAACCATCCTACCAAGAATGGCACAATACCTTATTAGACACCCTCAGAATCGAAAAAATGATCTGCTCCATGGCAAACTGACCCCAACAATTTCATCATAGATGAGGCACACTAGAGACTCTCCTTCTTGTCAGGCAGGGACCCACTCCACCTTCCTTAGAAGAGGGGGCCTGCACAGACAGAAAAAGCCAATAACCTAGAAATCACATATTGAGTGACAGCCCTTGACCACATAAAACTATGATTGTCTCCCAATTGTATTTGGGAATTCTCTTCTGTAACCACTGCTACTTTGTTCATATAGAGTTGTAGTTATAGTTTATATATTTGTTAAGAAACTTTGTGTGTAGTGCCAGTTTTGACCCCAGTGGGTATGCTTAGTGATCAGGTGCCAGTGAGCTGAGTTCATGGGTAACTCTGTGACCCAGCTGGACTGGGTATGGGTGGGGGGTGGGAGGATGATGCTGTTATGTGATACCCTTCCATCCAACCAGGGAATGAAAGCTGCAGAGTTGTTCATACAGGCTTGTGTACAAGATAGGAACAACTGTCCTCTTGGCACCTCTGCACCTATGAGTGGCAGAAGGCCCTGTGCATTGGCTGACAGAGGGACTCTTTGCTCTGTGGTCAAATGGAAGTACAGGGTCTAGAGGGCCCTGCACTTCCACAGACCACCAGACAGCCCCATGAATTCTTGACATCCATGGCTGCACTTCTGTAGGTGACAAAGTTTCCCCATGGGCCCTGTGAATCTGCATCTGCTTACAAAGGTTTTGAAGGGACCTGCATGAATGAAGATATGATTCCACTACCTCAGACTGAAAGTAAATTCTTTGTAAAAAAAAAAAAAAAAAAAAAAAAAGGGTTCAACTTAATGTCACAAAAGTAAAGAAAAGTGACGTTAGCGTTTCCAACCCTAACTTCCCACCCCATCCCCAAAGCTTCAAAATGAAAAAATAAATAGGGTTTGGGGTCTCCAGAGCCTTGACAAATCAGTGGTGGGGTCTTCCTTCGGCTTGTCAACCTTAATGCTCTCCCCTTCCAAAGCCCATAGCCTGCTGTCCAAAGTGCAAGGTACAGCTCCAAGCCAGTGCCTCATACTGATACACTCTTCAGATGTAGAGAAGTATGTCTCACCATATGCTGCCAACACAATCTGTTGTAGCTTTCTTCACATCTGATCATGTTTACTGAAGGAATGGGGTGGGCATTAGGGATCACAACCCCGTGGAAAACTGCACCACTGATTTGCTAAGATCCTGGAGACCCAAAACCCTAATGTTTTTTTCCTTTTGCTGCTTGGTCTCATCGCGGGAAGAATTCATAAAGCCCACAGAAGTCAGGGACCTTGTGTCCTGCACTTCCATACAGTGACAGTTGTTAAGAATTCATGGGGTTGTCTGGTAGGTGGCAGAAGTGCAGGGCTCTCTGATCCCTGTGCTTCCATGTGGCTACAGATGCAGACATACTAGGCAAAGAGTCCATCTGTCAGCCAATGCACAGGCCCTCTTCCACCCATGAGTGCAGAAGTACAGGGCCTTATGCCAAGAGGACAGATGTCTTCACAATATGGTACCCCAGCCTGTGCGGACAACCCTGTAGCTTTCACCGTGGCTGGGATGGGTGTCACTTAACAGCACCATCCACACACCCTCAATCCATCCAGGGTGGTCACTAAACTCACCCCTGAATGCAGCTCACTGGCACGGGATTACCAATTGTGCCTGCTGGGGTCAAGACTGAAACTACACACAGAGTTCCTTAATAATTACATGTTTTTAATTGTGACCCCAAATTTCCAAGATAGTTGCTTCATGACTCCCCTTGTATGACTACTAGTATTAATAGCATATTGGCCAAAACATCATTTTGCATCAGAAATGCAAAAACATATCTCATCCTGGAGTTAAAAAATGACACCTGTCATGTTTATGAGGCTGTGTGCAAAAATGGAAATAGTGAAGTTATGCATGAATGTTGAAATATTACAACGTTCACTCATAACCTGGGCATATAATTGTATTTGTACACCAAATTTTCTGTATAGCCTTCTTATTACCCCAGTTTGTGAACCTGGTAGGTGAACATTTTCAAATCCCTGCTGAAACATCATTCCATGCCTCAGGTGTGAAAACACATTTTGTCCAGGGTTTGAAAAACTACTGCTGTCACATTCATGAGGTAGTATGAAAATATCACTATGCTAAAAATTTGGGGTCAAAACATTTAAAACTTTCAAACTTATGAGCAAGCGTAGACAATATTTCAATGGAAATCAAAATTGTTCCAAGGGAAATGGACTTTAGTCATTGGAAAAATAGATCCTTGAGGAGCGATAAATCAGTCATTAAAGTGGTCGGAAGGACCCATTCACTCTTCAAAGAAATGGCAGGAGATGCAGAAATAAATTGCAAAAATTATTTTTTTATTTTCTTTGTTGTCCTGACATTTTGCTTCTTAATTTCAAAGCTTTTTGAAAGGGCTTTAATATCTGGGAATTAATTTAATATGCATGTAAATTTGTAATATATTATATATGTTCACATTTTTCATATTAATTTGTTAGCATGGACATAGTATAAGAGATTACCGTGTAAGGTTTGTGTATTCTCTTATTTTCTTTTCAGTAACTTCTATTTTGTTATTATCCACCTGTAAGATATTTAAAAATATGTGTATATACACATCAGGAAAGAACCATTATTCCGATGTTAAATTCATAACCACTTTAAAAATCAGTATACTGTTTTTACAACTGCCAGAATGGCATGATATTCCCCATAGCTTAAAGTACAACGTATTCCTTTAAATAAAGTACTTTGTTGTCACATAGAAAATTCCTATAGTTATTCAATGTCCTGTATCAGGAATACTTGCAATTACCTGCAAAGACAGATTTTGTACCATGATCTTAAAGGGACACTCTCAACCCCCTTAGGTCTGAAAGTGCCCCAAGTTTAAAAAAACACATTTTATGATTGCCAACATTCTGTAAAGATTGTTGATGTAGCTGATAGTTTGATTCTGACTCGTTTTTTCTTTAAAAAAGTGAAAAACAGACTGCCTACCATACTGGTGTTACCACACAAACACAGGTTTGTTTACATTCCTTGATCAGCTCCAGCTGCATCTTCCCTGGACTTGGGAACACCCACAACACAGTCTAGCCCCTCAAGATGCAGTGGGAGCTTAGGAGGCTACTGCCTCATGAGTGACTGCACTGTTTGGGAGTGTTTGCAATGCTCAGGAAGTATGCAGTAAGAACTGATACAGGATTGCAAACAAAACAAGGTTGTTTATTTTTTATTTTATTTATTTATTTAGTCTAGGATTACTAGTACCTTTGAGCCAAGGCTCTTTTAAAAAGGTTCCACATCAAATGATGAACAATACAACATGACACAATTTGAAATAGGCAATGCAGAGTACAGTAAACACACAATTCCAAGCAGTTGAATACATACATTTGAGGGAAGGAGGTACCACGGTAGGGCAGGGTTAAACAGGGAATAGTTGAGGCATTGAGGGGGCTCAGAAATGAGGTGCAGCCATGGGCATTGTCAGGCTTCAAGAAAGTGTATAGCCAGGAAGTGGAGAGAGGGAGGGGAGGGGTGGGTGGTGGGGAGGGAAGGGGGAGGAAGCGAAAGAGAGGGAAAGGTAAGTGCTAGGAGGGAGAGCAGATTAGCAGTGACAGTCACAGGAGCTGGAGGCAGAGAGGTGGAGGCGGAGGTTGGTTTTGAACAGGCCCAGCTTTTGCAGGGAGGTGGTGTCATTGTTGAGTCCATTAAACCAGGAGGGTGCTCGGTGAGCAAAAGACCTTTGGCCTTGCATGATGCAGCACCAGGGGATGTGCAATATTTGATTTTCCAAACCTCTGGTGGGGCAGGGTATGCATGCTGCACATAGGAGAGCTTGAACACCTGGGGGTGCAAGGCCTAGTGTGATCTTCTTGGCTATTAAGCAAGTATGGTACTTAATATGGTTGGATAGTTGGAGCCACCCCATTTGGATGTCGAGTACACATGTGTGGGTGAGATGGTGGCATCCTGTATTGAGATGGCAGGCTTTGTTTAGGGCCAAGGATAACTGCCTAAGGGCTGTGTCAGTAGCAGAGCCATAAACAACCAGACCATAATCAATTAGTGAAACCACAGAGCTCTGCACTGCTATCCTTAAGGCATCTGAGGTAAGGCATTGCCTGTGCCTATAGAGAAGTTCAGTGCACTTGTTAACAGTTTGGCAACAGTGTCAATGTGGATGCCATAGGATAGATGACTGTCGAGAGTGATTCCAAGATATTTAAAGGAATGAAATTGATCTAGGACAGTACCAAAGCAGTTTGTAATTGAGAGAGGTTGAGACCTATACTTATTGCAGAAGCTGCAGAAAAGCATTGACTTGGTTTTCTTATAGTTGAGGACCAGCTTTCGTCTATTAAACCATTTTTCAATGCAGGTGAAACCCATCTGGAGCTTTTATTGGAGTAGGTGGGGGTCATGAGTGGCGTGGTTGACAACTTCATCCACATTGAGCAGGATTTGTTCAGGACAGGATTGTGGAAGATTGTTCAAAAAAAGGCTGTAGAGGAGTGGCCCGAGAATGGATCCCTGTTAGACTGCTGAGCGGATGGGTCTAGCATCCGAGAGGAAATTATCAATTTTCACTCTTTGGGAGCGGTTTTCCAGGTAGCTCTTAAACCAAGAAACATTAGCATGTATTTCAGTTCTACTAAACAAGGAGACAGATAAAACAAACAGCCACATCAATGAGTTTTAGAGAAGGTAAGCAATCATAAAATGTAGGTTTTTAACTAGAAATAATATGATGAAAAACAGATTGATAGTGTCACTTTAAACTAGACTTTCATACTAGTTTTACTGTTGTTTTCACATCATTTCTTTTTCAGATTACGCATGTTAATAATATGCATACCTTGCTAGCCTTTATCCACACTTGCTAAAAGCATTGATTTTAATTAAAATCATTTTTTTCAATTGAGCCTGACATAACAGAAATATTTATTTGTATTCAACTTTCATTTGCTGTGTCAATGTTAGACCAGCATTGTTTCTGCTTTGTCCTATAGCTGTTGCATTTTATTTTATTTTTTTTTACCTTGAGCATTTTGGTTATATGGAATACATGATGGGTTGCAGTAGAATAACACATTTATTTTCACTAGTGAGTGGTAAGACCCATAACTCACGAGTGGCAAAGTCACGAGTTAACTATAAAGGTCTTACCACTCACGTGTGGAGATAAACGTGTTATTCCACTGCAAACCATTATGTATTTGATATATACCACACTATTTGTAATGCTTATTTTTCTGGTGCTTTACCTTGTTTTAGCCTAAAACTGCCTATCTTTCCAATGTAAATTTTCTATTTGACCCATTGTTCTCTGTGTTTTATTTCAAGATTCTAAGTGAAAATAACATGTTCTAAGTGAAATAAATTGTGTTCTAAGTGAAAATAAATATTTATGCAACAGGCATCAGGATAAAAAGTGGAACATAACTCAGTTTATCTGAGTCACTGTGTGGATAAATGAGCATGATGTAATCACTATCAGAATAATTGGAAGTTATTCCCTTAGTGATTGCATCATCAGTCATCCACACACTGATTACGTCATACCGTCACAGAAAAGAACCCCCATAATGACCAGACATGCTGTAATTATCAAAATTGCACACTTGCCTAATCCAATGAGCACCTTATGCCCTAATCCACAAAATAGCCAAACGTCCACAACAGGCACTTCATGCCCCAATCCACAAAGAATGAAATGATCCAAAAATGGGCTCTTCATGCCCTAATCCAAAGACATGATCCCACATAGAAAAAAGGAAAAAAGGTAATCCACAGTTTATAAATCTACCACAGAGTGTCGATCACTGCAGAAATCCTCCCTGTCAATAAAAAATACAACCCTGAACTCCTCAATAAATCCATGGACACAACAAAAGAACCAATGCCAGGCCACACCATCCAGGACACTCAAGCAGCTCCATAGCTGAAAACCATCAATGATCACCAGTTACTTTTCCAGACAAGACCTGCTGAACTCCGCTGCACCACTACCACAAGATCCTCCTCACTGACGCCAGCATAACTGCCCCACAACTGAATGCCCCACCCTCCAGCCAATAAAAACCTTCACCACCCTACAAACATGCCTCCAACCAATCAGCTTGCCTGCAGAGCCATCACTCAAAACACATGCACAGCCTGCCTCCTAACAACAAGAACCAATAAAAAAGCACACAAAATGAACAGCCAACCTCACAGAACTCACACACGTAATTCATTCACAGCAACAGAGCCAATCACATTCCAAGACAACTCTCACTCAAAACAACAGCACCACATACTGTACCTCCACAACATGCTCCCACTACAGTAAAACAAAGTAAACCACATAAAATATACAAAGAACCCCCCCCCCAAAAAAACTAGGTGCCTATTGCATAAATCTAATATTGTGGGGCACCTGTGGAATGAAGTTATTCATACAGTGGCCTGTGACCTCTCATAAACCTCACTCATGGCTTTGCCACTTGTGAGGTCACTCAAGTTCACAGGCTACTGTATGAATAATTTTGTTGTCCCACAGGCACCTCCCCTCACACATATCCCTTACGTACACCACACCAGTGGTGAATAAATTGGGTAAATAAATCATGTTATTTTGGGATAAATATTTATTTTCACTTAGAACATAATTAATTTCACTTAGAACACAATTTATTTTACTTAAAACATATTTCCACTTAGAATCTGGAAATAGAACATGGAAAACAATGGGTCAGAGAGACAGAGAGAGTTTACAATGGAAAGATAGGCAGTTTTAAGCTAAAACAAGGTAAAACACCAGAAAAAAAAACATTACAAATGGTGTGGCATATATCAAATACATAATGGATTACAGTGGAATAACACATTTATCTCCACACAAGTGGGAAGACCTTTATAACTAACTTGTGGCTTTGCCACTTGTGAGGTATGGGTCTTACCACTCACTAGTGAAGATAAACATGTTATTCTACTGCAACCCATCATGTATTCCACATTTATCCCAAAATAACATGATTTATTTACCCAGTTTATTCACCACTGGTATGATGTGGTGTGGTATGGTGTGTGTGTGTGTGTGTGTGTATAAATATACTTATAGTATACTTTTAGGTGAATAATAACAAAATAGAAATTACTGAAAAGAAAATAAGAGAATGTACAAATCTTGGCGATAGTGGAGATTAACGGACCAGCGCTATGCATGTAGCATAACTCATTCATGAATACAGCATCTGAATGTGCTTACTGTTAATGTTGGTTGTGTAATTTTGTTTGAGTTCGGGGGCTTTGCCCCCCACACCTCCTTGTTTTTTTTATGGGGGTGAAGCCCACCGATTCAAATAAACTACTAAAAATAACCCAAAGGCTGATTTGAGAAAGTAGCATAACTTGATCCTATGCTAATGGTGTAGGTCCTTTGGTGGTCCAATAATCTCCACTATCTCCCAAATCTTACAGGGTAATCTCTTATACTATGTCCATGTTAACAAATTAATATGAAAAAATGAATATATGTAATATATTACAAATTTGCATGTCATATTAAATGAATTCACAGATATGGAAACCCTGTGAAAAAGCTTTGAAATAAGAAGCAAAACATAAGGCCAACAAAGAAAATAAGAAGAATTTTTGGAATTTATTCCTACATCTTCTGTCACTTCTTTGAAGGGTGAAGGGGGTCCTTCAAACCAATTTAATGATTGAATATTTCAATGTACCCTGATTGTTTACATTTTTAACCCCAAATTTTCAAACTACCCTTCTTATGACCCCACCTCATGAACAAAGCTAGAGAGAAAAATACCCTTCTTATGACCTTACCTCATGAACAAGGCTAGAGAAAATTATCAAATCCTGCCCAAAAGGTCATTTCACAAAGCAACAGCAAAATCTCATTTTAGCCCAGATTTCACACAGAAACATAGACAGGGTTGCAAACAGAGATCACTGGTCCATCAAGTCTGCATAAATCTCCCACCATTAGGAGATGTTCAGGTGAGTGAGGGTGTGTGAGGGTGTGGGTGGATTAGGGTGGAGGGTGCTGAATGGGACGTTGGGATGGGGTCAGATCAGTGAGGGATCATTTTCTCTTTTGCAGGTAACAAAAACTCAATGAGGGACAGCTTTCTTCTTTTCAGAGAACCTAGCTGACACTGGGGACTAGGCACCCCAGTGCCACCACATACATTAATGGTAATGGGGGAGGATGACCTGGAGAGGAGGGGAAGGGATTGAGAGAAGCAGTACTGGGGTGGGCATCCTGGTCTGCTTATAAAATATAACAAGTATAAACAAACACTGGGAAGGGGGGAAGGGGTGACCTGGAGGAGTGGGTGGAGAAAGAAGCAGTACTGCAGTGGGCACCTCAGTCTACTTCAGAAATAACTATGTAGGTAGGTAGGTAGATAGATAGATAGATTAGATAGATTAGATAAGATAGGGAGACAGACAGACAAAGAGAGGATTGCTGGCTGACTGCTTGAAATAAAGGTAGCAGTACATCTCCAGCTGTGTCCTCAGCATTCAAGAAATTCCTGCTTTTCTCATAGAGAGATCACGGTTGTACAGCTCCTCTCAGTAAGCTGGTCATCCTGGATTTGGGGTTCCCTGAAAAGGTATTTCTGGCATTTAAAAAAAAAAGACAAACACCAGAATTTAGCTAAACATATGCCGTTTAGTTAGGTTCAGGTGTTTGTTCTTTGAAAATCTTATCATTTTTATGTATTTTAAATGTATGTGAGCTAAAAAAATGATGGCTATCACAATCATTTTATTTTCCACACAACAAATGTGAGAGGGTTGGATAAGACCCTATCCTGTTTGTTATGCCAAAAGAGTTAAAAACAAGGATGTGTTCTGTCCTCTCCCTTTCTGCCACTTGTCTGTCTCTTTTCTGTTTGATTGCACAGTTAAATTTTCCTGTGGCACCCTGGGCTGGCCACCCAAAGGGTCCCATGGTTCTCCCCACTGTTATCTCCCTTTCTTCACTTGCTGTTTCTTTCTTTCTCTCCCTTGCTTCTCTGTGGTTATAGAAAGGGTGTGTAAATAGTTAGGTGAAACTGGGTTCCCTTGATATACAAATGTATATAGTGATGTTACTTGAAATGTAATGCAGAAGGCTATGTGGGCATTATTAGAAAAGGCAGAAATCTGAAACAGAGATTTGACCTGGAGAAACCTTTTGACCTCCTTAATCTTGTTGACAGAACAGTCTACAGGATGTACTTCCAAACATCCTGTTCTACTGTATTTTGTTACACATGTGGAGCCTGGATGTACTTGCTCAGAAAGAAACTGACAGATTTGTTACAATTTGTGAAAAGCAGGATGCAGTGAGAAACTATAAAAGTAGCAATGTTTTTGGTTTTTCAGTTTTAGCTTTAAATTTGGAGATGCATGAAGAAGGACTTTTGCTTGGACTGCCTGTGTTAAAAGCCATCTTGTACAAATGTTATTATTTTTATTTTACATAAAGTTCTACTTGTGAATTTCTATAACTGCTCGTGGTTTGCCTATGCTTCCTGAACTTGCCTCTATGACAGTTGGTATTAGTAGTGGGATGTACACGTGCATACTCTAAGCCAGGAGTTTTTTTCACATGGATACTAGAACTGGTACCAGGGAAGCATAGAAGAAAGATATGGATCCTGCAACAGCAAGCCCAGGAATGTTTAGGAGAAGAATGGCAGCCAAGCAAGAAGCAAAAAACAAAAGTCCAAACTGAGACTGTACAGCCAGCACAAATCATGAATGAAGGAAACGGACAGGGGCAGTGCCTGAGAGCATGTCTGCCTTCCTGAAATGGTGGGCTATATAACAAAGAGAGACAGAAACAGAGAGAAAAAGAGATTCAATGTTTAGAAGCATAGAGAAAAGAAGATATTGATATAACTTATGACAGACTGGAACAGATTGGAACTTCTGGTGCTGTAAGGGTGAACGTTTCTTTAACCACAGAACAGACCATAGAAATTCATAACTTAGTAAAGACATTTCAAAGTACTTTTACCACAGTGCCAGGCCAAGTAAAAGGAGTTGAGCACATAACAGTGACAGGGAATGCTCGTCCTATCAGACATGAGGCATACAGAATACCATAGTGCAGAGTTTCTCAAATGGTGAGGCCAGCCTCCCAGGGGAGGCCCCAACCTGTTCCAGGGGAGGCTCAAGCAAGCCTTAAAATGTACAATATTTTAATGTCAGATTTTCAGTGCTTAGTGTGATAGGGTGCAACAAACAAAGTGAATAATGGCATGCAAATTTAATACAAAATGGGTGCCCAGGAAAGTCGCGACTCAACAAACACTTGTTTCTCGTATGACATGGGAGAAAGCTGAATGGAGGAAGTACAGTTGTTGGAAACTGTGCAAAACAAAATGCAAAATAATACAAATGAATAGGTACATGGTAACAACTGACCCATTATACTGGCTGCAGAAGAGCACAAATGCAAAGGCTAGGTTGAGAGGCACTAGGAGCAAAAAGGACAAAGCAAAATGGTCCCTGAGAAGGAGTTTAAAAACAAGGTAAACTGGCAAAGAAAGTAATCTGACTCATGGAGGTATTGCAACAAGGGGTTCAGTAAATAGGGTCCAAAACCCAGAAGTGTGGAGTGAGTAGGCTGACATGGGGAGGGGGTTACACAGAGGGAGAGAATAATAAGTTTAATAAAATGAGAATAAACTCAACAACTCAAAGGAGTGTCACTGTATTCCTTGTGTACCTGTGCAAAGTACGATAATTGTTCTAACTATTGTGAGGCCCAAAATTATTTCTATATGGGGGGGGCTCGAGATCTTTTCCAAGACTTGGGGGAGGCTCACTGTGACAGCGTGTGAGAACTACTGCCATAGTGGTTAAGAGCAGAGGTGGTTAAGGAAATACACAAAATGAAAGAGATGGGTATTACTGAAGAATCGAGACGTGCTTGGTCATCACCAGTGGAGACTGAAAATAAAAATGAAGGGAATGTAAGGATTTGCCTTGATTTTAGGAAACTCAGTCAAGTGTCCAAATCTGACATCTATCTGGACAGATTGGGAAGTGCCAGGTACTGTACATCAGTAAACTCGTTCTCTCCAAAGGTTACTGGCAAATTCCCCTACCTAAAGAATCCAGAGACAAAACTGCATTTGCCATTCCTATTGGATTCTAGCAGCTCACCACCATGCCATTTAATTTACATGGTGCACCCACCAAGTTCCAGTGGTACATGGATATAATTCTGGCCCCTCAAACTGGTTATTGTGCTGCTGACCTGGATGATGATGTGGTATACAGTCCAGACTGAAAAAGCCACCTGAAACACCTATAAGCAGTTATCCAATCTATTAAAAATACAGGCCTTACCATTAATCCTATCAAGAGCGCATTGTGCATGCAGGAAAACAGATACTTGGGCTATATTTTGGGAAATGGAGAAGTAAAGCCAGAGATTTATAAGACAGAAGCTGTAGCTAGCAATCCTGTCCATCAGGTCATTTTTTGGGCTGGCTGGTTACTACTGAAGATTCGTTCCCAACTTTGCCTAGATAGCTGCCCCCCTTATTGAACTCACACAAAAACAGTGCCCGAATAATGTGAACTGGACCTCAAAGCGTGATGAGGCTTTTCAGGCCCTCAAGGCTGTATTATGAACCTCCCCTGTTTTGAGAAGTCCAGACGATGAGAAACAATTTCTGCTACAGACAGATGCATCAAAGGTAGGCCTCTGTGCAGTCTGAAGTCAACATGTAGATAGGAAGGAATATCCCATTCTCTATATTAGTAGGAAATTACACAACAGAGAGAAAAGGTACTCCTCCATTAAGAAGGAATGCCTTGCTGTAAAATTGGCCATGGGGTCCTTCAAATTTTATTTACTAGGAGCTGACTTTGTACTTATAATGGATCATAATCGTTTCTGTTGGCTTAATCAAATGAAGGATAAAAATTCCAAAAATCACAAGGTGGTACCTGGCACTACAGCCATTTAAATTGAAAGTGATGCACAAATATGGAAAAGAGAATGTCAGTGCTGACTTTCTGTCAAGATATGGATCAGGAATTGAAAATTCAGAAGGTTAAAAATAATGTGTGTGTTTAAACTGCTGTAAAATGTGGTAAGGAAAAGGGGATACTGCTGCCTATAGTATAGTGTTTGATTAAAGTGCACCAATGCCAGCCATCCACGTGCAGCTGCATCTGGTGCACAATGTTCCAACAGCTGGGTACCCAAGCATCTCTGAGGGCTCCCCAGGGCTAGGGCAGTTACAATGCTACCAGTGAGGTGTGGATTGTGCCCAACAGTACAGTTGTACCAGGGCATTATGTTGGCTGTGGGGGCAGGTTGCACTAAATGCTTATAATAACTGGCCAGCAATTTGTTTCTTAGGGCTGAGCCAGTTATTATTCACTGTAATAACCGACCAGTTATTACGGTGAACACACACTGCATCACTTAAAAACAGCCACTCCCTCATTGTCTGTCCATCTCCTCCTGGGCGGGCTGAACAGTTCTTCAAACATGGCAGCTCTGTTTCCTTGGTAGTAAGAAGCCACCAGAACGAGAGTCATCTTTTTTGTTTGTTTGTTTAGTAAAATACAACTGCATCCACTAAAACATTTTAGATAAAAAAAATCTAACCCCGAGACTTAAATGTACTGGCGTTTGCTCTGGGAAGCCACATATGTAGGGGAAGATTGTTACAAGTTGCTCTTATTCCTAAATGTTATTTGCATTTCTCATGTACTACTGTTTCTTCTGCCAATATTCTACCATATAATATTCCTTGATGGACCATGGCCTCACTTGTTTACTGTACGCCAATGTTATTTGAAAAATGTAATAAATATCTTTATGGAAAAAAAAATCTGATTGATCCTGCTGTTCGGCAGCTGCAATGAACACCAACTGCCAGCAGGAACCGCTCTGACTATGGCTGAGTGAGGTAAGCGCAGTCGCAATTTAAATCTATAACTGTTGGACAAAATAAAAGTAAATAAAAAAACAGAAAAACACAATATGCAGCTCTACAAAAAAAAAGAGGGAAAGTGTGTGTGTGTGTGTGTGTGCACGTGTAATCCCTCTGACACATATCTTTTTCCTTCCTTCACCCTAATCCCTCTGACACAATATTTTCCTTCCTTCACCTGTCTCTTCCTCCCACTCTACAAATAACCCTAACCTCCATCATGTTTGCTATTAATCACATGTACTATATAGATAGGGATTTTCCCTTATGTCTCACACCTTCTGCTAACCGCAAGCAGGCCAGTAATTCCTCCCTGCCTTGAACTGTCAAGCTGTGCTTTGGATCTAAATTGTCACGCTGTACTACTGACTACATCCGATGGTGACAGATGGCAGGATAGGCCAGTACCTCTTCCTGGCCCTGAGCTTGCATGCTGTACTTCAGACTTGAACTGCTTCATACTGTCAAGCTATACCTTGGACAAGAACTGTACCGTTGTACTATTGGCCACACCTTTGGGTAATGGATGCCACACTGGCACCTGTTACTATATGGAAAGATACCTTCCTATAAGTGGCTCCCTCCACCCCCCTGGCCTCACCCCATTAACCTTATCAGTATGGAGGATTATTTATTCTACAGTAGTGTCATATAAATACTATGATTGCCTCGCTGCCCCTGTACTGCTCGCTGAAACCAAATGGAGTAAGTTGCGTCTCCAAAAATGTCTGATGTCTGCCCTAAAGAAACTACTTCTTCTGCTTTTAATTTGTTCAGGAAATGTAGAACAAAACTCAGTTCCCCTTTACCCAACTCAGCACCCTCTGATCTCCTGCACTCTAAAGGCCTAATCTTCCTGCACATAAATGCGTACGGTCTCTTACGGAAACTGGACTCCATCCAAGCATGGATCTTTCACATAGAACCAGATATGCTAGTTGTTTCAGAAACCCGGTTGAAGAGCTCCACTCCAAACCATGAAATTAATATTCCCAACTATAATGTATACAGGACTGATAAACCAAATAGAGGAGGGGGAGTGGCAATTTATGTGAGGGATACGTTTTCTGTTATTCTTATTGACTGCACCTCTATACCAAAAGAATTCGAGTGTATCTCCATAAGGCTCCTATTTCCTTCCTCTGAAGCCGTCAACATCTCTGACTGTTACCAGCCCCCATCAGGTGGTCTTGAGCTGCTCAGTTATATACACAAACTCGCTGACTCACAGTCTGGTGAAACAATTATTATTGGAGACTTAAACCTGGATTGGCACTCCAACTCCTCCAAACCTCTAAAAGACCTGTGTGAGGAGCTTGGACTTACTCAGCTCATAACAGAGTGTACCCACCTTAACACTAAAAACCAAACTAACAGTATGCTCCTCGACCTAATCCTGGTAAACAAGCCACATCTATTTAGTTATGCAGGTGTATTTTTCAATGATATCAGCGACCATAGCACTATAGCATGCTTAAGATCCATTCCCAAACTACCTTCCTCCTCTACATATATTTTAAAAAGAAATAATCAGAACTTCAGTCCCATTAGCTTCCTAGCAGATTCAAATAACATCAGATGGCAGGACTTCTACCTTGCCTCCACAGTGGACTCAGCCTTTGTGCTGTTCCAAAAACCTGTATTTAGTGTCATAGGCAAAACTCGCCTCTGATGAAAACCCGAGCCAAGAAAAGATCCTGCCCTTGGTTCTCCGCTGAGCTAAAATCCGCCCTACACAGTAAAGATGCTCTTTGGAAGAGGGTGTAAAATACTAAGGCCCCAGCAGACTGGTTTGCCTTCCAGAAGTCTAGAAATCACTGTACAAAACTTATAAGAGCTGCCAAAGCCAGCTACTTCCAATCGCATCTAGCCTCAGCCCCTAGCAACTCTGCCAAATTCTGGAAAACCTTGAGGGAAGTAGAAGGCCATCACTCAAGCAATGCGTTACCTGCCAAGAATAACGCTAGCAGCACCTGCACCACAAATAAGCAGGGCATTCTTGACTTACTAAACAACCACTTCACCATGGCAGGCCTCGCATTCGACACATCCTCTGCTAGTAAGCTCTGTCAACAGGTTCAATATCCCACCTCAGTTTGCCACAGTACATTGGCCTCTGCTTACAAGAAAAAGTTCTCCTTCAGCCTTGCCACTTATAAACAAGTAGAAGACTTGCTCCTGAACTTAGACACCAAGAAAAGTGCAGGAGCTGCCAAGTTATAACCCAATTTCCTAAAATTAAGATACCACATATTGACTGCACCTATAGTACACCTTTTCAACATGTCCTTAGCACGCAGCGAAATTCCTTCTGTATGGAAAACAGCACATGTAGTCTCTTTCTAGAAGTCCGGCTACCCTAGTGATCTCAACAATTATAGGCCTATGTCCCTATTACCCATTCTATCCAAACTCCTTGAAAAATTAGTGAACGCACAGATAAGAAACTATCTTGACTCCCCTTCAGTTAGTAAACCCAATTCTATCTGGCTTCAGAAAAAATTACAGTACAATATCTGCACTAGCAAAGGTAACAAATGACTGCCATTTGGCTCTTGATTCTAAACACTACATGACCGCCTTATTTCTAGAACTAAATAAGGCCTTTGACAAAGCAGACCATGACTTACTGCTGTCCATATTGCAAGATACTGGCCTGGATGTCACTGCTGTCAACTGGTTTACGTTTTATCTTACGTACAGACAACAGCAAGTGAAGGCCCAAGGGGATCTGTCACCATTTAAAACACTCCTTAGAGGTGTTCCTCAAGGCTCAATTTAAGGACCTCTTCTTTTTGAGCTATATATCAACAGCATCAGTGAAGGTATCAGTCAAGCAAGTGTTCATTTATTCGCTGATGATACAGTTATCTATGTTGCCAAGCACACCCTTGAACTGGCATGCAGTAGGTTGCAACAAAAATTCATTTTACTTCAGCACGACCTCCTGAGTATTAAACTCTTGCTGAACACTAAGAAAATAAAAGCAATGTTTTTTTCTCGAAACTAAATGTGGCTAGTCACTCCTCACTAGGCACCAAGCAACAAGTAATGTCCCTTTTGGGGGAACCTATTGAGACAGTGGACAGATTCAAATACTCAGGTTTTTAGATAGACCACAAACTCTCCTACATAGTTCGTATAGAGGAACTGTGCAAAAAGTTGAAACTATATCTAGGACTGTTTTTCAGAATTAGACACCTCCTTACCCAGGAAGCTTGGCAAAGACTCACGCAATCCACATTCCTTCCCCTCCTGGACTACGCTGACCTACTATATAGCCATGGACCTAGTACTGCGTTGGACAAGCTCAACATATTAATTTGCTTTTGGATATTAAGTATCATGGGACTTATTTTAGACTAATCAATATTTATACCCCTCAGACTAAGGCTGGGAGGGTTGAAGTTTTTCTTCAAGTTCATCCTTTCCCTTTTTCTGTGCAGACTGTGATTTTGGGTGGGGACTTTAATTGTGGGCTCACAATTCAGGATCAGGGAAGTGGTACTACAACTAAGAAAATTTTTGGGGATATGGCCTTTTTGTCTTCCACAATTCATTTGGCTAATATGTCTGATGCTTATATGGCCTTTCATAATAAGGGCTTGCCTACATTTCAGAGAGGCACGCACGTGACCCGTATTGATTTCTTTTTTGTCAGTAAGGGAATTCCAATCCAGGCAGCTCAGGTTACTTCTGTGGAGTTTTTTTACCTTAAAACATTGTCTATTGTGTTGGGATCCACAGAGCTCCCTAATGGGCCTGGTGTGTGGAAGTTTTATTCTCTGCTGCTTCAGGACTCCAATGCTGTACATCAGCTTTTGTATTTGGTCTGTGGTAGAAAGTTGTTGTTTACCCTTTTTGATAGTCCTAGTTTGTGGTGGGAGTCTCTGAAATCTGATTTACAACTCTTTTTGTTAGCTATTAGCAGGCAGTCATCAGATTCCAAGAAAATTCAATACCAGCAACATAGGAAACATCTACAACACTTATTCGGTCTAGCACAATCTACTGGTCATGATTTTTGTACGCAGATTAAGGATGTTCAACATTCCATGAGAGTTTTTCATGAACACTTATGGCTTCCCTGACCATGCAACAGAAGTTTGGTACTCAGGGTAAATTGTATTCTGTTTGCCCTTTTTTGAGTTGTAGGGATCGTATTGCACATAAACAATTAACTGCTGTTTTTGACTCTAATAATGTTATGGTCACACTGCCTCAGTAGATAATGAGGGTGGTGTCTCAGTATTTAGGGGCTCAGTTTGGGAAGAAGGACACTGATAGAATGGCTTTTTCACATTTTTTTTCTTTGCTGAATTTTCCTGCTATTCCTTGTGACATAGTGTCTAGATTGACAATGGATGTATCCTCGACTGAAGTCCTGGAGACGGTCAAAACCTTGCCAAAAGGAAAGGTGCCAGGTATTGATGGTCTTCCAGCTCAACTTTTTCAGGTTATAGTTCCCTTTATTTCTTCAGAACTAGCTCAGGTTTATACGTATATGTTGACCACGTGTTTTTTTTCTCTGGATATGACTCTTGGGATTGTATCCCTATTATATAAGAAGGGATTTAAACAATTGGAGGCTGATATGTCTTTTAAATGTTGATTTTAAGAGTCTGATGAACATTTTGGCATGTCGACTGGTACAAGTCACTTCCTTTATTATTTCAAATTTTCAGCCTTGTGCGGAAAGTAATTACTGATGAACTGCTGTTGTTGCAGGAAGTTTTTGAATTGGGTGCTTTTCCTGGCATGGAGGGTTTTGTAGTGTCCCTGGATCAGAGGAAAGCATTCAATTCTGTTGATCATGACTTTTTGTGATCCACTTTGCAGTTTTATGACATTCCAGTAAGCTTTCTCTCATGGTTACAGGCTATTTATAGCAGGCGATGGTCAGGCCATTGGTGAATGGTTTTTTGGGACCCATGATCCCGGTCCATTATGGGGTGCGACAAGGGTTGCCCTTTAAGCCCTTTGCTTTTTATTTTTAGTATAGATCCTTTACTCACATTACTGAATGATGTTCATTTTTTCACACCTGTCTCTGGACATTATTTACCTTGGACCGCCGCTGCCTATGCGGATGACATTTGTTTTCTTTTGAAATTTTCTACCAACTTTGTCAGAGCCCTTTATTTTTGCTCTTTCTATGGTGCTGCATCTGGGGTACACTTGAATAAAGACAAATGTGTTGTTAAAAGACTTGGGATAGGTGTGAGTGTTCCCTCTGTTGCTGGTATTTCAGTTCAGGAAGGTCCTCTTCAGATTTTAGGGATAGCTTTTGATTCTGGTTGACAGGATATTCTTAACTGGGATAAGAAATTAGAACAAGGACAGGCTTTGGTATCAGGTTGGTGTAAACAGAGTATGGGGAAACTGAAATGGGTATACTTAGTTAAAACTTATCTTTTGCCCCCTTTTTTGTATGTTAGTTTGGTCCCCCCCCCCAAAGGAAAGGGAGGCCATCCTTTATGGCCTATTCTTTCAGGCTATTTGGAGTAGTAGATTGAACCCGCTCAAACAGAATGTGTTACATTTAAAGGTTGCAGATGGGAGTTTGAATATGATCAATCCGGTGTTATTTTTTTTTTTATTCATTTTTTCTTTGCCAATTTATGACCTGCATGTCAGCAGGCGTCTACCTAGTGGAGGCCCTTATTGGTCTCCAAATTGCGAGCCTGGTTGGATGGGTGCTTTTCCGGTTCTTTAAAAATTTTCAAGTCAGTTCCTTATTCCCCACCTTATTATAGGGAACTGTTTGTTCACATGAAACGCTGGAAACTTACTTATGTGGATGTACTACATGAATCTAAAAAGTTATTGCATTCTCAGGTCAGGGATTCACATTTCACTGAATCTTGTATGTCCCCTTTATGTTCCCCGACCTTTATCCCTGACCTGTTGTGTCTATTACACAATGAACAGATTCCTCAGAAATATTGGGACGTGTTATGGCTTTGCTGCCATGACAAAATAAATGTCAATGCAAATCACAAACACAAGGCATTGACAGAAAGGAGGTGTGCTAGACCTCTCTGTCTGCTACAACTGGAATCTATGCAACATTTATTGTTTTCTTGTTCTTTTATTCAGTCCTTTTGTGGTTATTTGGCCACTTGTTGGGATATGCTGCCGTTGCGTACTGTCTCTTATGAAGTTTGATTTATGGAGTATATGGCCGAGAATGGGCCCAATGGGATGCCTGTACTCTTACTGTGATTTTTTTTCTGCTATTAAATGGTATGTGTAGAACGCTAGATGTTTATTTACTTTACAGCAGAAACTACTGTCACACCATGATCTTGTGGGTAGTATCACTAAAGACATTCTTGGTATATATTTTGGGGGAGAAAAATCATCAAACTGAAGTGTATAATTCGACTGTGTGGAGAAATCTCCCATGGGTGACTAACTCGGATGTGCCTATTACATGAAGTATTTCCTGTTTTTGTGTTTTATGGTTTTATTCATTATTTCTGTTCTTTGTTTATGATGATTTAATTATTCAATAAAAACAAAATTCCCCTACTCTTTTCAATAAGTGCCATGGAATCTTTAACATCTACCTGAACTACCACCAATCCAAACAGATGGGACCTCGGTTTAAAGTCTCATCCAAAAGACGGCACCTCAGAAGTGCAGCACCCCTCTCATGCTGCACTACTGTGTCAGTACTGGGATATTAACCCAAGTGCCAGATGTGGGAGCTGAACCCACAGCCCTCTGATCTCCCGACCTCAGAGGCGAGTGTGCTACCTACTGAGCCACTGACACTGACACAATTAGGGAGATAACACTAGAGCTGAGAATGCAGTGCCATCTAGTGGTGCTCACCTACCCCAATATGCTTATGCCAGCCCTAACAACCCCTTCCCATCCCCCAAAACAGCTGTTCTTATAGCAACATTGAGATATTAAGACTAAGTCCCCAGAGTGCGAAAAAGTCCCCACAGTTTAAAGTACATGTGGTTTAAGTCCATATTTCCCAGGAAAAGAGTGTCCAATGGTATGGCTTGGAAAACAAGCCAAGCCAGCTATGTTAAGTGTGCAGCCTCAGACCGTAGTACTCCTTCAAAGAGTAGCTGACCATGGATGCAGAACCAGTGGCAGCTTCAGATCAGTGTGCCTGGAAAATTTGGCTCCTAGCCTCATTCAGTACACCCTTGAACTTGCACTTCCCTCTTATTTCTGTAGTGACTGGTATCCATTCCTGCTCTTGTAAATGATCCAGGGCATCTGGAATGTCAGGGTGTGTAGGGAGAGGCACAGGAACTCCCAATTTAAGCAGTAGCCCTTGGGCTTCTTCTAAGCTTTTAAAGAATTTGGAACCAGATTCTGTAGTAATATGAGCTGGACTGGTGCCAGGAGTTGAGCCTTGATGTTTTTCTTCAAAGCACTCATAAGACCTACAGAATCCATCTGCATTTATTCATAACTCCTAGGGTGCAATTGTGGTAGAAACACAGTGTCACCAAAGGATATATCTCTTTTGTCCCAAGCCTTCCAAAGTAACATAATTTTTCTCCAGCAGTTTATGCAGTGTAAAACTAAAGAACTTGGCCTCACAGAGTTGTCTTTAGGCTTTGGGGCAAGCGTTTTGTGTGCACATGCAGTTCCCAAACCAAAATCATTTGGGAGGTGGAGGATTTCCTTCAGAAAAGAGGTAATAAAGTCTTCCATTCCATTCTGTTCAATGTTCTCCAGTAGCCATTACATTCTTAAATTATTCTGGTGGGAACAGGATTCAAGGTCCTGTAACGTACCAGTTATTGCTCAGTCCTGCAGGTATAAGTAGAGTAACACTGTATTATGCTGATCCACCTGGATCACTGTGTCTGAAAGGACTCACTCGAGTTCATCAGTTTTGTCCTGCAAAGTCTGTATCTCTCGTTTTGAAGTGGATATGATCTCCTCCAAGTTGGTGAGTCTGCTACTGATAGTTTGAAGCTCTAAGATGAGGACATAGAGGTAATAGTAAAATTTTCCTCCTTGGTCTCCAGCTCGGAGGCCCTGTCTTGTGATCCCTGTGTAGCCGCAGACACTATGCTGCTCAATCACGGGTGAAGATTTCTTTGGCTAGTCTGGTCATCTTGAAGCAACTCCTGCCCCTTTTGCTTTCCAGGCATGCATGCAGGTAGAATACAGCCAGTTCCTCCCTATTTTAATCATGTGCTGGGGTGGATGGAGAACTATTTTAGTAAATGGGTTCAGGAGCACTGCCTGCCTGTGTCTAAGTCCCATCAAAAAAAGATCTTTGACCCATAAGTGATTTCTTAAGAGGAACTAAAACTACAGGGGTGCAGAACCTGGCAATGCAAAATCGAGCCACCTCAAACTTGGGCAGCTTGGTTTTAGTGAAACCTCAGCCGAACTTTATTTGTTCAGTAATGATTCAGCTCGGATTCACAGGCTCAAACAGTGCAGGTGCCTCAGCACTCACAAACTTGAAGTCTGCTCCAGTTGATATTTTGTTTTCCCACTCTTTTTCTCTCCCAGTCGCCAGCTTCATGAATTCCCTCAGTCATCCAGCTATTCCCACTCTGTCTTAAATCCTCCCTTTGGAGCCGCCAGTCCTGCGACCCACCAGCGACTCACCCTTCAGGCAACCCCCAACTTGCACCCATTGAGACTGGGCCACCTTCTGCTCCCCGGCACTCCTGTACATCAAATCTAATATACCTGAGGGTGGAGGTGAAGGTCAAGGGGCATCGGGACCCAGGAGGGCAGGTGCTGAAACCGACATTGTCTATCATAAAGCTGGGACTTTTCCATGTTCTGCATGGTTGCCCCGTGCACCTAACAATGAGCATGGACATGCAGTGATGTCCAGGGGAGGTGCGCACCACTCTGACATATGCCATGGTCCACCACCTCAAAAGTGGAAAACTATTGACTCAGTACCTCCCAGCAACCGCTTAGAGGCATATTGTTGCCGGAGCCTTCAACCTTCCCTGCCTGGAGAAAGTGAGTTGTCGTTAGACGCTTGAACCTTCTGCTCCCGTGCCAACCCCCAGTGCCTCAAGCTCACTCCCAAACTCAGGTCACTAGTGTGGCACGAGGTGTGGCATCCAGCACCTCAACCCTCAGCACCATCGGGCTGACTGCCTCTGCTGATATTGATTGCTAAGTTCACAGGCTTGCACTGCATACCATCCATAAACTCACAACTCTCCAGTGTAGCCTACACATCACTCATGTCAGTAGTGCCTTTTTGCTGCTGCAGGGTTATGTGTTATGGTGCCGAACAGCAACCTGCTGCCACCTGTGCCTCCTCGACTCCTCCAACAACCAAAGTGGGTTATGTGATGCACTGTCTGGCTCTGGCTTTCTGCGAGTTTACTTGCCTCCTGCTCCCATAGGTCAAGTGACTTACCATTGAGTAGGCAGCAGTCAAATATTTGCACAGAAGCCAAGTCAGCCACAAACTCTAGGGCTACACCGTCCAGTCCAGTATTTTAAAAAATAGATGCGTCTGGCTACTTTCAGGCCAGTGAGTTGGGAGAGAGGGTTATTTAAAAATAAAATATAAAAGAAACTTGGAAGGCTGCAAAGCAAAGCAAAAGCAGACAGGCTGGTGGAATGGGGGGTGCCGCTGCCTGCAGGGTCAGTCAGTGAAGGTTGGCATGACTGCAACATGTATAAGAGCAGGACCACAGGATCTCTGGTTTTCACAGATTTGTTGCAGATCAGCTCTGTCTCAGCTGAAAAGTTTGGGGTTTTCTTTTTTTTTTCCTTTTATTGCTAAATTTGAGTTTTCCTTTGACTCAGTCAACTCAGGCAGGCCAGAGAGCTAGGTAGACAGGCTTATTGTGAGGGAAGGGCAAATCCTGGGCTGACTCAGTCTGCTAAGACCTCAAGTGACTGTTACAAGAGCAGCAAAGAAGGCAAAAACTGAGTTGTAGTCTCTGATTTAGAAAGAAAATAATGTGTGTTCTTTAATAAATAATAATCGATCAAAAATAGAGATACCACAGGCAGCAGCTAGCAGGGCAAACAAAGTAATTTACTGCAGTAGTGCCATTCAGGGGGGCACAAGTTATGTCCTACTCAGGACAGAGCACTAGTCCATCCAGTCAGGGGATACAAGTCAAATACTCCTTACTCAGGACAGAAGTCTAACTAGTGAGGAACACCAGTAAATACACCCTTCTCAGAGCATAAGTCCATCCAGTCAGTGGTACCAGTAAATATTCCCTATTCAGGGTACAAGTCCATCCAGTTAGTGATACCAGTAAATACTCCCTACTCAGAGCAGAGGATCTTCCAGTCAGGGGGCACCAGTAAATGATCCTGTAACCCCTTGTTACCCGGGGTTACTAGAATCCCAGTAAAACCTAGTGGTAGGCAGGGAAGGCAGCTTGTGAAACTCCAGTTAAATGGGTTTCACACTGTCTCACTCTGTTCTCAGTCTCAGCTGAGACTCAGAGATGACATCACCAATAGAACTGTTGCAGCTGCATAAGCCACATTGGAATCTGCAGCAGACGGAGTGAGATAGAATGTTGGGAGTTTTCAAAGCCAGTCCTTGTTTACCTTCTGTGGGAGAAGGAAGTCAGTCTCCTATTTGTTTTGAAGCAAGAAGGTCAGTGTCCAGTTTCAAGTGGTGGAGACTGCTGTCCAGGTCTCAGTGCCCCCCTCCCCTCTGGGGGGGGAGAGAAAGTAAAGTATCCCCATGTAGATTCCAGGGGCAACCCCCTAATTTCTGCTAAAGAAAGAAAGCTGCCTTTTACAGTTTGGGTTTGTGCTTGAAAAGTGGAAAAAGTTGTACTTCGCCTGTGGGGCACCTGCAACGAAAGGGTGAGTGTTTGCTCTAATATGAGAGGGCAAAAATGTGTTTCTTCAGCCAGGGAAATGTGAAGAAATCTGGGATTTGAACTACTATTTGGGAGGCCTATAGTACTAGGACAAACAAATGGAGTAGTGTCAAAAGCTAAAGTGCTGTGTGGATTCAAGTAATGTTGTAGAGGGGGTGCAACAGTTCATCCACCGTTTAATCTACATTTCGAAGTTTCAGTTTGTCCAGAGAAATGGCCGGGTATGGGCTGTGGGAGCTGGAGGTGGGAACACCCCCCATCTTTAGTAACCAGGTCCACCTCTACGGATATTTCTGCTGTGATTGCTACTTACCTCATGCGCTTGGCCAGTGATGAGGGAAGTACCCAGACGTGGGTAGCAAATGGGAAAATCTCTCTAGGGGTCACAGACTCTAAGTGGTGTGGGGAGCCACAACAAGTAAAATGGGTTCATTCTTCCAATGAACCGCCAGTTAAGTGGCCGGCAAGGGAGCGGGCCAGTCGGGCTGTGTATCCAAAGCGCATGCAAGTCCAGGCTATGTGCCTGGTGGGTCCAGAGCCTGAAAACAGTAGAATTGGTCCATTCTTCAAGTGGACCGCCTTGTAGTCTCTAATCTGCATTATCAGTAGACGTAGCCCCATGGGGGTCCATCTATGCTTTGTTGTGTTCAGCTAGTTACGAATAAAAGCCACACTGAAAAATCCCAATCCTGGTTCTAGACATTACAGTTATTGCTTCCTGTGTTCGGATTTACTTGGGTGCTCCTGTGCAGAGTAGCCAAACCTAGGTCCCCTTGTACCAGGTAACCTCATCCTCCCCAAACCCAGGTCCCCACCAGGTATTGCTGTCAGCGCCAACAGCATGCCACCTGTCGTTTTGGCAAAAAGGCAGGGGTGGGGGTTACAATCCCTACTCAGGAAACAAGTCCATCCAATCAGGAGTACCAGATACTAATTCCTTCACAGGACACATGCCTGTCAACTCAACAGGCACCCATTTGGAAGTAGACTTTTAAAATAACCTATGGTCCAAGATAGCGTCAGGGGAGGGGAGAGTGGCTTGAATCCAAACCCAAAACCAGAACCAAAACCAGGGGTGATTTGACAAAGCCAAAACCATAACCTCCATGGCAGTGACAGTGGTAGGGGTCCAACATCAAGGGTGGACCCACCAGTGCTAATAATGTAGGTCAAAAGTCAACTTTTGGAGTCCAAAATGTAAGGCTCCAAAATAACACCAAAATGCTGCATGTTAAAAATTTTCAAAGCAGTTTTCTCCCTGCCAGGCCACACATACATACACACACACACACACACACACACACTCTCTCCAGATGGACAGTATCAGAAATGAAACTCAAAACGTAGGTTGATTTTACAAATTGCCAAAACAAAAGTATGCTCACCACCTCACAGAACAAGCAATGTCCCTTATGACAACACTACTTGCCACATTGTTTCACTCTCTGAATGGCCAATGTGCCAACATTTCCCAAAACATAACTACAAACTCCTACTACACACAAGCCACAGCAGCTCTAGTTTTCTTCACAAGGCATTGTAGGGATGCTGGGGCAAATTGAGCAACTGACTGGCATGGGAAGTTATCACACCAAATCAGTTTTCAGCTTGCCCCAACATCCCTGCAATGCCAGTTTACAGCAGCTTCAACTCCACATTCCACCCACAAAACCAGCCCTTATGGACCACGGGGCACAAAGGCATGCACAGTCCAAGCAGAGAACAAGTTCAACATAACGGTGCACACTGTAGTCGGTGGTGGTAACAGAAACTTAGTACTGGTAGCTGCCAATGGCAAAAAAAGGTAGCTCTTGGAAATTGATTACTTGCAAAAATGAGTCTTGATTCAAGGTCTACACAGCAACATAGGCAGGAACAATGGACTCTGGCTAGATGCCCCAAGTGTCAGTTGTTCACATCTATTTTGCTGAGTGGACCTTGAATAAAGATTTCTTTTTGCAGACAGTTTAGTTTCCAGGGTCTACGTTTTCCTGCTATTGGCAGCTATTATTTTTTTGTTACCAATTCAGTCTGCCCACTTACATCTCAGTTATTTTTTCTCTGTCCTGCTCTTCAGATATTCACCATTGATTAGGACATGCCTGAGAAACATGTCTCAGGGCAGGCAGGCACATTGAACACAAATCATGCACATCTGCACCAGCCACACCAGTAACAGCCACCCACCAACTTTAATCAACCACCCATCTATTCTGCAGATTGGCACTGCATTGCTGCCCAGTGCTGTCCCATGGAGCCCACCATCATTTACTGTCTCCTTCGGCACTGGTTGCAGAGGGGATAGTGAAAGCCAGCAACATCCAAACCCCCACTGCAGGGCACCACATTGGGGGGGGGGAATACTACTGAAGAGGGCAGGCTGAGGCCAGCATTCAGTGACAGAGATTGAATGCACCAGGCACTGTGCAACCAGACTGCACTAAATGAGCAACCTGTCCTCACTCCACTCCTTCCCTTAGCAGACCACATGCAGGGATGATTTGCTCTGAACTGAAGAGAGACCAACCCTAAAAAAACAGACATGCGATCACATCAGGAGCACGCAAGCAGAAAGGGGACACAGCATGCATGCGGTTCACAATGCACAGCACGTAGGCAGGCCACTGAGCATGCACGTCCATGCAAAGACATGTTCATCAGAAGCACACCCAAAAACACAACCAGCATGTATTTATTCCTCCTGGCACACATTAGCATGGTCACTGCTCCCCAGTTTTGCACACCACTAACTACAATATCAGATTGAACAGATCACAAGTGATTATTTTGAAATTCAAACATATCCTCAAACTCTAGGTACACTGCAAAATATTGTCTCTCTAACCTAAGCCTCAATCAATAAGACTTACATTGAGCTAATGATAACCAGTTATGATCAGCATAAAGTTGACAGTGGTGGGTTTGCTTTGGTGCATCTAAAACAGAAAGATAAGCAATGATTATAGGGGCCTCACAACTCATCCTGTCAGCCCAATCCTACCAAATTTCTTTTGACCCCTCCAACCTGTTTCAGAGGATGATAAATTAGATTTGGGTCTGATTTTTGTTTCTGTTTCCTTTTAGACCTACCCAACCTGTGGCAGGGGCATGGAATAGGTTTTATAGAGGATTCTTTCTTCAAACTCCATCCCCTAATTACGCTTTACTTAGGCAAACCTCTGGCCCAGTTTGGTGACAATCACTGGAAAGTTCCTGTCCCTCCTAATCACTTCCAGTTCACTACAGGCCACATCTGGGGGCAGTGACTGGAACTGGGTAAGGCAGTGAAGGAATGTACATCTTCAGTGAAGGAAGCACTACGAACCAATGAAAAGGAGGACATATTAAATTTGAGAAAAGGTATGTTTAAAATCCATTAGCTAATTTTATAGAGCGTTCCTCGCTTTAGTATACCATCAGCCCTTCTGATGGCACCAACCGAATTTTAAATTGAGGGAAAAATAACCTTTGTAAGTTTGCAAGTCTGAGAACAATAATTATTGTCAGAAGGAGTTTATATACGACTCAAATGTCAATTTGTACCAAGGATTGCACTTCAGTGCTTGAATGATACATTTCAAACAGCTAGTAGCTTGCCTATAAAACTCTCCTCCATTTTAACTACTTTACTGACCTGGACTGGCGACAGCAGCCAAAGCTGATTGAGTAACTTTTGAAGTTTTTTTTATCTAAGGAAGTGGGACTTAAAACTACTAAAGACTTTGTGGGGGGGGGGGAATTAAGAACTTTACTTACTGTGGTTATATGAATTATTTACAAATTTTCATTTTGTGTGTGTGTGTGTGTGTGTGTGTGTAGTGTGTGCATTTAGAATGTTTTTAAGGATTAATGTAGTTAAAGTAACATTTTTATGCTTGCTGGTTTCAGTAGTAATGTGGTATGTGGAACTATTTGGAGAAATGCATTATGGGGCCTATGCATGACCCAGGGTGCAGATACGTGCGAAAGGTGCATACCTCACAGCATAGCTCCACACCCAGGGGCAGGTCCACACTGACTGGCATTCATCATCGCTGGCCACCTGTCCACAGCCCCACCCCACAGGTGCACAGCAGCATGGGTGAGGAACACAACTGTGCAGGTGAGCATCCAATTGGATGCCTGTCCCAGATTCCAGAGTGGATCCCCTGCTGCACTCATGCAGGGAGTCCTGGGATGGTGCATAGCCCTACCAGGGTCAAACACTGGGTGTTCATCCAAAAGGACACACCCAGCACTCCCGGGGAGCACGGTGGGCAGGCGCCGATGTGTAAGAGGGATCCCCTTGCCACCACACCCCACTGTTAACCTGTGTGTTTATTTTTTTATTATGGATTTAGGTAAACTTCTTGAAGGTTAGTGTAATGAATTCCATGCCATTTGTGTCAGTTTTTATTTCAAAGTGGTCAGGTTTCAACTGTCACAGTCCTTCTCTGCCTCGTCTTGCCATACATAACTGTATATCCAGCCACGGTGTCCAGTGAGAGAATAGGCGAGGTTTTTAGTATGGCAAGGTCAGCTTTTGAAATGGGAGGATGGTGCTGTGAGCTGTCTTTTCCTTCCCTATGGTGTCGGTGCAGACAGCTGTGAACATATGGTTTGTTGCTTGGAGCTGTGGATCATTGTGTATGTTTAGGTTTCTGTTGAGTGGCAGACTGTTGAGGTGGTGATTTATGCCAAATCAGAGGGCTGGTTAGGCTGTACTGCATGCCATCAGTCTGTCTGACATCAGTGTAAAACTGCTGTAGTATTTTGCAGAAGTCTGTGGCTGTGACTCTTTTAAAATCTGGTTGTATTTCACAACCTGTACACCATTTTTTTGTATTTTTATTTTATATGCAATTTCTGGGTTATTGCGAGTTTTCTCTTGACCCCTACACCCACACATCCCCAATGTAGCACATGCATGTGGAGGCATGTGCATACACACTGTTTGGGATGCCCTTCCCTTCCAGTCGTCCCGTTTACTGCCTGCGCCGGCACTGAATCTCCATTTGGTGACAGCAGGGCAAGGGGTAGGTGAACCCACCCTTTACCCAGGAGAGGAGAGGCAACGCTTGATCTTGCTCCCCCCATGCCAGCATACCCGTGACCTGAGGTCATTCCCAAATCTGGGTCGCCGGGGTAGTGCGAGGTGTGATATCCAGCACCTCAATGCTCAGCGCCACCGGGCCGGCGCTGTACACCAGTTTTTAATATAGTTATTGCCCACACAGTAGTCTTTTTGGGTGGTCAGTTAGTCTTTCTCTCTTTCTGGTTTATCCAGCTCCTGAGGTGAGAGTGTGGAAAATTTATTCATTGCCACAGTGTCTCGTTTCATTTTTCTCCATTTCTGTAGCTCTGCTTCATTGAGGTTGGTATTTCTCTCACGATTACTGAGGATATCATCTATTTTTAACTGAAAGTTCACTTCTGGCACATCGGACCTTTTTTTTGTCACACATGGTTGTCAAATCAGAGCTGTTGTACTTCACTTTGCCCAGGGGAATAGCTAGAATAGTGCAGGGGGTGCAGTCACACCCAAGACTAGAGGATTTAGGGGGCCCTCTAGGTCAAACTAAAATAGATAATTCTATTCCCTCTTTTAAAACACAGCCCACGCAAGATGCGCTGCCCTTCATGGTGGCGACTGATTTTTTTATTTAATTTTGTTTGGAACTTTGGACTCAGAGTCTGGAGCCTTCAGTGGGGAGAGCACCGTCATGCTATGCTGGGCTGCTTCAGTTGCTCTGCTGCAGGCAGTACTACTGTATCACATGACTCTGTAAGCAGAGACAGTAGAGTCATGAGGTACACTAGAAGGTGGACGTGTGCATGCCTCTAAGAAATCACACCTTCATGCGCTTGTGTATCTATTGGGGTAGTGCGTAGTGGTACACTGGGTCGCTCATATGGGAGATCAGTGCTGTGCTGTGCATGTGGACTGGCACAGCTGTAATCCTGTCCAACTAGATGACTAGGTAGGTGCTTGTTTGAGACTGAGAGTTTGTTAAGACTGAGTTGTCAGTTAGGTGTTTTGTAAGTTCAGCCAGACTGCTCATGTGGGGACTGGAGTTCAGTTGTGAACGCTGACCAAACCCAACCCCCAAATGTGTCCATCACCACGGTCATCACCCATTCACCCCCACTGTTCATAATAATAAAAAAAAGATTTTTGGCATTGGATGGCAGCTGGCTGGGCCACGGCCTGCCTGTTGCTGCAAGTTACATTTGATAATAATCCTAAATTCTCCTGGTGCCTGTGCTGATCCTCTCTGTCTGTCTGATGACTGATTCCCATTTCTTCCTACTCGGTTGAGTCAGATAATGATGATCCTCGCTCTCATCTGTTTTATTTTTTTAAACTTTCTCTTTATTAAAAGTTTAAACCAATACATTGTGTTTGGGGTACAAAATACACATCATAATGAAACATCTTAATTATTGGTATCATCATTTACAATCCATGTTGCATTTGTATGCCATCTGTATAAGTAACCAAATCTGGTACATCATATAACAGGACCATTGAAATTTCAACATTCTTCTTTACCATTTCAGATGTAGGATCTGGGTCAGGCTCAAACACTTCCCGTCCCCCCCCACCACCCAACCCCTCCACCTCTCTTTACAGGACAAACAAGGGGTCCCAGTTTTAAATAAAGAAAACCCATTTGCGCCATTGGATTTCAAAATGTTCATACCTATTATTACATCTGGCTATGAGTCATTCCATAAAGTACATTTCTCCCATTATTTTACACCAGTCTTGTATAGTAGCTGATCTGCTCTGTCTTCATAAGCGAGTAATCGCCTTCTTGGCTACCAGCAAATAACTAAGAAGGAGATAAATGCAAAGTTATGCACCTTAGAAAAAAACAACCCACCTTTCACTATAAATTAGGAGATATTTTACTGCAATCAGTTACCGAAGAAAAAGATCTTGGTACACTTATAACAAATTATCTTAATTTTGAGAAGAACACCATTATAAAGGTTAAAAAGTGTCATAAGATTATAGGCTCAATACAGGCTAACTTAAAAAGTTGAGAACAGGAAGTTTTAAAGCCATTATTCTCCAGTTTGGTTCGACCACATCTTGAATATTCCTCCCAGTTCGATAAACCACATACCAGTACAGGCAGCAAACTCACTTAAGGCGGTCCAGAGGAAACACACTAAAAAGATAAAACATCTGGAAATGACTGATAACAGTCAGACATTTAGGACCCTAAAATTGTATTCAGCAAGTTACAGACAACTCAGTGGAGACCTTTGCCTTACATATAAGGCAGTAAAAGATTACTACCTAGGGTCTACTATAGGGCTACCACTGTCCAAGGGCAGAGCTAACACTAGAATTAATGGCTATAAAATGATAGGGGATTTCATGTGAAATTCTAGAAGAAGTAACTTCTTCACAAAGAGGATTGTGGGGGTATGGAATAGTCTACCAACACATGTAGTGTCAAGCTCGAACATAGATACATTTAAGGTTAGACTTGACTGACACATGGGAGAGAAGAAATATGAATACCACCCATGATAGGGTGGCAAGTTCTTCAAAGGGCATCCACCCTATAGATCTCATACATAATCTATGAACCTATGAGACAGCCTTTTTGTATCCGAAAGTCTTCCCTGGGGGACAGAAAGAAGTACCAACTCTGGGGTGGGAACCGCCTTCTTTCCCACCAACTCCACCAAAGAATCAGCCATCTCCCACCAAAAGTGTCTCAAGGCCGGACACAACTAAAACACGTGTACATGTCCCGCCCTAATTTCCCCAAACTGTCTCCAGCAAGGAATTTTGCCAGTTTAGCTGACGTATTAAAATATCTATTACTTGCCTTCCAGG
This sequence comes from Neoceratodus forsteri, assembly GCA_016271365.2. NCBI lineage: Eukaryota > Metazoa > Chordata > Ceratodontiformes > Ceratodontidae > Neoceratodus > Neoceratodus forsteri. The sequence continues at coordinate 731,727,728 of CM057452.1, forward strand.
CAAATTCATGCCAGTTTGGGGCCAGTGATACTCCCAAGGAAGGTCTGGTGTACCTAGTCCAGGCCTCTTCTGAGACTGGATCAGGCAGCTCCCTATTCCATGCCTCAAGAATTCCCCTAGTCGAGTCCATCAAAAACTCCCTTAGGCCTCTATCAAGCAGTCCAATCACATGTTGCCACGTCTGTCCATGTAAGGTGGACATGAACATATTTACCAATGGGGGGGGGAGTTGGAAGACAGTTTCTCTGTGGGCCTTTATGTATTAGAAAGGTTTGTACTTGCATATATCTGAAGTATACCCTATTAGTTAAGCTGTAAACCTTCTGTAATTGTGAAAAGGGGGCCACCCCCCAAGCATCTAAAAATTGAAAAATAAAGGACAAACCTCTCTGGTGCCAACCCTGAAAGATAAGGTCAATCCAGGTAGGAAAAAATTCAGCCTCCGACTGAAGCAATCGTAAAAAATATAAAAAATGGGTTAGTTCTGTGAAGGCTCTTATTTTATACCAGGTTTATAAATTTGGTTGGGCCCCTGTATAATATTCTTTTAAACATGGAAGAGTCCCCATAGGTACAAATACTACTCGAGCAGCATCTTGTAAATTATTAAGTGCAATCTCTATAACCTTTCGAGGTGCTTTATATGAGGGATTAAGCCATCCCATTATTTGGCTTAATATCACTATATATGCATCGTGTAATAGAATAAGCAGGTTCAATCCCCCTTTGTCTTTTGGGAGTTGAAGTATGGCTCATCGAATATGGGGTTTGTGTCCTGCCCATACAAATCTAGCTAAGTTTTTATTCCAAGATGCTCAATATGAGGGTGAGGGAATAACAGGAATTGTCCGAAATAAGTAAAGCAATCTAGGTAATATATTCATCCTTATTAGGTCTATTCTAGAGTAGAAAGGGAGACATAGCTGTGCCCAATAATGGAGGTCTGCTTCCAACATTTGTGTAAGGGGTTCGTAATTTATGAGGGTTAAATTTTGGAGATTTTGAGGTAAGTAAATACCTAAATAGGAGGCAGTATATCACAGTGGTTTAAGGCTCTGAGCTGCAAACCTGGAGACCTGGGTTTGAATCCAACAGCCCTCACTTGTATACTGTGTGACCCTGAGCAAGTCACTTAACTTCCCTGTGCTCCCAGGTCACACCTGTTAAAAAGCTTTCAGCTTAGTGTGCCACTCCTGGTTAAGCAAATTAAAAAAATATATATTTTTGTACCTTTCTATTTAAAAGGAAGACGTGTTCGTGAGGCTGGGGTTTGGGAGAAATTTATCGTCAAGACCTCTGTCTTGGCCGAGTTTACCTCATACCCTGAGACCTGAGCATATTCCCCTAATATCCTCCAAACTGCTGGGAGCATCCTCTTGGGTTCCAAAAGTGAAAGCAATATGTTGTCTGCATATAGTGCTAATTTATAACTTTTTCCCCCACCCTAATTCCTTGTACCTCCTTTGAGTTCCTACTGGCAATAGCCAGCTGTTCAATATAAATAGCAAACAGAAGGGGGGGAGAGGGCAGCCCTGGCATGTACCTCTCTCCAAAAGCAAAAGGGTTGAGACATTACCATTTATTCTTACATATGCCTTAGGGGAAGTGTATATGTTTCCTAATCAGGTAATAAACTCTGCTGGGAAACCGAAGGAGGCTAGGACCTTCCACAAAAAAATCCATCTCACCCTATCAAAAGTCTTGAAAGCATCAAGACTTAAAAAGGTGGCTGGCAGGGACTGTCTAGATGCATAATCCATAAGATGTTCAGTCCTTCAAGTGTTATCTGAGGTCTGCTTCATCTTGAGAAAGCCAGCTTGTCTGGATGAATCACCCCAGGCAGGATATTTTCCAACTGCTGGGCCCATACTGTCATATATATTTCACAGTTTAAAATGGAGATAGGCCTATATAACTCTTGGATTTGAGGACCTTTTCCCGGCTTTGGGATGGTTGAAATTACAGCATACGCCCAGGATGCTGGGGGGGGTTCCTCTCCTGTACTTCCTAGAATCTCCTCTCGTGAGCAGTAAGAGGTGGGGCAAAAAGATGTTATACTACTCCATCTGGAACCCATCTTGGCCTGGACTTTTCAGTGGTTTTTTTGCACCCCTCTGCGTAGGCCAGCCCCTGTGGAGATGGTCAAGTGCTGCCTTTTACGGGATGTGACTCCCGATGGCCTAACTGCGGTGCTTGATCTATCAGAATTTCCTGTGATGAGCTTGGATCCAGAGGTTTTGGTTCTGGCTTTGGCTTATAACAAGGCCATTACCTCTGCACTGGATTCCATTGCTCCAATCCATGTGCGCCCCCTCTCCCTTCACCCATGGTTGCCATGGTTTGATGGGGACTTGAGGGAGATGCGGCGACTAGGACGCAGGTTAGAGAGGTGCTGGTGGAAATCCGTCTTAGATGCCGACCATCTTAGACTCCTAGAGCATTATCAACTCTATCAGTCAGCAATTACTCGTAAGAAGGCAGTATTCCTGTCCGGGGAAATTGCTGCTGCTCAGAACTGACTGGCCCAGCTCTTTCGAACCATAGACAGGCTGTGCAATCCAGCCTGTCTACCGGTTGGTAGAGCCTTTTCACAATTGCAGTGTGAGGACCTTGCTCGGTTCTTTGCAGATAAGGTGGACGACATCAGGGCGGAGACCCATGCAGCACTCTCTATGGGAGTTGCCGTAGACCAGCCGCCAGTTGCAATCCCTCTGTTTTTCTGGAGTTCCTTCAAAAGGCCGGAAATCGAGGATGTTATGAGGATTGTCCAGGGTATGCATACTACATGCTGTAGTTTAGACCCGGGTCCTACAGCCCTGATTATGGGCTGTGGGGAGGTTATCATCCCGGTTCTGGCAAGGATAGTCTGGTGCTCCTTAGACTCTGGTGAATACTCCCGTTCCCTGAAGGAGCCAGTGGTGACACCAGCATTGAAGAAGGCTTCTTTGGACCCGGACTTCCTCACTAACTATAGGCCTATCTCGAACCTTCCCTTCGTGGGGAAGGTAATTGAGAAAGTAGTGGCTGCCCAGTTGGACAACCATTTGACCGTCCATAACATCTATGACCCTCTTCAATTGGGTTTTCGGAAGAGGCACAGCACCGAGACTGCACTAGTTCGGGTGCTCAATGATGTCCTGATGGTGAGAGACCAGAAAAAATAGTCCATTTTGGTCCTGTTGGATCTGTCAGCAGCATTTGACACCGTAGACCATGGGGTGTTGCTTGAGCACCTGAGATGCATCTGTGGGCTTTCGGGTTTGGTTCACAGATGGTTAACTTCTTTCCTCACTGGTAGAACTCAGAGGGTGGTGTCGGGGGTATTTTCCTCCTATCCTACCTCTCTGTCTTGTGGGGTGCCTCAGGGCTCTGTGCTGTCTCCCATGTTGTTTGTGGTGTACATGCTTCCCCTCGGAGACATTGTAAGACGATATGGGCTGAAGTTTCATTGTTGTGCCGATGATAGCCAGCTGTATCTATCCTTTGCACCAGGCCAGAATGGAGCACTCTCAGTGTTTAACAACTGCCTTGGTGAGATCCAAGGTTGGATGAGGTCCAGCTGGCTGAAGTTGAATTCTGGGAAGACGGAGGTGATGGTCATGGATCCTGGTCGCCGGATAGTGGGTGGGGAGTAAATCATCCCACAGGTTTATTCCTGGGAGATGTTGAGCTCCCTGTCTCTGAACAGGTGCGCGACCTAGGGGTGATTCTTGATGATCGGCTGACATTACATGCTCAGGTGTTGGCTGTCATTAAGTTATCCTTTTACCATCTGAGGAACATCGCTAGGCTCAAGCACCTTGTTCCGTCTGGGGACTTGCCTACACCGATCCACGCCTTTGTGACCTCGTGTTTGGATTATTGCAGCTCCCTCTACTTTGGGCTTCCAGGGGTTAATAGCCGCCTCTTGCAGCTGGTACAGAACTCAGCAGCCCGGTTGTTAATGGGGATTTCTCATTCTTCCCACATTACACCGGCGCTGCGGGATCTGCACTGGCTGCTGGTTCAGTGGCGGATCACCTTTAAAGTCGGTTTACTGACATATAAAGCCCTACACAGTTTGGGCCCTGACTACCTGAAAGAGCTTCTGGTTCCTTACCTCTCAGAGTGACCGCTCCACTCTGCCAATGAGGGGTTGCTAGAGATTCTGAGGGTAGCTTTAAAATCTTCTGGCGCCCAAGCTTTTATGTTCATGGCGCAGACCCTCTGGAATTCTCTACCACATTGGATTAGAGAGTGCATGACTGTGGGGGGTTTTAAACAAGCATTGAAGTCTTTCCTATGGAAGAAGGCATATGGGGATGGTGCCGACATGGATTGATGTTATTGATTTTAGTGATTTTTATGATGTTTTATTGTGATGTTATTTTAAATATACTGCACCTTGATTTTTGAAAGGTGCACTATAAATAAAGATTATTATTATTATTATTTTAACTTTAGTTAACACTACTTTAATTTATTCTGTTGTGACTGGGCAAAGCAGGGACTCTTGCTACTGTTGAGAAAGCTTTGGTGTTATGAGGGGAGTCAAAAAGATCTGTATTAAGTGGTCGGCTGGGATCAATTGGTCTGTATATAAATCTTTATAAAACTGCTGAAAAATCTGCATTATAGCTGTCGTATTCTGAACCATGTCACTGGCTCTAGGATTTTTTATCTTTGTAAGTCAAGCCACTTGCCTGAACCCCCTGACCCATTTAGCTAAGTTTCTGGTTCCTCTAGGACTGCCCTCATAATGGAATTTCTTAATGTAAAGGAGAGCTGCTTGAACCTTTAAGATCAGTATACCCTGTATTTCTGACTTCAGACTCTGAATTTCTGAGTCTAAACATTCTTACCCTGGCTCCTAGCTTGCTGTAAATCTCTTGAGGATGTCTGCAACTGGTTGTATCTGGTCTCTCATTGTTTGCGTTTTCTAGAGGCATAGGCTATAGCCTCCCATCTGATCACAGCCTGAAGGGTATCCCAAATTAATGCCAATGAAATGTCGGGCGAGATGTTATCCTGAATGATTTGAGGGATTTGTCTCTCCATCATTGTTTTAAACTCTTGATCTTTAAGTAAGGAAACGTTTAGGTGCCACAGGGTAGATCTGTTTATTTTACCGAAGTCCAGCTTAAACAAAAGGGGGGTGTGATCTGATATAATTCAAGCACCCAGGCTCAAGTCCTGAACTCTGTCAACATGTTCGATTAACACAAAAAAAAAAGTCAATACAAGAGGAGGTTTGGCGTCCGGGTGAGAAATAGGTATAACCTCCCCCAGAGGGGAAAACATGCCACCACACATCCACCAACCCCAATGCTGGTAGCTGTGCCCAGAGTAATCTCTGGGAAGGCATGATCTCTGGGGGTGAGATGTACTGTATCTAAAGTTGGGGATAATGTCACATTAAAATCCTCAACAAGGATCAGAGTTCCCTTTTGGAATTCCACCAATCTATTAAAAAAGTGTCTAAGGTGATTCGGGAAAATACACATTTGCAAGCATCACCTCTGTCCCATACATTCGCCCCTGTGAGATTACAAAACAGCCATTAGAGATCATATATGGAGTGGTAGATGGTATCATGATTGCTATCCCTCTTCTCTTCCCTGTCTTACTGAACTAAGACACAAAAGTGTATCTTCCCCCAGCCAACAACTTTAAATGCTCCCCCAGAGACAAGTGAGTCTCCTGCAAATATATCATATCCATCCCTTGTCAGCGAAAGTACTGGAGGAGGAGCCTTGCCCTTCTGACTGGGTTATTTATGCAATTGATATTTAAAGATAAAACTTTGACTAGGGTTCCCTCCATTATTACTGAAAAAAATTACCTTATATCAACCAGATAAGATCCATTTATTCTTCTTCCGCCCCCCACCCCTTCCAATAACCCATATATGCGTTTCTTCCTGCCCAAGGTTCAGATAAGGGATCCAAACCCAGCCCCTCTAGCAGTCACACCAAGACCTGACAAAAAAGAAAACCCCTATTCCTTTTAGTTCAGAAGTTTCAATTCCATAAGGTCCCAGATTGTATTTTTGTTAAAAAAAAAACTGTTCTGTGGTTTAACATTTGTACTCCTGCATTTTCATAGCAAACATATTGATTATTATTATACATAAGAGTAACAGTGCTCTAATAACCCAAACTATTTTGAGCATTAACCTATTTACAAATTGTCTGTTTTCCACCAGACCTTCCCACCTTAAATAATTATTTTGACTTCCAAGGTAGGGGAGGTTAATAAGACCCTCCCTTTTATTCCTAAGGGGAATTCACAACTTTTTAGAGTCCTCCCAGGAGAGGAGGTGATTCCCATGACCAACTTGTCCAGGGCCTCCTGGAAACCATTATGGTCCCCAACATAAATTAAAAATAGAGAAAAACATAAATAGATAAGGGAAGGGCAGTGTCCCTCATAAAACAGCTTCCCACAGGTAGCGGTTGTTTGCTCACCTCTTTTCAAAATATCTTTCCATTTTTTTTTTTCAATCATGGGCTGAAACAGGCACCTTCTCATCTCCCTCTGAATTATTCTCAGTGTCTAAACTTCTTTGGTTAACTAAGATCATGCTGCTTTCTAATGTTCATAATCTGTTAAAATGAAAACCACCCCCACAGCACTGGACTTATGCGGAGGTCACATTTATCAATGACCTATCTGCCTTTTTGCCCAGTAAACTGAAAGAAAATTTGTTCCCAGTAAAAATAGTCCAAAGTCTGTGAAACAAGTCTCTGATTTGATCGTTTGTCTAACTTAACACCAAGAGGACCAGAAATGTATATATTATGACTGGAAAATTCAGTCTTATTCTGCAATTATATGTCCCCCTTAACTGCAGTCTGGTGCCCTGTGGAGTGGGGGGGGGTAAATGTGGGACACCCCACTACAAGAGACAAATGGTCACAACCACCCCAGTTATAGAGGGCTCATTTCTAGCCTAGATTCAGGCCCATGTATTAGGGCTCCCCAAATGGGATTACCCACCCCCTCGCCAATCGATGCACCTGTTGTTTCCACTGCTAGCTCAGTGTAGACAGTTTTCCACCCCTCTCAGGTCTTCCTGGGTGAGTTGCTGTGGCAATATGATGCCAAGGCCTGCTTCGGATCTTTGATGTTATTCTGTCTTTCCTGTGGCTTCCCTGCCACCGTTTGTCATCTTGCAGGGCACAGTGGAGCTCCATCCAATCTCTGGGCCTGATCTGGAAAAGCAGCCGGTCTTGAATAACTTGACCCGGGCTTCCTGTGCTGAGTTAAATTCTTTCTTTCCCCCTAGCAGATGTACCACTAAGCGAGCCAGCTAAGGGGTGGAAAATTTGTGGCCTGCAGCTTTTATCACAGGTAGAAGGGGTACATAGGCCTTCCACAGAAGCATCATCTTAGGTGCATAATCATGATCTATGTAGAAGTGTGTCTGTCCATAATAGACTTTTTATTTTCTCCAGGCTGTTAATAAAACTTGTTCCTTTGTGGCGTAACTATTGAATCTGGGAATTGTTGATGATCGAGGAGGTACATTTGCCACAGAGGCTCTAGGGGCTAGAGCTCTATGTATTCGCTCAAAATGTAGTTCCATGTCTTCAGGTAACTCCAGAGCAATGCAAAGTAAAACCTCTATGAATTCTTTAGTATTGTTCCCCTCAGACCTCTCTGGAATTCTGTAGATCTGAATATTTTTTCTACGAGCCCGATTTTCTGCATCCTCTTGGTGGCCTCTATTAATTCCTGTTGTTCCTTAAGCTGTTGCATTGCAGTTTCTAGATCATCTACTCTTTTTCTGTGGCTGTAAATTGTCACTCCGTATCATCAGCGCGTTGTTCCAGTTGCATTACATCGCAACGAAGTTCACCGTATGAATCTTTCATTTCTGCCCAAAATGACACCAACTCTTGGTATATGGTGTCTAGTTTAACTTTCTTAGTTTTATTTTTAGGGTTTTTTGCCATAGATTTTAGAGCATTTCAGTGGTTCCCCATGGATGCTGTAGATCTCTGAGCATTACACTCGGAGGCCTCCAAGTCAGATCATTCCTCAATCTCCTCCATCCTCCACAAAAGCTTGCCCAAATCAGCCAATATCTTTTAGAAACTCTCCTTTCTTTCAGTAAAACCATTTCTTTTGTCTGAAAATCTGTTGAATACATGCTACATGGAGGGTTATAATGCAGAAGTGGGAGCAAGCTCACAGACTATGCAGCCATTATTAAGAGGGCTGAACCAGAAGTCCTCAATCTCATCTCTGCTGTGTCACTGACTGCCTTGCCTTGTGTCTGACATTCTAACAGTCAGTCACAGACAAAATTAAAACTTTTGGTGTGTTCAGTTTTGAGGAGGCTGGAGGCTAGCAGCTGCAGCATGCAGCTAATGATCAGTGAAAACTGAAATAAAAATGTTGCTCTTTTTGGATCATCTTTTCGACAGGCTTCTTGATTTCATGCTAATTGTGCTGTCAGCGTTTATTAAAGCTAGGTGAACTAGCATTAAAAGAGTCACTCAAAGTGCCTTTGCAAACTCAAAGATAAACTGCAGTGGAAACTGCAGCACCAGGGGAGCCAGCAAAGAAGATTCCCTGACCCAGAGAGCATGAACATATTCGGTTAATCTTGAGGGGATGGGGATACCAATACACAGTAACAGTGACAGAAATTTGCTTTGCATCACCATTAGTGTAGCCTAAAATCTAGTTGTGGTAGTTATGGGTGCCGATATTTGAACCAGGATGGTACTCAGTTGATCCCACCACTTCCACATACTACTTTACTCATTGTGTGTTGTTATTGATCAAGGCAAGCCACTGTCTGTCTTAACCTCTCTATGTTTAAACTCCTCTTTCTTTCACTGTTAATACTCTGTGCATGTGCATTCCCCCCCACTCACGATGAACTTATTATGTTCATGTTCTGGGTCAGGGGATCTTCTTTGCTGGCTTCCCTGGTGCCTCAGTTTCCACTGCATTTTATCTTTGTGTTTGCAAAGGCACTTTCTGAGTGACTTTTTTAATGCTAGCTAACCTAGCTTTAAAAAAAGCTGACATCAGACAGTCAGACTTTATAATATCTGTAATACTGCAGAGTGTGAGACTTTAAAACATTTCATCAAGGTTCAGACTAAGTACATACACACTTCTTTTCTTTCTAGGATCCATTTATGCTAAGAGCATAGCAGCTTGCAGACAAAAACTGAAATAACCCCAAACCCCTGGAAAAAAAAAACTCATGCCATGCTACCGGTGCAGTACAGGTTCAAAGTTTGTTGCACTCCGCAGGAAAAAAGGTAAAGTTTTTCTCAAATTAAATTAAGTTTTTTTATTTATAGCTCAACTGCTCAAAATTACTCAACTTGGTTAGAGATGAAGCGCTAGGGTAACACCTACATGAGTGCCTCGTAACAGCTCAAATAATTTTTAGCAGTTGAACTATAAATAAAAACAATTATTTTAATTTGAGAAAGACTTGGACATAGTTCAGTTGTCCAAACTGGTTAACATTAACATAATTTATTTATTTATTTAAGCGTTTAACCAGAAAGTCATGCTAAATAGGCTACTGCTCGATTCCAGATGCGTCCTGGGGAAGGGGTACTGCATATGCAGTTGGAGGGCAAACATAATATAAAGTGTAACTCATAATAGGGGCCAACACTACAATGTTCAGGTACTGATACTAAAGACATAGTAGATCGAGAGAACAATAAATACAGAACCCAAAACAGGCACAGTTTAAATACAGTACATTAAATATAGTAGGATAGGTAAATCATAGATAATGATGTTCACAGAATGGGCAAACTGGCCTTCAACTCTGTGAACTGTAGTAGAGCCTAGACACATGAGCAGGTAGAGGAGAAATGAGCTTGGAGCATGGAGTTAAGAAGCAGGGAGGGAAGGAGAGATGTGTCAAATGTTTGTGGGGAGAGAGTTCCACAATTTTGGCATTCAGTAGCTGAAGACTGCCTCACCAGCAGGAGTGGACATATGTGGGACAGCTAAGATCTATGAGTCATTGTTTCTGAGTGAGTATGCTAGGCTGCTGGGGTTGGCTAGGGCTGAGGCAAGGTAAGGGGAAAGTGACTGGGACCAGTACTTGGCCGAGATCTTGGCGCAATGGCACTGCCTATGGTTATTGAGAGAGATAAGGTTCGTGGACTGGTAGAGGTTACAGTGGTGGGTGGAGTATGGACAGTTCAGGGCAAAGCAACAGAAAGAGTGGAAAAGGGTGTCCAGTCTGATTAAGATGGACTTGGAACTGGCACTGTAGGCTACGTCCCCATAGTTGAAGATGGGGAGGATCATTTTCTGCACAATTGTCCTGTGGGCAGATACCAGGATACAGTCTCTGTTGCAGTATAGTGCACTGAGCCTGGGGTGCAGCTTCTTGAGTATGGAGTCATCGTGTGCAGAAAAACTGAGGTGCCGGTCAAGCCAGACACCAAGGTATCTGAAGGAGGTGCAGGCCTCCAGGGATGTCCCATCCAGGGTGTGGAATAAGGGAGGGGAAAGGAGCTTCGAAAGTTTCTGCCTGGTGCTAAAGGTCACAGAGACAGTTTTCTTGGAATTGAGGAAGAGTTGATTGGAGCAAAGCCAGTGCTGGACCTTATCAAAGTCCTGCTGCAATCTGGTCACAACACTGGTGACCGAGGGGCCAGATGTATATAGCACAGTGGCATCCACATACATGTGGACTTGAGGTATGTGGGCAAGCAGAGGGCAGGTCATTAAGAGAAATGAAGAATAGGAGTGGGTCTAGGACTGAGCCTTGCTGTACCCCTGTAGTAACAGGGAGGGGTGCTGAGGTGGAAGAACTGATTCTGACGGATTGGGACCTGCCTTCTAAGTATGAGTGGAATCAGCTGGACAGCCCTGCATTGGCAAGTTTGGCCAGGAGGAACGAGTGGGAGACGGTATCAAATGCCTTGGCCAGGTCAATGAAAATGGTGACTGTGATGTGGCCAACATCCATACCAGTGAGGATGGAGTCAGTGAGCCTGAGAAGGGAGGTGGTGGTGGAGTGACATTTCCTAAAGCCAGACGGGTAGGAAGTGAAGAAGAAGGAGGAGTCAAGAAAGGGTGATAGTCGAGAGAGTACCAGATGCTCTTGTAGTTTTGCCAGGATTGGTAGTAGGGAAATGAGTCAGTAATTGCTTAGGTTGGAGGCATCCCTCCCTTGGGAAGGGGGATTATGGTGGCATGTTTCCATTCAGTGGGGACTGCAGCAAGGGAGAAGGATAAATTGAATAAGGAGGCCAGGGGTTTGGCTATGGCGGGAGCCAAGAGGTAGAGGATTTTGGAGTCCAGCCCAGTGGGGCATTTACCCTTATTGTGATCAAGAGCTAGCAGTGCATTGTATACCTCCTCCAGGGTGACCTGCTGAAAAGAGAAAGGGTGGGCTGGGGTGAGGCACTGACGGGGGTGGTAAAGGGGGGTTGCTATGCAAAGTGAGGTGAGGTGAGGACAGGAGAGTAGCGTGGCAGTTTGAGAAGTGAGAGTTAAATTCTGTGGTCACTGCTGTGGGGTCAGCGATGGTGAGACCTCCTACCTGTAGAGTAGGGGGTGGCAACAGAGGGCTGAGAAGTGATTTTACCACTTTCCAGAATTTGGCTGGATGATGCAAGTTGGAATTGAATGCAGCTTTGAAATAATTGGCTTTTGCCTGGCAGATTTTCCTAGTGCTGGCATTGCGTAACGTGCTATATTGTTGGAGATCAGCTGGTGAGCTAGAAGTCTTGAAGGACTTCCAGGCCTTGTCCCTGTTCCTGAGGAGGGCTAGGATTTCGGTTGAGATACATGAGAGGTGAGCATTCCTGACTCTGGTTCGCCTGAGGGAGGCATAGTTGTCCCAAACAGCAGATAACTTGGTCTTAAAGAATTCCAGGGCCTGATCAATGGAGGTGTATTGGCTGATGAAGGACCAATCAGAATTGGCCAGGTCATTTAGTAGGGAGGTGAGGTCCAGAGTTTTGTAGGATCTAGCCATTAGGATTCTGGGTGGGGAGCTTTTGGCCTGAAGATTCTTCTTACTGAATAGATGGCATGGTGGTCACTTAGGACATCCAGTAAGAGGCCAGGGGCTAATATCCTATGAGGGGTGTGAGGTGAGGGACCAGTCCAGAAGAGTGTGGTTCAGCGTTTTGTGGCTTAAGTGAGTGGGTTCTGAGATCTGTCTGTTGAGATAGGTTTACAGCAGTCACCCTGTCCCGAAGCTTGGAGCTAACCCCGGTGAGCTAGTTCTGGTTAAAGTCCCCAAGTAAATGGAGCTCACCACCAGAAGCCAGAGAGTTTAGTGTGCTTAGGTGATCCAGTGTAGCTAGTGTGTTGGAGTCTGGTGCACAGTAGGTGCCTATAATGAAAATTGGAATTGAGTGGGGGAGGGAGAGATCTATCATTAGTGCATCAATAGACTCTGAAGACAGAGGCAGGGCGACCCAGGAAAACTGGATTGTGGAGGCAATGTACATGGCTATGCCACCCCCCCTTCCCTTTTTTTGCCCTTGCGATCATGGCGGACAAGGGTATAGCCAGGTATGGAGATTTCTATGTCAGGGTTGTGGGACTTCAGCCAGGTTTCAGGGATAATCAAGATATCTGGACTGAGGGAAAGGGCGAGAGGTTGAAGCTGGGTTATTTTATGTAGAAGGCTGCATATATTTAGGTGGATCAATTTTAGGCCTGAAGGGAGTTGGAGAGTTGAAGAGGAGGTTTAGGTGTGGTGGTGATTAGGTAAGCTTAGCAAATTCTTATATTCTTATATTTCAAAATGGGGGGCTACTTCACAATGAGAGAGCCTGAAACTGAAGGGGGCTGTTTCCAAACTGGGGGAGGGGCCCAATAACATACTCTTGCACCTAGGCCCTATGGGCATTTGCTACGCCACTGGCTTTGCCTGCTGTTCTGCCCACTGTCACTGCTTGCCCAGAGTGGCACAGTGATTCATTGACTGTCACAAGGCTAGCCTGGCAGAAAGAGTGCCAGTTTGCAGATTACCGGCTGATAAGGACACGGCTGAAAGATAGTTTCAGCCAATCAGGTTATTAGAAATGTTTTGCCCATTTTATAACTTCTCATATTTACTTTATGCCACTGTTGACTACTTGTTTATTGCATGCACATTTACACTAATAAGATGCTCTTGAATCTGTCTCCCACTTGCTGTGACTCAGCTCCAGGGCCTACACAGCTGCTGGGGGACTGCTGCAAAGCCCTGGTATCAGTGTTCATGAGCATTTTCCATTATTGCCTTTTGGAGGGATATATATATATATTTTTTTAAATTTTGGTAAGACCCTCCAGAAGATGTAATCTCTGGACCAATAGATGTTAGCGAATCACAAATTTGTCTCAAACTTCGCTTTTTAAGGAAGATTTTCAAGAAGGTTGTGGCAATGCAGTTTGAGGCACACTTTGAGAAGTTTGACATTTATGAGCCATTTCAGCTGAGTTTCTGGCCTAACTATAGTACAGAAACCACACTCGTAAAAGTGTTCAGTGACCTACTCCAGCAGAGAGATAATGGTGAATGCTTAACTGTTGTTCTCCTCAACCCCTCATCAGCATGTAACACCATGGATCATGTGGATGGAACACATTGTAGAATATGGGGAACACACTGGGACGGTACTGAAATGGTCTGAGTCTTTCCTGACCCACAGATCAGAGGTTCATGGTGGGAAGTATCTTGTCTTGGGCAGTTGTGGTCAGCTGTGGGGTTCCTCAGGGGCTGGTTTTGTCACTAATGTTTATTCGTGGTATACATGCTACCATTGGGATGGGTCATTCAAAAGTATGATGTGAGGTTTTACTGCTACATGGATGATACTCAGCTGAATGTCCTTGACACAGTTAGACATTTTAGTTATTTATTTAGTTTTTGTTGACCGGGAGAGGAGGACTAGATAATTTTGCCTATTTCCAGCCTTGTCCCAGGGGACAGGGATACAGATGGATGCCAACTGACATTGAAACAGATTAAGCTGTTGCTGGTATTTTTAGTGAATGGGGAAAATTTGGCCAGGGCACCAGGGAAATTCCTCTACACTCCACTAAGGGAAGTGCTGGTTGTCGAAAGATGGCCACTCTGAGAGAGATAGCAGTGAGTAAGGAGGTGTGAGAGGTAGGAGAGCAGGCCCCCCCCACCTCAATGCCGCAGGAGATCAAACCTTTTTTTGATGCTGCCTGAGCAGCAGGAGAAGTGATAACTACTGAATCCAACAGCATGAAAAGTCCCAAGATGGCAGAATCAACTAATCAAACAGATACACCAGGGGAGGAAACAAGAGAAACTGCAAACCTAGAAACTGAGCAAAATAGAGTTAAAACGTTGTAAGAACTTTTATCCGAGGAAGAACAATTTCAGCAAAGGAAACGAGAGGAGAGATTACAGTTTCTCCAACACTAAAAGTATTTAAAAAAACGGGTCAAATAAGGCCTTACTTAGCAACCAGACTGTTGTTTCTAGTATTGCTCAGGAACCAGTGAGGATTATAGCAAGCATGCAGAATAGAGAGGTCCCCATAACAGTACCAGCTACCACTTTTGCCACAGTACAAGATAAGCAATGAGCAACAATCTTTTCCTTTTCAGCACGCCTTGGTGAGGAAACAACTAAGTACACCACCGCTAAAGCTCAGACACAATCATGGGCTGGTTGTCCAGCACCAGATACTGAACCATGGTCGATCGAAAAAACACTGAAAGCAACAGGTAGGGTGAAAGCTCTGGACACAGGGAACTGGATTTCAAGATTTTCACCGATAAAGATGTCTGGGGTAAGGACACCAGGTCACATAACCGAGAATGACTTAACTGCTTTTAAGAGTAGCGTCACTGTGGCAGCTGTAAAGCAATCCGCAGTTGGAGACCAAGGAGAAGCAAAACAATTACCCTAGTCTCCTTTGCAGCTTACGCAAGACTTATGCTTGATGCAAAACCCTATGTTGCAACTAAATGAAGATAATACTGTTAATGTTAGTAATGAAACAGGACATGTGTTAATAAATGTTAATAATACTGAATAGCATAGTGGGGAATAGTCTAGTGGGGATTTTATAGCAAATGCAGAGGGTAACCCTCAACAAGAATTTCAACAGGGACAGTGGCAGGGACAGCAGCAAAGGCAACAAAGTAGACCCTATGCCTCTTTTTTCAGGAACCAATATACCAGTCAGAAAGACATAATGCAGTCAGACTGTTGCATAAGGGAAGAATGGATATATTTCCAGATGAGGTCTTTGTTGCCAAAACTTTATTGAAGGACAGCATGCATTTCCATGCTACTGAAGTGTATGCTCTCATACATGACTTGGGTGAGGCATCCTTTGATATAAGTTTTAAAATGAAACAAGGTTTAAAAAAAATGTTGGTTGCAATACCAAACTCTAAAATCCACCCCTATGGATCTCCTTTGAAGCCAAACCTCTTACAAAGCCAGCCAACAAAACCATTACCATCCTATTTAGGAATGAGGGGGTGAGCGTCACAGACCTCACATACTGGCTGAAAAAACTATATACAGTTACAGGACATCAAGAGGCCATTTTTGATACGGAGAGTATATGGACAGGAGGATGGAGGGTAAGAGTGATATTCCAGTCCACAGATTTTGGCTTACAGCGACTACCCAAATTGTTTCTTTTTAGGGATGGACAGAGGAGTTTTATTCTACACTGGACAGCCCAAAACCTGCTACAAGTGTGAGTCACCAGAGCACATAAGTAGTGTATGTAACATATTAAGGTGTATTATATGCAATGCTCCAGGACATACCAGCACTCAGTGTTGCAGTGAACCTATGTAACCTCTGTGAATCAAGGGGTCACTCCTACACGAAATGCCCCTGGGCAGCACATAGTCAAACAGACAACGCTGATTCATAGGAGCAATGGTTATTGACAACCATTGTCCAAAGAGCTCACTCTAAGAATACAGACCCTCAAACAGAACCCCCCCTCCCCACCAACTCAGATACCAGAACAGGTTTTTGAGGTACAAGACATGACAACTACAAGTGTAGCACAGGACACGGAAGATAGATAGCAAATGCAGTGATTGAAATGGTGAAACTGCCTAGCGAGGGAACAAGCATGACTGAAGTTAGCACAGAACAGGTCAGAACTGAAGTGACAGCAATGCCCCCCACCCCACCCCTTCCAGCAACCCTAGATTCCAAACAAAAGAAAATGCCCACTAGGCAGAGGCAGGCATGGCAGCAACCTGTCTCAAAAGTCTCAAAAACTGACCTAACTTTGTCAAATAAATTTACAACACTCCAGAAAAAGTCTGACATCTCTGATAATGACTCACAAGAGTCACATGCAAGCTCTATTCAACATGATCCTGTATCAGATAATGAGAGTAGCACAGAAGGAAAGGGTAAATTGACAAGATACAGCAGCAAGAAACATAATGTTAGGAAAAAACAGGAAAGGAAAACTGGCAAAAACAACCTTCATGAAAGAAACAGTAGCATACAACCTTCAACTACGATGACACAACCCCCTCACCTTTTTCTCAATTAATGTAAACAATATTAAGAACAAAAGAAAAAGAGGGATAGTTTTCTCACACCTGGCCTCTATTAAAGCAGAAATTCTACTAATACAGGATACACAAGTACACACAAGCACAGAAATAATACAGGCATCTAGAGAATGGTTTTCAGGTGCCTCTTACTGGTCCATGGGTCTGGAGGCATGTACTGGAATAGGTATTCTATTTAAACACAAAGATCTGCAACAGGGTTGATGCACAAGGAGGTGTGGAAAGGGTGAGAAGGGACTTGGCAAGGTTGGAGGAATGGTCAGAAGTATGGCAGCTTGGATTCAATGCAAAGAAGTGCAAAGTAATGCACCTGGGAAACAAGAACCCAGGGGAAGAATACACAATGGGGGGGGGGAGGTAGTAACAACAACAAAAATGGAAAGGGACCTGAGGGTAATCATATCAGATGACCTTAAGGTTGGCAAGCAATGTGAGAAGGCGGTAGGGAGGGCTAGGGAGATACTGGGATGTATAGGGAGAGGTATCACCAGCAGAAAACAGGAAGTTGTTATCCCACCTGTACAGACAGTTGGTGAAACCCCTTCTGGAGTACTGCGTCCAGTTCTGGAGACCCCATCTCCGCAAGGACATAGACAGGATGGAGGCAGTTCAGAGGAGGGTAACTAAAATGGTGCAGGGTCTGCAAGAGAGGCCATATGAGGAAAGGCTAAAGGAGCTTAATATGTATACCCTTGAGGAAAGGAGGGAGAGGGGGGACATGATAGAAACGTTGAAGTACCTCAGTGGAATCAACAAAGTCCAAGAGGGTAGCATCTTTCAGAAAAAGAGATGTGTAAGAACAAGGGGACACAATTTGAAGACAGAGGGGGGACGGCTCTGGGGCAATGTGAGGAAGTATTTTTTCACAGAGAGGGTGGTGGACGCATGGAACAGCCTTCCTGAGGAGGTTGTGGGTTCTAAAACTGTGGGAGAATTCAAGAATGCATGGGACAGAAATAAGGCAATTTTTGTGGGGGTAGGAAGAAATACGCTGTTGGTTAAATAGGATCTGCAGCTTATCCTCTAGGTAGGGAAATGGGCAGACTAGGTGGGCCAAGTGGTCCTTATCTGCCATCCAAGTCTATGTTTCTATGTCAAAGTCTATGTTTCTATGTAAACATATTTCATTTATGCAGATTAAATTATTAGACCTTATTCCAGGAAGGGTATTAATTATAGATATAAAATAGCAAAACAAATACTATAGAATAATTAATAATTATGCACCACAAAATAAAATAGAGTCTTTCTTTTCAAACAAGTACAACCATACCTTTTTTTCATCTCAAAACATCATCTGGGGAGATGATTTTAATTGCGGTCTTTCAAAACAAGATAGAGGGAAAACCACCACTACAAATAAACTATTTTGTGATACAATCTGCCTTAAAAACAGTATTCAAACTGCAGATTTAATTGATATTACAATTATTTAATTGATATTTAATTAATATTACACAACTACAAAAAAGAAAGACCCCACCTTTTATAAAGGGAATCTGGCTACCAGAATAGATTTCTTCTTTACTAATAAAACATTATAAATCAAATCAGTCTGGACAAAAATAGTAGTATATTCAGACCACAGGGAACTTTATATACTGACAGTTCAGTCACCTCTGCAACATGGGACAGGTATATGGAGACTCAACTCACCCATATTAGAAAAAGCTGAAATAACTGAGCAATTCATATATTTTTTGATCATAAAAAAATCCATATACAACATGTATGACAATCCAGTTCTCTGGTGGACAGATACAAACATGAACTAAAACAATGCTTAATTTCATTTAGCAAAATCTTAAGGAATAATGAATATTTTCAGTATTTAAAAAATAGGAAACAACTGCAGGATCTGGTGACTCTATCACAAACCACTACACATACAGTAACTTCTCTGACCAGATTGCATCGATCAAAGCTCGTATGAACAACTTTCACAACAAACAAGAAAATTCACTGAAAAAACAGCAAGAATTTGGAACGCAAGGCAAAACTGCCACCATGTGTCCTTATATTAGTTTCAATAACAGGATTAACAAAAACACTATGTATTCCATACAAGGCTCAGATGGTCTGCTATATACAACTTCAGAAGATATACTGCAGACTGTCCCTATATTTTCTGAAAATGTATTTAAAAAGGCAAAAAAAGATGTTGAGACTCTAGATGAGTTCTTTCAAAACTTCCAGGTCCCCTCATACCCATCAGAAATAAAAAATGAATTGATTAAAGAAATTTCACAAGAAGAGGTAGAACAGGCCATTTCCACATTAAGTACGGGGAAAGCTCCAGGAAAGGATGGTCTCCATGCACAGCTATGCAAATCAATTCAAAAGGACATATCAAAAGAATTAGCAGCAGTCTTTAATTATATGTTACAAGAATCAGACATGCCATTGGAGTTGGCAGAAGGAATTCTTATATGCCTCCATAAAAAAGGAACCAAGGAATTGGAGACCAATCAGCCTCTTGAACACCGATTTTAAAATTCTAGCGAAAATGTTAAATAAGCAACTGCTAAGCACAGTTAAATACCTCATTACCACAGTCCAATCTTGTACAGTACCTGAAAGAACTATAACAGATCAGCTGATTTTTCTCAGAAATATTTTTTAATACATTAATAGTAGGGGAGTGGAAGGATAGGTATTGTCTGTAGACCAGCAACAAGCTTTTGACACAGTCAGCCACAATTTGTTATGGTATACTCTAGCACAATATGGGATTCCTGACCAATTTATAACATGGATTAAAATATTGTATAAAACAGCTACTGTTACACCTTTAGTAAATGGGAGGTGTGGACCCCTTGTCACAGTTAAAAAGGGATTTAGGCAGGGGTGCCCGTTCAGCACACTTTTGTGAGTGTTCTGTATCGATCTTCTTATTAGAGCTTTAAACACTAGCACAGACATACAACCTATTTCCATAGTGGGAAAACCACTGCCCCATAGGGCATTAGCACGTGCGGAGGACATCTGCATCATGTTGCAAAATGAAACATCGGTAGTAAATCCTTTAGCCCTATGCACCCAGTATGGGTGCCTCTCAGGAGCCGCCTTAAATATGCAGAAAAGTAAAGGTACACCCTTAGGGGAACATTTCCATCCCCAAGACCAAATACAAGGCATACAGCTAACCATGGAGCCCATAAAAATATTGGGCATTTTCTTTAACAAAACAGACATGGATACTTTAAAGTGGGATAAAAAAATAGAAACTGGCTGAACCTTAGGACACAAATGGAACAGGTGGAAAATGAACGAAGTTAAAAGGATACACTTGATAAAAACATACCTTTTTTTCCAGTTTTTAAGTACATCTGCAATATTTTCCCCACCCTCAAAATCCAGAGAAACTGCAATACTTAGTATTTTTCCAGGCAGTATAGGGAAACCGTTTAAACCCCATCGAAAGAAGCATATTGCATTTACCCATAAAACAAGGAGGTCTGAACATGGTGAATCCTATTGTCTTCTTTTATAGCCAGTTTATGTTTATGAATTTAAACCCCTTATTGTTAAACCAAAATAGATTTTGGACAGAACTTACCCTTTCCTTTATTTTGGCATGGTTTAATCTCTGGACACAGGGGGCACTCAGGGTAGTAAAAACTACACCATTCACCCCACCCTATTATAGGGAGGTTTTTGTTAAAATCAAATCATGGAAATTTTCTGTTCAAGCTCTGTCAATAAAAACTCAAAAGGCTTGTTACAACCAAATTACAGAGCAACACTTTACAGAACCCATCACATCCCCCAAATGCCCAACAATCTGTTTACCTTCAGTAAAAGCACTTATTACAGAAAAACACATGCCACAAAAAATGAGAGCTGTCAATTGGCTATGCTGCCATGAAAAGCTAAACACAAAAAGCCACCAAAAACAAACAAATGGAAGATAGAATTTGTTACATACCATAATGTATGAAAGAATTAGAAACCTTAGAGCACCTTTTTAACCTGTACACATACAAAGAACTTTTGGACATATGTAGCAACACAACGGAAAGAGGATTGCTTTGCCCAGGTTAATTATGACGTTTTTATATATGGTTATTGTGCTAAACCATGGAGGAAATGGGATAAAAGTGCACTGAATGTAATTTTTACTACCATTAAGTGATTTGTATGGAATGCTAGGAGTATACAGTATATACTCTTCAACAAAAACAGATAAGTCACACAGAACTGTTTAAGAAAATTTCAGAGGAACTTAAAAAAAATTATTATTCAGAAACTGAAAATTATAATCAGCAATACTTAACTTCTGCATGGAGGAATCTACCTTGGACCATGGATGTTCCAATTACATAAAGAATTTAAATAATCTGAAATGGAGGGTGATGTCCCAAAAAATAGAGAAGTTAATTTTCCTTATTTTGAATATGATTTTCCTTTTATGGAAAGAATTGTATGTAATTTTCTGTGAAATGTTCTTGTTGATTTTCAATAAAACAAATTCCCCTACTCTTTTCGAGAAATACCTTGGGATCTTTGACATCCACCTGAACTACCACCAGAACAGGTAGATGGGACCTCAGTTTAACTTCTCATCCAAAAGACATCACCTCAGGAGTGTAGCACCCCCCTCAGGCTGCACTACAGTGTCAGTATTAGAATTTAACCCAAGTGCTTGGTGTGGGGATAGAACCCACAGCCTTCTGATCATCTAGCCTCAGAGGTGAGGTGCACAGCCTACTGAGCCACTGACACTGCTATACAGTTGTCTCTGTGCTGGAGCAATACCTGCAAAAGATTGTGGACAGAATGGCCTCTAGCTGGCTAAGTGTAAACCTGACAAAGACAGAATTGCTGCTAGTGAAACCAGGTCCTCACAGCTCAGTCACCAGGCAGGATGCCATGATATGGTCATCCTTAAATGACAAGACTCCAGTGGCCATGAACTTGGTACAAATCTATCAATCACTGTGGATTCCAGGTTGATGCTAGAACATCATTTGTCAGCCATGGTCTACAATGGATTTCCTCAACTAAGAAATATGTACTGGATTAGACCCTAGCTTACACAAAAGGACCTGGTGACCCTGCTTCACATGTTCATGACCTTCAAGCTTGACTACTGTTATATTCTTTACTTGGGGCAGTCAGGTAGGTTGGTGCATCACCTACAGCTGGTACAGAATACTGCAGACAAGCTATCGTACTCAGAACATATTATGCATGTGCTATAGCTCACTGGCTTTCAATCAGGCAGCATACCAGCTTCAGCAAGATGTTCTTAGCTTACAAAGCTCTGCATGGATTGAAGCCAGGTGACCTGAAACACCTCTTAGCCTGGTATGCTCCCAGTTGCTTGTTTCTTTCCAATGAGGAGTTTTTCTTGGCCATCCTGAGGGTGTCACTACAATTGTCTAGCAATAGGGCATTTGGGGTGTTTGATCGCACTTATCTGGAACTCCCTGCCCAGTCATTTAAGGAGTTCCCCCTCAGTGTTAGCATTTTAAAAAAGAGGTGAAGCATCATGTTTCAGTGTTTTATTATCATTATTTAAAACTATTTTAGTCATATGTAATTTATGAGGTACTTTCTAAAGTGTGTTTTTTTTGTTATTGAGTGTCCTGTAATGCACTTTGAGTCCTTGAGGACAGGCTGCTCCATAAAATAAAACATCTGGTCTTGCCATCCAAAATGGAATCACTGAAGCTCTGCTTGCATCAAAAAAAGCATTGCTGCTTCAACTTCCTTTCAAAGACTTGACCAGTGACCTAAAAGAGAGGAGCTGCTCATTTGTATGAAATGTTCTAAGATAGTTACTGTAAATGCTGCTCATCGTGAAAAAACATCAACATCCCAAACACACGCGCACACACAAACATGCAAAAGTGCCAGAGTATTCAGAAGTAGGCCATTTACAAGTTGTGTTAGAGTGCTATGCAGTCATATTTGGGACAAATCATTACTCAGGACTAGAGTCTGATCTAAGTTCAAACAATGAATGCTAAAGCTCCATATGTGCCATTTATTTCTGTCTGGGGCTAGTTCTTAAACATCAGCAACACCCTGCGTGTTGTGTGCTACTGGGCTTATCTCAAGAAAGGAAGGGAAGTGCCATGTAATTACAATGGATGTGTGTCCATACCAGAGGCATATTCAGACATGTTCTGCATAATTTATGGAATGAGTTCTGAGAACACTTGTGTTTGTCTTCTTCTTCTTGTCACCCTAGGCAAACTGAACCTGAAACATTGTGTTGTTCCTTTAAATCTAGTCACGAGATCCTGATATCTTTTAACTAGGGTTTGGTGCCTTTAAAACTTGTTGATGTGTCTGCCCCCCACCACAATCAAAAATATTTTGAATTAGATTAAGCATAGCTGCATGTTTTTTATTTCACTTTTTTTCTGCACAGTCGCCTAAATGAGATCCAGCATCTTATTTGTAATGAGATCCTGCTTCAGTCCAAGTTTACAGCTGAGTAGACCAGATCACAGGGAGGTCAAGTGACTCATTTAAAGTTACACAGTGTATGTAAGACTCTGGTGGGAATAGTACCTAGATCTTCTAGTTCTTTTCCACTGTTCCTATCTGTGAGTATTAACAATTTTATTAACTCTTATCATAAAATATTTTTGGGCACTAAATTGTGTTTTGTGTCGTGATGTGGAGAAGGTATTCAGCAGTTCAGCCTTTACTGTGGCTTCCAGTTCTTAAGCATGTGCTCTAACAGCTACTGTAGATTATATTAACTCCCTAAATCTCATAACTTTTTTTTCAAAACTTGAAATATATTCTCCATCTCAGAAGCATTTCTGTCACCCTCCATGTATGATGCATAGGTAAATTTTGTTGACTATGTGTCACCTAAGACAGGAATCATCAACATGCTAATACTGCAGTTTATATGCTAGATCTACTCAGAGCTGTTCATGTTATAGACTCAGATTCTGGGATACAGTTAGAGGGGTATAACTAGCAAAACAAACATTTGTCAATGCCGAATGTTTGCAGCTGGTATTGCTGTTGTACTAGATCTTTGCTTGTACACATTTTTACTATACATTTACCCAGGATAGAGCAGATGAGATGGTATAACTACTAAATGCTGACATTCAGAATCCTGACATTCAGGATCCTGGGTTTAGCATAACACCACCTCTAAACAAAAGCTGGAGCCGGCAGGGATGAGTAGCAGATGTTACGAACCGCTACCTACCCTGAGTCAAGCACTATAAGTAAGGGGAAAATTCAGAGACTGGCTGAGCTGCTTCTGTGGTGTGGAGGACTAAGACACTAGCAGGTTGGCCAATGTAGTGCTGTAGATCTGGGTTCTGTTCCTGGCATGGAAATTTTTGAGCCGCAATGTTCCTCCCCCCCATAATTATTATAACCTTCTCTGAGGTTCAATCCCCCTTGGAGTTGGGTATTTTGGTTATGGGGGGGTGTGGGTGGAGGAGTCCCCCTTGTGGAGGGTGGAGGGGGCTTGCCCCCTGCAATGCACTAAGACCATGATGGCCTTCCAACAGTCAGACTCCTGAACTCGGACTTATGTAGTTCAGAAGACTGACTGTTGGGATTTCGTAGATGACTTGATGAGATGCAATGTCTCATGGTCAGTGGTGTCCTGCTTTTACACATTGTTAAAGTGTAATTACCCAGGATAGGGCAGCTGAGAGGCAATATCTACTTTAAGTGGACCCCCACATTTTGATCCCAAATGTCCAGCAGGCTTTTTATAACCTGACGTTATGTTGAAGACAGGTGGAATTTCTGAAATCCCATCGAAAGGTGATCTCTCTGTGCAACTGTGGAAATATGTTTTGGAGGAGACTCAAAAAATGATACCTGCCATGTTCAGGAGGTGGGGGGGGGGAAACATGGGATATGTTGAACATTAAGATAGGATAGGATAAGATAGGAATTTATTTATATAGTGCTTTTCCAGAGCTCAGATCACTTGACAATAAAATAAATCTAATACAATTAATAAATCAAAGCAGCAACAGGTCTAATCTAATAAATATAATAAAATCCACAAGATTTAAACCTAATAGTCTCCTGAAACATTAGGGGTCAACATCTGCAAAAATAAAAATAGTCCACTCTGAAGAAAGGGGGGTTACTAGTGGGGTACCTCAGGGTTCAGTATTAGGACCGGTCCTCTTCAATGTCTTTATAAGCGACATTGCAGAGGGACTGGAAGGAAAAGTATGTCTTTTTGCAGATGATACAAAGATCTGCAACAGAGTTGATGCACAAGGTGGGGTGGAAAGGATGAGAAGGGACTTGGCAAGGTTAGAGGAATGGTCAAATGTATGGCAGCTTAGATTCAATGCTAAGAAGTGCAAGGTAATGCACCTGGGAAACAAAACCCAGGGAAGAGTACACAATGGGGGTGAGATACTAACAACAACAAAATGGAAAGGGACCTGGGGGTAGTCATATCAGATGACCTAAAGGTGGGCAAGCAATGTGAGAGAGGACAGCAAGGAGGGCTGGGGGATACTGGGATGCATAGGAGAGGCATCACCAGTAGAAAACAGGAAGTTATTATCCCTCTGTACAGACAGTTGGTGAGACCCCATCTTGAGTACTACGTGCAGTTCTGAGAACAATCTCCGCAAAAGACATAGACAGGATGGAGGCTGTCCAGAGGAGGGAACTAAAATGGTGCAGGGTCTGCACGGAAGACATATGAAGAGAGACTTAAGGAGTTGAATATGTAGCCTTGAGGAAAGAAGGGAGAGGGGGGACATGATAGAAACTTTCAAGTACCTCAAGGGAATCAACAAAGTCCAAGAGGTAGCATCTTTCAAAAAGAGGTGTGCAAGAACAAGGGGCACAATTTGAAGATAGAAGGGGCAGCTCAGAGGTAATTTAAGAAGTATTTTTTCACAGAGAGGTTGTGGATGCATGGAGCGGCCTTCTGGAGGAGGTTGTGAGTCAAAAACAGTGGTGGAATTCAAGCATGCATGGAACAGTCATAAGGCAATTCTAGGGGGTTGGGGTAGGAAGAAGTAGGCTGCTGGTTAACTAGGATCTGCAGCTTATCCATTAGGTAGGGAAATGGGCAGACTGGGTGGGCCAAGCGGTCCTTAGCTGCTGTCAAAATCTATATTTCTATGTTTCTATGTTAAATGTTGGAACAATTCAATGTTTCCTCATAAATTATTGTTGTTTTTTTCACATTTTTAACCCAAATATTCAATATAATCTTTTTATGGCCACTCCTTCGGACCATGACAGGTAACTTTTATTTATTTGTTTTATTTATTTATATTTTTTATGGGGCTGGTCCCGACTCAGTACAGACCCCAATCCCAGACCATCAGCCTCCAAGACTTACCTCAGGCAATGTTCCTCCCTGACTTGCCCCCCCCCAAGGCAGGGCCACCAAGTAGGCACTTCCCAGACTGAATTGACACTTGGTTCCCAGCAGACACCTCTGCTGGTGTTCCTCTCTGGCCTACCACCCAGGATGGGGCCACAGGGCTGTCTCATTCCTGATGGAGTTACAGCTTGGTCCCCAGCTGAGTGCCACAGTCAGTGCTGCAGGATGTGCAAGGAGGGGTGTCATTCTGCATGCCAGCATTTTAGCAGTTTTTCCCCATGCAAGGTGTGACATGCAATGATGTACAGTGCATGAGCACGGACGTCCAGCATGCCTCCCCACAACACAGGTACCACCAGCTGTTCCCCGCACCTCCATCAGAGGTCAGTCATGCCCTGGATGCTCACCCAGCCTTTTTGGAGGAGGAGGAGGAGCGCACTCCATGGGATGTTCAGTCCTCCTCCAAGGCTGTCCATCCAGCTCCTCAGGTCTATTTCTGAACCTGGGGCATCAACATCACAAGCAGAGGCACTACCACTGCTCCAGCGGACTGGCTACGATGGGTGTCATTTATAAAACAGTGTCCAAAACGTTATTTTATGCTACAAGTGTGAAAACGCATTTTGGGTAGGGTTTGAGAAATGACAGCTGTCACATTCATGAGGTGGTATGAAAAAATGACTGTCTAAAATCTGAGGTCAAAATGCTGAAAATTACCCCAGTTAGGAGCATGCATTGAAAAATTACAATGTACACTCATAACTTTGTGGCTATGGAGAGGCAGTCTTCCGAGAGACATTCTGGAGGAGGCGGTGTTGTCCTATTTGCAGGCACCTCTCTGGATTGATGGAGGAGGTTGATAGTCTCCAGGCTGAATTGGCCAGGACTCGAGGGACCTCCTCTTCCACCCAGAGAGCACCAGGGCCACTGCTGCTTTCTCAGAGGGTGCCAAGAAAGAGGAGTGGTTGGACCACAGTGGGCTCAGGGAGGGTGAGGATGGCGGAACAGAGGCACATCCCTCCAGTTGTAAGACTCAACAATTCATATGCCATTCTGACAAAGTGTTGTTCCTCTATGGAGGCACCCACAGTGGAGACCAAGGAGGATGCTGAGAAACTCCACAAAGGAGACCCACAGGAGGGTGGCACAGGACCCCAGAGGGGAAGGAAACAACTCCTGGTGGGGGATTCCATTGTTAGGAGGTTAGAACTGGAGGTGAGGGGAGAGGGAGGTAAGGTGCCTGCCTGGCACCATGGCTTGGAGGGACAGGGAGCAAATCCTCAGGATTGCGGGAGTAGCATCACAGGGGAGGGAGCTGGATGTCATTGTCCACCTAGAGACAAATGACCAGGCTGAGAAAGGGATCACAGCAGTGCAGGAGGAGGAGTTTGTGGAGTTGGGGAAGGGCCTTAGACAAGTAGCATGCATGGTAACCTTCTCAGAGGTGCTGCCTGTCTATGGCATGGGTGAGGCTAGGGTGCTCCGCACCATGGGATTCAATCAATGGTTGAAAAACTGGTGCAGTGCTCAGGGTTTTGGCTTCACTGTGAACTGGGGGTCCACCTGGAGGGATGTATGCCTATACTGGTGCGATGGTCTGCATCTGTCCAGGAGGGGAACCAGAATCCTAGGCGATAGGTTTAAATGCTTCATTGGCAAGCATTTCAACTAGCCAAGGGCAGAGGCACTGAAAATGAATAGGGTAATCCTAGACCCCCCCAAGAAATCAGGGTAGTTAATGAGGTAAAAACCAAGATAGAGAAGTCAATAGGGAGAAGGGCAAGGGTAAATGAAGAAAAAGGCAAAGGTAATAAGGACAGAAATGGGGCAAAAAGGGGTAAGGCTGTCAAAAAATGGAGGGTAATGAGTATCAATGCCCATAGTCTAGGGAACAAGCTCCCTGAACTGGTGGCCCTGATGGAAGAGGGATGCCTGGATATCATGGCAGTCACAGAAACATGGTACACAGAGAAGCATGATTAGGATGTCAACATGAGGGATATGGAGGGTAGAAGAGGAAGAGGAGCAGCTCTCTGCATAAGGAAAGGGATCAAAGCAATGGAACTAAAGGGTAAACAGGGAGGAGAGGAGGCACTGTGGGTCACCCTGGAGACCAGAAATGGTACCACAATCCGCACAGGGGTTGTACACAGACCCCTATCTCAGGGGGAGGAAATGTACAAGGAAATGATAGAAAGCATCCTTAGGATGGCAGAAAAAGGGGAGATATTGTTGAGGGGAGACCTGAATATGTCAGGTGTTAACTGGAGCGCCTTTGCCACAGCCACATTCAAGAGCAGTGTCATTCTCGATATCCTATGGGGGCATGCCTTAGATGGCTAGTGTTGGAACCCACTCAGGAGGGAGCAATCTTAGACCTGGTGCTCTCAAATGAGGATGGACAGAGGATCTCAGATCTAGAAGTGGATAGCCATCTGGGAACAAGTGACCACCAAACAGTGTGGTTCACAATAAACACAGCCACAGAGTCAAGCCATACCAAAGTGAGGGTACTGGACTTTAAGAGGCCTGACTTTGTCAAAATGGGAGAGTGCCTCAGAAAAGCACTAGCAAACAGGCAAGGAGGAGGAGTGGAGGAACAATAGGGAAACATCAAAACTGCCATCACAGAGGCAACAAGTCTTTGTGTGAAGCAAATAAACAAATCAAAATGAAAGAAAAAAACACTATGGTTCTCAAAAGAGGTGGCGAGGAAGGTTAGGGAGAAAAAGATAGCATTCAGGAAGTATAAGGAAACACAGAAGAAGCAGAACAGAGAACTGCACCAGTTAAAGCAGAATGAAGTGGGGAAGGTAGTCAGAATAGCAAAGGCCCAAACTGAGGAAAAGATAGCCAGCTTGGCTAAGAAGGGGGATACAACCTTTTATAGGTACATTAGGGAGCGAAGACAGACCATGGGAGGGATAGTGAGGCTAGAAAGGGCAGGGTGGGTGGGCAGAGAGGGGCAGTGAAAAGCAGGGATACTGAACGAATATTTCTGCTCAGTATTCACAAAAGAGGAGGAGGAGGGGGAAGTACCTAATCCAATCAATAGAAGCACTCTGGATAGGGGGGTCAATGCCAGTCCTTTCACAGAAGAAAGGGTTCTGAAAGAACTCCTAAAACTGAAGGTGGACAAAGCAATGGGGTCTGACAGGATTCACCCCAGAATTCTAAAATAACTAAGGGGAAACCTAGTGACACCACTGACTACACTTTTCAACATATCAAGGGAGGATGCTGTGGTACATAAGGATTGGAGGAGGGTGGATGCGATTCCCCTTCACTAAAGTGGGAGCAAAGCAAAGACAGGAAACTACGGACCTGTTAGCGTGACCTCAGTGGTGATGGAATCACTTCTGAAAGAAAGAATTGTTGAGTACCTAGAGGACAACGGGGCACAGGGCCCAAGGCAGCATGGATTCACAGCCGGAAGGTCATGTTAGATGAATCTAATAGATTTCTTTGACTGGGCGACCAAAGTAGTAGACCAGGGAGGGGCTGTGGACATGGCCAACATAGACATTAGCAAGGCATTTGACACAGTCCCACATAAAAGATTAATAAACAAATTAGCCAGCCTGGGAGTGGGTTCCAGGGTGGTAGTCTGGGTAAAATACTGGCTGGACAACAGGGCACAGAGGGTAATAGCAAATGGAGTCCACTCCAAAGAAAGGGGGTTACTAGTGGGGTACTACAGGGTTCAGTACTGGGTCCGGTCCTTTTTAATGTCTTTATAAGCGACATTGCAGAGGGACTGGAAGGAAAAGTATGCCTCTTTGCAGACAATGCAATGATCTGCAACAGAGTTGATACACAAGGGGGGGTGGAAAGGATGAGAAGGGACTTGGCAAGGTTGGAGGAATGGTCAAAAGTATGGCAGCTTAGATTCAATGCAAAGAACTGTGAAGTAATGCACCTGGGAAACAAAAACCCAGGGGAAGAGTACACAATGGGGGGGTATTAACAACAACAAACAACTCTGGCAGAGCCGTTACGACTGTGAATGCATTAACTAGATAACGGTGTTTCATGGGCTTAAACATAAACATGAATAGCTGTTGCATACATTAACTGAGTCAAAGTACAGTACATTGAGAAAGGTCATATTTAAAAATAATGCCACCATCTATATTACAGTTACCTATATGTTTCATATTTTATTCTATGCACTGTTATAGCAATCAACTCAACAGAACCAGGCTATCATGTATATGAAGGTACTGTACCCTAACTGAAAACACTAATGAGACAACTATATGTAGTGACAAGATGGAAGACAAACACAATGTTGAGACATGTTTTTGAAGACATTTGATATGTTTGATTTTTTTTTTTAGAGCTTGCTATACAGTTCACACACATAATTCATATAATATGCCAGCCCATCGGCACAGCAGTTGGATTTCCGCTTGTGACGCCATCGACCCGGGTTCGGGAGTGGACTCAGGTCATTGGAGGGCCGGCCGGGGGAGAACTGCTTGAGCGTCCCACAACAGCTCGCCATCTCTGGGGGTGGAGGGGGGATGGCCGATGCCCATGCTACTTGTGCATGACCGTGACCTTGGGCAGAAGCTCAGGGAGACCACAAACCCCGTTTGTAGGGAACGGGCAGCCAGAAGTGCAATGGACATCAGCACATAGCACCGTGACATCAGGGGCTTTCACTGCATCAGAGAGAAAATGGGAAATACACCTTCTGGCTCCGGGATGATGGGCTTCCTAGGGCATGCCTCCGATTTTCCCCTGCTCACCGGCCACCTCCACAAGGCCTGATGAAATGAAGGGTTACGGGGTTAGAACTCCACCTCGTCCCCACTTGGGGGAGAACCGAAGCTCCATGGGGGACTCAGAGGTCGGTTCCAGTGA
This sequence comes from Neoceratodus forsteri, assembly GCA_016271365.2. Taxonomy (NCBI): domain Eukaryota; kingdom Metazoa; phylum Chordata; order Ceratodontiformes; family Ceratodontidae; genus Neoceratodus; species Neoceratodus forsteri. The sequence continues at coordinate 731,758,419 of CM057452.1, forward strand.
ACAGGTGGCAAGAGGATGACCCCTTGGTTGCACTGAAGGGGTAGGAGTTGGCAGGCAGTAGGAGAGAATAAAGCATAATTTCAAAAAAATAATTCATATAATATAAAACTGCATATACCCAAATGTTAATATAAATCTGACACATTTCATTACAAGCTGTTCGCTTGAAGGAAGATATTGCTGTACAAGCCTAAAAATGGGCATCAGGTAAAAGTAAGCTGGGATAACGTGTTATTGAGGGTATTGCATAGATTATCTTTTATTGCTGCTCCACCAGATCAGCAATATTTTTACAAACTGTGCCCAGTCCAGATTTTACAGCAGTGGTCTGGGTCTGGTGATCTGGGTTTTACCCATACCGCACTGCATGTGGCTTAGTGATATACTGTACAGATGGCTACAAAGTCTAACCCATTGAAGGCTGAAGTTTCAGAAAACCATTATGTATAAAATACCAAGACTCACTCCATCACCCCCCCAAGTCACAATTAATCCTCTACCAAAGCCATGGTTAAATACTGCTTAAATACTGGTGCCTCTACATTCACACCACTAAGCTTTTCATAGGTACCATAGGTAAATACAAGTCGGAAGATAGTGTTCTACCTTATAAGGCTTGCCAAGCATAATTAAATTAAAAATTTTCTATTACCAAAGTGATGGTCGATCCCATTCTTGAATTCGTTCATAGTAGTACTATCAACAAGTTCTATTGGCAAGGTATTCCAAACCCCAACAACTCTACAGCTATACCATTGTTTCCGAAAGTTGTGCTCCCATGCTTGTTGATATAGTTGTTTAGCATGTTTCCTAGTACTAGTTCTACCAAGGTTTCTTGTAAGCCCCATTTCCCCCATTAGATCTACATCATTCATGTTTTTATATAAAAAACACAAATCTCCCCTTAATCTACGATAGTATAATGAATAAAGATTTAGGCTGACTAATCTTTCATAATAACTTTTATTCTTTATTCCTTTTATTTGCCTAGTTAATTTTCTCTGAACCCCTTCTATTGATAAAATGTCTTCCCTATTTTGAGGTGACCAAACCTGAGCACAATATTCGAGGTGGGGTCTCACCAATGCACTGTAGAGGGGGATCAATACCCTTCTATCCCTACTTACAATATGTTTGAGGATACAATTAAGGTTTTGGATTGCCTTCAGAATTTGGTTCCTACAGTGTGATCTAAATTTCATATCATTTGTGACTGTAATACTCAAATCCCTTTCCTCTGTTACTACCCCCAAGGTGTTATTATCCAATAGATATATTTCTTGTTTATTATTCTTACCAAAGTGCATTACCTTACATTTATTTTTATTTAATTCTAACTTATTTAAGATAGTCCATTCATATATTAAATCCAAGGCATGCTGTAGGGTAGCTTTTTGTTGAGCATCATTAACCACTAAGCCCAATCTACAGTCCTCTGCAAATTTATACATCCAAATGTTATTGTTTCTAATTGTTAATGAAGCGATGTATATATTAAATAAACAAGGGCCCAACACAGAGCCCTGAGGAACCCCACTAGTTACAGGAACCCAAGCAGAATATTCACCATTAATGACTACTCTCTGCCTTCTATCCTGAATCCAGTTTGAAACCCATTTACAGATATTAATAGGCAAATTGATGGCTTCCAAGACTGTCAGTAATTCGTTGTGGGGTAGTTTATCAAAAGCTTTGGCGAAATCAAGGAAAACCACATCCACAGAGTTTCCCACATCCATCTCCCTATTCACATTTTCATAGAAGGACAATAAATTTGTCTGACATGATCTATTTTTGGTGAAACCGTGTTGTTTGAGGTCGATTATATCCTGTCTCTCCTGATGTTCTATTAAGATTTCCTTAATTAATCCCTCCTTTATTTTTCCCAATATTGAAGTCAGGCTAATTGGTCTAAAATTTTCAGGCGAAGTTCTGGGTCCTTTTTTTAGGATAGGCACAATATTAGCTAATCTCCAGTCCCTAGGAACCAATCCCATATCCATGGATGCTTGGAAAAAATAAGTTATTGGTTGAACCAATTCTTCTGCCAACTCCTTCAAATCCTAGGTGCATTCCATCTGGTCCTGGGGATTTGTTGACATCAAGGCTAACCAATTGTTTATATATAGTATTAGGGTTAAAATTAATTGAACCAGGTACAGAAGATCTACTAGTTTCATATGAATCTGCATCATTGGTGTTATATACTGAACAAAAAATATGGATTCTGGATGTTAGCCACTTGTTGGTTAGAAGAGATAAGTCCTGACTTAGTGGTAAATGGTCCTATATTACTGGGGGCCCTCCTCTGTTTATTGATAAATGAGAAAAAGGATTTTTTATTATCCTGTACCCTATCCACAAGGTTAACCTCACATTGGGCTTTGGCTTTCCTAATGTTTACCTTTATGTTCTTGAGGCATTCTTTATATTCAGCATGTATTTTTGGTGATTTGGATGTTTTTGTTTTTTTATATAATCTATTTTTCTTATTAATTAATTTTTTTAATTGTAGATGAAAGCCAAACAGGTTTCAAAGCCCTAGTACTATTATATTTTTTAGTAACAGGGATATACTCAGTGGTTAAGTTATCAATTTTAGTTTTAAGGGATTCCCACATATTATGTATAGGCTTATTAACAAAGTCAGTTTCCCAATCCCAGCAACTTAGTTTGATTTTCATTTTATGGAACTCTGCCTTACCAAAGTTATACATTGTAGTTGTTCCAGTGGGTTTGGACATTTGGGTTTCACTAATATTAAATAAGACCGAACTGTGGTCACTATTTCCCAAGGGTTCGCTTATTTCAACTGAATTGATTGTCTCACCCATGTTAGTGAACAACAAATCCAGAATATTGTTACCCCTTGTATTGTTAAGTACCATCTGTTTAAATCCCCCATGATCCATAACATCAATGAACTGCCTCTCAAGGGGAGATGAACCTAAACCTTTACCCCAATCTATATTGGGTAAGTTAAAGTCCCCAGTAATCAATAACCTATCGGTAGGGTCAAGATTTCTAAAAATATCCAACAAGGCCTTATCATCTTCCTGTGACATAGATGGGGGCCTATAAAGAAGTCCCAGAATAATTTTGGGACTATTTATGGGCAACAATTTAACCCATAAGAGTTCAAGTTTACCTGTATCCCATTTAATATCTTCCGAAGCTATATCTTCTTGAATATAAATTGCCACCCTCCTCCTTTCGATATTTTCTACAATGGGAATAAAGCTTATAGCCCTCGATTTCTTTTTCCCAACTATCATTTTCATTCCACCATGTCTCTGTAATGAGAGCAATATGTATTTTACTTTTATGCAACAAAATGTTGAACTCATCATATTTGTTCTGCAAGCTACGGGCATTTAAAAGAATTACATTCCATCCAAGGGCATTTTGAGGAGATGATGAGGAACCCATTAAGTTATTTTCAACTGTGCCCCCCCCCGAACCAGTTTAAATGAAACCTCATGACCTCCAAAACTTTTTTACTCATAACCCTTACTCCTGCATAATTTAAGTGGATACCATCATTTTTATATAAAGAAGTTCTGTTAAATGTTCTTGCATTATCCATGAAACCGATCCCTGCTTCAACACAAAATTGTCTAAGTTTGCAATTAATGTCAAAAATTTGTCTATTTATATAGGCTTTGTGGCCATGCATAGGAAGAATACCAGATATGATCATTTCCCCTCCATGTTTTGTAACTGAATCGACAATATACTTGTAATCCTTTGCATACAGTACCAATTTTTTTCCCTACATCATTAGCCCCACATGAAGGATGACCAAGAGGTTAATGTATTTTCAAATAGTCCCTCCATTAAACCCACAACATCATGTAGTTTAGCTCCAGACAGTGAACTAACTGTAGTATGTTCTTTTCTATTAGAACACACTAGAGTATCAATACCCTAATAATTGAATCTCCAATGATCAGAATATCTTGTTCCATGGGATTAGGTGCCCTTAGTTCCCTTATTATAGCAGTACCAATAGTACTTATTGGCTCAATTAAATTTACATTACTAGAATCCCCTAATTCTTTATTAGGAATACTGCTATTACTGCTTGCTACTTCATTGGAATCAAGTGTTTTAGAAGGGGCATGTGAATGTTCCCATTTGTTAAATGCCACAGGTGCTTTTACTAATTGGCAGGGATCTTCAAATAATTCACAATTGGATGATACATCCAGGGCATCAGATGGACTAGTATTTAGACACTCAAATCTATTATTTAAGTCTATAGGAGGTTTGGGCTTTAATCCTACATCCATATCGTGAAAGTTTACATCAATATCTTCATTTGCCCCATTTAAATAATCTTGATGCTCAATGTTATTTGCAACCAGGGATTGTCTATTACTAATGTCACAAACAGCCTCATTAATATATTCCTCCAACCTGGAAATATCTTTGTGCATCTGTAACCTCATTTCTAACTCTTGGACCTCCTTAAGTAGCATGAGAGATTTTAATACATTTATCACATGTAAATTCAGAGTTTGAGACTTCTTCTGTAAACATCAGGATTCCGACATGTTTTCTACCTTTCATCTTTCTTTGTCTAGTATAAGCCATGCTTGTGTTTAAGTTACTCACCAACAGATTTTAAACTGCCACTATAGTAGATAGTATGTACTGTTCTATTTTATTTAGTAGGTTGGTCCCCAGTGATCCCAGTGTTCCCAGCGGACACAGCAGACCATAGCGTGTCTCTCGTGCTGTAGGCTCACTCCGCTCACACTACACTTCTATTATGTGCTAAATCAGCGAGAGGTATTTCATTTAGATGCTCCTCTCGCTGGTGGAGTGGAATTCAAAGGGAAAACACCGGAAGTGAGCTCCGTGTCCCTCGAGATGCTTGCAAATTAAAAGATGCCAAAAATAGCTTCCCAATATGCTGGCTGCTACGTGGATCGCTGCAACTCCCAGAAAAGTAAAAAAAAATTTAAAACAAAGTAAAAGAGGGTAGTTTGTAGTTCTTAATTTAACACAAATGCCAACATGCCTCTTCTGCTGCTATGAGCTCCCCCATCTGTGAAGTCTCATTCTGCTTGTGGTAATTGCCCACCCCCAAAATCAAATAATTTTCCAAGGAGCAGCTCTTTACACCATATCAACTAAATTACTGCTAAACTCCTTATTTTTTTTTATGTTGAGAATTTTTTGTTGTAATATATCCATGGTCAGGAAAAATGAATTTGTAAAAGAAACCAAATACCCCATTTATCAGTTCATTGAATCACAATAAAGCATGTTATTAACTTATCAGATTCGATGTGTAACCTACAGTAAGTCAAACAGAAATTAGATACACAAATGCCTACCTATTTGCAAGTGAAGCAAATGTGGTTACTATCATTCAGTTGTAAACACCTATAGTCATAAATTGCAAGTTAAGAGGATTCAGTAGAATATAAACAGTAGCCCAGAACTGCCTACTCGAGAATGAAGTTGGTGTATTATTTGGAAAAAGGCAAGGCTGGAACTCTTGCTTTGCAATGCCCTGCAAAGTATCACAATGACTGCTCTTAGGATGGTGGTGTCAAATGGCTTAATGAGGTGTTGTGAGGGGCCATGGGGAACTTGTTATGCAGAAAGTTCTGACTGTCAGAAGATAATGAGTTAACTTTCTGTGAGCTCAATTAATTCCTCAAGCCAGAGGAAAAATAGTGATCTAAAGCTTCCTATACACACACACAGGCAGCATAGTAATGAGGCTTCAGTAGAGGAATCTATTTTTTAACACACTATCAGATTCATGATGTTTGGTAGCAAAGATGACATTAGCCCTTTTCTGAATGCAATACTTTATTGCTGCTCCACCAGAGCAGCAATATTTGCACAAGCTGTGCCCAGTCCAGATTTTACAGCACTGGTCTGGGTCTGGTGATCTGGGTTTTACCCATACCACACTGCATGTGGCTTAGTGATATACTGTACAGATGGCTGCAGAGTCTAACCCATTGAAGGTTGACGTTTCAGAAAACCATTATGATAAAAATACAAAGACTCACTCCCTCGCTCCCCAGTTACAATTAATCCTCTACCAAAGCCATGCTTAAATACTGGTGCCTCTACATCCACACCACTAAACTTTTAATGCCAACATGCCTCTTCTGCTGCTATGAGCTCTTCCATCTGTGAAGTTCCATTCTGCTTGTGGCAGCCCCCCCCAAAACCAGATAATTTTCCAAGGAGCAGATCTTTATACCATATCAACTAAATTACTGCCAAACTCCTTATTTAAAAAACAATTGTTGAGAAATGTTTGTTTTAGTACATCCATGGCCAGGAAAAATGAATTTGTAAAAGAAACCAAAATCCCCATTTATCAGTTCATTGAATCACAATACAGCATGTTATGCACTTTTCAGATTTTATGTGTAACCTACAGTAAGTTAAACAGAAATTAGACACGCAAATGCCTACCTAGTTGCAAGTGAAGCAAATGTGGTTACTATCATTCAGTTGTAAACAGCTATAGTCACAAGCTGCAAATTAAGTAGATTCAGTAGAATATAAACAGTAGCCCAGAACTGCCTGCCTGAGAATGAAGTTGGCATATTATTTGAAAAAAGGCAAGGCGGGGTCTCTTACTATGCAATGTCCTGCAAAGTAGCACACTGACTGCTCTTTGGATGGTGGTGTCAAATGGCTTAATGAGGTGTTGTGAGGTGCCTAGGGGAATTTGTTATGTGGAAAGTTCCAGGAAGTGTTTAACCCATTCTACTTCCAATAGCTTTCTATGACGTCTGTACTATCCATTGGTAATCTGACACAGAATGACTCCCAGAAGATAATGAGTTAACTTTTTGTGAGCTCAATTAATTCCTCAAGCCAGAGGAAAAATAGTGCTCTAAAGCTTCCTATACACACACAGGCAGCATAGTAATGAGGCTTCAGTGGAGGAATCTACTTTTAACAGGCTATCATGTTGTTTGGCAGCAAAGATGACATCAGTCCTTTTCTGAATGAAATACTCTGTTGGCTCCACCCACAGTCATAAAAATGGAAAGGGACCTGTGGTATTCATATCAGATGGCCTAAGGGTAAGTAAAAAATGTGAGAAGGCAGTAAGGATGACTGTGGGGATACTGGGATGTATAGGGAGAGGCATCACTAGTAGAAAACAGGACGTTGTTATCCTTCTGTACAGACAGTTGGTGAGACCCCATCTGGAGTACTGTATGCAGATCTGGAGACCCCTTCTCCTCAAGAACATAGACAGGATAGAGGCAGTCCAGAGGAGGGCAACTAAAATGGTGCAGTGTATGCAACAGAAGCCATACAAAGAGAGACTAAAGGAGCTTAATATGTATATCCTTGAGGAAAGGAGGAAGAGGGGGGACATGATAGAAACTTTCAAGTACCTCAAGGGAATCAACAAAGTCCAAGAGGGTAGCATCTTTCAGAAAAAGAGATGTGCAAGAACAAGGGGAGACAATTTGAAGATAGAGGGAGGACACTCAGGGGCAATGTGAGGAAGTATTTTTTCACAGAGAGGGTGGTGAACACATAGAACAGCCTTCCTGCAGAGGTTGTGGGCTCAAAAACAGTGGGGGGAATTCAAGAATGCATGAGACAGACATAAGGCAATTCTGGTGGGGGAGTAGGAAGAAGTAGGCTGTTGGTTAACTAGGATCTGAAGCTTATCCAATAGGTAGGGAAATGGGCAGGCTAGGTGCGTCAAGCGGTTCTTATCTGCCATCAAAGTCTATGTTTTCTATGTTGTTTTTTTAATATTTTTATCCCCAAATTTTCAATATAGCCTTCTTTTAATCCCAAATAGGCTTCTTATGACCCCACCTCAAGAACAAGGGCAAAGAAAATTCTCAAATCCTGCAGAAAAGGTGATTTCATGCCACAAGTGTGAAAACACATTTTTGGTCTGGATTTGAAAATGACAGCTTTCACATTCATGAGGTGCTGCAAAGAAATGGCTATGTTGAAAATTTTGAGTCAAAATATTGAAATTACCAAAGTTACGAGCACACATTCATAAATTTCAATGTAGGTTCTTAACATTGTTGTTGTTGAATATTTTTACCCCAAAATTTTCAACATAGCCTTCTTATGACCCCAACTCATGAACAAGGATGGAGAACATTTTTAAATCCTGCCCAAAAGGTGTTTTTTTGCAGTTACCACAAAATCACCTTTCAAGAGAGAGTTCCATAATTTCACTGTCGTTGTTCACAAATTGGATCCAAAGAAATCCATGTTGTAAATCTGGGGCCAAAATATTTAAAAATGACCAAGTTATGATGACAAGTTCAAAAGTCATTGCCATTGAAATACACTGGACTGGCAGTATAGCCTAGAGGTTAATTTAATGAACTATGAATGAGCTTGGTACATCCAGCAGATCTGGGTTTGAGTTCCCTCAACCTCCACTTGTGTACTGTGCGACTCTGAGAAAGATACTTAACCACCCCAATGTTCCTGGATCGTCCCTGAAAACAGGTATTTGTGCCTAGTGGACCTTACCTGATTACCGAAAGAATAAAATAAAAAAAACAAATACATTGATTTCTGTTTCCTCAGTTCACAGACTGGCATTGAAGAGTGAAGCAGGAAAGGGACCTAGGGGTTATTATCTCTGATGATCTCAAGGTAGGGAGTCAGTGCAACAAGGCAGCAGGAAAAGCAAACAGGATGGTGGGTTGCATAGGTAGGGGTATCACCAGCAGGAAATGGGAGGTCATAATTCCACTATACAAGACATTAGTGAGGCCACACCTTGAGTATAGTGTCCAGCTCTGGAGGCTTTGGGGATTGTTGGAAGAAGGAGGAGGACGAGGGCTGGGTCTGGAAGGGGAATGGAAAGGAGTGAGTGGATAGGGACAGTGGGGACAAGGAGATGCCCTGGGGAAAAATGGCCCAGGAAAGGGGACCTCCCTGTCTGGTGCCCATACCCAAGGGTTCTGATTATAGTCAGCAGGTAGCACGGTCATCCTCAGAGGCTTATCCTACTGGGGTGGTGTTGTGCAACACCAGGTCTATTAAAAACAATATGGCTATTATAGCTGATTTTGTTGGGTCATCTGACCTGGCGTGCATCACTGAGACCTGGCTGGATGAGAATGCTGGACCAGTTTTGGCGGCAGCGGTTCCGGCCGGGTACTCAGTGATACACCGCCCGAGGGTGGATTGTCGGGCTGGGGGTGTTGCTATCTGCTTTAGAACAGAACTGGGCCTAGTGGAGGTACCAGTGGGAACTACCAAATCCTTTGAATGTATCTTAGGCAAGGGTGTGGAGCAGGATACTTCTGTGATACTGTCCACCAGGTGATGAGAATGTTTTCCTGTGGAAGTCAGACTTCATTGTCGACCTGACATTGGGTCCCCAGATGGTTGGTTCTGGGGACTTCAATGCCTGGGTCGACAATGAACTCTCGCATTTTGGTCAAGACTTCCTCCAGTTAATGATTTCACTGGGCTTCACACAGGTTATTTCCTCCTCGACCCATATTGGTGGTCATTCATTGGATTTGGTGTTCCTTCTGGGGATGGAAATATCCGACTTGGTGGTGGAACCAGTCAGATGGTCGGACCATCACTCTGGGTTCAGTTTTGAGGCCACCCCTAGTAGGTCAGCCCCTATGGAAATGGTCCGGTACCACCCTTTAAGGGGTGTTTCCCCGGATGACCTGATTGAGGTGCTGGACCTATCGGGCTTACCAAGAGATTGCATGGATCCAGGAAAGCTGGTACTTGCCTATAATAAGGCAGTGGCAGGGGCCCTGTATTCCATTGCTCCTGTTCGTGTTCATCCTCTCACCCCTCGCCCCAGGTCTCCTTGGTTTGATGAGACTCTGAGGGAGTTGAGGAGAGTTGGACGAAGGTTGGAGAGGTGCTGGTGGAAGTCGGGCCTGGATGGTGACAAACTTAGTTTGATGGACCACTATGTAGTCTATCAATCCGCAATCTCTCATAAGAAGGCAGAATTCCTTTCCAGAGAGATTGTGGCTGCACAGAATAGACCAGCTCAGCTCTTCCTGACAGTGGACAGATTGTGCAATCCAATCTGTCTTCAGCCCAGAAGAGCTTTTTCTTAAGAACGGTGTGAGGATTTTGCTCTATTCTTTGCAGATAAGGTTGCCAAAATCAGATCTGATGTCCACTTGACCCTTTTCAATGGGAGTTGTGATGGTCGGCAGGAGATGTCGGACACCCAGTTTGTGTGGTCTGACTTCAGTCTCCCCACAATCAGTGACATTGTGATGATCATCCAATCACTGCGTATGACCAACTGTGATTTGGACCCGGGCCCCACACATCTCTTAGTGGATTGTGTGGATAAAATTGGCCCAGTCCTTGCTGAGACAGTCTGGAGGTCCTTGGAGAGGGGGAATTTTCCAGATCCTCTTAAGGAGGCTGTAGTTCAGCCCCTTCTTAAGAAGTCCTCCTTGGACCCAGACTGTCTGGCAAATTACAGGCCTGTCTCTAACTTACCCTTTGTGGGTAAAGTTATTGAAAAGGTGGTTGCATCACAGTTGGATGATCATCTGACCAACAACAATGTCTATGATTTTCTCCAGTCTGGATTTAGGAAAAGGCATAGTACCGAGACAGCACTTGTTCGGGTACTAAATGACCTCCTAATAGCGAGAGATTGAAGGACCTGTTCCATCTTGGTCCTTCTTGATCTCTCTGCAGCGTTTGACACTGTGGACCATGGTGTGCTACTGGAACATCTGTGATCTATCTGTGGACTGTCTGATACAGTCCTCAGGTGGTTTTGATCTTACCTCGAGGGTAGGACTCAGAGGGTGGTGTCCGGGATTTTTTCCTCAGCATCAGTCTCCCTATCCTGCGGGGTACCGCAGGGTTCCATTTTGGCACCCATGTTGTTTGCAGTGTATATGCTGCCGTTAGGAGTGATCATTAGGTGGTACGGTTTGGGTTTTCATTGCTATGCAGATGATACCCAGCTGTACACATCCTTTGTGCCCGGCCAGGATGCTGCCATTTTGGTCTTTAACAACTGTCTTGCCAAAATCCAAGACTGGATGAATGTGAGTTGGCTGCGGTTGAACACCGAAAAAACTGAGGTGTTGGTTGTGGACCAGGGTCACTGGGAGGTGGGTTTGTTAGCTGGATCGCCGTCGGGCTTATGGCTTGGGGGTGTCCAGCTGACTACCTCAGACTGGGTGCGGAACCTGGGCATTGTATTTGATGACTGTCTGACATTTAAATCTCAGGTGTCAGCGGTTGTCAAAACCTCTTTTTACCATCTGAGGAACATCGCCCGGGTGAAGCACCTTGTTTCTCCAGATGATCTTCCAACTTTGATCCACGCCTTCATTACCTCCCACCTTGACTACTGCAATGCCCTTTACCTTGGGCTAGCAGAGGTTGAAATTTGCCACTTGCAGCTAGTGCAGAATGTGGCAGCCAGGCTGTTGACTGGTTCTTCTAGGTCCAGTCATATAACGCCTGTGCTCTGCGGACTGCACTGGCTGCCAGTTTGCTGGTGAATCACCTTCATGGTTGGTTTGCTGACCTATAAGGCCCTACATGATCAAGGACCTGCTTACCTGAAAGAGCTCCTTTGTCCCTACTGTCTCCCCCGCTCTCGATCCACTGTGAAAGTTGCTAGAGATTCCCAGGGTTAAGCTTAAAACTTCAGGGGCAAGATCTTTTAGCTTTATGGCCCCGATCCTGTGGAATTCTCTACCTCGTCAGGTGCAAAATTGCCCGACCGTCCAAAGCTTTAAAGGAGCTTTGAAAATCTACCTTTTTAGTAAAGCCTTTAATGATTTCTGATTATTTTAATGTTGTTTTAACTATTTATTGTTTTATGTAATATTGTACAGGCGCCTTGGTTTAAGAAAGGCACCTTATACAAATAAAGAATGATTGATTGATTGATTATCTAGGTAAGGCCACAGATAGGGTGGAAGCAGTTCAGAGCAGGGCAACCAAGATGGTGCAAGGACTGCATCACAAAACCTATGAGGACATGCTGAAAGACCTTCGTATGTACTCCATGGAGGAGAAGAGGGAGAGGGGGGGATATGATTGAAACATATAAGTACCTCACAGGGAGGAACAAGGTACAGGATAAGACAATTTTTCTTAGAAAGAGATATTCCAGGACTGGGGGCATGGGATGAAACTGAAGGGAGGGAGGTTCAGAGGAAATGTGAGAAAGGGTTTCTTCATGGAGAGGGTGGTGGACAAATGAAACATCCTACAGGAAGAGGTGGTGAGGGCTGAAATGATTACAGGATTTAAGAATGAATGGGACAGACATCAGGGGATCCTGGTAGTGCAGGGAAGGGGGCAACCTAGTTCTAGAGAAGCTTGAAGAGACAAAGTACGAGTGCACATGGGCAAACTAAGTGGGCCGTAGGCCCTTATCTGCCATCAACATCTATATACTGTATTTATGTAAAACGCGTCTCTGGTCCAGAGAGGATTATGGTGTTAGACTCCCTTTAGGTAAGTAAGGGCTTGCGGTGGTTGGATGTTGAGTGGAAAGGTCGGGGGGGGACAGTAATGCTGGCAGCAACAGACATCAATGGCCATTGTTCATTTTTACGTTGTGTATTTTACCAACAAACTAACAAACAAAAAAACTTGTGAGGGATATTTTTTATTTTTTTATTTCAGGTACTTATACTGGGGATTGGGCACCAAGTGTTTGTGTTCTGTGAGCAGCACCAGGGGTGGGCTTCCTGGTGTCGCACTATCAAAACAGGCAGGGTAGGGGACAGCAGCCAGCACAAGGAAGTGGGCACCCCTGTGCCAGAAAATCAACTTGGAAGGGGCAGGAGAAACTGAGGCAGGTTTTTTTTTTTTATGTTTGACTGTACCAGAGTTGGGCTGTCCAGTGTTGCACAATGAAAATGGGCAGGGTAGGGTTGTAGTCAGCACCAGGGATTACACTGGTGAGGGATGGGACCACACCAGGCTGATCTTGACAGATCAGCTGTGCTTGCTGGGCCACATTAGGTAGATCAAAGGAAAGAGTTGCCCTATGATTGTGCTGGCTCTCTCCTTTGACCTACATGACAGTTCCACCTTGCAAGCCAGAACAGTGTTATGATCAGCCTGGCTGATGATTGGTGTGACACTGACAAGCCCCTTGCAGACTGCCCTGCATTGGACCACAGTGACACACCTCTCAAACCCCAGTATCATAGCAATATGTTCACTCATGCCTGTGTATGGTGCACATAATAAAATGTGTTAATCATAACCCTGCTAATAAAATGGAGTCTGGCCAATTCTGCCTCCTCATTGGTCAGGATTCCATCATATGGTTCTATGTTAACATATCACTTCTCTCTGCTGGGACTACCACCAGTCGGGTGTAAAAGATTATTATAAAATGGGTTTTGAAAATCCTGTAGCCTCACTGGTCAGTACATGTCACATGACCGTATGTAAATCCTGCAACAGACAACCAGTAAAGATGCACTGATCTAATGTTTACTTTCTTTGACCCTAATTCATTTTTTTTAATTTTAATAAATTCATTTTACAATTGCAATAATGCACTTCAGGACATGTGTAGTAGTGGGATTCATACACTTCTTGTGTGGTGAAAGTCACTTGGCTGCACCTTGTGACAAACTACACAAAGCGTGTGTAAATACCACAACACACACCCTCTCATGCATTATTGCGTAAATATGCAATTCACACAATCCAGCAAGATCAACATGACATAATGAGACCATTTATTTATTTATTGAATTTTGTTGACCCGGTAAGCCCACTGGGCCTTGAAGTCCCTTTTTCAGGGGCGACCGGGGGGAAGGGGGTACAGATGGTAAGCAACTGAAATTGAACCAGATTAAGCTGTTTGTGGTATTTTTAGTGAATGGGAGAAATTTGGCCAGTACACCGGGGAAATTCCCCTACTCTTTTTCGATAAGTGCCATGGAATCTTTAACATCCACCTGAACTACCACCAATCCAGGCAGATGGGACCTCGGTTTAATGTCTCATCCAAAAGATGGCACCTCAGAAGTGCAGCACCCCTCTCATGCTGCACTGCAGTGTCAGTCTTGGGATATTATCCCAAGTGCCAGATGTGGGAACTGACCATTCTGGCAAGTTGGCAACCTGGTTTCACACCTTGACTTTGGGACATCAGGAGTAGAGGCTGGCAGAGAGAGCAGAGGAGCATCACTCCTGGGGAAGGGTTGAGTGATTCACTACTTGGAAAGCAGCCTCGGGGAAGGGGTGCATGCTACATTGGCTGATGGGGGTGATCATACATCAGTCAGCACTATACCCATGATGCTGACGTGGTGTGTGCTCCAGTAGAAGGTGGGTACAGGGAAGGAGTCAGAACTGGAGAAAATGGCTGCCTTGATTTACTGGATGATGACCCCAAGTCACCCACACTACCTGACCCCACAATGCATGAAAGTAAGCCCCTGCCCTGAAGAAGAGTAGCTGTGGTTATGAGATGTTCAAAGACCTGGGGAGAGGCAACCATGACTGGGCAGCAGTGAGGAGTGAGTCCAACTGGCAGTGGGCTTGTGGGGCCCAAAAGAGTGGGGGACCAAGGGGCCTGGAAGGGTCAAAACAAAAAATATGAACATAAAAAGACATGAGACCGAAATCACACCCCCCACACACACCAAAAGATATGTAGCATATATCTAAAGAAACAGGAAATTCATCCAACAACAATGGGGAAAAATACTTCTATCTGAAAAATCTAAACGAAAATGTCTCAGTGCTGCTCACCACTGAGATAAACAGATACAAGAAAACATTCACACCTAAATAAGCATAAGAAAATATTCAAAAATATCCTTCAACAAAAGAACAGACACATGTAGATACGGCAATAGAAAATGTCACAAAAACATCTATATATAGTGCTAGAAAATGTAATAAAATTACCACTTACCATTAAAGTAGCAAAAAAGCACAGTGCAATCTCTGTGTTGCATCTACAAACTAATTACAGAACACTGATTTACAGCTGTTTCACACTAGAGCAGGAAGATAGTTCAGTGCAGGCTCTGCAACATCTCCAAATTTATTAAGGAAAAATTACTTCCAATCTAGCCACACAGATCACATGTGAAGAACTGCAGCTAAACCCAACTACCATTCAACCAACCCTGGCTAGCTCAGTGCTCCAAGTGCAGCCTAACCCAATCACACAGTTCAACCAAACCCACCTAGTGTATTGCTCCAAGCACAACCAAATCCACTTGCACATCTCACATTTGCTGGAGTTCAACCAAAGCCAGGTAGCTCAGTGCTGCAAGTAGAACCTAATGTGATCATACAGTTGAACCATACTTTAAATGCATAGTCCTTTTTTTACTGCTGGAAGTATTTTTATTTACATATTTTTAAATATAATGTGATAGCATAACACTGTTGACAATTGTGTTTTATGTTATGATGGGAAGCCATTGTGAATGAGCCTTGTCTCAAATAGCTAATAGTTCTCTTATTTATTTTTACAATACATGTGTTTATGTATTTGAAAATTGGCAAGCAAGAGAGGTGTTGTGAGTCAGAGCTCATTTCCAGGTGTGACCCATGGGTGGGATAACAGAAGGGGAAAACAAGATCATTTGAAATGGTCTATTTGTAAATATCACTGTAGCAACAGCGGAGAAAAAAACAATCATATCAATTATCAGAATTATGAGATGGCCCTGCATGGTGGGGAGGCACAATAAATAAATAAATGCAGACAGTTGAACAAAAGTTAAAATAAACACAGATGCTAATCTTACAAATATTTGCATAACTGATTGTGAGGAGGAAAGCACAGCTAAGCAACTGAATGTTAATGACAAAAGCAGGAGATGAGAATTTAGGGAGGATCTAAGGAAGACACAGGAGAGACACAATAAAGAGAGGGTGGGGGATATTTCCAAAGAGATGGCAGATGTTAAATAACAGGTGCTATAGAAGGAATGGGTGTCACAGAAATGAAGGGAGTAGATAAAAGAGACAGAGGGAGAAAACGAGTCTGTACAGTAGGAGGAGAGGGTTGCAAAACAGAATTGGGAAAGGTAAGTGGCACCATATGAAAGGAAAGGCATCAAGAAGAGTACTCCATGTGGCAGCAGCACATATGTCAGCTGGAGGAACATTCTGAAAGCAGGCAACTGAAGTGGCTATACTATGTGTAGCGTGGTCACACACAGCACTAGGAAGTACTTTACCATACTTCTTGTACTATACTTCCTATAAAAAAAAAATCAACACTCTGAGACAGGCATGTAGACAGGCACTATTCAGTCACAGGGGTGTACTCTTTTCTAGAGAAGGATGAGACAAAGAGCTAAGAGGACTTCCAGAAGTCCTAAGTGTGATCAAGATAGAAACTGGGGGTCCCATTTTCAAAAGGTTAGAGTGGCACAAACCTGGTTTGTGCCACAGTAACCTGGAAAAGTCATGGAATTTTGTGAATCAGATAAACTCTGATTTAAAAATGTCATCTTGATCTGTCAAAAGAATTTATTAAGATCAGCAAGTACTTGAAATGTATTCAATTGTGGCATTGGGATCAATGATAATCTTTCTTTAGAACTCTAATCTGCAAAAGGATTAGTACAATTTGTGAAAGATTAATTACTTGTAGTTCTTTTTTGGGTTCTTTTCCCCTCAGGGCTCACATTTGTGATGTATATTCTCCTGCCCTTCCTTGTTTTTCTTTTACTCTTGCTTGTTGCCCTTTGTCTAAAAAAACTTCACCACTCTTTGAGGATCGCTGCTGAGTATGTTGATTACTGGCAGATGACTGGAACCTAACTTGTGACCTACTCCTCCCCCTACTTTTGCTGCATTTCCTGCTCCAATTAATTTTGCAGTTGTTATTGTAATCCTCTTGATCGCTACATAAAATAAATTATGAGCAATTAATTTGTTTTCATATTTCATAAGTTTAGTTTGCAAGTTAGTATCGAATTCTTTGAACTCCACAGTATCTTTAAATTTCAGGACTTCAGTTTTAACGTTAGTTAATTCCTCTGTTCATTTTTTATATTTGCTTATGTCTTCCTTAACAATCAGTTCAACAAATTTTTTGAAGCATTTTACCACAGCTGCAAGCCATTCATCATTATGTTAGATGCTCTCCAAACCACGGGATGGGAAGATAGTGACCCTCAGTCCTCTGAGAGCTTGATTCTTTTCTAGGTATTGTTTGAGAGTTAATATATCATATGTGAGATTCAAATCCTTGAATAGAAGCCTCTCTAACTGCAGAAAGGCAGCCCTGATATCACCAGCAGTTCCTGAAGCAGATGGCTCCTCTGCAACTCTTTGCCTTTTGCTAGTAAAGTCCTCATAGAAGATTACTACTTTACTATCAGGGAAGCTAGGGCCTGGAATAAACTACCGCAAGAAGTTACTGGTGCCAACAATTTTGGGACATTAAAAATGAAACTAGACCATTATCTTAAATGGACTACTGACAACAAATAATTCACCCACCAGGTAGGAGACATTCTTGATGGGCAAATGCCATCTTATGTCTTCATTATACCTATTAAACCTTTTCATACTAAGGGAGTCCAGTGTGGGGTTCTAAGCCTCCCAAAACCCTATTGTTTTTATCTTTTAGGTGCTGCAACTAGCAGCCTGACATGCCATGGACCATTTGGGAGGGGATAGTGCACACTAATGCCTAAATGCCCAGAGGTGGCAGTATTCTGTGGTCCTATGGCAACCATACCATGGAACATGGAGAACAAGGTGTTCCTTAACAACAAGGAGGCCAGCCTGGGTTCTTTAACAGTTCATAGGGTACGGTGGAAAAATATTTACAGTACAACTGTAACCCCTTGGTGGCACTATCCCAAGGGCTAGTACCACTGCCTGCACGGCTAGTAGCAGGTTATGGGGTCTGAGTTCTGAAACGGGTGCCTCCACCCAGAGGTCAGGGTTGGTAGTGGTCAAATTGACCTGTACACAGCCCTCCGGGACACAGTAACCCCCCTCTTTTCCTTCTAGTGGCCTGAGCAATATACAATAATCACTTTCACAGTACCCCTTGTACACCATACCAGTACCCACAATGTTTGCACTTACCACCAGGGCTGATTCCTCTGGCTTGACCTTGGGGAACCCCTGTAAAACAAGGTTATGCACAGTAAATAGCAACAGTACAGTACTCTTGGCACAAACTGGAACCACAGTCAGGTTAAATGCAGCAAAAAAGTCAGATCTGATTTATTCAGGGGACTTAAACAAGGAAGGGGCGTAATCAGGTTGATTGGCTTAAAAGCTATATTAATCAAACAGTTATGCATGCGCTTTAAGTTCCCACACAGTAACACCTCTGGGTACCCAGGTAGAGAGACAATGGGCTAGCCAGGAACACTGCAGCTGGCTGGGGCCCTGTGATGGAAGAAAGCCACATGCACAACACACACTATTTGTAATCTGGAGCCGGAGGGCTCAGTTTGTGAAAGAAAAAGCAACCAGACAATCAGATGACAACACTTTAGATTTAGCTGTTGTTGCAGGGAGCTACCCTGATGTTTACTCATGATACCTAATATTGGACACAGGCAGGATGAAATCAAGACTGCAGGTTATTGAGTTGGAGTGCCCGGAGAAGCGGGGCCCACACGAATCACCGAAGCATCATTCCTGTTCAAGTGTTGAGCAGGGGGCCGATCTCCAGGCAGGTCTCTTGTCGATGGCTTTCTCTGGGCAGTGGGAAGTCGGGCTGGGCCAGTGTGACAAGGCCCAGGTCCAATGGAGAAGATTTTGGATTCAGTCTGTGTGGCTGGATGCAGCTTCCAGAAAGCAAAATACAGTTCAAACCACAGTGGGGAACCAAATCGCGACCCACTAGCAGCACACAGCACATTTACACGTAAGAAAATTCTAATGCAGAACTGAGCAAGCAGAACACAATTCAAACCACAGTGGAGAACTAAATCATGACCCACAATAAGCACACAACACATTCACATGTAAGGAAATTCTACTATACCAGGCAAAAGTCTCACTAGTCGCAATTACAGAGTCTCTGCACAATCTGGGAGTTCAGAGGTTGCTGGAAGTCCAGACAGGCCGAAGGCATTCAGCAAATCTTATGTCTTCTTCAGGTAGGAGCCTGGTCACAATTCAGTGGCTTAGTTTACTCTCCAAGTTCAGAGTCAGTCTGAAAAATGCACAAGTTCCCTCTCAGGGACAGCAGGCAGGCTTACAGGCCAAAACTCGGGCCTTTCCACAGTTTTCCCATGTGACTCTACACCGGGGCTGCTGCTTGTATCTTTCAAGCTGTCGTCTCTTCACTTCCCGACTCAGAAGTGAAACTAGCTGCAAGAGCTTGGGAATTTTCCCAAGATCCAAAAGGTTTGGTTGACTGATCTGTCTGTCAGTCACAACAAGGGTTCCCCCTCCAAGTTATTTTAGGTGCCAAAATGCAAAAACTACAATTCCTACAGGTTTTGACCCCACCAAGCCCCTGTAGGCAGGCTCCATTTTAGAGTCCCAAATGTACTGATTGGCCCATTTCAGCAGTCCAGGACCAAGATGATGGAAACAGAACTGTCCATGCTGCAAAGAAGGCAGGTTAGAACAAACAGCAATATTATTACTACTCTAACAAATGATCAGTAAACAAGCACTTCTTCTAATAGAGCTCCCTTTTAGATTAATAATGACTGCAATCCAGGCAGCTCTTAAAGAGACAGTACACAGAGGCTATGTAGGCACTCTCTGGCAATCACATTTAAACTGCAGAAACGCAGGACACCAGCCTGGCAGTGAGCATTTAGACAAGCTCAAGGAAGACTTTTCAGAAACTCCCATTTGTAGGGGGGTTGCACAATTAACCATGGTGCTTCCACTAGGGAAAATTTAATGGAGCGTTCCCAAGGACTCTTGAGCTCTGAGCCCACTGAGCAAGTGAGCACTAATATGGGATGGAACACAGGCCTACCATAGATAAATTGCTGTGGAAAATCTGGTGGAGACACAAGGAATATGTGTAACATCTGTTTACAATCATTTAGATATTTTCCCTTCTTTACTATCTGGTTCCATGCTCCCCTCTAGTAACTTCAGGATGTAGTAACAAAACAGGGTACTAAATGAGAAAAAGACCAAGGTAGAAAGGTCAGTGGGGGATGCTGCAACAGAAGGTAAAGCCATCAAAAAACGGAGAGCAATGAGTACCAATGCCAGTAGTCTGGGTAACAAGCTTCCTGAGTTAGTGGCCTTGATGGAGGAGGAACATCTGGATATCATGGCAGTCACAGAAACATGGTGCACACAAAACCATGACTGGGACGTAAACATACCAGGATACACTACTGTATCTACAGGAGGGACAGGGAGGGTAAAAGAGGAGGAGTAATAGCTCTTTACATAAGGGAAGGAATCAAAGCAACAGAACAAAAGGGTAAACAGGGAGGAGAAGAAGCACTGTGGGTAAATTTGGATTCAGGCAATGGCACCACAATCCGCACGGGGTTGTATACAGACCCCCTTCTCAGGGGGAGGAAATGGATGAGGAAATTATAGAAAGTATACTTAGAAAGGCAGAAAAAGGGGAGATATTGCTGATGGGTGATCTGAATATGCCAGATGTTCACTGGAGTCCAGCTGCAGCAGCCACTTCGAAGAGTGGGGTTATTCTAGATGCCCTACAGGGGGCATGCCTTAGACAACTAGTATTGGAGCCCACTCGAGAGGGAGCAATCTTAGACCTGGTTCTCTCAAATAGAGATGGAGGGAGGATCACAGATGTAGAAGTGGGTAGCCATCTGGGAACTAGCGACCATCGAACAGTAAGATTCAGAATAAACACAGCAATAGAGTCAAGCCATACAAAGGCAAAAGCACTGGACTTTAGGAGGGCTGACTTTGCCAAAATGGGTGAGTGCCTAAGGAATGCACTAGCAAATGTGCAGGATGGAGGGGTGGAAGAACAATGGAGAATAATAAAAACTGCCATCACAGAGGTAACAAGCCTTTGTGTGAAGCAAATAAACAAAACAAAACAATGTAAGAAACCACTATGGTTCTCAAAGGAAGTGGCAGTGAAGGTTCAAGAGAAAAACAAAGCATTCAGGACGTACAAGAAATCACAGAAGGAGCAGGACAGAGAATTGTATCAGTTAAAGCAAAAGGAAGCTGGGAAGGCAGTCAGAACAGTAAAGACCCAAACCAAGGAAAAGATAGCCAACTCAGTTAAGAAGGGGGATAAAACCTTTTATAGGTACATCAGGAGCAAAGGAAGACCAAGGGAGGATAGTGCGGCTTAATAAGGGGAGGGAGGGTGGGCAGAGGGTGACTGTGAAAAGGCAGAGATACTAAACAAATATTTTTGCTCAGTATTTACAAATGAAGAGGGGGAGGTACCTAAAACAAACAGTAGAAACACTCTGGATACAGAAGTTGATACCAGACTATTTACAGAAGAAAGGGTTATGAAAGAACTCTTAAAACTGAAGGTGGACAAAGCAATGGGGCCTGATGGGATTCATCCCAGAATTCTAAAAGAACTAAGGGTAGAACTAGTGACACCACTGACTACCCTCTTTAACAAAACATGGGAGGATGGGTGGTACCCGAGGACTGGAGGAGGGTAGATGTGATTCCCCTTCACAAAAGTGGGAGCAAGGCAGAAGCAGGAAACTACAGACCTGTTAGTTTAACCTCAGTGATAGGAAAATGATGGAATCACTTCTGAAGGAAAGAATTGTCGAGTATCTAGAGGCCAGAGGGGCACAGGACCCAAGGCAGCATGGATTCACAGCGGGAAGGTCATGCCAGACGAATCTGATAGATTTCTTTGACTGGGTGACCAAAGTAGTAGATCGGGGAGGGGCTGTGGACATGGCCTACCTAGACTTTAGCAAGGCATTTGACACAGTCCCACACAAAAGATTAATATACAAGTTAGCCAACCTGGGAGTGGGTCCCAAGATGACAGCCTGGGTAAAGAATTAGCTGGAGACTAGGACACAGAGAGTAATAGTAAATGGAGTCCACTCTGAAGAAGGAGGGTTACTAGTGGGGCACCTCAGGGTTCAGTATTAGGACCAGTCCTCTTCAATGTCTTTATAAGTGACATTGCAGAGGGACTGGAAGGAAAAGTATGTCTCTTTGCAGATGACACAAAGATCTGCAACAGAGTTGATGCACAAGGTGGGGTGGAAAGGATGAGAAGGGACTTGGCAAGGTTAGAGGAATGGTCAAATGTATGGCAGCTTAGATTCAATGCTAAGAAGTGCAAGGTAATGCACCTGGGAAACAAAAACCCAGGGGAAGAGTACACAATGGGGGGTGAGATACTAACAACAACAAAAATGGAAAGGGACCTGGGGGTAGTCATATCAGATGACCTAAAGGTGGGCATGCAATGTGAGAGGGCAGCAAGGAGGGCTGGGGGGATACTGGGATGCATAGGGAGAGGCATCACCAGTAGAAAACAGGAAGTTATTATCCCTCTGTACAGACAGCTGGTGAGATCCCATCTGGAGTACTGCATGCAGTTCTGGAGACCCAATCTCCGCAAAGACATAGACAGGGTGGAAACTGTCCAGAGGAGGGCAACTAAAATGGTGCAGGGTCTGCACCGGAAGATATATGAAGAGAGACTTAAGGAGCTTAATATGTATAGCCTCGAGGAAAGGAGGGAGAGGGGGGACATGACAGAAACTTTCAAGTACCTCGAGGGAATCAACAAAGTCCAAGAGGGTAGCATCTTTCAAATAAAGAGGTGTGCAAGAACAAGGGGGCACAATTTGAAGACAGAGGGGGGTGTGGTTGAGAGGTAATTTAAGGAAGTATTTTTTCACAGAGAGGGTTGTGGATACATGGAAAGGCCTTCCGGAGGAGGTTGTGGAGTCAAAAACAGTGGTGGAATTCAAGCATGCATGGGACAGTCATAAGGCAATTCTAGGGGATGGGGGGTAGGAAGAAGTAGGCTGCTGGTTTACTAGGATCTGCAGCTTATCCAGTAGATAGGGAAATGGGCAGTGGGCAGACTGGGTGGGCCAAGCGGTCCTTATCTGCCGTCAAATTCTATGTTTCTATGTATGTTTCTATGTTAAGTTCACAACACTTGAAACTGAAATTGCTTAAAACAAAAGTTTATTTACAAAGCACGTTGCACTATATAAAGGTGACAGAGAATGACAAGATGTGAGCCCTGAACAGCCCTGTCAAAGGCCCTCTGTAACTCAGTATATACACGTCTCAAGCCTGCAAGCAGCGGGACCCGAATTTAACAGCATATACTACATTTACATTTTATAAACACTTCCCATCACAGCTGCAAGAGGGAAGGAGACCATAGTGTACCCGGCCCTGTGAGGCCCAGATTTCACTCAGTACCTTGGTGATGGTTAAGCACAGGAGGGTATACCGTTATGGGTGGACAATGCATCCATCATGGACACAGCAAATTGAGGTAATACAATTACCACAGCTGCACCTAGCCCCTGACACCTGGTGTCTGAGTACATAACACCAACATGTCACTATCTACTGAGGCTTACTGTGCTAACCATATCCATCCCATTGCCCTGGGGCTCAGATGATTGGTGCTTATCAACTGTGATAACCTTCATGACACACATCTTTCTTGGAATGTTCAAGCCACAGGCCCCTGCATAACTGGTATCTGTCCGTTTCTCTGCTAGAACACAGGGATATTTGGTGCTGAGACCATCAGGCAGCCCTCCTTGGCTTGAACTCTGAGGGATGTGCTTCACTCTGTAATGCCAGTAACACAGAAAAGAACCGAACTCCTCTGTCTTACTATCCATATTTACACCCTTTTGAGGGCAGACACTACAGACATCATGGAGCCTTGCAGATATAAACAAGTACAGGATGTATCTGAAACGTACACATTTTAGAACACTGAGGAATTGCAGAACAGCAAACACCAGCATTTACAGCAAGCACTTTCTTCTTTCTGGTTTTCTTTACTGAAAATGTTAACCCTTGACATTACTGAGAAACTTCTGAAAAACACCAGTAACCTCTATTTAAATAGAGTTGGTATACATAAATTAATATACAGTATAGTATGGTAACTCAGCTCATATTAAGGAGCATTTATTTGCCAATTAGGGAACACATTAAAGAGACAGATCTGTTCCTTAATAGTATAGTACTAGCAGTATTTTTTATTTCTTAGGCACCCAGTCCCTCAAGTTCTGGGTGCCTTACAAAAATGTTTACAACAAATCACAGCAGTACTACTAATTAATAACTCAGTACATTCTAAAACTGACATTGGTACAGTATCACGCCACTATAGTTAGGACTGAGTATCATAGGTTTATTCAGAGCGTAAAAGACTAGTTATTGTCCATACAGCTCGCCACTAAATAACTTACTGATAACTCACAATATTATTGCCAATCAGGAATCTATACAGATAAGCTTTAAAAGCCTGCATGCTTCCACTGGTTACCACCTTCAGTGTTAGTTTATTCCAGATAGGCACAACTCTTACACTAAAACAGTGCTTTCTCCTAGTGGTCTTATATTTCTTCCTTGTTAACTGTAACAGATGTGCTCTGATTTGATAAGGTTGATCTCATAGTCTTATGCCCAGAAGTTCCCTTAGATTTGTAGCATGTCTAATGTTAAACCTCAAAATTTGCACTTTAATAACTTTGCAACTGATCCATGGGTTTGCACACAATTTGGCAGACACTGTCCGATCGGTCAGATTTCTTCACTTGGCAAGTTTTGTTCCAGTCAGGCGTATGGATTCTGAGATCTGGATAGTGCAAAAAAAATCAAAAGTTGCCATTTTTTCAGTTTTTTTCCTCATTGCTTTGCTCACAGATGATGTAAAATTTTAGTGTGATTTTTTTATGGTAGAAACAGATTGGGTAACAGAACTGGCATGTGTTTGTTTGGTGAAAAAATATTAATCTGTTGCAAAGTTATTCAATTTTTAAGTTCCCATTGTTTTCAATGAGATCATCACTTTCCAGGATAGAGGTAAAAAGTCTGACAAAGGATTTGGCCTCACAGAAAAAGGATCCTTTTTCGTAAGGGCTTTTCCTTTTTCATAAGGAAAAATTCATTTTTTGTGAGCCACCATCTTGTTAATTTTTTCCATGAACTAAAAAGCGTGGAAATACATAAAAATGTTGTCATTTTACAAATTAAACATCAGAATCTAACTAAATGGGCCCCATTTAGCCAGAGTCTGATGTTTATTTTTCAAAATTAGGGACAGAAATACTTTTTCTGGGCACCCAAAATCCCGGGTGACCAGCTTAGCAAGAGGAGCGCTTCTCCTGCATTCTCTGTATGAGAACCGCAGATTTTCTTCACTTCTGCAGCCACAGCTGAACTCATTCTGCCTCCTGCAATGTGGGCTGTAAGCCCCCTTGGCCTGGTGTCTAGTGGCACCCCTCACCCCCAATCACTGTCTTCCTATATAAAACAGATATATTCCCTGCTATCTAGTGGTACCCCCACCCTCCAATTACCGTCCCCGTAATTTTTATTTTAGTCACTGGTGTCTAGTTGCATCCCCCACCCTATGATCACCATCCCCTTTATTTTTAGGATATTTCCTGTTTTATTATTTATAGTTATATAATCTGACATAGGGATGCCCACTCCTCATGTTGGATGCTCCCCCCACCCTCAGTCCATTGTTTTATTTACTGTAGTCAACATCAGGGGGCCCAATCCATATTTCGGCATTTAGAGGCTCCCTCCAAATAGTGTGGGACACTGAGGAGCCCACCTCCAGTGTCCCAAGATGGTTTATTACTGTTATGAATACCTGCAATAGGAAAACTGTTCCCCAACATCTTTTTTTAACCTGAAACAAAGAAAATGATCACTCGTCATTGCCGCTGACCCCTTCTCCCATCCTGACTTTTTCACTAAGCACCCACCTCCCCACACCCACTCTTACCCTATACTTACCAGCCAATGTTGAATTCTGTCATCTTCAGTGGACCGAGACTCGTCTGCACTCTTCAAAGTCGAACTGTGAACTGAGGAATAAGGGTAAGAGCCATATAATGTATTTCAATGGTGTTTTGACTTTATGTTCATAACTTTGCCATTTTTAGGATTTTTTTCACTAAATTTTCAACATGGCCTTTTTGGGACCCCACCTCATGAACACTGGCAGTGTCATTTTGTTAACTCGGCCCAGAAGGTGATTTTTGTGGTTGCTGCACAAAATCCCCTTTTGGGATTGAATAATAAAATTTCACCACCAGGGTTCATGAGGTGGGGTCCCAAAAAGGCAATGCTGAAAATTTGGTGAAACAAATCCTTAAAATTGCTGAGTTAGCAGCATTTGTCATAATTTTATTACGCACATGTATAACTTTAGTCATTTTCAATATTTTGACTCCAAAATTTCAGCATAGCCATTTTTTCACACCTCCTCATGAACAGTATAACTGTCATTTTTCACATCCTGCCCAAAACATGTTTTTGCACCTGTGGCGCAGAATGGAGCTTTGGTATGAATTTGAAAATTTTCACCTATGGGAATTATGAGGTGGGGTCAAAAAAAGACTATGTTAAAAATATTGGATCAAAATATGTAAAAATGGCAAAGTTATGACCATTTGTTGCAATGTCACTATGCATGCTCGTAACTTTTGAAATTTTAAATATTTTTACCCCAGATTTTCAACATAGCCTTCTTATTACCCCATCTCCTGTACAGTATGTCAAAGCTGTCATTTTTCAAATCCTGGTCAAATTGTATTTTTGCATCTGTGGTGTAGAATGGCATTGCAGTTGCACAAAATTACATTTTGGCTGGGATTTGAAAATTTTCTATACTGGGTACGAGAGGTGGGGTAATAAGATTGCTATGCTGACAATTTGGTCACTGTTGTCCTATAAATGGAAGCACAGGGCCCCATGGGCCTTCCATGGCTACCTACTTATATGCATCTATGGAAGGATGGGAGCGCAAGGCCCAAAGGATCCTGTACTGCCATAGTAAAATGAAGATACTATTATACTATCTTAAAAAGTAAGGAAATAAGTTGCAAAAAACTGTGTTAATGCTCCAGTTAGGGTCAAAGCAACAAAAGTTGGGAAATGAAGCATTAGGGTTTCCCAAACATGTCATCTTCCCAAATCTGGCAGGAGAGCAGATGTGGGGTGTGCCATGGGCTTCTCAAGAAGATTCTCCCCATTCTCATGAAGTCTACACATCAGACTTTATTTACAGATGGAATGGGGTGAGTGCTAGACTTTAGAAGCCAAAGGCACACCCCACAATTGCTGTCCTGCCTGGTTTGGGAGGGTGGGATGTTAGGAAAACCCTAACGCCTCATTTCCCAACTGTTGTCACTTTCACCCTAACTGGAGCATTAACAACATTTTTTGCAACTGATTTAGTACAGGAGTGGTATATTGTTAAGAACAGATAACATTTCAATCCTTATTTAAACAATTCAGCTAATCTTGTGAGGTGGCTGATAGCGAAAGGTAAGTGCTGCCACAGGAATCGCCCAGTTACTAGACAGCTTCAGGCATGACCTGGGTACCCTAAAAAGACCTACCTCTGAAAAAGGGAGGCAAGGTCAGGAGCATATGGCTACAGGAACTGTTTTAGCTAGCCTGGACCCAGACCATAGTAACAAAATAACTTAGAATTGAACATGCTCAAACTCAGGCTCAGCAATTTTGGTTAAAATATATTTAATTTCCCTAATTACCTAATTTGTGGAGACCAACACAGGTTCAATCAAGAGGGAGGATCTGCTTTGGTGCTCCCTTAAATGCTTCAATGGGGCAAATTTATTAAACTCGCACCTAGGAGGGAAAAACAGAGGGATGCCAAGATCATGTTATTGTCGAACCAAATTAGGTTGACAGAGAATAAGTTACCCTCCTCCTTTTTCCAAACTGATCTAGAAACCCTAATGAAACTTAGAAATGAGTAGTCAGACTGGATAAGAGATAAGGCAGAGTATGCTCTCCTTAAAACAAAGGCCCTCTATCTTGATCAAGGGGAGAAATCGGGTAAAATGCTAGCTCTACGTTCAAGGGAAGTTGAGGGATCAAGATGGATCCCCTCATTATTATCTTCCGATGGTTCCCTTAAAACTTCTCCCAGGGATATCTCATGCATTTTCCAATAATTTTATAAGGAACTTTATGGCAGTGGTGCCTTTCACCTCTCTCATTCCCTTGGGGACCAGTTTCTGGAGGGCCTGCCCCTTCCCACCCTTCAAACTCACCTAGGAGAAGCTCTGATTACTCCTATCATGGTAACGGAAGTGGAGGAGGTGATCAAGGAATTTGCTCCGGACAAAGCTCTGGGATCTGATGGCTTCCCCTCCAATTTCAATAAAACTTTTGGGAAGGAACTTGCCCCTTTCCTCACGAAATTATTTGAGTACATGTTTGACACTATCACTCTGGACCCTTCCCTGCTGGAAGCCACTATTGTTTTGATACTGAAACCAGACAAATCCCCGACAGATACTGCTAGATACCGCCCAATTTCACTTCTTAATTACGACATTAAAATCCTAACGAAAATCCTGTCCCTTAGACTCAAACGGGTCTGGCTTAACTTGTTGAGTCCCGAACAAGTAGGGTTTGTGCAGGGCAGGTCCTCTATAGACCACCTGCATACTCTCTCACATATTTTTCAGGCCGCCCAGGACTCTCAAGTCTCTATGGCTCTGACATCATTAGATGCGAAGAAAGCCTTTGATAGAGTCCATTGGGAATTTCTCTGGATTATATTGGAGAGAATAGGCTTCCTGGGTGTCTTTATTCAATGGATCAAATCAGTCTACCAATCCCCTACTGCCAGAATTTATTGTAATGGGGTTTTCTTTTCTCGATTCCCGCTATTTACAGGCACTCAGCAGGGCTTCCCCCTTTCACCCTTCCTGTTTAATCTATATCTGGAGCCTCTTCTTTTCAGTATCAAAAACTCCATTGGTCATGGGATGTTTCATTCAGCAGCAGTCTCTGGTTCTCTTGGCCTATGCTGACGATATTCTTTTATACTTGACTAACCCTGAAGTGTCTCTAGCACATATATTACACATTATAGCCCAGTTTGGCCAAGTGGCTAATTACAAGCTGAATTTAGCTAAATCAGTCATATTTCCACTGAACATAAACACGCTTCAGGTCAACTTTTCCCAGTCTGGTATGAAATGGGCCCCGTCCTCTCTCAAATATTTAGGCATTTTCCTTACTAAAGACTTTGAACTCTTCAGGAAGCTGAACCTAGGTAATCTATTGATTAAAATTCAACAAGACCTTCAGAGATGGTCTGCCCTCCCTTTATCGCTGTGGGGTCGTATTAATATTGTCAAGATGAATGTGCTGCCTCGGGTCTTTTACCCACTTAGCCTAATGAACATTTACCTGCCGATGTTTTATTTTCATCACTTTCACAGGGCTATTTCCAAGTTCATTTGATAGGGTAAACAGCCCAGGAAATCCTTATTAAAACTTAATTTACCCAAAGAGAAGAGGGGGCTCCGTCTTCACAACTTTATGCTTTATTACTGGGCAAGCCACATGGTGAAAATTGGGAGGTGGTACGACCAGAGGGTGGATGAGTATCTACCAATTTGGATACAACTTGAGAAAAAGATTCTAATCGAGTTTGACCTTCCCCTATCCAGACTCCTCTATTATAGCCTATCCACTTTGCCTCCACTTTTACAGGGGAGCGTCATTGGTGCTTCTATCAAGGTGTTAAATCAATGCTGGCATTTTTTTCAGTCTCTCTCCCAGGAAAGACACTTCCCAACCTCTTACCCTTAATTTAAATATTAGGATCGGGGGTCTCCCGCTTTCTCTAGACTGGCTTCCTCAGCTGAGAGACTGCTGTGTCGATGACTTATTCCTGAATAACTCTCTTCTACCCTCTGGGGCGGTTTTGGCCAAGTATAATATTCCTCAGAAGCACATTTTTTAAAGTTTTTCAGTTACGACACCTAGTGGCTACCAGCTTCAGCTCCAATCCCATACCATCTCAAATTAAACCCTTCCCAAATCAGATAAAGGAACAGGCAACCAAGGCCCATAGTATTTCCAAGCTTTATTCTTTCCTACTGGACACTAAATTCCCGGACTCCCTGACTGGCTCCAAATGCTGGTCTTCTCTTCTGCCAGACACTCTTCTAGCTTGGGAACAGATTTGGGCAGTCACATATCAGTATCTCTCTCAAGACAGACATAGACTCACCCAATACCATATATTGAATAACATGTATTACACCCCAGTTAAACTGGTTAAATTAAATAGATTATCTTCAACCCTATGCACAAGGTGTGGCACAGTGGAAGGAAACCTGGTACATATTTTCTGGTATTGTGAGAAGGTGGCTCCGTTATGGCAGTCCATCCAATCTAACCTAGATCCTCTTTTGGGCCTTGACGATCTATTTACTATAGAAGTTTGCATCTTAGGGATGTTTTCCAATATACAGGTGATGGAGCATAGATTCCACATGGCTTTAATCTTGATGGTCGTCAAAAGACTGGTGCTTAGGCATTGGATGGACCAATTGGTTATCTCGTATGCAGAATGGATCAGTGAAATTTCTCTATGCTTTCAGACTGAAAGGTTAATAGCAAGTTCTCGGAATTGTCTGATTTCGTTTGAGCAGAAATGGGGCAAATTATATGCTCTTTATTTGAATTAATGTCCTGTTGGGTACACCTCTAGCTACCTTGGCAGCTGATATATCTTTATGCATCTCACATGTATCAGGATTAGCTTCCTTCTTTCCCTTTTCTTATCTGTTTCCTTTTTTTTTTCTTTTCCTTTATAGATGGCACATCATGGGAGGATGGGGGCCAAGCGATCTGGTGAGGGGTAGGGGGATTTTCATTATTTTACAGATTCAGGGATTTCTGCAAAATGTTACATATTGTCACTCTGCAGCTGCCATACAGTTTTTGTCATTGGTCATAATGTGTAATCCCTGTACTATTCTCTTAAGTATATTATCTTTATATATAAAATAATAAAGAAATATAATTAAAAAAAATAAAATATATTTAATTGTAATTCTAATATTTTACAAAGGTGCTGCTAATAATGTGGTCATTTAGTATGTTGCAAACAGAAACCAGAGTGCTAGATGTATTTTTTTCAGTTGTACAAAAGAGGCATATCTAACAGACTTACATTTATTACATTGTTTTCCCCATTTTCATCTCTTTGTTCCCCTGTTCTTCTCCTTGATAATTGAGTTGCCTTAGCAGCCACCTCTCTTCACGAGGGAAAGGAGGGCAAGC
Organism: Neoceratodus forsteri; assembly: GCA_016271365.2. Taxonomy (NCBI): domain Eukaryota; kingdom Metazoa; phylum Chordata; order Ceratodontiformes; family Ceratodontidae; genus Neoceratodus; species Neoceratodus forsteri. The sequence goes on from CM057452.1 coordinate 731,789,643, forward strand.
GATTGCCTTCCCACCTGATGCTAAGGCAACTCCATGTTTGGCTGTCGAGGGCTGTGTGACTTAAGCATTGATGCATGACAGGGAGTGCATTATTGTAAAATAATGGCACACTTTGGGAAGTGAGGCATGAATCAAATCTATGTACCCTATGCACCCAAGAAGTGTCATTACCACACAATTATGCACACCCTGGAGTGCCTTATTGTATTTATGAAATGCTTCCCCTGATTTTTAATTTTACAACCATGTAAGGAGCTTCAGAAAGTTAAGCATTCATGGCCTGTGCTGTTGTGTTGGAATAACACATGGTTGTGTGATCAAATTCCACCAATCACAGCACAAGATTTTCCGCACCCCATTTTCTAATGCTTGGCAGTACATGTTCTCTTCCTGAGAGCTTGATAGATCTCTCTTCTCCTGGTCTTCACTATTCATTTGGTGTACAGATGAACCCAGTGATGGATTCTCAGCCTCCACAGGAACCCTAGTATCCCAGGTGGTAGTGCAAAGCACTCATGCCATATTACTGGGCCAGCCACCCTCTCCAATCTTCTTTGCTCATGAAAGCATACATACAGTGTCAAATAACAATTGTCCTGTGTAGCAGAAGGTTCACATGCTGCATACACTTAAAAGCACTTTACTGGCACTGCTTGCCATATTCCAAGTCTAGTGATGAAGCAGATGGAATTTCATCATTTTTTGAGAATAGGGTGCAGGCCAACTCTGTGACACCAAGTGGTGGGAGACTGCAACTGATCTGATATGACATGATCATGTCCAGAGCCTGGGACAACAAGAGGGGAACTGGAAGGGAGAGGGATACAGAGCATTCATAAGGACTCCTGCCTCTTGGGTGGATGGATTCAAACCCACAGGTCTAGCAGCATCACTCTGCAAAGGCATGGCATTTGTGCAATTGATGGCATGGGTGAGCAATTTCTTCATGTCTCCCCCCAGTTGCTATGAGTACCTGCTTTTGTATTTAGGAGGTGTATGGTAGGAAGCGGGAAATGGAAACACAGCCTAGGCATCCTGGATGGTGGCTGCCTCTGCTCCCCATGCAAATTGACCCTGTGACAGTATCTTGTCAATATCTCCAATCACCTGCACAAACAACACAAAGCCGCATCTCATGCTAGTGGTAGAAGAAGGAGCTCCCAGAAAGGCCAGCCCTGGGCCTGTAGCAGAAGTCCTTGGAAAGGGTCCTAGAAGTTGACAGTACTGGCTGCAGGATAAGGTAATTACAGTATGTATTTCATTGGTGTATAACTAAAGAGATCTTGATTATTGGACTCTGCCCCCCGATGAAACCACACCATGTTTGTGAAAAGTTGAGGTAGTTTGTTCAGCTTTGTGCTCAGTACTACATGTTTTTTGCACTTTGGAATAAATCTGCACTAACATCTCAACCCAACAGTGTGCACTGTTTGTTCTGCTGTTGCTGTCATTGTGTGGCTGTGGTCCAGCTGGTGCTCGGAGGCACCTCAGTCAGCTTGCACATCTTCCCAATTAGGACCTGTTGGAGGAGCAAAAAACCAAGAGAAAAGGGTGCAGCAGATCACATGTAAGCAGTAAAACACAATGGGGGCATGCATTATGCAACTCTAACTGTATGCCCCGCGGTGTAGTGAGGCACATGCCTTCATCTTCAGGAAGCGCAGACAGATCTGCATAATGCACAGCTATTAAGTTTCTTATTGTGCTTATGCAATGAGTAAACTGAAAACAATTTAAAAACAAAAAAGTGCTAACTTTTTTATTAAAATAAAGCAACCAGTAAAAAAGTAGCCTAGCCCACATTAAATAGATAAAATGTTGTTATAAAATGGGAAGGTAAAATCCTGCATCCTGATTGGTTGTTACCTATGCATTAGGTCCATCTAATGCACAGGTAAAAATAAGAGATTTGAAGCTGGACACAGAACAACATAAATCAATGTGCAGTTAGAACTTTCAATTTTTTAAAATGCTGCCATTTTTGTTCCTGTTTTACAGAATGAATCACCTAATGATCCAGGGGTTAAATTGGGCAGGAGCCCACAGGAACTCAGTTCATCCATCTCTATAAAAACAGTATGACAGTTCCACCACCTCTCTTATCATTCTCCATAGACTACTAGAGGAGAGTTCCACCACCTAGAAATGACAGTTCCACCACCTAGAAATCTAGATAGATCAGTTTTCCCATCTAAATATTTCCAGTCTAACCACTGTAACAATCACATTGTTTCTCAAGGTCTACATGTCCCTGCCCATTCTCGCAGGCGTAAAACAAAATGCAGAAAAAGTCTGTGAAGCCATTGCAATTATTACATTACTTATTTAAAAAAAATACATAGTGAGCAGGCTTGGTTGTTCTCCCACTCCAGTACCATGCTTTTCTCAGCTGCTGATCTACCCAACAGATTTCTGACTCCCACGTGCCCACCAAGTCCATTTCCAGCTACTGAAACCCCCAAATGAAGAGCACAACCCAGATTCCTGCAGATAGCTCCCCCGAAATGTTTTCAAATGCAAATGAAATAGTTGCTCAGGCTTGAGATTTCCAATCCCACACCCGCATCATGCCCCCTTCCCCGCAGGTGTTAACTGCTCTACTCCAGATGTGCAAACAATTTAGCAAAACCTTTTTTAAGCCACCTTTGTGGAATGCTCTTGGTTCCTACTCACTACAAGGTAGGGAACTGCTAAAGGATAGTAAAAGAAAACAATGAGAATCACAGTCAAAGCCTGCTCAAAGACTGTTCAGTCAGTCGATCTACCATTCTCACACTTTCTCTACATGCTACATCGCTCTGTAGTTGGTACCATCATGGTAAAAATAGTTAAAATACAAAAATAAAACCTTGTGTATATTTGGGAGAGGGTCACATGCAGAACTGTTATACTTGATGAGATAAAACTATAACTATTGTGACTACACAGATACACAGAAATGTGACGCCAGAGAAAGGCCCCTCGGACCATCTAGTCTGCCCAACACCCTACCTCCCCCATCTGTTATGTTTCCACCCTCTCTTCCCAACCCCTTAAATCCATCCCAAGCTCTCTTGAACCCCTCCACCATTTCAGCTGCCACCACCTCCTCTGTTCAGCTTGTTCTAGGTCTCCACCACCCTCTCTGTGAAAAACTGCCCCCTGACATTACCTCTGTATTGGCCACCTTCCAGTTTGAGGTTCTGTCCCCTTGTGTTCACTTCCTTCTTCAATTTGAGCAAGTGATCACCCTCCACCTTGTTTATTCCCTTCAGATATTTAAAGGTCTCAATCATGTCCCCCCTCTCCCTCCTAGTCTCCAGAGGGTACAAATTTAGCCTTCTCAATCTTTCCTCATAGGGTACATCCTGCATCCCTCATAGCATTTTGGCTACATTTTGGTGATTTACTACAGTACTACAGTAGGACAAATATCCTAAGTTAAAAAAATACATGCAGGTGGAGGAACTGTTTTATGCAACAGAAACAGAAGGATTTGACTTTGCTATTTTTAAAGCTATTTTAATTCTAACATTATTATAAAATATAAAGTCACATTTTATAAGCACAATAAGGCACTCCAGGGGTGTGCATTAGACATTTTTAAAGCATGGCCAATGGAGCTGAAGGCACCAATCTGCAGCCTTGTGCCTTACTATGCCCATGGCCGTGCATTAGAACTGTCTACTGCACACCTTATCATGTCTTATTGCTTACTCATGGAATGCAGGAATTCACAATTCTGCAGAATTGTACTGGCTGAATCTTCAACTCTCCCCACACAAAATACATACAGCACAAGGCCTCAATAAAGCTAGGGATTCAAGTTTATCTGGGCAGGATAAATTATGATTTCTCTGGTAGGCAGCGAAGGATGGGGGGGTGGAGCTATGTGGTCAGAAGAGTAGCTACAAAAACAAAACTGTGAGAAGTACTTAATTTTTTAACTTGCATATGTGTGTAAGGAGGAGAATGCATTATAAAAGACAACAGTTAAAGGTTTGATCTTTTTATTTTGAGGGAGTTTTATTTTTAGTACCTGGATATTTTCTTTTAATGAGTAAACGTGGCAGCCATGTTTCTAATGGAAATCTGGAATTTCTGAAAAAAGGTATTGATATTGGAAATGTGCTATGCCCTGTTTGCCAGCAGTTTTTCACCTGAGCATTACACAGATCTAAGATACGGGTGCCAACTGATCAGGATGCAGGATTTTCCCTACCCATTTTATAAATTCATATTACCGCATGCATTCATGTGAATTCACATGTAAACCACCAGACACTTTGATTTCAGTCCCATGGTCTAAAGATTGCCCAACCTACATCAAAAGCTGCCCAACCTTAAATCTATATCAAAAGCAGCAGTAGCAATAGTAGATACCCATGTCTAGCAAAGATCATTGTGACAAGACATGATCTAAACCTAGATAAGAGAACACATCCTGCAAAACAGTACTTGAGTCGTTACAGACTTTAAGGTTAATCTTGAAGATAAATGGCTTTTACATTACTGTTTACTTCAATTACTGAAAACTCTATGATTAACCCACATGACCTATTGTACAGGTCTCCTGGCCATTGGCTATGATGAGTTTCTAGACTTTAGTGTATGATTTCTCAGGAAATCTGAGAAAGGTACCTAGAGTGGGCTGGCATACAAAGACAGGCTGTGACATGTCAACATCAGGAATTACTGTTCTATTGAGTGAGAACAGTTTATCTGATTTGCACATAATGAAAAGCTGGACAGTAATAGGCTTTGTAGTGCCATCCACACTATAAATATAGCATGCCAGCCACTAGCAAAAGAGATACATCTCGTTTAAAAATTGTTTACCAAGGATGATAGCTGAGATGCAAAATGTCCTTTTCAGTAGGGCCCTGCTTCTATGCAATTTACAGCTGTGGTTACTGAACCACAGGGAGGTTAGGTGACTTGCTCAAGGTCATACAGCGAGTACATGGTGGTTTGTTTAAAGCATCTGCTTCTGAAGCAGTTGCTAGTGAGAAAGGATTTAAATTCCATCATTCCTCTTTTTATTTGTTTTCTTAATTCTTACATGGCCCATATTGTAATGGCATATTATTTTCAGCAGCTTGTTTGAGGTCTGCCCTATATTTAACACATAATTTACTAGTGCCATATCTTGCCTGGTGGAGATGGTGTTGTCAAGGCACAAGTCAGGAAGCATATGAAAACTAGGAGCAGTTGTAGAAGTCACAAAATATATTTATTTGTACTAGCAATAACATAAAAACAAAAGTGTTCCATATAACTATTTACAAAGGCAGATTAGATAGAGTAGAGCCATTTGAGTTTTCCTTCAATCTCTGTGCATCTTGCAAGAAATTGCAGCTTTGTTTTTATAAGTCCTTGCAACCCCCCTTCTTAACATGCAGCCTGTTTTTTTTCTAAAATGTTCTTGCATATTTCAGGCAGGTGCAGGCAGAAACACAATGTCCTAGAACTGAGGACTCTTTCCACAGCTTCTGCAAATGGCTTAAAAATTGCATTTCAGGCTAACCCCGTGAGTTCCCAATAGCTTTTTGCAATCATCTCAAACTGTAATTATATACATTTCAATAGTAACATTATATAATTTCTAAACAAAGGGATCCCAATATCAGTCACATTTCCACATAATGATTTGCATATATTTTTATACCAGCAGATATGCAAGGGGGGAAAAGACAAACAGCAAGGGAAGACTGAGAGATAGTAAGAGGCAAATAATTGTGAGACTGTCAGGGTGATCAAGTCCTAGGTCTCACAAGAACATTTGGTTGCACAACCAGACAGACAAGATTCAGGAAAGGAAGGAACAGAACAGATCTCTGCATTCAAACTCTCCATAATGACTGGGACAGAGTCCTATTCAACCCTATCACATACACCCCCATCCTTAAGAGGGAACCTGTTTTGTCCAACAGGTTTCCAAAACTTTATATTAATTCTGTAATAATATTAGCTTCTAACTTTCAGAAATTAAGTGTAACCCCTCACCCCTGCCTTTCTAGCAAAACAACAGGTGGCATGCTGTTGAAGCTGACAACAGTACCTGGTGGGGACTGGGTTTGGGGAGTATGAGGTTACTCGGCACAGGGGACCTAGGTTTGGCTACTCTGCACAGGGGCACCCAAGTAAATCATAACACAGGAAGCAATAACTGTAATGTCCAGAACCAGCAATGGGATTCTTCAGTGTGGCTTTTATTCACATCCAAGCTGAACAAACAAAGCATAGATGGACCCCCACGGGGCTACATTTCCTGGTAATGCAGATTAGAGACAACAGAATACTTTATCACCATTTCCAGCCCTCAGGCTCTAAACCCACCAGGCACACAGCCCAGACTTGCACGCAGCTTTGGGTACACAGCCTGACTTGTACACTACTTGGGTTTTCCCCACTGGCCCGGCTCCCCCGACGGCCACTTGATCCACGGTCCATTTGAGGAATGAACCAATTATCCTGTTGTGGCTCCCCAAACCACACTAGAGTCTTCGACTCCTAGAGAGAATTTTCCTTACAATCCCACATCTGGGTACTTCCCTCATCACTGGTCAAGTGCCTGAGGCAAAGTAGAAATCCACAGAAGAAATCCGTACAGGTGGACCTGGTCACTAAAGATGGGGGGCCACCCACCTCCAGCTCCCACAGCCCATACCTGGCCATTTCTCTGGAAACTGAACAATTCCTTTACTGAACTTTTAAATGTAGATTCTGGGTAGATGTCTGTCACATCTCCTCTACATATCATTTGCATCCCAACAAGCTCTGGACTTTAACCTACTTTTACTTTGCTTAGCCCATTAATCTAGGCTTCCCAATATTTAGTAGTTCAATCCCCATATTGTCACACAAGTCCCAGGGTGAAAAAAAATAGGCCCTTCTAGCAAGAGCAGACACTCACCCTCACGTTGCAGGTGCCCCACAGGCAACTCACAAATCTTGTTCTCCCAAATAAACACTGGAACACATAGGCAGCTTTTCCTTCACAAGCAGAACTAGGGGGTTGCCCCAGGAATCTGCAGGGAAACCTTTCCTGCCCCCCCGAAGGGAGGGGTCACTGAGACCCGGAAACAGCAGTCTCCACCACTTCAGTTATCTTCTGTGTCTCTCTTTAAGTGGAGACACACACCCTTTTAAACTAAAAGTAGCCCTCTGTCAGGGCTGAGGCTCCCAGAGCCTTCACTGAGCTGCTTTCTCAGCAAGCTCCCTACTTCACACTCACTCACTGAAGACTGGCTGAAGACACTGACTTCAAAACTTTCCAACGTTCTATTCAACTCCCTTTGCTGCAGATTCCAATGTGGCTCATGCAGCTGTGATAGTTCTATTGGTAATGTCATCCCTCAGTCTCAGCTGAGGCTGAGAACAGAGTGAGACAGTGTGAACCCCATTTAACTGGAGTTTCACAAGCTGCCTTCACTGTCTACCACTAGGTCTTACTGGGATTCTAGTAACCCCGGGTAACAAGGGGGGTTACACTCACCCTTGACCAGGAAAATGACTGTCCACAGTCATTATTTACCCGGCCTTAGGCCATCCCACCCAATGTGCTACCTGCGGAGGGGGGTGATTAGGCCCCCTCCTATTGTGTGCAAGCACAGGCAGGCAACACTAAGGGCCTAGAGGCCTTTAGCTGACATATCAGCCTCTGCACTATCCACTTACTACGGACACCTAGTGGCTCTGGTAGAACTATCCAGAGCACAGCCCTGATAGACCAGCACTGCAGTCCCAATGGCCATTCAGGACCACAGGCTGTCTATCCCCCCCAACCCTCTAGGGAAAACCTATCTGCTTTTAACCTAATACCCCCAAAACAAAAACAACCCGGTGACCTCCCTGACCTTGGGTAACCTGCAACCACACACCATTAAAATACCACATTACTGCCTCTTCCCTACCCCCACAACCACACCTGTGGAAGGAAAGGGTTAATACAGTAATAACAACCATAACACCACAGTACTTTAAATTTCTACACACTAAAGCACTGATGAGGAACTCCAATGAGCCCCTCCCCCTCCTCTTCTTGTCTTGTCTTCTGTCTTCCCAGGAACACCTGTAAGAAAAAGAAAGACAACACACTCTCCTAATCTGCATACACAGTCTACCTAAACCCCTACCATCAAAACACTGAAAAATCCCAAAAAGATTTTTTTTTTTAGAAAAAGGTACAAAAACAGTATTTACATTAGAAAACAATGACATTGTTTACAATACACATTTGGGGGGATGGAGTGCCCTAAAAGTCCCAACTAGTGGCCACAAGGCCTGAAGGCTAGTCCAATAGTCTCTCCTGGGCCGGAGCCCGGTGAAGCACAGTTCTAACAGGCCAAAGTCCTGAAGGGGAGAGTCTTTGCAGACAGTTCACACATTTTGAAGTCTGCTAGTGTAGGGTGTGTACTGCAATGTCATAAAGATAGAAAAGTTCGGACTTACCAGCCACTTGTAGAATGGAAATTTTGGGACTGAACTGCACCTCTGATGAAGACTCTCCCTGGCAGCATTTCTTCTGATACAGCTGGGCAGACATCTTCTGGGAACCACAGGAGGGCACATCTGGGAACAGCTGGGTTGATGTCATCTCTGGAGATGGAACCTTAGAACAGGAACAAAAAGAAAACAGCTGGTCCGACGTCATCCGATTACCAGGCGATGAACAGGATACAGCTGGGATGGTGTCCTCTCTGGATCTGAAGTCATCTGGTGGGCCAGTCAATGGTTTCTGGAAAGGCCAGTACACTGTAGACTGATGAATGTGGGGCACCTAAGTCCTGGATGTCCATATTGGCGAATCAATAAGGCACTTCACAGTCTGCTGTGGTAGTATTGACTACCACTGCTTGGCTTTCCATTTTGTAGGCACGGGCACATTTGCTGGGAGGTCCTTGCACTGAGGCCAATAGCACTGGGTATCAGGAGCTTGAATTATTACCCCGTCTGGGTGCACATAATTCACACAGTGGGAGATTTCATGTCCCTCTCTGTCCACTATTCTCACTCTGTCTATAAACAGTGTCCTTCCTCTCTTTCACTGGGTATACTTTTTGTGGAACAGTCTATTCTTTACATGCTTGTCGGCCCCAGGATGCACACTCTTCATGGCTTTGTCCCAGATCCAGAATTTCCTGCAGTTCCCAATCTCCTCCCAGACTTTCTGAGGAAAGGTAGGAAAGGTCATACCATAGATCTCATTTGCCTTCCTACGAACCAGTCTCTCCTCTTTACTTGCTTTGGTCAATCTGAGACCACTGGCATGGCTTGGGGGTGGCCAGTCCTGGTTCTGCCAGCTTCACACCCTTAAAGAAATTAGAAACAGATCCCTGACTTCTTCCTCTTGCAAAGCTAGGGCAGTGGCATCACCACTTTCTTCCATGCATTCCTCCGAGGCAAGATCTTGAGGCTGTGTACCCATTCCTTTTTCACAAGGCCACATAGGTTCCCCCTCATCTTCCTCTTCAATGAGGATCTGAGCCCAGGAGTGAGCAGTTGTTCTCACTCCTGAGACTATCCACTCATCACTAGGCGCGGAGGTCAACACCTCCCACTCAAAGGCCTCCCGCATCTTATTTTCGCCTAAGAGACTTGGGCTAGCCCCCCCCAAGGGTCTATTGATGCTTTATTCGAACTTTCCTTTTGGGATCCAGCATCCGAAACTTCAACTTCTGGTTCTGTCTAACTCTGCACCATCTAGCTTTGTGCCACACTCCCCCGAGGGGCCTTCCTCCACAGGCTCCACCTGGTGCTGTGTGCTGCCAACTGCAGATTCCTGAACCTTTGTCCTTTGTGGGAGCCAACCGAATTTGAGGCCCTTTATATAAGCCATAACTGAAAGTCCCACTTTACTGAACACACTCTTCAGTTGTAAAATGGCTCCTCTGCTGCTGTGTTTACTTTACTACCCCACCCTGTAATGGCGGCGGCAGCACTCCTGTGCATCAACATTTAGAATCTGAGTCAAGCCACTGCGCACCCGATTTACACAAACTACTGATAACTTTTGCTCAAACTGCACAACTTGCTCTGTTCTTGCTTTAAACACATTTACATGGATTTTCCATGGACTTTTTACATGCTGGTAACATTTATTTGATTCACAGTCCCTTAAAGCTTCAGGTTTTTAGCACAGGAATGCCTGTATAACTAGTGCTGCACATTGGCTACAACCCACAGTCTCTCTCTGGCTTCAAACTTTAAACTGAGGCTGGCTTCATTACTATGCACACAGTCAATGGCTTAACAGACTTGCACTTGCTGGCAGGACTTGACACAGTCGTTACTTGCAAAGCGACTACACTGCTGCACACACATTTATATGGCATAGGGCAGAAAATCACTGAGCAGTTTTTAGGTTGTTACTTACTGTCATCAGTAGCAGTTTGCTGCAATGGGGAAAAATGGCCTGCAGCCAGTTCTTGGAGGCCTCAGAAGAGAAACGGACAGGCAGTCCTACTGATCGTCTTCTCAACCACCACTTCTGCAATTTCAACAATCGATTAGCGGGTTGAGCCCAATTTTAAACTAGATAGTCTATTTTTAACAAGTTTACAGCGATTTTAAAACTCCACGATGCTCCTCCACTAGCCAGTACACACACTCCATTCACACTCCCTCTCGAATGCTGGGGCAGTCACTGTAGAGCTGGCTGAGGGGCGGGACTGATTGCAGCCTGACCAATCACACGACACCATGCAAATGAGCCTCTTCTTCCTCGCGAGGGCTCTTCTCCTCACGGCGATCATCGAGCAAGCAAATTTAAACTGTAGAATGCAACTTTTTTTCTTTACCAACTGACTCCACGGTGGGAGCCCGTTTCAGCCATTTAACATAGCCATTACAACTGCAAGTCTCTCATTTATTCAAAAAGCATTTCCAACATCCAGGGCATAATTTTCCTGTTGCTACCCCTAGTCTTCCACACTTTTTCTTACCACAGTTTATTTTTAAAAGCATTTCAAACATCCAGGGCACAATTTTCCTGTTGCTACCCCTAGTCTTCCACACTTTTCTTTACCACAGTTCATTTTTAAAGCAGGCAAAAATGCTGTAAAGAATTTGATGCAGGACAAGGGCACACTCTTTGGCTTTACTGCTCCTTGGTAAACAGTTGGCAATTTTAAACAGCAGCATAAGATCCACAGCACACAGCAACACTCTAGGGAAATTGCTTCAGCTTTTTTGGGCTACCCACTGCCAGATAGCCAAAATGCTAGCCCCCTTGCCCAAGCACCTTCCTCCCAGAACAAAATCCAAAGCGGTGCCTCCATTTTTGAAACCCCTCACCCCTGCCTTTCTAGCAAAACAACAGGTGGCATGCTGTTGAAGCTGACAGCAGTACCTGGTGGGGACTGGGTTCGGGGAGGCTGAGGTTACTCGGCACAGGGGACCTAGTTTTGGCTACTCTTCACAGGGGCACCCAAGTAAATCCGAACACAGGAAGCAATAACTGTAATGTCCAGAGCCAGGAATGGGATTCTTCAGTGTGGCTTTTATTCACATCCAAGCTGAACAAACAAAGCATAGACGGACCCCCACAGGGCTACATTTCCTGGTAATGCAGATTAGAGACAACAGAACACTTTATCACCATTTCCAGCCCTCAGGCTCCAAACCCACCAGGCACACAGCTCGGACTTGCACGCAGCTTTGGGTACACAGCCCGACTTGTACACTACTTGGGTTTTCCCCACTGGCCCGGCTCCCATGCCGGCCACTTGATCCGCGGTCCATTTGAGGAATGAACCAATTATCCCATTCGTGGTCCATTGGAGGAATGAACCAATTATCCTGTTGTGGCTCCCCAAACCACACTAGAGTCTTCAACTCCTAGAGAGAATTTCCCTTACAATCCCATGTCTGGGTACTTCCCTCATCACTGGTCAAGTGCCTGAGGCAAAGTAGAAATCCACAGAAGAAATCCATATAGGTGGACCTGGTCACTAAAGATGGGGGGCCACCCACCTCCAGCTCCCACAGCCCATACCCGGCCATTTCTCTGGAAACTGAACAATTCCTTTACTGAACTTTTAAATGTAGATTCTGGGTAGATGTCTTCACATCTCCTTTACATATCATTTGCATCCCAACAAGCTCTGGACTTTAACCTACTTTTACTTTGCTTAGCCCATTAATCTAGGCTTCCCAATATTTAGTAGTTCAATCCCCATATTGTCACACAAGTCCCAGGGTGAAAAAACATAGGCCCTTCTAGCAAGAGCAGACACTCGCCCTCACATTGCAGGTGCCCCACAGGCAACTCACAAATCTTGTTCTCCCAAATAAACACTGGAACACATAGGCAGCTTTTCCTTCACAAGCAGAACTGGGGTTGCCCCAGGAATCTGGGGAAAGGCATTCCTGCCCCCCCCGAAGGGAAGGGGCACTGAGACCTGAAACAGCAGTCTCCACCACTTCAGTTATCTTCTGTGTCTCTCTTTAAGGTGCAGACACACACCCTTTTAAACTAAAAGTAGCCCTCTGTCAGGGCTGAGGCTCCCAGAGCCTTCACTGAGCTGCTTTCTCAGCAAGCTCCCTACTTCACACTCACTCACTGAAGACTGACTGAAGACACTGACTTCAAAACTTCCCAATGTTCTATCCAACTCCCTTTGCTGCAGATTCCAATGTGGCTCATGCAGCTGTGATAGTTCTATTGGTGATGTCATCCCTCAGTCTCGGCTGAGACTGAGAACAGAGTGAGACAGTGTGAAACCCATTTAACTAGAGTTTCATAAGCTGCCTTCCCTGCCTACCACTAGGTCTTACTGGGATTCTAGTAACCCCGGGTAACAAGGGGGTTACATAAGCACGAGTGCAGTATCCATTTTCTATAACAGCACAGCAAACAGTAAAATTTAAACTCAAACATTTGTTTTTCAACCTTCAAAACCTTCAATTCCCGATCCATGTCTTGACAGAAAATCAGCATTGCTATTCTTTCACCCACTTTCACCCAACTGCTCTGCCCTATTTCCTGCTTCCTTCCTAGATCCTTCTTTTGCCTCACCCCTTTCACCCTCCACCTTCTTTCCATTGTTTACCTTCACTTACCTGAACTTTTTTTTCCCTCAAATCTACCTATACCTATTTGACAAAGCACCTTGGGCAGCCTCCTTTTATTAGGTTATTTTTGATTTACTACCAATTCATAGTTTTAATTTTAGTTGCAATGTTAATGTCATATTATGTGTGGTTCATAGTGCAGTGCTTGTGTTATGAAGCTGATTAATATAGGCTGTGCTTGGATACAGAGGCCTGACCAGTAAGTAGGACATTGCTTATGAGGTATTAGTTGTATGGAATGATGAGTGCTTAGGTACTTCAACATATACTTGAGTAAGTCAGTGATTATAGTTAGATGTAAACTGGATAGTATATGCAAAGTGTTTAGATGCTTGAACTGATGAGTAACTTGTTATGACTTGATGTTTTGACCTTTCTCAGTATCCCACAATAGAAAGGATGGTTAGTCAGGTAGGATGAGACCCCCCTGGTGGGATAAGAGTGCCTGAGAAGGAAGAAGTGTAAGGGGAGGATGGAGGGCAAGTGTGACTCACTCTAGCAGAGCTGTGAGTAGCCTGCTGGGTTAAGTAGGATGTGGGGGAGGAGCTATTCCCCCCCCACATAACTACAGGCATAGCCCTTCAATTATGTGTGATTCATAGCTCAGTGCTTGTGCTACATAGCTGATTAATATAGGTTGTGCTTGGATACAGAGGCCTGACCAGTAAATAGGACATTGCTTATGAGATATTAGTTGTATGGAATGATTTGTGCTTAGGTACTTCAGCATAGACATGAGCAAGTCAGTGATTATAATTAGATGTAAACTGGATAGTATATGCAAAGTGCTTAAATGCTTGAACTGATGAGTAACTTGTTATGACTTGATGTTTTGGCCTTTCTCTGTATCCCACCATAGGCAGGATGGTTAGTCAGGTAGGATGAGACCCCCAAGAGAAATAATGAGTATCATATAATTATCTCCTCCAACTCCAGAAAGTGTGGCCAGTAGCACATAGGAGAGGAAAAAAATCCTTGGGGGAAATCCCTGAGGACCCATAGCTACCAACCTGCCCATCCTTCTGGGAATACTAAAGGAGAATAATCCTAATTTAATGATATTATGTTATCGGCTTAATCCAAGTTCCAGAGTTGTAGATACTGATCCAGTGAAGGCAGGAAGCTGAATTTGAAGTACTGATGTTAAAATGTCAGATGAAGATAGCAGTGCCTCCTTCTAGTGAATACCTAGTCCAAGAAATCAATGATGAGCATAATAATCTGAAGCATCAAAAGCAGCATTAGTTTGAGCAATCCAAAGGCAAGGAAGTCTTCCCCAAAAATGTGTAGCCAATGAGTAGGACTTGACCCAGAACATGATGACTGGTAGCTGCTGATCTGATTGGCAAGCTTTGCAATGAGGACCTTGGTGAAGAAGCACAGAAGCTGAATGCAAGCTACATGATCTGGAGAGGGTGTAGTGGAAACTTCTGGTCTGGTGTGAGTGAAGGGTGCAATGAAGGCAGATGAGCTAATGACATGGACCACAGTTAATCATCAGATGGCACTGAAATGAGTTAGGTTGAATGCTCAAGCCATGATATAAGAAGGCATAATGGAATGGAGTTTTGTTGAGAATCCAGGCAAGAAACAGAGTAGTAGTGGATCCAATTGAATTGCAGCATCCAGATATGAGCATCCAAGGGAGTGAAGGGATCTGAGCCCATACAAAGCAGAGGATGTGTGGCTGGACCACACGTAGGCCAACCGATAGAAGTACGAGGTGTAGGATGTGCGGCTGGACCACATGTAGGTCAGCCGATGAAAGGTACGAGGTGTAGGATGTGCAGCAGACCATATGTAGGTCAGCCAATGGAAAGTGTGAAGTGGCAGCTAGACCCTTCAGAGGCTAACAATTGCATCCAAATGGCTAAGTCTCAAGGGCCAGGGTGTGAGCACAGTTCATTTATTTTCCACTTGGTACTTTAGTAAATGAAGATGTTAGTGAAGAAGCACAGGAGCCAGGCACAGGCTGCATGATTTGGAGAGGGCAGGGCAGTAGGAATGTCTGGTCCAAAGTGAGTGAGCAGTAAGTGAGTTGGGAATAGAAATTGATGTGAATAGGTAAACATCAGTTAGAAGGACCTCCAGGCCAGAGAGGAAAAGCAGGTTGTAGAAACTGCGAGACAGTCTTGATGAACCTCTAGGCCCTGCAAGGGCGAAGCAGGATGTATGAGTAGACAGTGTAAATAAGTGGACCTGTACATAGGTCTGCAGTAGTAACGGTAGTAGATTCAAACCTGCACAATGCATAGTGGCAGAGGAGCTCAGCTAAGAATCCTAGGAGGAAATGGAGTGGTGGTAGATCCAAATGAATGAAGCATCCAGGGGTGCTGAATGGCTCAGGCCTATACGAAGGGTAGGATGTGTGGCTGGACCATACGTAGGTCAGCCAGTAAAGTGATTAGAGAGTGGCAGCTAAACCCCACATAGGCTAGCAGGCCACAAAACCCTCACGTAGGGCAATGAAGGAGCAGAGAAGCGAGCCAGGCCCCCGTGTGGCCAGCAAGTACAGCCACACCCAATGTAGGCAAGCAGAAGGTAAGCACGAGTCAAGTTTGACCCCACATAGGCTAGCATGACCAGAGATGCCACCACAGAGGGCCTGGTGCAGAGGAGTAGATGGATCGTAGCTTGGTAAATGAAGGAGGAGAGAATGAAGAGCAGTAATCACCCTTGCTCACTCACAGGTGTACAAATGTACCTCATAATGTTAGAGGCATGTCTGGACATGAACAGTATGAAAGTATTAAATTAGTTTGATAGAAACATAACTTGTTTGTACTTATGGAGCCCACCATCTGTAGACATACAATTGTATTAATAACGGACTGAGTTGAAAGCAAATGCTAAAATAATAATGCAAAGAGGGGGAGAACCATTAAGTATCTCTGAATTGCAGGATGTCTCATCAGTCCATGACTGCACTGCCGTTTGTGCTAATTCAGTGCCCAAAAAATAGTAGGAGTGGAAAACATCAGGCATCCAGTAATCGGCTTTTAAACAGCGTAGTAATCAAGAAATCCCTCTGAAATTCACCTCGGTTCAGTTGCTCGTAAGACATAGTTCACATCTTATGGCATCACTCCAGAGAGGCATGTAGTGAAAGGTAGTTCTTGTTTAGTCTGGAATAAATGCATATATATATCAGTGTAGCAGGTCCTGGCAGCTGGCACTGTGAGTGGTGCCGCAGAGGTAGTGTAAGAGCTGTGGTGAGCAGCAAGAGCAGGTAGGAGCCCAGCTCGGCTGGTGGAACGACTGCAATGGAGGTGCTGAGCTGTGCAGCGTGGTATGCAGCAGCTGATTTACAAAATAGGCAAGGAGGTCCAAAAATGGCAGAACTGGCAGCACAAGCAAAGGTTCCCAAGGAATGGCAAATGTGTGGAAGCAGGGAGCAGGTGCTCAGAAGGGGACAGAAGCAGTGGGGTAGAAATGCAGAGCAACACAGAGGAAGCTGACATCCCCCCCAAATAAGGTACAGTAAACAAGCAAGGGAGGGCAGGGGGAACCAAATGAACAAGCCAGGCAGATGGGGGGGAACAGGCAGGACAGTGAAAGAAGCAGCCCCACACCAGGACCGTAGACCAGTGAATGCAACTCACTCTAGCGGAGCTGCGAGTAGCTTGCTGGGTTAAGTACAATGTGGGGGAGGAGCTCTTCCCCCACATAACTACAGGCATAGCCCTTCAATTGTCATTTTAAATACTTTCTTGTCAAAATTGTATGTATTACCATCCATTGTATGTCTATCTCCCTTCCCATTGATGTGGAACCTTTGTAAAACAGCTGTTATGTGCTCAAAGGTATTGTAATTAGGGTTACCACCTGTCCTGATTTTCACAGGACAGTCCTGATTTGGGCAGCTGTGTCCTGCAAAAATACATGAAAAATACTACATGTCCTGACATAGCAGAAAAATATTTTCTGACTTTCCTCTAAATGTTGCAAAAAGACTATATATTAACTAAAATATCATAATGATAAGTAGCACTAGAAATAACTAAGAAAAACTACATTTAGTCTTAAAGCAGCATTAAGATTATTTAGAGAAAACAAGTCTGTTGCATTGGTCAAGGTTACATATTGTCCTGTGAAAAATCATGTTTCAGTGAGAAATGTCCCACTTGAGGCTTTTTAAAAGGTGGTAACCCTAACTGTAATCCGAGAATGAATAAATAAATAAATTCTCTTTACCAGATTTGTGTATCACATTGAATTTAAATGGCTGCAGTGCCAGGTACCACCTTGTGATTCTGGAATTTTTATCTTTCATTTGGTTCATTCAACAGAGAGGATTGTGATATGTTATAAGTACAAAGTCAGTTCCTAGCAAATAAAACTTAAGGGACTGCATGGCCCACTTTGCTGCTAAACATTCCTTTTCAATGGTGAAATACCTTTTCTCTGTGTCATGCAACTTCCTATTTATGTACAGAACAGGATGTTCTGCCCCATCTATATTTTGACTCAGTACTACACCTAGGCCTTCCTCTGATGTATCTGTTTGTAACAAAAATGGTTTCTCAAAGTCTGAGCTTCTTAAAATGGGCTGAACATAATGCAGTTGTAATGGCTTGAAAAACGTTGTCACACTCTGTGGTCCAGTTCACATTATTTGGGCACCATTTTTTCATGAGTTCGGTGAGGGGAGTAGCTAACTCAGAATAGCTGGGAACAAATCTCTGATAATAACCAGCCAGCCCTAAAAATGACCTGACATGTTTCTTTGTTTTAGGGACAGGGCTGTTAGCTACAGCTTCTATTTTAAAAATGTGTGGCTTAACTTCTCCATTTCCCAACACATAGCCCACATATCTGGTTTCCTGCATGCCCAATGAACATTTGGTAGGATTAATAGTCAGACCTACCTTTTTGATAGCTTGGATAACTGCTCATAGGTGTTCCAGGTGACCTTTCCAGTCTGGTATGTACACCACGACATCATCTAGGTATGCAGCACAATAACCAGTATGAGGTGATAAAATTGCATCCATGTACTGTTGGAATGTAGTTGGAACATCATGTAAATCAAATGGCATGGTGGTGAACTGAAAGACTCCAACAGGAATGGCAAATGCAGCTTTGTCTCTGGATTCTTTAGTTAAAGGGATTTGCCAGTAACCCTTGATGAGATTGAGGGTACCGACATACTTTTCACTTCCCAGTCTGTCCACCAAGTCATCTATTCTGGGCACAGGATAACTGTCAAATTCTGACACTTGATTAAGTTTCCTAAAATCAAGGCAGACTTTAACACCCCCTTCTTTTTTGTTCACAATTACCATTGGAGATGACTAAGCACCCATTGACCCTTCAATGATACCCAGTTCTTTCATCTGCTCTGGTAACCAGTATGTCTTTTGCCTAACAGGGTGAGAATTCCTTGGCACTACCACGTGCTCAACCCCTTTTGCTTGGCCTGGTACTGTGGTAAAAGTACTGTTAAATGTCTTTAGCACATTACAACTTTCTGCAGTTTGTTCTGAGGTTAAGGAAACATTCACCTTTACAGCATCAGCAGTTACAGTTTTTTTCAGTCTATCGTAAGCTACAGCAATATCTTCTTTATCAGTTTCTGGTAAAACTAGCAAAGAAGATTTTGGCATTTCTTAAACCCATTTCTTGAGGAGATTAGCATGATATGTATCTTAGTAGGATTTTTCCTGTCAGGGGTCTCAATCTTGTAGTTAGTGGTGCCAGTCGTCTAAGCTCTATAAGGCCCTTGCCACTTCATTAACAGTTTATTTTTTGTTGTGGGTAACAGTAGCAAAACCTTTTCACCTGGCTCAAAATGTTTTCTTTTATCCCATGGATATAATATACTGTATCTTCTGATGATTTGGGACCTCTTTCTGATTCCTATGGGCAATTTCAACACATTTTGCCAGCTTCTTGCGCCCATTGAATTTTCTGCATGTTTTCTTTTTTTTTTTTTAATTACAATTTATGTGAAGTGGTCAGGGGAGGAGGGGGTTTGGGTGCTATCTGAGGGTGGGGGAAGGAGTTCTCTATTCTTGTTGGATCTAGGCTGGGGGGAGTGTGGGGGGGCTGTTAGCTTTTTAAAAGTGCTTCCTGAATACCAGCCGAAGAGTGCACTATTTGTTATTCAGAATCCGAATAATGAATAGCTCATTATTTGTGGTATTCGGGAAATGATATTCGTTACTTGCACAGCCCTTGTATTGAGTGTCCCCATGGATGAGGATGACACCAGTACCTGGTCCTTTTGAGCAGTGTTTTCCCAGCACTTCAACACGCACAAGGGTCACGTCTGCTTCCCAAATCAATGCGTCCCTTTACAGTCTTATCCCCCACCTTCACATCTGTTAAGTACTTGCCTCAATTTGCCAAGGACAAATCTGATCCAGTGCCACTCTCCTTACTATGGCAGTTTCTTGCAATGTGGCCTGGTTTATTACAGTTATAGCAAATAACGTCTTTGGGCACAGATTTGTTACCCTCACCAGAGTTCTTATCAGACTTGGAGTTTGAATGGGAAAAAGAGTGTACTGGCTGTTACCTCACTGCTGTGGCATCTGTCTGGCCATTTGGTAGTCCTCAGCCAAAGAAACAGCCTTTTCCCCACTTTCTGGTTGGTGTTCCTTTACCCAAAGCTGCACATTTGTAGGCAGGATGTTGATGAATTGCTCCATTGCAAATGTGTCGATCTGTGGGTCTGTTTTGCCCTCTGGTTGGAGCCATTTTATCAGGAGTTCTCTGAGTTGGGTAAAGGCTTCTCAAGGATTGTCGACAGGGTTGTACTTCAGAGATCAAAATCTCTGCCTGTAGGTCTCTCCTGAGATGTCATATCTTTTCAGGATTTTGCTTTTCACCAGGTCATAGTTTTCTGACTGTGCAGTGCCCATATTGCTTCAGGTAACAGTCTGATTGTCTATTGCTACTTTGGCCATTGGCAGGCTGTGACAACTCTTTCAAAAGTTGTCAGGTATGCCTCAATGTCATCCAAGGGACACAACTTTGTAAGTTTAATGGCTTTTAAGTTGCTTGTGCTTCATTGCTTGTCTAGATCTGTGCCAGATCCTCTGCCTTTGATAGCTTGCAAGGCATCCAGCCATTGCTGCTCCTGTCGCTGCATCTCTTCTAGAAACATAGAATTTGATGGCAGATAAGGATCGCTTGGTCCACCCAGTCTGCCCATTTCCCTACCTAATGGATAAGCTGCAGATCCTAGTTAACCAGCAGCCTACTTCTTTCTACCCCCAACCCTAGAATTTCCTTATGACTGTCCCATGCATGCTTGAATTCCACCACTGTTTTTGACTCCACAACCTTCTCCGGAAGGCCATTCCATGCATCCACAACTCTCTCTGTGAAAAAATACTTCCTTACATTACCTCTGAGCCACCCCCTCTATCTTCAAATTGTGTCCCCTTGTTCTTACACACCTCTTTTTTTGAAAGATGCTACCCTCTTGGACTTTGTTGATTCCCTTCTCTCATCTGCTGCTTCTCTTCGATCCTCTGCTGCTCCTGTCACTGCATCTCTTCTCACCTCTGTTTCTCCATCTCTTTTTGTTGTATAGCCCACCATTTGAAATAGTCCATCAGGCTTTCAGGTTCTGTCACTGGCTGTTCTTTTTCCATAACTTGTGCTAGCTGTACAATCTCACCTTGGACTTCAGTCGCTACTAGTTTGGCTGCCATTCTACTGGTAACCATCCCTGGATTTTCTGCTGCAGAATCCATACCTTTCTCTGTGCTTCCCTGATACTAGGTCCAGTACCCAGGCACAAAACTCCTGGCTTAGAGTATGCATGACATAAATCCCACTTAGACTGACACCATCTGTTGTCAAGGCACAAGTCAGGAAGCATTGGAAAAGTAGAAGCAGTTGTAGAATTCTCAAAGAGCAATTATTTGTGCTAGCAGTAACATAAAAAAAAACTTGTTCTGTATAACTATTTACAAAGACAGAATAAATAGAGAAGATCCATTGGAGTTTTCATTCAATCTCTGCGTGTCTTGCAAGAAATTGCAGCTTTGTTTTTATAAGTCCTTACAACCCCCCTTCTTAACAAGCATCCTGTTTTTTTTTCTAAAATGTTCTTGTATATTTTAGGCAGGTGCAGGCAGGAACACAATGTCCCAGAACCAAGGCCTCTTTCCACAGCTTCTGCAAAATGCTTAAAAATTACGTTTCAGGTTAACTCCTTGAGTTCCTGATAGCTTTTTCACAATCATCTCAACCTATAATTATATACATTTCAACAGTAACACTATATAATTTCTAAACAAAGGGAACTCAATATCAGTTACATTTCCACATAATGATTTACATATCTTTTTATTCCAGCAGAAATGCAAGGGAGGAAAAGATAAACAGCAAGGGAAGACTGAGAGATAGCGAGAGGCAAATAATCATGAGACTGTCCATGTGATCAAGTCCTAGGTCTCACAAGAAAATTTGTTCACACAACCAGACAGACAAGAGGCAGAAAAGGAAAGAATAAAACACATCTCTGCATTCAAACTCTCCATAACAACTGGGACATAGTTCTATTCAACCCTGTCACAGATGGGCACTATTACTTCTGTTTTAAAGTGTTTTACTAGTCATAGCTCTTTTACTTGCAAACTGCTGTCACACTTCCTTACTGCAAATATGTTCCTTGCAATATTAATGCTGCTGACATGCTTACCCAAAGCACTGCTATCTGAACCTATAGACCCCTCAAAGAAAAAAGAGGGTATTTCTCTTGACCCCAAGCTGATACCAATGCCTACTAATCTCCTGAATAACCCTACAGCATCCCAACCACCCATCCATATGCACCCCACCTTGGACACCTAACTCTGGCCATGTCTTCAGGACCACATGTCAGACCCTCCTTCCCAGAAGTAAAACCTGGAGACAGAAGCACAGAGCCACCAGAAGCCTTACAGTAATGTTACTCCTACTGTCTGGCAATGTCTACCCAACCCAGGCCCTGCTGGTAGCTCTGGGTCTGACACCCGCAGCCAAGGACTACTGAACATAGTCTCCCTAAATATCAGTAGTCTCCTGTCTAAATTTGCCCAGTTCAAAGCCTTGGTTCAGTTAGTATAGCCAGATGTTATTTGCATAACTGAAACTTGGCTCAGTCCACACACACACACCTGATGCCACTGTCTCACTTCCAGGCTTCAATATCTTCAGGGAGGAAAGAATAGGCAAGAGAGGTGGGGGCTGCCTTGTCTACCTCAGATCAGACCTGCAAGCCTCTAAAATCATGATAAAAAACCTAAATAGGGACTGTGAATGCCTAGCAATAAAGCTTGGATAGGGTGAGAAAAAAGACCTCTTGTCACCCTGTCTGTATGTACATCCCACCAGGTAAACAGAATCTGGGCATAGAGTCACTTACTCACTACTTCATGCAATTCATTCAAAAGTCAGAATACGTTGCTACCGGTGACTTAACATTGATTGGAATGCTAAGTTTTGCACAGGTCCAAGGGAAAAGATGGCCTGCCCATTTTTCACACAAATGGTCACAGAGCACACACTTGGTCCAATTATAAAACAGGCACCATGATGCTCCTCGACAGGGTACTAATTAGACATCCTGATTGGGTTAAAGTTGTCAAAGTTCAGCCAGATACCCTAAGTGACCACTACCTGATGCAGTGTCTATAGGCAGTTAAACAGACAAGGCCATCTCCCCACGCACAGTTCACAGTCAGTTGGATCCTAAAGAAAATGAAGGCACCTGAATTCACATCTTACTTGGACCAAATTGATTGGAGCTTCTTAGATGCCATTCCCAATATTGACTTGGACCTAGAATTCCTATTCTGTGAGTTCACACATGCCTGTGATAAACTTGCACCCTTTAAAAAAGAATGCAAGGCCCAGTGGCACTGAGGGTTGAGGCACTGGATGCCACGCCAGCTACCCATGTTCAGGAATGAGTGCAGGTCACCATGAGTCAGCAGGGGTGAAGAAGGATCAAGTGCCCCAAAGACTGCTCTCCTTCTCTGAGGAGGGGGGTACCAGTAGTTGGCAAACACCTGGCCCCTAGCAGAGGTTGGGAGCAGCACATCGATGCTGCAGATGTGGGTGGGGATGGAGTAGAAGCCTGGAGGTGTGCCACCTGTGGTGTTATTGCACGGTCCCTCCCAAAGATGAGAAAATAGAAAAACAGGGACCTCTGCTGTATGAAAGCAAGAAGATTGTCCCTCACAGTGCCACCCCAGGAAGACACCTCCCCGAAGCTGGATCCAGTTTGGTGGGTTGAGGCATTCCCCATCCCCTGCCATGAAGAGTAAGTCATGTGGGTGTAAGGGGAGACATGGTAGTCTCATACCCATGGGTCTGGCACAGGGGGACGTCAGAAAAATACACTCCAGTAGAGTCCCTGAAGAGAAAAAGGACTAACAAAAAAATGCAAGGTAAGAGGCACATTATCCGAATGGATCACCCCAGAACTTCTTGCCTACATGAGGGAGGGGGACAGTCAGTGGGCACAGACCATGGAAACAGGGTTCTCTGTCTACCTGCAAAGCTACAGGGAAGCCTGCAATAATTGTACCAGTATGATTAGAAAGGCCAATTCTTATTCTGTAAAGACCAGCAGACCCAGAACTGGAGCAATGGCAAAAGATTCTGGGACAATGTCTTGAAGCTCCTTGGCAAAGGAGTTAAAACCAATCCTCAAATGCTTATGATGGAGGGTCAAGACATCCTTGATCCCACCAAAATTGTCAGTTACTTCAACATAGTCTTTACTGACCTTAGTTCCATCATCCCTACAGAGCCTACCCAGACTTCCTGCAAGGAATCTGCTCCTGAAGCCTCCCAGATGGTGGACTCTGAACCAGGGTACCCTAAATTCTACTTTAAGGATGTTTCAGTCAATGATACCTCAAAATACATCAGTAGGGTAATTGGCAAAACTAGTGTGTGAGTGATCTGGTTGTTACGAAACTTCTTGCCTTGGTGGTAGAGGAACTTCACAACCCCATCTCTAGCATTCTGAACCTTTTCCCGTGCTTCACAGTTCCCCAAGAGTGGAAATCTGCACCAGTTACACCATTTTTTAAAAGCACAGGCCTCGCCACCCTTGCCAATTACAGACCCATTTCTATCCCCCCCAATAAAAGGCCCTTGAGAGAATAGTCTCTGACATACATCAAAAAGGACGGTGTCCAGTGTGAACAACGGCATGGCTTCCAGATGCTCCACAGCACCAACACAGCACTGTTGGAATACACTAACTATGCTTATGAGGCCCTTGACAACGTAAACTCCTACTCAGCAAATGCCTTGACCTTGGTTTTTTACAGAAAACAGTTGACTGGCTCCACAGCTATCTCACCACTTGCTCCTAGTGTGTGAAGATCAACAAATCTTTGACTGACCCTGGGGGAGTATCTATTGGGAAAGGGGAAATTGTTTAAACAGGAAAGGCACACTAAGCTGAAGCTTGTTTCCAGGTATGACCTGGGAGCACAGGGAAGTTAATTGCATACTGTGTGACCCTGAGCAAGTCACTTAACTTCCTTGTGCTCCCAGGTCATACCTGTAAACAAGCTTCAGCTTACTGTTTCTCTTCTGGTTAAAAAAAAGGTGACTTGCTCAGGGTCACACAGCATGCAAGTGGGGACTGCTGGATTCAAACCCAGGTCTCCAGGTTTGCAGCTCAGAGCCCTAAACCACTGTACTATACTGCCTCCTATTGGTGTCCTCTCCATTGGCTTCATCTTGGGCCCTCTACTGTTTGGCCTGTTAATAAATCAATTGCCCGATGCCTCTCAGACAGCCAACATACTCCTCTATGCCAATGATGCTGTCATCTATTCCAAAAACCCTAACACGGACAGCATCACTGCTGCTCTTCAAAGTAACTTCAGGTCACTAGAAAGCTGGTTCTCCAACAACAAACCAGTTCTCAAGTATAAAAAACAAACAAAAAAGACCATGCCTGTCTCTAGCATTCCACAAAAGAGGAACGTTCCACCTTTTGTCATCCAAAACAGCCAGGGGCAAAACCTTGAACAGGTGGAGACCTTCAAATACCTAGGAGTAACTCTGGATGAGACCTAATATTTTGCCCCCTATATTGACCATCTGGTGGCCACAGTTAACAGAAGGCTGGAGGCCCTGTACCATAACCAGAACAATCTCACTGAGGATGCTAAATGCCTTATTGTGGCTAGGTCCACTCTGTCACTTATATACAGTATTATGGCCTCCCTGTCAATGCAGCTGCCTGTGACACAGTTTTAAACTGAGTAAAGCTGATCTGTAATAAGGCGTGCCCCTTTGTACTTGATGCAGATAACTGCACTCATAGTTGTACCCTTTATGCACTCACTAGCTGGCTGTCTTTACCCTGCAGAATAAAGCTCTAAACCTGTTCACTAGCTGAAAAGGCACTCTTGGGCCTAATATCTCCTGCTTTAACAAATAGTGTCTGCACCATCTCCAATCAATACAACACTAGGAACGTGGCCAGGAATGCCCTTAAATTTCCATTCTGGAGTACTCAGCTGGGCAAGTGATCATTTGCTGTTAGGGCTGCTAACTGAGTAAACGAACTGCCTGATAAACTGTTGAATCTCCCAAAGATTAATCAATTTAAGAGATCTTTGCAGTCTGCCCTTGTAGTCCAATGCCATTGTAACTGACATACTATTTTATTAGGCTTCTCTTTGTACATATCCTGTGATTTTTTGATTTTTTTTAACACCAGTCTGAATGGAGTTTGTCAAAACTGTATGCAGTTTTTCTGTCTTAAGTGTTTTGATCCTAACTCAATTGCACATCTTCTGGAACTGCTTATTGTACTTGTTTAGTTTTGATGAGTAATTGAGAGTGCAAAGGCTTGCTGGCAAACAACCCTAAAAGGAAGTGAGTGGGGAGACGGACTTGCTGCAATTTCTCTTGTAAAACTGTAAGTGCAGGGATTGGATAAAAACACAGTGTGTGGAGGGTAAGGAGGCTTGCTGAAAAGTGTTGTATAAATGTGAGGGTACAGAATGGCTAGTAAGTAATTCTGGGAGGCAGTGGGAGTGCAAGTGGGTACATGCTGGAAATTTGTTGTGGTGTTACTGTGGGTGAGGAGATGAGTTAGAAATTCTGTATGGGTGACAGTGAGCAGGGCAAAGGGGGCTTGCTTGAAATAATTTTTGAGGAGCAGGAAGTGTGGGGATTTGCTAGATATTCTTGTTCTGTAACAGATGTGTGGCCTGCTGGCAACTGTTCAGTGTGAGATGGAGTGAGGGGATACAGGAACCTCAGGATAGGTGAAACTCACAATACAGAGTAAGTGAATAAAAGGAATTCAAAGGGCTAACATTACTGAGAGAGTAGGGAGTATAAGATGATGGAAGTGGTGCAGTGCAGTACAATGGCTGGGGGGGGAGCAGTCTTCAGGGAGACCTTCTGGAGGCTACGTTGCTGCCCCATCTGTGTGCACCTCTTTGGGCTGAGGGAGGAGGTTCAAAGCATATAAAACCACCCCACAAGGACGTGCAAGCTAAAGTATCAAGAATCATGACTCATGAGCAAGGAATAACTGCACTGTCCACCAAAATGCCAAATAAGAAACAGACCACCCGAAGTTTTGTAACAAAATATTTTTTACAGCATTTATTCAGTGCAGATCAGCCCAAAAATGCCAGCCAAAAACACATACCTCTCACAGAGGACACCAGCAATCACCCTCAGAACACCCTCCGAACAAGCCTCCAACCAGTTTCACCCTAAGGCATCATCAGGGAGGAGGTTGCCAGATTCCAGGTGAGCTGGCTTTGATTTGGAGGACCTACTCCCCCACCCAGGGACCACCTAGTCCACCACTGCTATCTCAAAGGATGCCAAGTAGAATGAGCAGCTGGATAATGGTGGGCTCGGAGAGGGTAAGGGTGGTAGAGCGCAGGCACCTCTCCATCCGGTACCACTATGTAACTCCTATGCCACAATGGCCAGGTGGGAATGTCCCACAGAGGCACCAAAAGTAGTGACCAGAGTGGATGTGGGGGTCCTCCATAGTGGAGACCCGAAAGGGGGTGGCAGAGGACCCCAGAGGAGGAGGAAGCAAATTCTGGTTGGGGACTTTATAGTGAGGGGGATACAATTGGGGGTGGGTAGAGATGAGGAGAGGAACGTTAGGTGCCTTCCTGGTGCCATAGCTTGAAGGGATAGAAAGAGGATCCAAGGGATCGTGGGGCAGCAGGAAGAGAGGGAAAGCTGGATGTCACTGTCCATCTGGGGACAAATGATCTGGCTGGGGATGAGCCAGCAATAGTTGAAGAGAAGTTCAGGAAATTGGGGAGGACTCTTAGGAAAGTAGCATGATTTGTGACCTTCTTGGAGGTGCTACCTGTCTACAACATGGGGGAGGACAGGATTCTCCACACCATGAACTTCAATGCATGGTTGAAGGAAAGGTGCAGAGAGGAGGCATTCAGATTCATTGGGGGACTGGGGCCCCACCTTGAGGGATAAAGGCCTGTACAGGGGAAATGGCCTGCATCCATCCAGCAGGGGAACCATGATCCTCAGTGAACGGTTTAAATGCTACATTGATGAACATTCAAACTAGCCATGGGGGAGGGAGAATTTATTTATTTATTTGTTGAAATGTTTCACCAGGAAGGCATGCTGAGCAACAGGTTGCTCATCTCCTGGTGCAACCTGGTGGGAAGGGGAACATAAGGAAGTAGACAGAGATATGGAATACTAACAAAAGTTACATATGATTACATACAAGTGAAAGAGAAAATACTGCAAAGGTGCAGTGAAATAGTGGAGTGCTAACAGATTACAACTAGACAGGTACTAAGATTACGGTTTAGAAGATGGTAACAAACAACATCTAATGGTAAACTTAAGTGACACTAATGAGTAGCTTTGAATGGGTGAAAGGAGATGAAGTAGTTTGAACTAGGGGAGACTAGGAATAGGAGGGAGTAACACAGACAGTACAAATTAGCTAAGGTAGAATAGGAGTGTAAGTTTGTCAGAAGTGCAGTAGATTAGGGGTTACACCCAAACTAGCCTAAGTGAATGGAGGGGGGAGAGAGGGGACGGAAAGGGAGGTGAGAGGCATATAAGGTTGCTATCTTAGGATAATGAGGACCCAATCAGAGGACAATGTAGGGCAGGGAAGGGGGGGTGATGGAGTTGCAATATAGGGGTTGAGGGGAGGGAGGGTAGAGGCAGCAGGAGGCTTAACCAGTTCTGAACAGTACCCGGTGATGAAAGGAATGGTACAAGGCCAGCGTTAAGGCATGGCGAGGAGGATGTAAGAGGGTGGTGGAGGGAGTAAATGGGGAGGAGAAGGCGAGAGGGAAGGGCTTATGAAGTAGGAGGGTGGTGGAGGGGTAGTTAGGGAGGGGGGGAGAGAGTTGAGGGTTTGTCAAGAGCTAGGACCCTAGGGGATGGTACTAGGCAAGCATTAGGGCAAGGTGGGGGAGGAAGCAGAAGGGCTGTGGAGAGGGTAAATACAGGAGCTATAACCCTGAGTGAGCTGAAAACCCCTTCAGGGGATCGGGACAGGCAATGGAGGAGAGGGGAAGGAGGAGGTAAGAGGAGGGAAGACAGCCAGAGCCTGACCCTCCAGTATGTTGAAGCACCCTGCTTGCACAAGGCAGTGATGGGGCATAATGGGAGGGAAGCAGGTTGGTGAGCTGTGAAGAAGGGTAAGCTTTGGGATGTTGGGAACCCGATAAAGTTTGAAGAAGGGCAGAAGAGAGATTAAGGCGAGAGAGAAGAGAGGCCAAAATCCAAGAAGGAGCCCTGCATGCTGCAGAGAAACCCTGCAAAGGGTACAGGGATGGCAGGAGACTTTAGGGGGGAAAGAAGGGGTAGGATGTAGGGAGGAATCCAAATGGAGGCAATGACAGGGGATTTGGGTTAGTCCTGGACTTTGAGGAAGGAATTAGGGAGGATCATGGCAGGAGCAACTAGATGTGAGGTAGTTATTGAGGGCGGAGTTGATGGAGTAGTAGGAGGATGAGTGGTGGATTGGGGGGGGGTGAATTCCAAATTTTTGGGAGGCGGTGAAAGTAGCCAGATTGGCTGATGAGGGTTTATCTATGGGGGCTTACCAGGGTGCGGGAGTCAGTTGATCTAAGGGAGCAGGAGGGTGAGGGGGGTTAAGAATGAGTGGGAGAGGTATGAAGGGAGATCTCCTAGCCGGAACTTGGAGGTGAATTTAGCACAGTGAGAGAGTTGTCTATTTGTAAGACAGGGGAAGGATAGAGTAGGGTAAAGATCACAGTGGTGGGTGCAAGAGAGAGCATCCAGGGCAAAGCGGCAAAATGAGTTGAAAATGGTATCCAATCTGGCCAGGGAGGACTTGGGAGCAGCACCATAGACTATGTCACAGTAGTCAAAAATGGGTAGCATCATCTTCTGAACAAGTTCCTGCCTGGCTGTAGGAGGGATGCAACTAAGGTTCCTGAACAGGGCACTAAGCTTGGAGCACAATTTTTTCAGGATGGCATCAATATGACCAGAGACGTTTAGGTGTTGGTCCAACCAAACACCTAGGTACATGAAGGAGGATGTGTCCTTGAGTAGAGTTCCATCAAGGGTATGAAAGTGGATAGGGAGGGTAGCCTAGAAAGTCTCTGCCTTGTGCAGAAGGTCATGGAGACAGTCTTCTTGGCACTGAGGAAACGTTGATGGTTAGCAAACCAGAGCTGGACCTTGTCGAAATCTTGCTACAAGTTGGTTGTTACTTGAGCATGACAGGAGCCAGATGCATACAGGACCGTATCATCAGCATATATGTGAATAGCACAGGAGGGGAAACAAGCAGAGGGAAGGTCATTTAAGAAGATGGTGAATAAGAGGGGACCCAGTACAGAGCCCTGGGGCACACCAATGCTAATTGGGAGGGGAGGGGAAGGGAAGGGAGATGACATCTTGAGATCTTAACGGATTGGGTTCAGCCTGTCAAGTAGGCCTTGAACCAGTTAGTGGTGGAGGGGGACAGACCAGCTGTTGGAAAGGAGTCAAGGAGAAGGGAGTGGGAGGCAGTATCGAAGGCTTTGGCTAGGTCGACAAAAATGGCAGAGGTGATTTGGCCTCCTACTTCATGACATTCTTATCTTCACTTCACAGCCTCTCCTCACTTAACCCCACTGCTGCTCTCTTCCCCCCCTTCTTCTGTTATATCCTCTTCCCCCCTTTTTGCCACTCCCCACCAAACTCACCTTTACCTGTTCCTACCTCATCCATGCCTCTCCTGAGTCCCCACCCTCCTGGCTGTGCTTAGTCACCTCTCCACCTACACGCCTACTCCCACCGTCTACCGACCCCCCTTCCCTGCCCTGCGTCTCTTGGTTCCACTGGCTCGGCTTGACTTTGACACTTTTTGCCGCTATTGCAGTAACTCCTCCGCCTCTATCCCCTCTCCGGCATCCTCACTCTCGCCCTGCCGTCTATCGGTTCCACCAGACCGGCTGTATTTTCCTACCTCCTACCACTGTTGCCATCTACTGCTGCTCCCCACCACCCTCTCCGCCTGCCGTCTTTCGGCTCCATAGGCCTGGCCAGGTTGGTACCTCACCCGCTGTTGCCGTATCTGGCAGCACCTCCTCCATAATCTCTCCCTCCCATCCTTTTGCCAGTTTTCCTTCCTGTGTCTTTTCTACTGATGCCTATCCTCTCTTATTTTCTGCCTTCTACTATTCACATTTTGGTATGTTCCATGATCAAGTGCTAAAGTATATTTTTGTTTACTAATGTATGTTACATTGCCATATGTATTTCTCTCTGCATTTTTTGTACTCGTTGTCTTAATAATCTGGCTGTACTCTTTGTGTATTGTAATTGTACCTCCCGGGTCGTGCCTGAAAACAGTCACTTGCTGACAAGCGCACTTACCCGGTTAACAAAAACTAAATAAATAAAATAAATAAAAATAAATAAAAATTGTCCATGCCGGTTAGGATGGAATCACTGAGCCACAGGAGAAAGGTGGTGGTGGTTGAGTGTTTTTTCCTGAAACCAGATTGGAAAAGGGTGAAAAATGAGGTGTCAGTTAGAAAGGTGGTAAGCTGGGAGAGGACCATATACTCTTGAAGCTTGGAAAAGTTAGGGAGGAGAGAAATGGGACGATAGTTGCCAGGGGATGAGGGGTCACCCCCTTTGGGCAGAGAAAGGACCACTGTGTGTTTCCATGGAGCAGGGACAGAGGCAGTAGAGAAAGAGAGATTTATGATTAGTGAAAGTGGACAGGCAATGGCAGGGGTGATGAGAGAGAGAAAGGAGTTTTGGGTTGAGACCATCTGGGGAAGCACCTTTTGAGGGGTTGATGGTGAGGAGGGCACATAAGACATCATTTGGGCTAACTGGGGTGAGTTGGGGCTCTGTCTGGGTTTGGTGTCCTCAGCGGCTTGTTGGAAGAGGCATGCAGCAGCTGTAGGAAGTGCTGCCTGCTGAGAAGAGCCTGCCCAGTCAGGGGCTCTGTCTGGGTTGGGGGTCCTTGGTGGTTTGCTGGAAGAGGTGGGTGGCAGCTGTAGGGTGTGCTGCACCACTGAGAAGAGGCTGCTCAGGGGTTCTGTCTGTGTTGGGTGTCCTCAGCTGCTTGCTGGAAGAGGTGGGCGGTGGCTGTAGGAAGTGTTCCACTGCTAAGAAGAGCCTGCCCTGTCATGGGCTCTGTCTGGGTCGGGTGTCCTTGGCAGCTTGCTGGAAGAGGCGGGCAGCAGCTGTGGGGAGTGCTACACCACCGAGAAGAGCGTGCCTGGTCAGGGGCTCTGTCTGAGTTGGGTGTCCTCGGTGGCTTGCTGGAAGAGGCGATCGGCAGCTGTAGGGAGCACTGCAACGTCAAGAAGAGCCTGTCCAGTCAGGGGCTCTGTCTGGGCTGGGTGTCCTCAGCGGCTTGTTAGAAGAGGCAGGTGGTGGTTGTAGGGAGCACTGCAAGACCAAGAAGAGCCTGCCCAGTCAGGGGCTCTGTCTGGGCTGGGTGTCCTCAGCGGCTTGTTGGAAGAGGTGGGCAGTGGCTGTAGGGAGCGCTGCACCACCGAGAAGAGCCAGTCTGGTCAGGGGCTCTATCTGGGTTGGGTGTCCTTGGCTGCTTGCAGGAAGAGGTGGGTGGTGGCTGTAGGGAGCACTTCACTGCCGAGAAGAGCCTGCCCGGTCAGGATCTGAGACAGGGAGACATAAACTACCCCCTCCCCCACAGGCATACAAGGTCATTAGTGTGAATCCGGAGGGAGAGAAATCCAAAAAGGAACCAATTAACATAAGAATCCAGGGGTATAAGGAAAAGTAGATAGTAAGAAGAATAGTGGAGGAAATAAGGGAGACCAGACAAGCAAAATGAGAGAGGGTGGCAGAACAATCTGGAAAGCCATGTGTGCAAATACTCAAAGTCTGGGCAATAAGATTACAGACCTAGAGGCCACCATGGCTGAAGCCGACCTGGACATAGTCACAATTACTGAGTCCTGGTGCAATGAAAACCAAGACTGGGATGTAGCCATACCAGGTTATGCTCTACTGAGAAGGGGCAGGGTAGGAAAAAAGTGGGGAGGAGTGGCTCTTTATGTGAGGGAAAACATAAAAGCTATTGAAATACAGATGGGAAAAGGGAGGAACAGAGGTACTGTGGGTCACCCTGGAGACACAGAAGGGGGATGCTATTTGCACAGGAGTGATCTACAGACCTCCAGCACAGGGGGGAGAGGTAGATAAGGATATGCTGGAAGCAATCCAAAGGATGGCAAGCAAGGGGAGGTATTGCTGGTGGGGGATTTCAATCTACCGGATGTGGATTGGAGCCTCCCAACTGCAGCAACAGTTAGAAGTAGGGACACTCTGGGTTTCCTACAAGGGACATTCCTCTGGCAACTAGTTAAAGAACCCACTCGTGGGGGGGGCATGCAATACTGGACCTGGTACTGACAAACAGGGACAGTGTTGCTGGCATCACGGTAGGTAGCCACCTGGGGACCAGTGGTTCAATATAAGAACTAGGCCAGAATCACCAACACTAAAATGAGGGTCCTAGACTTCAGGAGGGCCTATTTTAAGAAAATGGGAGAATGCCTCAGGGATGCTTCGGTAGGGATAGGAAAACTGGATGGAGTTGAGGAACAGTGGGTAAGAATAAAGGAGAGTATTGAGACGGCAACAAACCTATGTGTCAAGCAGGTAAACGGGCAAGAGAAAAAAAGAGACCACTATGATTCTCCAAAGAAGTAGCATAGAAACTAAGGGGAAAAAAGCTAGCATTTAGAAGATACATGATGACCCAGAAGGAGGAGGATGGGGAGAGATATCAGGGAAAACAAAGGGAGGCAGGAAAAGCAGTTGGTAGCACAAAGGCACAAACAGAGGAGAATATTGCCAAGTCAGTAACAAAGGGGGATAAAACATTCTTTAGGTATATAAGCGAAAAGAGGAAGACCAGAGGAGAGATAGTAAAGCTAAAAGGAGAAGGAGGGAGTTGTATGGAACAGGACCAAAAAAAGCAGACAGTTTCAACAAATAGTTTTGTTTAGTATTTACAGCGGAACTGGTAAGTGATGGGCCACAGATAAGTGTAAGCCCCCCCCAACCAGGTTGGGATTACCTTCTGGGGGCTTCACCCCACTGGGTCTTCATTCTGCCTCTTGTCCCCATTGCTGTTAAGATTGGGACTGGAGAGCTTCTCAGTGGTCCCTGGTGGGATCCAGGGCCACGCACCCTCTGGCACACCGTGGCAGTGGCCGCTGGTATTTTTCCTTTCCTGGGTCCCATCAGAGATGGGGGTGTTGAGATCTTAAACTGTTTCTGTGCCTCCCGGCACTTGAGGAGACATTGTTTGGTTCATGGGGCAGCCGTGAAGTGGTGGACCGGAAATGTAAATTAAAAAATGGCCACCATGTGCCAAATGCGCATGTGTGGCCGGAAAACTTAAAGCAGATGCAACTCCATGGTTATGAGTGCCAAAAGGGGGAGAATATATATTAGGAGCCCTAATGGGCTATAGGAGCCTCCCAGAATCTAAGTAAAGTGTGTCTTGGCTCCTGGGGGGCAAGCAGAGCCAAGACAACTGGATGTCAGCCACTGGAAGGGCTTTTATTTAACCTTATGGGGCTAAGTTTACTGGCAGCATAAAATAAATAAATATGGCAGCCCCCATGGGATTTTAGGAGAAAGGAGGCTGCTGGGACAATGTCACTGGGCATTCTATGTGCCTGGGAATCGGCCAGCCAAAGAAGAGGGAAACTGACCAAAGTGATAAAAGGGACGTTTTGGCCACCAGAAAGGGAGACTTCTGAGGGAAACCCGATTGAGAGAGAGCAGGAGAGCCTGCTATGGCTGCCTAGCCCAACAGGCCTGTTTTTGGCCCATCAGCCTTGCTGGCCCCAGTACTGGACAAGCTGCAGAGCGTCATATGACAGCAAGTAGCAAAAAGGAAAAAAATGAACTGTGTGAGTGGTTCCCTGGGTAAGATGTGACCTGCTGCTGCAGATTAGGCCTTGTGATTTACAGCCTGAAGCTAGAGCAAGAGATTTCACAGCAAAGAAAAAGAAATTTCGCAGCCTGAGAAAACTAGAGACTGAATCCACTGTGATCCACCTTGGAGGGCAAGAGTTTTGAAGTTGTGTTACTGTGTCTAGCCAGGAAAATTGCATGTGCTGGGGCCAGAGACTGAGCCAATGCCCCACTGCAAAAGTGAGTCTTGAAGCTGTGTCCCAAGCAGAAAGTCTTGAAGACGTCCAGCCTACTCAGCCCCAGAGACCACCAAGAAGATCCCTGGAGAGGAAGATGCTTGAGAGGCCTGCCAGGTGAACACCACATACAAAGGTCTCAGAGGTGAAGATCTGAAAGGCCTGACAAGTGAAGACCAGTGTTCTTCATTTCTTTAGCCAGCTGCCATTTTCCTGCAACCTGTGGCAGTGGTGTACCACCACTAGCTCCTGATACCAGCACAGTACCGGTGAAGCAAGTTTCTGCAAACCAACATTGAAACTACAAAATGTAAGCACCTCTGAGCTGCAGCTTAGTAGAGTTCTTACTTAGCTAGCTAGCTAGTAAAGGGGGTTAAGTCCTGGGCAAATGGTGCCAAGTTTAAAGCTACATTTGGCATCTGTTTAAAAAGTTTGTCCTTACAGTTAAAGACTGTTTAATCCCACCACATTCCAGCCTCTTGGATACATCTCCCCAGTGTGGTACCCACCACTACAAACATAACTGCATACTAAACAGCTGTGGTGGACAGCCAGGTGCACCCGCAGTCAGGAGGAATGGGAGACAGTGTAGGGTATAGTGGTTGTTACCACTTATTATTGGTGTGCTATTTTCTCCCCTGTTCACCCCCTCCCTAAAACAATGCTGAAATTCTTTGTTTTATATATTGTTATTTGCAGATTATTGCAAGATGTATGCATTTACTGTGTGGGAAAGGTACTGTGGGGAGCAGTTACTGTACTTTCCTGGGGGTTGTACCCTGGAATTTATCCCACAGGTATCCATATCACTACCCCAGATGGAGGTACCTTGTTATGCGACTCCTGTATATCATTGCCCACTTGTGAGCCCAGGCCGCACCTCAGAGGAATGTGCAGTGTGCACCCGAGGGCTCCAGAAACAGCCAAGGTGAGGCAAGGGGGGCTGTGATAAATGGAGGAACCACTGGGATTTACTGCCCCCCAGTGGCCACCCTGTACATTTGAATTCTGAAAACAAATTTCATAGCCCCCCCATTGTAAAAATTCACTATGGTACTCCAAGACATGGAAGACTGGTACTGGGGAGAAAAACTGGACTGTAATAAGGCACTCTCAGGGACTGGTATTTCAGAAATGTTTGATCCAAAATTGTTGATGAACTGTTGGCACTGGATTGTTTTGACAACTTAAAGGTATAAGGACTAAAGTACAACTGTAACAGTGAAAGTGTGCCTGCTGTGATAAAGAGCGATACTGAACTTTATGTTGGCAAAGTGTCTACCACCCTCTCCCTGTGGGGGATTGGGTCCACCTGGACCATAGTGACCCATATCAGTCCCAAGGAAATTCCCATGGGTCCTTCAGATGAAAATGATTTTCAATTGAAATTTGAATTGTGGTTAAACTCAGAGGGGAAGATTCCCCAAGATGTGCAAGAACTGTATAACGCTGACAGTGTCACCCCACCTGATCAACCTCTGGCCTGGTTAGCTGCCTTGGCACTGGGGAGAGGGACAGGGTTCTACCAGAGACTAAAAACCTTCTCCAGGAGAAGACCAGTGCTGCCTGAAAAGATGACTTTGAAACATGGATGGGTCAAGTCACTCCCATGGTGCAAGATCCCCAGTGTCCCGGAGCTGAGAAGAGACGTTGGCTGTGGAAGAATTTGAGACAACCATCCATAGATGGTATTGGAGCTTTGCAAATTATCCGACCTGATGCTACTGCTTAGATGGACCTCAACACCCTAGAAAGCATGTTTGGGAGTACCGACAGTGGCACCCAAGTTCTGAGAAAGTTGCAAGGGACCATACAAAGAGAAGGTGAAAGCTGTCTGAATACTTGATACATTTTGAGCAATTAGTACAGACAACTTATTGTAATGGAGCAGTGACTACCCAAGATATGGATAGGCTGTGGTTGCAACAAGTCCTAGAAGGAGCTGGACACATGGAAATGCTTCTGATGAAGTTGCGGTTGGAGGAGCAGCTGAGAAATTCCCCCTCCTATAGGAAATTGATGCATTAGGTCCAAGAGAAAGAGGATAAAACTGCACAGCAAGGCCCAATGGCAGCACCTCCGAGAAAAATAGAGACTCCTTTAAGTCAAGACTTGCCAGGGGGAGACAACAGTGAAACTGAGTATTTGAAGAGACAAAAAAAAAATTGACCAAACAGGTAGCTGCGTTACGGACTACTAGTGAAAGAAATCAGCAAGAGACAACTCTGTCCTCAGTAGGTCAGAGAACAGCAAGAGGAAGAAGGTGTTGTTAGAACTATACTACTCTACTGGGACAAAAGAACTAGAACTCTACTACTGGGACTTTCAATTTAGGGTAAAAACAAACAAACAAAAAAAGAGTTAGTGTGTTTGAGATGGGTGAAGTGAATTGTTATTTAAGGGTTAGCATTTAGCTAGGTGAAGAAGGAAACTGTGATTTAGAGGGAGTGGCTTAGGTTGAAGGAAGCCAGGTGTTTTGGATTTAAAAACTGCCTTAGATAGCTTTAGGCAGAGAACAGCAAGAGGAAGGAGGTGCTGTTAGAACTATACTACTCTACTGGGACTATATAACCCTCCTCCCTCCCTCCACTCCAATCCCCCTACCCATAGCCAGTTCTACTTTTATAGCCACAGGATTTGACAGACAACATGAACTTCCTGTTTGGGAGCAGAACGAGAGTGATCACAGAGGCACAAAAGACTCACCATCCTAGAAGGAAAGAAGTAGCTCTCACCCCCTTAGCTGCTAGAGGTCTGACTCTGAGCAGGTAAGAAGGAGACTACTGAGGAAAATAGGAACTTCCTGTACAGAGCAGGAAGATTAGGAGCTGTAAGGGCACAGAGGCAGTAGGAAAGTAGGAAGAAAAAATATATATATATAAAAACAAAAAAATAAATAAACAAACAGTAAGAGGAAAGAGTAAATATACAAAACAACAGTTAAGGACCACAAATAAAACATGATGGGAGTGGTGCACTGCACTGGCTGTGAAGCAGCAGTCTTCCGGGAGACATTCTGGAGGATGCGGTGGTGTCCCATCTGCAGGCACCTCGCTGGGCAGAGGAAGGAGGTTGCTCATCTCCAGGCTGAGTTGGCCAGGATTCAGGGGACCTTGTCTCCCCGCCAAGGACCACCAGGGCCACTGCTGCTGCCTCAGAGGTTGCCAAGAAAGAGGAGCGGTTGGACCAAGGTGGGCTCAGGGAGGGTGAGGGTGGTGGAACAGAGGAACATCTTTCCAGTTGTACTGCTCCACAATTCATGTGCTATTCTGGCAGAGTGTTGTTCCTCTATGGAGGCACCCACAGCAGAGACCAAGGAGGATGCTGGGAACCTCCACAAAGGGGACCCAAAGGAGGGTGGCATGGGACCCCACCAGGGAAGGAAACAACTCCTGGTCAGGGAATCCATTGTTAGGAGGGTAGAACTGGGGAAGGGAGGGGAGAGGGAGGTAAGGTGCCTGCCTGGCGCCAAGGCTTGGAGGGACAGAGAGTGAATTCTCAGGATCGTGGGAGCAGCTGCATGGGAGAGGGAGCTGGATGTCATTGTCCACCTAGGGACAAATGACCTGACTGGGAAAGGGATCAGAACAGTAGAGGAGCAGTTTGTGGAGTTGGGGAGGGGCCTTGGACATGTAGCATGCATGGTAATCTTCTCAGTGGTGCTGCTTGTCTATGGCATGGGTGAAGCTAGGGTGCTCCACATCATGGGATTCAATCAGTGGTTGAAAATCTGGTGCATAGCTCAGGATTTTGGCTTCATGGGGACCGGGGGTACATGTGGAGTGATGCAGGCCTATACAGGTGCAATGGTCTGCATCTGTCCAGGAGGGCAACCATGATCCTAGGTGATAAGTTTAAATGCTTCATTGGCAAGCATTTAAACTAGCCAAGGGGGGAGGTACTGAAAAGGAGCAGGAAAATCCTAGCACCCCCCAAGCAAAAATCAGGGCAGTTAGTGAGGTAAACACCAAGATGGAGAAGTCGATAGGGAGAAGGGCAGGGGTAAGTGAAGAAAAAGGCAAATGCAGTAAGGACAGGGATGGAGCAAAAAGGGGTAAGGCCATCAAAACATGCAGGGTAATGAGTACCAATGCCCGTAGTCTAGGTAACAAACTCCCTGAACTGGTGGCCTTGATGGAAGAGGGATGCCTGGATATTGTGGCAGTCACAGAAACATGGTACACAGAGAAGCATGACAGGGATGTCAGCATACCAGGGTACACAATCTACGAAAGAGACAGGGAGGGTAGAACAGGAGGAGGAGGAGTAGCTCTCTATGTAAGGGAAGGGATCAAAGCAACAGAACAAGAGAGTAAATAGAGAGGAGAGGAGGCACTGTGGGTCACCCTGAAGACTGGAAATGGCACCGCAATCCACACAGGGGTTGTATGCAGACCCCCATCACAAGGATAGGAAATGGACAAGGAAATGATAGAAGGCATCCTTAGAATGGCAGAGAAAGGGGAGATATTGTTGATGGGGGATCTGAATATGCCAGATGTTAACTGGAGCACCTTTGCTGCAGCCACACCCAAGGGAGGCAGTATAGCGCAGTGGTTAAAGGCTCTGAGCTGCAAATCTGGAGACCTGGGTTTGAATCCCACAGCCCCCACTTGCATACTGTGTGACCCAGAGCAAGTCACTTAACTTCACTATGCTCCCAGGTTGCACCTGTAAACAAGCTTTCAGCTTAGTGTGTCTTACCTGGTTAAACAATTGGAGAAAAAAAAGAGCAGGGCCATTCTCAATGCCCTACAAGGGGCATGCCTCAGACAGCTGGCATTGAAACCCACTTAGGAGGGAGCAGTCTTAGACCTGGTACTCTCAAATGGGCAAGGAGATCTAGACGTGGGTAGCCATCTGGGAACAAGTGACCACCAAACAGTGTGGTTCACGATAAACTCAGCTGCAGAGTCAAGCCATGCAAAAGTGAGGGTTCTGGACATCAGGAGGGCTGACTTTGTCAAAATGGGAGCGTGCCTCAGAAAAGCACTAGCAAACAGGCAAGAATGAGGGGTGGAGCAACAATTAGGAAACATCAAAACTGCCATCACAGAGGCAACAAGCCTTTGTGTGAAGCAAATAAATCAAAACGAAAGAAAAAAAACAATATGGTTCTCGAAAGAGGTAGCGGGGAAGGTTAGGGAGAAAAATATAGCATTTAGGAAGTATAAGGAAACACAGAAGGAGCAGGACAGAGAACTATACAGGTTAAAGCAGAAGGAAGCAGGGAAGGCAGTCAGAATAGCAAAGGCCAAAACAGAAGAAAAGATAGCCAACTCGGTTAAGAAGGGGGACAAAACCTTTTATAAGTACATTAGGGAGCAAAAGAAAGACAAAGGGAGGGATAGTAAGGCTGAATATTGCTGATGGGTGATCTGAATATGCCAGATGTTAACTGGAGTGCAGTTGCAGCTGCCACTTCGAAGAGTGCAGTTATTCTAGATGCCCTACAGGGGGCATGCCTTAGACAACTAGTACTGGAGCCCACTCGAGAGGGAGCAATATTAGACTTGATTCTCACAAATGGAGATGGAGAGAGGATCACAGATGTAGAAGTGGGTAGCCATCTGGGAACTAGCGACCATCGAACAGTATGGTTCACAATAAACACAGCAATAGAGTCAAGCCATACAAAGACAACAGTACTGGACTTTAGGAGGGCTGACTTTGCCAAAATGGGTGAGTGCCTAAGGAATGCACTAGCAAATGGGCAGGAAGAAGGGGTGGAAGAACAATGGGGAATAATAAAAACTGCCATCACAGAGGTAACAAGCCTTTGTGTGAAGCAAATGAACAAAACAAGACGATGTAAGAAACCACGATGGTTCTCAAAGGAAGTGGCAGTGAAGGTTCAAGAGAAAAAGAAAGCATTCAGGAAGTACAAGGAATCACAGAAGGAGCAGGACAGAGAACTGTATCAGTTAAAGTAAAAGGAGGCTGGGAAGGCAGTCAGAACAGCAAAGGCCCAAACCGAGGAAAAGATAGCCAACTCAGTTAAGAAAGGGATAAAACCTTTTATAGGTACATCAGGAGCAAAGGAAGACCAAGAGAGGATAGTGAGGCTAATAAAGGGGAGGAGGGTGGGCAGAGGAGACTGTGAAAAGAGAGATACTAAACAAATATTTTGCTCAATATTTACAAATGAAGGGGAGGTACCATAAAACAAACAGTAGTAACACTCTGGATACAGAAGTTGATACCAGCCATTTACAAAGAAAGGGTTCTGAAAGAACTCTTAAAACTGAAGGTGGACAAGCAATGGGGCCTGATGGGATTCATCCCAGAATTCTAAAGAGCTAAGGGTAGAACTAGTGACACCACTGACTACCCTTTTAACAAATCATGGGAGGATGGGGTGGTACCCAAGGACTGGAGGAGGGCAGATGTGATTCCCTTCACAAAAGTGGGAGCAAGGCAGAAGCAGGAAACTACAGACCTGTTAGTTTAACCTCAGTGATAGGGAAAATGATGGAATCACTTCTGAAGGAAAGAATTGTCGAGTATCTAGAGGCCAGAGGGGCACAGGACCCTAGGCAGCATGGATTCACAGCGGGAAGGACATGCCAGACAAATCTAATAGATTTATTTGACTGGGTGACCAAAGTAGTAGATCAGGGAGGGGCTGTGGACATGGCCTACCTAGACTTTAGCAAGGCATTTGACACAGTCCCACACAAAAGATTAATATACAAGTTAGCCAGCCTGGGAGTGGGTCCCAAGATGACAGCCTGGGTAAAGAATTGGCTGGAGAATAGGACACAGAGAGTAATAGTAAATGGAGTCCACTCAGAAGAAAGGAGGGTTACTAGTGAGTACCGCAGGGTTCAGTATTAGGACTGGTCCTCTTCAATGTCTTTATGTTTATCATGGGAAGGACTGGAAGGAAAAGTATATCTCTTTGCAGATGACACTAAGATCTGCAACAGAGTTGATGAGGTGGGGTGGAAAGGATGAGAAGGGACTTGGCAAGGTTAGAGGAATGGTCAAATGTATGGCAGCTTAGATTCAATGCTAAGAAGTGCAAAGTAATGCAGCTGGGAAACGAAAACCCAGGGGAAGAGTACACAATGGGGGTGAGATACTAACAACAACAAAATGGAAAGGGACCTGGGGTAGTCATATCAGATGACCTAAAGGTGGGCAAGCAATGTGAGAGGCAGCAAGGAGGGTTGGGGGATACTGGGATGCATAGGAGAGGCATCACCAGTAGAAAACAGGAAGTTATTATCCCTCTGTACAGACAGCTGGTGAGACCCCATCTGGAGTACTGTGTGCAGTTCTGGAGACCCAATCTCCGCAAAGACATAGACAGGATGGAAGCTGTCCAGAGAAGGGCAACTAAAATGGTGCAGGGTCTGCACCAGAAGACATATGAAGAGAGACTTAAGGAGCTTAATATGTATAGCCTCAAGGAAATGAGGGAGACGGGGGACATGATAGAAACTTTCAAGTACCTCAAAGGAATCAACAAAGTCCAAGAGGGTAGCATCTTTCAAAAAAAGAGGTGTGCAAGAACAAGAGGGCACAATTTGAAGATAGAGGAGAGGCGGCTCAGAGGTAATTTAAGGAAGTATTTTTTCACAGAGAGGGTTGTGGATGCATGGAACGGCCTTCCGGAGGAGGTTGTGGAGTCAAAATCAGTGGTGGAATTCAAGCATGCATGGGACAATCATAAGGCAATTCTGGGGGGTGGGGGTAAGAAGACGTAGGCTGCTGGTTAACTAGGATCTGCAGCTTATCCAGTAGGTAGGGAAATGGGAAGACTGGGTGGGCCAAGTGGTCCTT
The DNA here is from genome assembly GCA_016271365.2 of Neoceratodus forsteri. Taxonomy (NCBI): domain Eukaryota; kingdom Metazoa; phylum Chordata; order Ceratodontiformes; family Ceratodontidae; genus Neoceratodus; species Neoceratodus forsteri. The sequence goes on from CM057452.1 coordinate 731,832,104, forward strand.
ATCTGCCGTCAAATTCTATGTTTCTATGATGGTAGGTGGGCAGAGAGGGACAGTGAAAAAGCAGGGATACTGAATGAATACTTCTGCTCAGTAATCACAAAAGAAGAGGAGGGGAAGGTACCTAATCCAATCAACAGAAGCACTCTGGATAGGGGGTCGATCCCAGTCCTTTCACAGAAGAAATGATTCTGAAAGAACTCCTAAAACTGAAGGTGGACAAGGCAATGTGGTCTGATAGGATTCACCCCAGAATTCTAAAAGAATTAAGGGGAGAACTAATGACGCCACTGACTACCCTTTTTAACAAATCATGGGAGGATGGTGTGGTACCTGATGATTGGAGGAGGGCAGATGTGATTCCCCTACACAAAAGTGGGAGTAAGACAGAGGCAGGAAACTACAGACCTGTCAGTTTGACCTCAGTGGTAGGGAAAATGATGGAATCACTTCTGAAGGAAAGAATTGTAGAGTACCTAGAGACCAGTGGGGCACAAGACCCAAGGCAGCATGGACTCAGAGCGGGATGGTCATGTCAGATGAATCTAATTGATTTATTTTGATTTCTTTTGACTGGGTGACCAAAGTGGTAGACCAGGGAGGGGCTGTAGACATGGCCTACCTAGACTTTAGCAAGGCATTAGACACAGTTGCACACAAAAGATTAATAAACAAATTAGACAGCCTGGGAGTGGGTCCCAGGGTGGTAGCCTGGGTAAAACACTGGCTGGACAACAGGACACAGAAAGTAATAGTAAACGGAGTCCACTCTGAAGAAAGGGTGGTAACTAGTGGAGTACCGCAGGGTTCAGTACTGGGTCCAATCCATTTTAATGTTTTTATAAGTGACATTGCAGAGGGACTGAAAGTAAAAATATGCCTTGTTGCAGATGACACAGATCTGCAACAGGGTTGATACACAAGTGTGGGTGAAAAGTATGAGAAGGGACTTGGCAAGGTTGGAGGAATGGTCAGAAGTATGGCAGCTTGGATTCAGTACAAAGAAGTGCAAAGTAATGCACCTGGGAAACAAAAACCCAAGGGAAGAGTACACAGTGGGGGAGGTAGTAGCAACAACAAAAATGGAAAGGGACATGGGGGTAATCATATCAGATGACCTAAAGGTTAGCAAGCAATGTGAGAAGGCAGTAGGGATGGCTGAGGGGATACTGGGATCTATAGGACATGCATAACCAGTAGAAAACACAAAGTTATCTCTCTGTACAGATAGTTGGTGAGACCCCATCTGGAGTACTGCGTCCAGTTCTGGAGACCCCATCTCCTCAAGGACATAGACAAGATGGAGGCAGTCTAGAGGAGGGCAACTAAAATGGTGCAGGGCCTGCAACAGAAACCATATGAGGAGTGACTAAAGGAGCTTAATATGTATACCCTTGAGGAAAGGAGGGAGAGGGGGGACATGATAGAAACTTTCTAAGTACCTCAAGGAAATCAACAAAGTCCAAGAGGGTAGCATCTTTCAGAAAAAGAGATATGCATGAACAAGGGGACACAATTTGAAGACAGAGGGACGATGGCACTGGGGCAATATGAGGAAGTATTTTTTCAGAGAGAGGGTGGAAGACGCATGGAACAGCCTTCCAGAGGAGGTAGTGGGATCAAAAACAGCAGGCGAATTCAAGAATGCATGGGACAGACATAAGACAATTCTTGTGAGGGGTTGGAAGAAATAGGCAGTTGGTTAACTAGGATCTGCAGCTTATCCAGTAGGTAGGGAAATGGGCAGACTAGGTGGGCCAAGCAGTCCTCATCTGCCATCAAAGTCTATGTTTCTATACTTCACTGGCTAGAAGTCCACCCCACCAGTGCCTGAGAAAGTAAATACTGACAGTAGTGATGGTTTTTTCTGCTACCTGTGCAGTGAAGATGGACACCAGAGGAGGTATTGCAGAAAGTCTGAAAATTCTGATCTGGTAGTACAGACATTATTGAAAAAGAAGTATATGCCAGAGAAATGCCAGTGGGACCCAATGAAGGAGTAAACAGGAGGCCTGGACCACACCTGCTCCATGAAACGGATGCAACCAGTTAGTGTAATTGGTCCTGAGGTCTCCCCAGGATTAATAGGACTGTCTTCCAGGACCCCAACCAGGATTGAAGGGGTCAATAGTATGGTACTACTTGATAATGGTACTACTTGATAGTGGTGCCCAAGTGACTGCCATATTTAAAGACCGGTCCCAGAAGCATTTGAGTCACTTGCCCTTACAACCACTGGAAGGACTAGCTATCTCGGGGGTAAAGCGACCAGCCTTACCCGTATTGGGGGTACATTGTCATACAAATAGAACATCGCCTACCTTAACTTTAGCAAAGCTTTCAATACTGTTCCACACAGAAGGTTGATTAATAAGCTGGGTAGGCTAGGGGTGGGTCAGAAGTTGGTCAACTGGGTGGCAAACGTGTTGACGGGCAGAAAACAGAGAGTTGTGGTAAACGGTATACAGTCAGAAGAGAGGCAATTCACAAGTGGGGTACCTCAGGGATCAGTCCTGGGGTCAGTCCTCTTCAATATCTTCATCAGTGACATTGCAGATGGATTGAAGGGTAAGGTTTGTCTGTTTGAAGATGACACCAAGATCTGCAACAGAGTAGATGATCCAGATGGGGTGGGCAGAATAAGAAGAGATCTGGATAAACTAGCAAACTGTTCAAAAGAATGGCAACTGGGGTTTTAACGCAAAGAAGTGCAAAATCATGAACATAGGGAGGAGAAACCCTGAAGCCACCTATAGGCTGGGAGTGGAGTTGCTGGCAGTCACAAGGGAAGAAAGAGACTTGGGCATCATCTTCACCGATGACCTGAAATCATCCAAACAGACTACTAAAGCAGTAAGTAAGGCTAGGGGGATGTTGGGGTGTATTAGTAGGGGTATCACAAGTCGAAAGAGAGGAGGTAATAATCCCTCTTTACAAGACACTGGTTAGGTCCCATCTGGAGTACTGCATGCAGTACTGAAGGCCACACCATCACAAGGACATTAACCAAATTGAGGCAGTCCAGAGAAGGGCAACCAAAATGGTGCAGGGACTGCATCAGAAAACATATGAGGACATATTAACAGAGCTCAATATGTATACGCTAGAGCAAAGGAGGGAGAGAGGTGATATGATCGAAATATTCTAACACCTTAAGGGCATTAACAAGGTGAAAGAGTCTAACATGTCTTAATATAAGAAAAATAACAGGACAAGAGGACACAACATGAGATTAGAGGGAGGCAGATTCGGGGTAATGTGAGGAAGTTCTTTTTCACAGAAAGGATGTTGGATGCATGGAATGGCCTACCTCGGGAAGTGGTGGATATGAATTCAGTGCAAGGCTTCAAACAGGCATGGGATAGGCATAAGGGAGTAATACAGATGAGTATGACTAGATAGGCCATTGACAGAGCAAAGGCCGATGGCACATTCATAAGGTAGAAAAAGAAATGGGCAGACTGGATGGGCCTTGTGGTCCTTATCTGCCGTCAGCTTCTATGTTTCTATGTTCTATGTCCCCCAAAGTGTGGTTGGTGTCCAGGCCCTGATAGAAGCATTTGCTTTGGTATGCTTAGCTACAAGGATGCAGGGGGTGCAGTCGCACCCGGGCCCATGAGGTTTGAGGGGCCCAAATCATAATTTTGATGTCTATTCAAAACCAGAGGGAGCCCTATAACATACCCTTGAACCCTGGCCCTCTGGAAATTTGCTATGCTACTGGTATGCCATAATACCGGAATGGAAGGAGAGACCCCAGTATTAGTTGAAGCCAAGGCCAACATGCTTCAGAGGCTGGCTCAGCAATGCCAAGAGATGAAAGGACTGCAGTCCATACACAGCCTTCAGATACACCCATGGATCTGAAATGTCTACATTATATGAAGGAACCCTGATCTGGTAAGTCAGAGACAGATGATGAGTGAGTGGATGTGATTCACAGAACGGATGCATGGCTTTTGTTTCTACCTCCAGGTGCTGAGTGCCAAGTGATGGGGGAGATAGAGTTTGAGTTGCCCGCCAGAAGCCATGTTTATATGGTGGACACACCCATGGATGGAGAGTGACCAAATAGTTTATTAGTACGGAGAGTGGTAATGCTGCACCCTGTATCCCCATCAGAACAAACAAGACTAATACCTTGGTGAGAAACGAAAATGATAAAGAAGTGACTATTCAGAAAGGATGGACCTTAGGATATGTCTACCGAGCAGAGAAGGTATGAACTGCAGTTCAAAATCAAGCTACAGGTAAAATGTTTGATCCTAACTTATTCAACTTTGGAGACTCTCCCAATACCTGTGTCGTACAAGCGGAAATTAAGACAGAAGCTAGCCAAGAGAACTAATGTTTTTTCCACAGTGAGTTGGATGTTGAATGTGCTTGAGGAGAAGAGCATCATATAAGACTAAGCAATAACAAACCCTTTCGAGAGAGGTCCAGACAGCTACCTCCTGCAGATGTGGAAGATACTCGCAAAAACTTTTAAGAGTTACCAGTTGCTGGTATCATAACTGAATCCAGAAGCCCTTATGCATCCCCCATAGTTGTAGCCTGCAAGAAGAATGTGAATGTCCACATGTGTATTGACTACAGACTTTAAACAAGCGTACAATAACAGACTAATACATGGTACCGCATGTGGAGGATGCTCTTGCCTGCCTAACTGACAATTAATGGTTCTCCGTCTTGGATTTCTGGAGCAGATACTACCAGATTCCCATGGCCAAAGAGGACAAGGAAAAAACAGCTTTTATTTGCCCTTTGGGATTTTATCAATTTGAATGGATGCCACAAGATATCTCAGGGGCACAAGCCACTTTCCAGTGGTTGACAGAAAAAAAACATGGGTGACATGAATTTGCTGCAAGTAATAGTCTATTTGAATGACCTGATTGTTTTTGGACACACCTTAGAGGAACATGAAGAATGCCTGATGAAAGTTCTGGACAGACTCAAAGAATTTGGACTCGAAGTGTCAATTGACAAATGACAATTCTGTCAACCCTTTGTAAAATATGTTGGGCACACTGTTTCCACAGGAGTCCAAACTGATCCAGACAAGATCAAGGCCCTCACTACCTGGCCTAGCCTCCATAATCTGAATATTCTACAATCTTTTCTTGGATTCTGTGGTTATTACTAGAGTTTTATTTAATTAATTTTGTTGACCGGGTAGGCCAACTGAGACTAGGGGTGACCCCGAGGGGGGGGTGAAAGATACAGATGATAACCAACTGAAAATGATCCAGATTCAGCTGTTGGTAGTATTTTAAGTGAATGGGGTAAATCTGGCCAGATACAAGGTGCTCTGATCAGCAAGATGGCCAACAGTCCTATGGACAGTAAAGGTGGAGGTGAAGGAGTTGTTGACATGGCTGGGGCTGCAGTCCCCATTGTTGAAGTCTCAGAAGTTTGTATCTCTAATTTTCCTACAGAGTCACCAAATTCTACTCCTGTCTTGACTGAACAAATGATGGATTCCTCTCAAACAGAAGAATCTCTACAAATGGACTTTCTACAGAAATGTCAGCTTTTGCAAGACCAATTGCTCCAAGCTGAAGAAGCTTTCCAAGATGCTAAATCCACATTACATGAGGAGGAAACAAAATGCAAAAAGGGTTCCGAACAACTCACCTTGAGCCAAAGAAATGATGTCTCCTAAACTTTTCATATTCGGTCAGCAAGGAGGTTCCGCTGAAAACTTGTAGCCAGGTACTGAACCTGTCACCTAAGGAAATACTCAGCAAGGCAGGTTGGATTCTGGGTAAAGATGGGACATGGATACCTGATCCATTGATTCCTCTGCCAGGTACCTCTGTGGATGGAGGATCAAAGGGCCAGTCGCAAAAGGATAGAAACAAAGCAGATAAACAGCCTACTACCTCTACAGACATGGCAAGTAACATAAACGTTTCTCCTCTTGAATCCTCACCAGATGTCACTTCCAATATATTTAATGATGCAGCTTCAGGGAAAATGCACAGTTCCCAAGTTATGACTGAAATCCTGGCCTTAGACCCACCACCGCAAGGTAACAAACCAGACCAGTCCTATGATAGTTGTTTCAAAAAAACCATAGAACTTGCTAAATGAAGATATGCTATCCGGTTAGATACATAACTGGCCTAGAATTTCCCCAACAGAGAGTATGTGGGGGGAAAACTTTAGTAAAACAATCTTGGGGTTTTCACCTAATGAAGTCTACACCTTGATACATGCTCCCAGGGAGCATATATTTGATGTATTGATTTGATTTCAGGACTTCTGAATTATTGGACTGCTTTTGGATGAAATTCTCCTTACTTAAAACAAACCCCATCTGGACACCCTTCCAAGTCATTCCTCTGACTAAATGGGCAACAAGAATCATAGCGATATTATTTCAGAATGAAGGCGTAAACATAACTGACATTCTCTTCTGGATAGAAAAATGATGTACTGTGGAGGGGACCCCAGAGCCTATCTTCGATACTGAAGGTTTTTGGAACGGGGGTGGAGGATAAAGTCAAGCTACACCAGGACATTACAGCTTCAACATTTATCAAACTGCTTTTATATAGGCTGGGATAAGGGGTTTATTTTTTACTCTGTACAACCCAGGTGTTTCTTTTTTTTTTCAAATATCATCTCTATTAAAAAATTTGAGATTTTACAGTCACATTACAACTGATTATAAAACATTATTTATACTGGTCAAGAGGTTCTTATATCATACAGTTACCATAATGGCTCTGTCTCACCTAAGATGTACAGCCTTATGTCTGGGTCTGGTCTGTTTTGGCTAGATACCGCCCTTCGACTTTCTCCATATAATCTCCTCCTCACATCCCCTCTACTCACTCTGCCAGGACTTAGCATATTATAATAATGCCTTACTAATTTGAAGCTTGGACTAAAAGCCCAGTATGATTGGTCTGAACAGGCAGATGAGTAATGAGGGATGCTAAGGCACAAAGTGTGGATCTTTGGTCATAATATGTAAGATCCATCTTCTCCACTTCAAGGATCATAGTTCAGCTTTATCATTTAAATTATTTGTTATTCTTTCAGATATATATATAAGATTTACTATCTCCCTCCATTCCGAGAGGGTAGGTACCAACACTGTGATCCAGCATTTAGTGATGGCTTTCTTCACTGCTAGGAGGGAGATGCTCAATAGATATTGGGAGTGGGGGTTTTGTAGTTCACGGGGGAAGAGATGTAGAATAAAGAATTCACCAGAAGCCTGACCCCGAAGAGATCCTCTAACTCCACAAGCAAGACCTGCAAAAAGGGCTGCAGCTTTGGACAGGACCATAGAACATGGGAGTGATGAGCATTAGTCTCGCCACATAAGTGCCGGCAGGCTGCAGAACCTGAAGCGCAGTAGTGTGAGGTTATTACTGGGGTTAGGAAGAATCATATTACTAGTTGCCACGAGAATAACCTCCAGGAGTGTGAGTAGGTGATTCTCGATGTTGTGCGACAAATCATATCCCACTGCTGTGGTGATATTTGGGATCCCAGTTCCTCGTTCCATTTCTCCCTTAACCCCAATGTGTTTCCACTGGCTGTTTCTATCAGGGACTTATATAGGGTGGAGAAAGGGTGTGATAATCTCTGGGATTTTAATGTTTGTTGAAACAACTGAATCACCCGGGGGTATACCTCAGGGGAGCGGACACTGGGGGGTTCAAAATAGTGTCAAAGTTGTAAATACTGAAAAAAATATGATTGACTGAGATGAAATTCTCGACTGATCTCACCAAATTCTTTAAAAAAGGGTCCTGTCTGGAGCTGTGAGAGCTTTGAAAGATGGGTATGTCTCCAGTTTTGAAACGTATGGTCAGAAACAGCTGGGGGGAAATCTTCCAATAAATCTATTGGGCAAAGCATGACCAGGAAGGGAATAATCTCCAGGGATTTACGTATTAGGTACCACACCTGGATTTGGTGTATGATCCAGGGGCTTAGAGTCAGCTGGCTGAGTAGAGGTGGGTTTTTATAGAGGATTAGACTTTGATATTCTCAATGGGGGAGAACACTCTCCTCGATTTCCCTCCACCAGGCCCAGGACACTCCGACTAGACACTGTATAATAAAGGACAGATGGGAAGCCCAGTAATAAAATTTTAAGATTGGGGAGTGCCAATCTGCCTAGCCAGCTGTTGTTTCAAATGTAATACCCCAAGACACATCAGCACAAACTGTGATGCACTGAAATGTGACTAATGTGATGAACTTGGTCATTCTGGTTTCCATTGTAACAACGGTCCTAAATGTAATCTCTGTAATACTGAAGGGCATGCTTTCTTAGAGTGTCCATGGGCTTCCAGGAAAAATGAGAAACCTGACTTTTGCGTACAAGATATGTACTTAAATAAAGCCTCAAGATCTACATGTCATTTTTCCAGGGACAAAAAGTCTACCAAGCTGCAACACCCGCATCCCACCCCCCAAATGAGGTTGTTCAGCTACAGAAAATATGGAACGCAACTCCTGAAACAAAACACAGAACAGGCCCCTCCACAGCCCCACACAGGGTCTGCATCCTATGGGTCCCCCACCGGCCAATGACTCTGACTTTCAGACAGTGCATACAAATAAAAAGGCATCAGACAAAGCTGAGAATGTAACCCTCTGCCACCTGATGATATTGTTCTGTCTACAAACACATTTGCTATTCTGGACTGGGGTGCATCAGATAACGAAATAGATTTGGACTTTGACACTGGTACTATGTCTCTTCACAGTTGGATATTATCACTGAAAAAAAAACAAAAGTAAAACAGAAATGAATGGGCACAAGGGCAGGCTTAAGAGAAAAAAAAAACTGAGCCTCATTGAAGGGATGTTAAATTATACAGTCTGTCAGTTGCTAGCTTAAATACAAACAGCGTATTATCAGACAGAGGTAAGCAGTCTTTGACCTTTTCTCCTCTTATAAATATTATTTGGTCTTTTTGCAAGATACCAGGCACCATACCATGCAAGATATTCAACAGGCATTGGCTGCTTGGATCTGGGGACCGTGTATTTGGTCCATGAGGGAGAACTTATGGTGTGGAGTGGGGATAGGTTTTACAGATTCTACGACCAAAATCACCCATACTGTAGACATTTTGCTATGAAGAACTTTGCTGCTTGATGTTCAAATAAATGCAGTCGATTTCTGTTTGATAAATACTTATGCTCCCCAATCCAAGAAAGAATGTATTTAGTTATTAAATATGATAAAAACCCTTTCTATGCATAGCCAGAAGTGTTTTGTGGGGTGGTGACTTTAATATGAGCAGATCTGTGGCAGACAGAGGTATCTCCACAAAGAAAATATTTTGCAATGTAGTTCACCTTAATCAGATACTTTCTCAATGTAGCCTAGTGGATGCTTTTTATACATAGGGTACACCAGCGCCCCCCCATACCTACTTTAGAAATACCAAGTCCTCTAGAATAGACTATTAGTTTATAACCCCATCCCTCAAAATTGAGTCTGTAAAGGTTTGGCCAACAGCAACCTCTGACCATGGTCTCCTTAGCTTAAAACTAGCTAATTATAATAAAACTTCTAAGGGCCTCAGCTATTGGAAAATTAATCTATCTCTGTTGGATGAACCAGATGTGCTACTTGGCTTCCATTATGTATTAGAAGCAAGACAGTCTGTTTTTTTATGTACGACTCTTGTGTGGAATGGTGGGAGGACAGTAAGAGAGATATGAAGGAGTTTTTTTTTTTTCAGGAAAAAGGACAGATTAAGAGAAAGGTAAAAAAAAGATCACTGTTATGATCTCAGAACACAGCTATATAATTATCAATCACCACAGTATACAGGTAAAAGGAACTTCTCAGTATAGCTTTCTACAATCAAGGAACAAATGGCATGAATCCAATATGACAGATTCCAAACATTAATTGCAGGACAAAAAATCTGTACACAGGGGAAACAACAGCAAACTAATCCTTCTGAGGTCTGCATGACTTAGCGGAGACAAAAGGAAATGAGTAATATTATTACTAGGGAGAACAAAATGGTAAATACACCGCAAGAGCTCTTAATTGCAGTAGAAGAGCATATTTTCTCTTTATTTCAGACATCCAATATTCGGGATGCTGAATTTGAAGAGTGGCTTGCAGATGGTCCTTTGGCAAAAATATCTGAATACTTTGGGGAAGTTTTAATTGCCCCCTTGTCCCCTAGGGAAATAGAATCTATAATTGAAGCTTTAAAAAAGGGAACAGTGCCTGGTGGGGATGGTATCCCAAATGAGCTTTTCCCAAAAAATGTCCACATTTGAGGGTAGAAATTATACAAGTTTACTAAGGTTGCCTGGGAGGTAATAGGTTGGCACCTAGCATATACAAAGGTATTTTGATTGTCCTTTACAAAGCAGGTGATAGATCTTCCCTACCAAACTGGAGACTGATTACACTCCTTAACACTGACATGAAGATCCTAACAGACATTTTACACACTAGAATCTCTATGGTGCCTGATAAAATTATACATGCATCACAGCTCTGTAATATCCCTGGAAGAAAAATATCAGATGGTCTCTTGCTTATAAGAGAGATTCTAGAAAAAGGAAACACTGGAAAGCTTGAAGGGTTTATGGTAGGACTTGATCAAACTAAGGCATTTGACACAGTAGAGCATAATTATTTATGGAAATACATGGAACATTTTGGTTTCTGTTCCAGTTTTATCAATTGGATTCAGATGTGTTGCTCCCATTCAGTAGTTATTCCTTTAATTAATAGGTGGATGGGAAGGGAATGTAGAGTGTTAAGGGGTGTACATCAGGGGTGCCCCCTGAGCCCCTTCTTTACACTTTAACATTGGAACCACTCATTCAAAAAACATAATGCAAATTCAGATATCCCTGGCTTATCTTTATCTAGTACAGGTGAAGAAATTAAAACTATATCTTATGCAGACAATTTGTACATCATTTTAGCAGATGTTCGATTCAGTATAAAAGCTACTGAACTATTAAAAGACTTTTCCATTCACTCAGGTTCTACAATAAATTATAGCAAAAGGCAGTGTCTGCCTATTGGGCCAAATGATATAACACATACCAGTATTATGGAAATACCAATAAAGCAGACAATGAGTAAAATATTGGGTATCTACTGTAGAAAAGGTGACATGAGTACCTATAACTGGACTATAAAGAAGCACAAACCAAAGTTTCCAGATGGAACACCTGGCATATGATAAAAAAGAAATGGATATATGTGTTAAAAAACTTTTTATTAAGTCTTTTAACATACTAAAATGCCAACAGAATAGGCCTATCGGTCTTTCGTGTCTGCTCATTTGGTCAGCCCACACCCTGGGAGCTGACCTTGCTGCCCCCCTCGTCCTCTCTGGCTTCTCCTTTCCCAGTCCCGGATATTCCCACTGCACAGCACTTTGCATCCAGAACACATCCCCTGTACCTGTCCCACCCCCTCTTGAACCCCTCCACCATCTCTGCCTCCACCAGCCCCCTGGGCAGGCAGCACATTCCATTGCTCCACCACCCTCTCAGTGAAGAAGCACCTCATCCTTTCTCTCCTGAATCTCCCCCCCCCCCCAGCTTCCACCCATGCCCTTTTCTGATATCTTAGTGCAGTGTCTCCTCCCCCATGTAGTATGGAGACAGCAATGTATGGATACTTTTTCTAGTGTATCTGGGGAAGTCATTTGAATCCCATTAAAAGGGAGATAATTTACTTACCTATTAATAAAGGGGGATTATGTATGATTAATCTGATGATTGTTGTTTTTTATAGTATTTTATTGTACACCACTATTAAACCTATCCTGCAATGAAATGCATTATTCGGGATACATTGGATAGTAAATCAAGTATATCCCTGGATTCAGGATTGGGGATATAACACTGGGATTCTGAGGCAAAAATCTTTAATTGGGCTCCCCACTTACATGCAAAACTCTTTAGCAAGCTTAAAAGGTGGAACATACCCAAAAACCTTAGTTTGACTAAAACAAGAAAGGAGTTTTACACATTCATACAGGAGAATTGTTTTATTTGTCAGCCTCATTATACAAATAAATCATATACTGACATTAGCCAAACATATAAAATGTTAACCCACTCTAGAATGCCATGATTTATGTGGGATACATTATGGTTATTCACACACGGGAAATTAAATGTGAAGGGCAACCTAAAACACAAAGTCTTAACTGAAAGATTATGTCCCAGAAGGGAATGTTGTTCAAATCAAATTGAACAATGGATCACCTTTTTTTCAAATGTCCATTTATTTTATCCTTTTGGTCCATCCTTTACAGAAATTGGGAGGGGTCACCTTTCACCTTACTCACGAAATATATCCTTTATTTGGTATACTTCCACAATCTTGGATACAATATGAACTAAGCACAGTCCATCTGATTTTATTAATTTTTAAATACTGTATTTGGCACTCAAGAGTCCAACTCACCTTGCAACAGAAAAACGTTACTCCTGAACAATTGTTTTGGACCATTCACTGGGCTATTAAGTGGATCCAGCTTCAAGATAGCCTATCTTATCTCCAGCCTACTTATTTGAGATATTGGCATCATATGAAATGATTAGACTAGTTCTAATGATAGAGAGAGCAATACTTATGGTATCATTCAAATAGTTTTGTTTCTGTTCTACTTCTTGCCAGGAATACTCAACAAACATCAGAGCATGGGGAAGTGAATCACACAAATGGTATATTATTGTATAAAAGCTTACTGATTATTGTTGGCAATTTCATTTGTTGTTGTTTTTACGGTATTTATGTTTCTGAAATATTAAATGTGAATTTATTGGTGGTATAAACACTCATTCCCCTACTTATAGAAGGGGTTAAGAGATTTTTTTCTTTTCTTTTATTTTGATTTAGCTGTCCTTTCTAGATTAATACTCATGGGTGTAGACAGTAAGGGTTAGTATGTATTAATATTTATTTACTTTAACAGTTTTATTTTACTAGCTGTTTTGGATTGTTAAGATCTCAGTTTGAGAATTATGAATGTATGATGACATTATTTATTTAAGATTTTATTTAGATGGTTATTTTTTAAATAAATTAAGATCTCATGTAGGTCCATCTTATTGGTCTATTGGCCTAGAGACAAGTTCTGGCATAGGTATTTTATTCAGAATACCTGAAATCACACAGCTTTGGAACTTCCTGCCATTTCCTATCAGGATCTCCTCGTACTCATCCTCATCCTCATCCTCTATCTCTGTAGACTTTCACAACTTCTATTTCCCTAACTGTACTTTCCCTTAGCCCCTCCTCCATTCTTCCCTCCAGCACCTCTGTCCCCTAGCCCTGCGAAACTCCAATGTGAGTAAATACATCAGCTCCTAGCCCTCCTTCTCACCCCCCCATCTGATCCCAGAGCTTATCCCTCACCTCTCTCTCTCTCCCCACTCCTCTAACTGCTGTGATTCCTCTGAGGCTCCCAACTAGAACCCTCCCCTCCCTCTTCCCGCACCCCTCACCTCCTCTTTTCTCTCTTTCTGTGCTCTGGCCTTCTTGCAGGGTTCTCTACATCCTGAAAGGGTGCAGGTCCAGACCCCACTCTCCTTTTCCCCTCATCTTTTCCTCCCATGCCCAAATCCCCCTATAGGGTTCTTTGCAGCCACCACCCCCTCCAACTTTCTCATTCCCCTCCTGCCTGGTCCTGAGCCCCTTGCAGGGCTCTCCACATCCAATAGGGGAAGCTTTCTCTAGCCTGCCCACCACCCTTTCCTCCTCCCCTCCAACAATTTCTACCATTGCCCACCTTTCCTCCCACCCTTCCTCCTCTCCTTCCCCACTTTCTACCATTACCCTCCCTTCCCCCACTCTGTCTAAAAACCTCCCCTACCTTTTCTCCCCTCCCCCACTCAATCTCCACCTTTCTCGCTCCGCTCCTGCCTAGCCCTGACCCTCCTTGCAAAGTTCTCTGCATCCTAAAGGGAAGACTGCTCTAGCCTGCCCCCCTACCCTTCCTCCTCCCCTCCCCCTTTTACCATTGCCTCCCTTTCTCCCCACTCTGTCTAATATACTCCCTACTTTTTCTCCCTCCCCACCCTCCAAAACTTACTCTACCTTTTTGCCCATGTCACTTACAGCCTGTCATCCCCTAGTCCTACTAAAGCACTTCTCATCGTTTACTCATCCACCTTCTAGCACTTCCACTTTGACTGTCTTAACTGACCCATACCCTGCAGGACTTCCTGATTTCAGTTTACCACCCTGTCAGTATTTCAAACTTGGCCTGTCACGCTGCTGGTAGGTCTGGGTCACTCTGCTCTGTAGGAGTAATACGGTATCTTTATGATAATTGTGCTTGTATTACTCCAGTATTGATATTTAATTGCTCTGTACAGTTAATATGATGTCTGTTTTTGATAACTGTGCTTGTATTACCCCAGTACTGATATGTAATTGTTTGTTCTCCCAACTCTGTAACCCCCCCCCCCCCGGATGCTCCTGGAAACAAGCTGTTCACAGCTCATGTTGTCTTTCCTGGTGAAACATTTTCCAAATAAAAACCAAAAAATAAAATTAAGCTGCTTAAACTGTGTGATTTTGTACCAGGAAGAGTTTTGATCCTAGATATATCTGTACAACAAACTTTGTATAGACTCGTTAACCTCTATGCTCCTCAGACTAAAACTGCACATGTTGATATATTTAATCAGATTCAACCATATTGCCACACCTAACAAAATATCATTTTTGTTGGAGACTTTAACTGTGGACTTTCTAAACATGATAGGAGCTCTCAGACAAAAAACACAAAAAGTATACTGCGACACTAATTGCCTTTACCAAATTATTCAGAAAGCCAGACTTCAGGATGCATACTTGAAAACAACTAATTTACATACCCCCCCCTTTCATAAAGGCACCCTAGCAACTAGGATAGATTATTTGTTTATTTTCCCTGATATAGAAATTAGATCTGCATGAGTTCAACCTGTGGAATTTACAGATCATAATGTATTACAGTATCTATAACCATAGGATGCACCCTCCCCCCCCAAAAAAATGGCCCAGGTATTTGGATATTCAAATCTCCCCAATGCAGAGTAAACATTTTACAACCACCCTGTCACATTCATTACAGCTCAAAAATCAGTATTTATCTTATTTGATAACCCACTTCTTTGGTGTAGAGATATGAAGTTTGAGTTACGGAAATTTTTAAAGCAGTGTAATAAAACCAGCATATCTCCATTATTTAAAACAAAGACACCTTTTACAGAATGTATTTACTATTTCATATGAAACACCACAAGACTTTACTTCCCAAATCAGTAAACTTAAAAGGATAAGATGACCTATCATACCCAAAAAGTTCAGCTTCTTTACCATCAACAAAATTACAGTATGGGATACAGAGCACACCAGCTACAGTGTGTCCTTTTGAACATAATTACCAAAGTATCTCAAAAAAAAGGAAAGTCCAGTCTTGTAGATGGACATAATAGCCTATGTTCAAAGAAAGAAAATATTTTACGAATTGTATCAGAATAGACTGCTCAGACGTATGCTCCCTTACCAACCCAGTCTCCATTCCCCTCTGAATTCCTTTTGCGACTTAATTTACCTATAGTCACTCAAGAAATTTTAACTCAAGCTAGCAACCCAATTTCTAGTCAGGCAATATTGACAGCAATATCTACACTGAAAGGAAATACTACTCCAGGGCTAGATGGCCTCCCTAATAAAATATATAAGAGCATATGACCAGAACTTTCCTTAGAATTATCTACTGTTTATAATTACATCTTACAACCAGATTCAGTTCCTTTCAACATGAACATGGGCACATTAATTTACCTATATAAGAAAGGAGACCGAACTAACCTTCAGAACTGGAGGCCAATCAGTATGCTTAACACTGATTTTAAAATGTTGCCTAAGATTTTAACAGCAAGATTACTTCCACTAGCTTCAACAGTGATATCTAAGACATAAACCTGCTCCGTCCCAAATAGGCACATTTCTGATAATCTTATTTTGTTACGAGAAGTTATGGAATATGGGAATAATACTTCTCTGTCAGAATATGTGATTTCCCTTGACCAGAGGAAGGCATTTGACTCTGTTAATCATGCCTTCCTCTGGTCAACCTTAGAACTTTATCAAGTTCCACATACAGCAGTAAACCAACTTAGAGGGATGTATAGAACAGCCACAGTGGTCCCTTGAGTTAATGGATGGAGAGGGCCTCTTGTACATATAAGGCATGTTGTACACCAGGAGTATCCTCTAAGCCCTCTTCTTTATGCCTTCTTTATTGACCCTTTATTGTGGAAAATCAATACAGCACCACAGATCTTACCCTCAAGAAATCATTTAGGATGCATCCCACACAAAGCACTAGCATACGCTGATGATCTTTGTTTATTAGTCACTGAGGAACAATCTATTCTTATCTCGACTTCCTTACACTATGTACAGAATTTGGTATCTACTCAGGAGCTTTACTAAACAGCCACAAATGTACATGGTACCAGCTGGGTCAAATCAATCAGAATACTAGAACAGTAGGTCCTAATATAGTACAGCCAGGCCCTATTACAATATTAGGTATCCAATATGGTACTCCCAAAATGGATGTTTTCAATTGAGAACAACAACTAAACCAAGGCAAAAAAAAGTTACTGAGTGGAACAGATGGAAGTTCAGTAAAAAAAAAAAAGAAAAGAGAATATATTTATTAAATACATATCTTATCCCTTTATTCCTTTGTACTAGTTATGTATTTCCCCTGCCCAAAAAATTATATTGAGCATATTCTTTCAGGCACCTTAGGCAGTCGACTTAACCCCATTAAATGAAAAATACATTATTTACCCATTTTAAAAGGAGGAGTTAGTATGGTTAATCCTTTATTTACTAGCATATTTTTTATGCCAGTATAAAAACCCTCCTGCTAAATAATAATATAGAGTGGAAATACTGGTTATATGAAACATGTAAGGTATGGTTCACACAGTGGGACACCAATTCTTTAAAAACACTTCAAGCCACAGCCATGATACCATCATATATTAAGGAAGTCTTTGGTAGACTAAAACAATGGAGAATCTCTAGCCATGATATTATGACCATGACACATAAAGGGTATAACCATTTACTAGACACTACATGTTAAGTAGATACTGTCTTTGAGAAATACCCACCACAATACAGGCAATCCCTTCAGAATCTCCTACAGAATAAACAAATCCTCCCTCACAGTTGGGATACACACTGGCTTACATGCCATGAGAAACTTAATGTTAAAGCAAATCATAAATACAAGCAATTACAGGATAGAATGTGCAATGGACCACAGTGTTTTCACCATCTTGAGACAACTGAACATTTACTTTTTTCTTGTTTATTTATTTCTGGACTTTGGACCTATCTAGCTCAGAAATGGGCTGAATCAGTATTTAAGTTAGTATCATACCAAAATATTGTTTATGGACATTTTGATAACCACTGTAAAAAGTGGAGTATTGATATGTTGTGTTCAGTTAGCAAATGGCATATCTGGATGGCTCAATGCTTCTTTTCTTTACAACAAAAAGGCAGCTCATATCCAGAACTACTAGGAAAAATTATGAAGGATGTACAGGTAATTTATTATACTGAACAAAAGATACTTCCTAGACATACGGGTTCAGTACTGGGACTGGTCCTCTTTAATGTCTTTATAGGAGACATTGCAGAGGGGCTGGAAGGAAAAGTACGCCTCTTTGCAGACGATACAAAAATCTGCAACAGTGTTGATATACAAGAGGGGTGGAATGGATGAGAAGGGATTTGGCAAGGTTGGAGGAATGGTCAAAAGTATGGCAGCTTATATTCAATGCAAAGAAATGCAAAGTAATGCACCTGGGAAACAAAAACACAGGGGGAAGTACACAAAGGGGTGGGGACGCACTAACAACAAAAATGGAAAGGGACCTCTGGGTAGTCATATCAGATGACCTTAAGGTAGGCAAATGATTTGAAAAGGCAGTAAGGAGGGCTGGAGGGATACTGGGATGTATAGGGAGAGGCATCACCAGTAGAAAACAAGAAGCTGTTATCCCTCTGTACAGACAATTGGTGAGACCCCATTTGAAGTACTGCATGCAGTTCTGGAGACCACATCTCTGCAAGGACATAAACAGGATGGAGGTGGTCCAGAGGAGGACAACTAAAATGGTGCAGTCTGCAACAGAAGCCATATTATGGAAAAATATGCCATGGATTACAGATTCAGATTGTGCTGTAATTTAAAACATTTACCAATGTACTGATGATATTGTTGTTTTCCTTTGTATTATGTTTTGCTTGCCAATCTATTTTGGATGTGTATAGTTTTTGTTTTCAATAAATTTTACCCTACTCTTTATCAAAAAGTGTCATGGGATTTTTAACGTGAACCTAAACAACCACCAGAACAGGCAGACAGGACCTCGGTTTAATGTCTCATCAGCACCTCCGGAGTGTAGTATCCCCTTCATGATGCACTACAGTGTCAGTATTGGGTTTATCCCAACTGCCTAGTGTAGGCTAGAACCCACAACCTTTTGATCTTCTGGCCTCAGAGGCAAGTGTGCAACCTGCTGAGCGACAGATAGATTCATCCAGGATTTCTCCAAGGTGGTCCAACCACTTTCGAATTTACTGCAGGAGGGCCCCCTAACAATTACAAGAAGTAGAAAGGGAAAGAAGCACCTCAAAAGACATACTACAAAATTAACAAACTATGTGGAGACGGATGGAATCAGGACTGTGAAAATGCATTCAGAGAAATAATTAAGAGGCTCACTGAAGCTTTTGGGTTGGCATTTGCTGATCCCACTAAGCATCATTTCTTACACACAGACATCAGCATGGATGGGTTGAGAGCGGTACTGTATCAAGAGTATCCAGAGGGACTGAGACTCATTGCATTTGCAAGTAGGAGCCTGATGCCCAGCAAAAAGAACTACCCAGTACACAAGCTAGCTTTTAGCTTTAAAATGGGCAATCACAGATCAGTTTCATGACTATCTCTATGGAGACAAGTTTACGGTAAGAACTGGTAACAATGCTCTCACCCATGTCAATATCACTGCTAAGTTGGATGTAGTAGGTCACCATTGGTTGTCTGCCCTATCCACGTATAGAAACATAGACTTTGATGGCAGATAAGGACCACTTGGCCCACGTGGTATGCCCACTCCCTACGTATTGGATAAACTGCAGATTCTAGTTAACCAACAGCCTACTTACTCCTACCCTTCACTATAATTGCCTTATGTCTTCCCCATGCATTCTTGAATTCCTCCACTGTTTTTGACCCCACAACCTCCTCAGGAATGTGGTTCCATGCATCCACCACCCTCTCCATGAAAAAATACTTTCTGCCATTGCCCCTAAGCCATCTCCCCCCCCATTTTCAAACTGCGCCCACTTGTTCTTGCACATCTCTTTCTCTCAAAGATGCTCCCAACTTGGACTTTGTTGATTCCCTTGAGGTACTTGAAAGTTTCTATCATGTCCCCCCTCTCCCTTCTTTCCTCAAGGGTATACATATTAATCTCTTTCAGTCTCTCCTCACATGGCTTCTGTTGCAGACTCAGCACCATTTTAGTTGCCCTCCTCTGGACCACATCCATCCTGTCTATGTCCTTGTGGAGGTGGGGTCTCCAGAACTGCACGCAGTACTTCAAATGGGGTCTCACCAACTGTCTGTACAGAGGGATGATAACTTCCTGTTTTCTTCTGGTGATGTCTCTCCCTATACATCCCAGTATCCCTCCAGCCCTCCTTACTGCCTTCTCACATTGTTTACCTACCTTAAGGTCATCTGATATGACTACCCAGAGGTCCCTTTCCATTTTTGTTGTTGTTAGTGCCTCCCCAACCCTTTGTGTACTCTCACCGTGTGTTTTTGTTTCCCAGGTGCATTACTTTGCATTTTTTTGCATTGAATCTAAACTGCCATACGTTTGGCCATTCCTCCAACCTTGCCAAGTTCCTTCTCATCCATTCCACCCCTCCTTGTATATCAACCCTGTTGCAGATTTTTGTATCGTCAGCAAAGATTCATACTTTTCCTTCCAGCCCCTCTGCAATGTCTCCTATAAAGACATTAAAGAGGACTGGTCCCAGTACTGAACCCTGCGTACCCCACTAGTAACCACCCTTTCTTCAGAGTGGACTCCGTTTACTATTACCCTCTGCATTCTGTTGGTCAGCCAATTTGTTACCCGGGCTATCACCCTGGGACCCACTCCCAGAGTGGCTAACTTGTTTATTAGTCTTTTGTGTGGGACTGTGTAAAATGCCTTGCTAAAGTCTAGGTAGGCCATATCTACAGCCCCTCCCTGTTCTACTACTTTGGTCACCCACTCAAAGAAATCTATTAGATTTGTCTGACATGACCTTCCTGCTGTGAATCCATGCTGCCTTGGGTCCTGTGCCCCGCTGACCTCTAGGTATGCAACAATTCTTTCTTTCAGAAGTGATTCCATCATTTTTCCTACCACTGAGGTTAAACTAACAGGTCTGTAATTCCCTGCCTCTGACCTTTGTGAAGAGGAATCACATCTGCCCTCCTCCAATCCTAAGGTACCACACGATCCTCCCATGATTTGTTAAAAAAGGGTAGTCAGTGATGTCACTAGGTCTCTCCTTAGCTCTTTTAGAATTCTGGCATGAATCCCATCAGGCCCCATTGCTTTGTCCACCCTGAGTTTTAGGAGTTCTCTCAGGATCCTTTTTTTCTGTGAATGGACTGTTATCGGCACCCCCCCCCCCCGTCCAGAGTGCTTCTCTTGCTTGGTTTAGGTACTGTGCCCTCTTCTTTTGTGAATACTGAGCAAAAGTATTTGTCCAGTATCTCTGCTTTTCCACTGTCATCCTCTGCCCACCTCCCCTCCCCTTTGTTAAGCCTCACTATCCTTCCTTGGTCTGCCTTCACTTCCTGATGTACCTATAAAAGGTTTTATCCTCCTTCTTAACAGAGTTGGCTATCTTTTCCTCGGTTTGGGTCTTTGTTATTCTGACTACCTTTCCCACTTCCTTCTGCTTTAACTGGTACAGTCCTCTGTCCTGCTCATTCTGTGATTCCTTATACTTTCTGAATGTTATCTTTTTCTCCCTAACCTTTCCTGCCACCTCTTTTGAGAACCATAGTGTTTTTTTTTTTTACTTTGTTTTGTTTATTTGCTTCACACAATGACTTGTTGCCTCTGTGATAGCAGTTTTGATTTTCTCCCATTGTTCTGCTTCCTGCCCATTTGCTAGTGCATTCCTTAGGAGCTCACCTGTTTTGCCAAAATCAGCCCTCCTAAAGTCCAGTACTTTTGTCTTTGTATGGTTTGACTCTACAGATGTGTTTATCGTGAACCACACTGTTCGGTGGTCACTAGTTCCCAGATGGCTACCCACTTTTAAATCAGTGATCCTCTCACCATCTCCATTTGAGAGTACCAGGTCTAAGATTGCT
The DNA here is from genome assembly GCA_016271365.2 of Neoceratodus forsteri. NCBI lineage: Eukaryota > Metazoa > Chordata > Ceratodontiformes > Ceratodontidae > Neoceratodus > Neoceratodus forsteri. The sequence goes on from CM057452.1 coordinate 731,853,559, forward strand.
CCCTCCTGAGTGGGTTCCAACACTAGCTGTCTGAGGCATGCCCCCTGCAGGGCATCGAGAATTACCCTGCACTTGGATGTGGCTGCAGCACATGTACTCCAGTTAACATCTGGCATAGTCAGGTCCCCCATCAACAAAATCTCCCCTTTCTCTGCCATTCTAAGGATGCCTTCTAACATTTCTTTGACCATTTCCTCCCCCTGAGATGGGGGTCTGTATGCAATCCCTGTGCGGATTGAGGTGCTATTACCTGTCTCCAAGGTGACCCACAGTGCCTCCTCTCTTCCCCATTTACCCTTTAGTTCTGTTGCTTTGATTCCTTCTCTTACGTAGAGAGCTACTCCTCCTCCTCTTTTCCTCCTGTAGATTGCATACCCTGGTATGTTTACATTCCAGTCATGGTTCTCTGTGTACCATGTTTCTGTGACTGCCACAATATCCAGGTGACCCTCTTCCATCAAGGCTGCTAAATCAGGAAGCTTGTTACCCAGACTATGGGCATTGGTACTCATCACCCTCAATTTTTTTATGGTCTTACCTCTTTTAGCCCCATCCCTGCCCTTACTGTCTTTGTTTTTTTCTCCATTTACCTCCATCCTGCTCCCTATCGACCTCTCTACCTTGGTAGACATATGTCTTCACCTTGGAGTACTGAAAAGGTATGAACAATACAGATGCTGACACCCTCATCCTTCACATGGGAGCCAGTGGACTTGAATGATTCATGCAACTGTAAAAGCTTTATGTACAAAATTTGTGGATACAGATAGTGAGACATCTGACCATCACTCCAGGGCTATTGATGTTATGGGAGTCCACCCTGATGCTATACCTGAAGCCTATTACAACTTGGAGAGTTAGGACATTAGCCATTTTCCCCAGCCAAAGCAGGGAAAACAAAGATGGTCACAGCAGCAAGATTATGGACTAATAGGAGTCATTTCAACTCTGGAAAAAGGAAAGGGTCCAGACAAAGTGTTGCATGATCATCCAGATGTTCCAATGTTGTTGAGAGTGGAGCAAGTTGTCCTTGAAAGATGGACTTCTTTTCAGAACTGTGCAAGATCCCAAAAGAATGGTCACCTGTACCAGTTGGCACTGCTGTGAAAATACCACAAAGTTGTCCTCAGAGCATTACATGATGACACGGGACACCTTGGGTTTGAGCATACCCTGAACTATGTGCAAAGCCAATTTTATTGACTAAGAATTGTGTCTGACATGGCAGAGCACTGCAAGAACTTTGCTAGGTGTGTTCAGAGAAACACTTTGCCCAGGAAAGCAGCACCACTTGTAAATATTGAAACCACTGAACCATTAGAACTGGTATGTATGGACTTTTTGTCACTGGACCTGGACAGTAAAGTTTATGGTCATATTCTAGTAAAAAGTAAAAATTTTATTTTTATACAGGGAACAAATCTTTAAGCCAAAGGCCCAGTTTACAAGAAAGTCCTGTTTTCAACATGTTACCTATACATACATCCTATATAAAAATATAAAAAGTATATAAAAAGAAATAAAATATATAAGTAGGAATCAAAATAAAAATAAAAACAAAAACATGACAATATATTTACAATCAATAGTTAATTTAGCCCCTTAGTATCACTCAAACACCCTAGTTAGTCCATTCATTCACACTTCTAAAAACATTTAACATAGCTCCACACTATCAAATTCCAATATAATCTAACTATACATTGTACATAGAACTATAAATATAACAAAAAAAACATGTTTACACATTCATAACAATACTCAAACAGTTAATCATTACATTTCCCATAGCACATCCAAATAAATTCCTTCATTTAGGTATACCTAGAAGCATGTACATCTAACAAGACTTAATACTAACAATTCTTGTAAAAACTGGCTACACACTGGGATTAGGCGTACAGAATGAGGTAGGTCATTCCAATATTTAGCAGCCTGGTGGCATAGGGTTTTTTTCATCATATGTATTTTTGTTAGTAAACGCAACTATCTTATTTATTTGACAATTTCTATTTTGTCTTGAATTTACTTGATCACACCCTCCAAATAGACACTCATTAATGTAATGTTCTGGGTAATCTACATGGTATTTATAAATTCATTTTGGTCGCATCATGGCACATCTATTCTCAAGTGTTTGCCACTGTAGTGTGGTCAACATCGCACAGTGATGTGTTCTCAACTCACACCGTAGCACATATCTAGCAATTCTGTTATAGACAACGTCCAATTTTCTCAATAATGATTTATTAGCAGTTTGGTATATTAAATCTCTGTATGTTAGTATCGAGAGTAATAGTTGTTCAGCTACCCTTTTTCTATTACTCATATTTAAACAACTAGTTGTTCCCCACAACACCCCCACTCTTTTACTCTATGTATCAACTAGTAATTCAACATGATCACTAAAAGTCATTCCCTCATCAAATGTAATTCCTAAATATGTATAAGATGACACCTGTTCCAAATAAGTATCATTATTCACTTTAATAGTGAGTTGTTTTGTTTTTTTTTTAATTTGTGTAGATCCTAAATATAGCACCTTTGTTTTCTTCGTGTTCATTGCAAGGCCCAACCTGGTGACACCCCCCATGCAGTCAAAGTCTGCCTGCATTTTTCTTGTAATTCCATACTGTTATGTCCCACAGTCACTATTACAGTGTCATCGGCATACAGCCATATCTGTAAGTGTTGTATAACTTGAGGGTGGCCATTGTTAAATATCAAAAACAGTGGGGGTCCTAATATGGACCCCTGTGTCACTCCCCTATTTACTGGCCTTTTAGTAGAATAAACTCCATTTATTGTCACAAATTGTATACACTTCTCTAAGTATGATCTCAACCATTCCTTAGGACCTTCTTTAATTCCCATCCATTCTGTGGTTTGCAGCAGCAGGGAGTGGTCCACCAGGTCAAAGGCCTTGTATAGATCCATGAAGAGAACTGCTGTATCTAATCCCTTATGTAGGGAGGTGCTAATAAGATTATTGAACTCAATTAGGGCAGATGTTGTAGAAAAACCTTTACGGAACCCTGATTGGTAAGGAGTAATTAATCTATACTTCTCTATATAACCCATCATTTGAGTATGTACATGTCTGTCCAAACATTTTGCCAAAATAGACAATAAAGCAATAGGTCTATAGTTATTTAACTCTGTTTGTTTACCCCCTTTGTGTATGGAGGTGACTTTATTCGCCCTCTGTTGTTGTGGAAACTAACTTTCCTGCAGACTTCTGTTAAATATGTTTGTTATTATGGGTGCTATATACTTAGCCGCTATTCTCAAAAATCTCCCTTCCAAACAATCTGTACCCATTGCTTTATGAATATTTATTTTATTTAATCCCTTCTGAACCTCAGACACCGTTAAGATCTTAAATCGAAAAGTTGGTTGAGAACCTTGGAAATCATCTATACCTTGTGGATTTTGAAAGCCCAGAGTACCTACTGATTGGGCAATGCCAGGTAAGTGCACAAAGAAATTATTTAAAGAGTTTGCTATTTTATTTGTATCTTCAGTCAAAGACCCATTTATTTCAAGACAAAAGTTGTTCTTAACACCCTGCCCCGGTCTGGACAAGGAATTAATGGTCTTCCAGAACTTTCTAGCATCAGATTCCGCAGTCAGTTTATCCTTATAATATAGGATCTTTGCCTTCTTTATTTGTTGTTTACATTTGTTTCTTTTTTGGTTTTACAAGGTCCAATCATTCATCTGTTTTGTTTTTCTTGCTTTCCCCCCCAACACCTATTTTTTACTCTAATACTTTTTAAAATCATATTGTTTATCCAAAGAAGTTTAACTGGGCTTTTGCTTTGTTTTGTTTTTTTTTATTTTTGGGGCATGCGTATCACATAAATTAATGAAGGTTTCCGTGAAGTATTCCAATGTTGAATCTAAATCTGGTATAATTTAATACCTATCCCATTTTTTCCTCTCTACACTTAACAGAAAACTAGTTTCTGAAAAAATATTTCATGTTCCTTACTCATGTATTATTATTGGGTACTACCATTTTCTGTTTTTGCCCTGTCTTTATGTTTCCCCATATTGGGCTATGATCTCCAAGACAAGGTGCTAAGACTCCTGTAGCCTCGACAGTCATCGAATAAGATGTAAATAACAAATCCAATATTGCTCCTTTTTTAGTCGTATTTGTATATCTTGTAGGTACCTGTATGTACTGAACTACTCCTAATGTTGACATTATTTCCTTCAAGGACCTTCCCCTTCCTTCTTCTCAATTACAATTAAAATCGCCCATAATAACTATACGCTTGTCCCCTACAACCCCTCATATTGTATTAATTGTTCCCTCTATCTGTTCCATTTTTGTTTTTGGTGGAAAGTAAACCACAGAAATAGCCAAATCCAATTTTGTAACCTTTACTGTTATAATTTCTATTTTATATAAACTTCCTTTATATAGTATTTCAATATGCCCCAGGCTATTTTTTGTGTACAGAACAACCTCCCCTCCCTTTTTTAGTCTATCCTGTCGACATAGTGTATAATCTAGTATACCAAGTTCATTATCCTCTATTTATTTTGTCAATCAAGTTTCTGTTTGGCCCATTATATCTGGTAAGTGTTCCCCAACCATTACTCTCACGGTGTCCATTTTATTTCGTATGCTTCTGGCATTATCATTTAAGACTTTTATTGTTTTTAAAACTTCGGGCCCTGGATTTAACTCAACACCCCATCCCAGTATTAACAGTGTAAGGACAACAACAGCAACAGAGGTGTGTTTCCTGCCTAATCCTTTTTTTAAATTATAAGAGTTTAGAACTATTACCATGCCCTGTTGGTGCCACTGTTTACATTTGTTTGTGAAGATATTTCTTCTATTTGTAATTTCATGCAACTGTTGGGTTTGAAAAGAGGATGCAGGCCAATAATCTCCCAGCTTTCTTTCTTGCAAATCCCCTGTTGTTATCCCTGCAAACTAGTGTAAAGTCAAACTCAAAAACATCAAACAGTACATTTTAATTTAACAACAATGTCAAGTGTTATATAATCCTATACAAATTACAAACTCTCTTATCAATTTAATATATTTAAAAGGGACACATAAATTCAATCTCCCAATATGTAATGGGTATCTATGTTACCATAAGAGGGAGAAAATAGCAAGAGCACATTAGGCACTTACTTTTTATAATTGTTCCCTAACTTTTATTTACTTTATGTAAACTCGTCTGGCCTCCAAAGGGGGCACTTTTCAAACTTTTACAATAAACCTCAGGGTCAGATGGGTATAGTGCTAGATATCTTAACTCCCTATGTAAACCTTTTTTTAAAACTCCAAGGCCCGGATATTCAAACTGCGCCATTCTGAGGCGCAAGCCCTTGTGCTGCTCAAAATAGTTGCGCAGGGGTGTGGCCGGGGCGATATTCAAAGGAGTTGCGCTATTGAGCAACTCCTTTGAATATCATCCCAGCCATAGCCACTGTGCATGGCGCAGTGGAACTTGCGCCACCGCAAGTTGTCAGAGTTGAGCATTAAATTTGCGGTGGCACAAGTACCATTGCGCCATGTGCAAATTTCCGATATTCAAAAGGTGACATGCAAATGGGGCCATAATTCATGCAAGGTGCAGGGGGGGCCATTTGCATCTGATTATGGCCCCATTTGCATGCCATTAGCATGTAGGTGCGCCGATCCCCGAGGACTTGCACCTGGCGCCCTGCCAGGCAACGGCCGTCGAGGACCGGCGCACCCTGCAACCGATCAGCGGGCACAATGTGAAAACAACCCCGCCCACATCTCCCAATGCCTGATCGCGGGCAGAATGTATCATGACAACACCCCAAAAAGCTCCCAATGCCCGATCGCGGGCAGAGCGTATCATGACAACACCCCCAAACAGCTCCCAGTGCCCGATGGCGGGCAGAGCGTATCATGACAACCCCCAGTGCCCGATCGCGGGCAGAATGTAAAAGCCCCCAACTCGAATATCTCCTGGTGGTCCGGTGGACCGTAATGCCCGATCGCGGGCAGAATGTCAGTGACACCCCCAAACATCTCCCTGGTGTCCAGTGTCCCCCACCCCACCCACCAACGGCTCCCACCACCCGCTCCCCGCAGCCGGCGGCGGCAGCATCCCACCCGCCTGCGGTCTCGACCGCTACTGACTGACGTCGGATGGGGCTGCGCGGTCATTGTGCAGCTGATCCATGGGCGGTAGCCCATACCGCATATGACAGTCCAGATCATCTGGACCGTCATACGGTAGCGGCTGCGCCATTGGCTCTAGCTCTGCAGCAATGGGCGTGCAGCCCACCGACAGAAGTCGGTTGCAGCAGGCAGGCAGGTGGGATGCTGCCGCCGCCTGGGCCGGGGAGCGGTGGTGGGGTCATGGGTGGGTGGGGGGACACCTAGACACCAGGGAGATGTTTGGGGGTGGTCACTGGACATTCTGCCCGTATCGGCATTACGGTCCACTGGACCACCAGGGAGATATTCGTTAGGGGGTTTTTACATTCTGCCCATGATTGGGCACTGGGGGTTGTCATGATATGTTCTGCCCGCGATCGGGTATTGGGAGATGTTTGGGCGGGGGGAGGGGGTTGTTTTATGTTCTGCCCGCGACGGGCTGGTGGGGGCACAGGGACTGAGTTGGGGGCCAGCCACGGTGGCAGCTGCTGTGTTGGCCTGCAATGCAGCAGCTCACCTGTGGGTGGCCCTCAACTGATCCTTTTGGCTCAAAGTTGTGCAGGCGCGGGTTGGGGTTGCGCCTGCACAACTCTACCACAACCCGACTGAATATCGGGTTGCGCAGTTTTGCATGGTTCCTTCCCCTCCTGTTGAGCATGCATTCATTTGCATTGCGCTGTTGCTCAACCTGTTTTCAGTGGCGCAACTGCCTCCTGCTGAATATCGCAGAATGGCGCAATGTAGGACTTGCGCATGCGCAACCCTGTTGCGCATGGCGCAACCCTTTTGAATATCTGGGCCCAAGTCACTAATATAACTCTTTCCCTATATACTGATTTAAGTTTAACCCAGTGTTCCAAGTCCTTGTAGCAATTTGTATTTCTTTGCTACCGAGTGGCATTTGCACCACTCACGCTCGTGCTATGAGTCGCGCAATGCTCTTATCTTGCTCTGCCCTTCCTCCTTTTGTGATGAGTGTGCTCTGTTCCCCTTCTTCCTGCTACTGTTGCACACCACAGACTCTCCAGTGTACCCGGGACACAATTACAGCAAAGGTCTCAGTCACAATAGATAGAAGCACTGGCACAGAAATCACAATAGCAGCAGTAAACTCATTGCTTGCAGTAAAGTACCCAGTCACTGATATTTACTAGCAGGATATAGGCTATAACAGACAGTTAAATTGCAAGCTGCACCATGCTGTTCTTCCACCTTAGAAGTTGTAAAGGTACCTGCAGCACCCACACTGTGAGCTGCACGATGCCTTTATCTTGCTCTGCCCCTCCTCCTTTTGTGACGAGTGTGCTCCATTCCCCTTCTTCCTGCTACTGTTGCACAGCACAGACTCTCCTGTGTACCAGGAACACAATTACAGCAAAGGTCTCAGTCACAATAGATAGAAGCACTGGCACAGAAATCACAATAACAGCAGACAACTCGTTGCTTGCAGTAAAGTACTCAGTCACTGATATTTACTAGCAGGATATAGGTTGTAATCACCTATAGTCATCACCAACCACTGCACAAGGTTTGCACAAGCCTACCCAACCAGAAATCAAACTGCCTGGACTGTTGTGCAGAAGCTTGAGACTTTGTAATGTATTATGGTATACCCCAGCGTATTCACTCCAGTCAAGGGCCCAACTTTTAGAGCTACCTAGTGAAAGAATATTTTGCTGCCCATGGTATTCAGCAGTCCTGCACTACTCCCTATCATCTTCAAGGGGACCTACAGCCTGAAAGATTTAATCATACCTTGTTAGACATGTTAGGTATGCTGGACCCTGAACAGAAAAGAAATTGGAGCCAGCACATCCCCCAGAACTCTGCCCATCAGCGGAGACTGAACTCGGGGATTGCCAGAGCCTGTAAGAGATAAAGTGTCCTGCACTACAGCCTGACTGTTGTGTAGCACTTCCCGCCCGTCCCAACCAGGGTCGGTGCTTCATTTATTGCTGCTGGCAGGTCACATGTCACATCACGTGACCTACCCTTCTTTTTACTAAGTGTCCACTTTCCCATTTGTAGCTTATAGACACCAACCACAAGGGGTTGCTGCACTCTCCACTCTAGCTCCTCTCTCAACTCTTCACCCCTTCCTAGCAACTGTTTGCTAACCTACCCACTAGAGGTCCCTGCAGTTCCCTTTGAATCCTCTCTGCCACCTACTTTCCTCGCTCCTCCCATCAGCCTACCACTAAGCACCTGGCAGCCTCAAACCTGGTACCCTTTTTTCCAAAGTCTACTGACTAACCACTAAGCCAATTAACCAGGCCAACATCTTCCTCTACTTTCAAACTCTTAACCCTTCCTCCCTCCTTTTCTGAATTAAAAAACTTTCTATACTCTGTCCCTAAGCTGTGATCAAACCCAGTACCCTTGCAGTCAGAGTCAGCAGCTCAACCTCTTAACCACTTTGTCTACCTGTTTTATTCCTACTTTCTATGCCTTTTAGTCTCTTACCCCCCCCCACCTGCCAAAATATAAGTTTACCACTTCTCTCTTGCTGCCTTTGCAGGCTTTGAACTCTGCACCCTCACTGTCAGAGTCAGCAGTTCTACCACTCAGCTAGCACACCTGTCTATTATTTCTGCAGGATTTCAAACTCTAAAAAACACTCTAACCCTCAGACACTGCTAAAGTGTTATCTGATTGTCCCTGCAGACCTTGAACCCAACTCCCTTCTGCTACAGCCACTGGCTGAGCTTATTCCTACTACCCTGGCCAAGACTTGAACCTAGTGCCCTGTGCACCTCAGGCACCAGCTCTGCCACTATACCAAAGCAGCAACTACAGTTAGAGGTGACCTCTCACTACTATCTCCCCTCTATCATCCTAGTTCCCCCATTCTTTCTTCACCTCAGCTCCCCACCCTTACCAACTATGCATGTAACCCTGCTCACCGCCTCTCTTCTCCTCCTCCTTCTTTTGCCTTCCACCAACCCCTATTGTCCCTATTAACCCTCAGCCTCACTACTCCAGTGTTCCTACCTACCCTTCTGTCCTCCCTCCTCCTTTACCACTGCTCCTCCCCCTCCCTCCTCCTCCACACACCCATATGCTCCCCTCCACCTCACCCCCATCCAGACATTACCTTTCCTCCCCCGGCTCCCTTGCGCATCTGATCACGCAAGCCTTCTCTGCCTGTGCTGCCCTACCCACCCCTGTGCTACGGAAACCCCTTTCTCATCCTATCGCTCCAGGCGAACCTCCATCTGCCACCCTCTTACCAGAGCAGTTCTCCTCCTCCTACTCCTGACAGGGAACATACATCCCAACCAGGCCCTGCCCCTCACACCCACCCACCAGCCCACTGGTCTCCAAGTAGCCTCCATGAACATATGCAGCCTGCTGAAAAATTTGGCCCTACAGTGCTGGGCCTTGCTCATCAACCAGACATCATAGCCCTGGTTGAAACCTGGCTGTCCAAATCCACCCCTGACTCATTTGTCTCCTCCCAGGCTATACCTTATACGGGAGGACTGAGTAGGCAAACGAGGGGGCTGTGCAATCTACACTAGGGACACAATGCGGACACACACTCCCACCCTGCCCTTGTAAATGGGGCCCAGGCTCTTACCCTCAAACTCACCCGGACCCCTCTAGGAGCCCTATCTATCTCACCACGGCCTACGTTCCCCCAAAGAACCAGCACCCGGCCCTGGTATCTTTAACTGACTACCTGGCCACCCTCCAACATAAGGCGGAACAAATCCTAGTTGGGGACCTTAATGTAAATTGGCTCAGCACCTCCTCTTCCATGATCCGAGACTCATTTGCCGCCCAAGACCTGACGCAACTCGTCACCCAGCCCACGAGAATAAACCCTAAGAGAGGTACCAGCACCCTTCTGGATGTTATTATAACCAACTGACCCAAAAAAATCCAAAACATCCAGGTCCTACCAGACTCCCTGAGTGACCACTCCCCTATCCTATTTCATTGGGCAGTCCCCAATCCCAAACCCAAAGCCCAGACCACCCTCCGCAGGCACCTCCGCCCTGGTGGGCTGAAAAAACTTAAAGTATTCCTCACCCAGATAAACTGGTCCCCATTCATCGTGCAACCCGACATTGCGCTGCCCTCGCTTCTTCACACACACCTTCAACATGGCCTGTGATCTCTTTGCACCTTCACCAAATCCAGTCCAAAAGCAGAATGCACCCTGGGTTAGCCCTGCCCTTCTACAATTACTAAGAAATCGGGATAACCTCTGGCACCTTGCCACTGAAACGGGTCGTCTGTCTGATAGGCAGGCTTACAATGCAGCCCGGAATAAGTGCTCTTGGGCCATCCGGAAAGCCAAGGCCGACCATTACCAGGCCACCATTACCTCCTCCTGGGGCTCGGCCCAGACTTTCTGGGATAATATTAAACAACTTAACGGAAAATCTCGCTCCCCTGCCCCATCCCAGCTCACTAGAAATGGCACTACCACCACCGAGCCTGCCACCATAGCTAACTGGCTCAACACTGCTTTCACTGACCTTAGCTCAGTCCTCCCTAGTAATTTCTTTGACCCTCCCCAACCAACCTCCCCTGTCTTTAGCACCCCAGCTTCCACCTATGAAGTTTCCACCCGGAAGCCAGACCCATCCTAATCAAAGCTTTGAATAGCAACAGTCCCGCAGTGACTCACTGGACCCCAGTATCCTCAGGCTGGTGCTAGATGAAGTCCTTGCCCCACCTCACATGACATTAACCGATCACTCTGCCTGGGACAATTTCCCATGGCTTGGAAAACAGCCATAATCACACAATTTTCATAAAGGGGCGACAGGTCATCGGCCAACAACTACCGGCCAATCTCCATCCTCCCCCCCATCTCAAAAGCCCTGAAGAAAGTGGTGGCCATCCAAATCACTGATTATCTGGCTAAGCATAACATCTTATGCCCAGAGCAACATGGCTTCCATGCTGGTCACAGTGCCAGCACTGCCCTAATTGAATTCTCCAACTTCCTACACACCTCCTTGGATACCAGCTCCCTAGCTGGTGCAGTGTTCATCGACCTCTCAAAGGCTTTCGACACCGTCTCCCATCCACTTCTGCTGAATGCTCTCTGCCACACTGGTCTCTCGGCTGGCCCCCTAGCATGGTGCACAAGCTATCTTGCCGCTTGATCACAATGTGTGAAAATCAATGGGATACTCTCCGATACCCGTCCCATTCACTCTGGGGTCCCCCAAGGCTCCATCCTGGGCCCCCTTCTCTTCTCGCTCTATCTGAACACCCTGCCCAGTGCATGCCCTGGCAAAATTCTCCTGTATGCAGATGACGCTGTCCTTTTTGCCACCCACCGCAATCCCGTCTCCCTTCAGGACACCCTACAGCAGTCTTTCAATAGTGCCGAAGCTTGGTTTAAGGAGCGCAGACTCGTCATCAATCTTAAAAAGACCAAAGCTATGCTCTTTTCCCACCCCCAAAACAAAGCTAGCAACCACCCACTCTATATCCTTCCTAGTACCAATCAGCCACTGGAACAAGTCTGCTCCTACAAATACCTTGGGGTTACCTTCGACTCAGCCCTCACATTTCACAACCACATCGATGCCCTAACATCTGCCGCTAACACACGGCTTGGCATCCTCTTCCGCCATAGAACCTGTCTTCCCCCAAATGCACTCCGGCTCGCTGTTACGTCATCCGTTTTGTCCCTTGTAGACTATGGTCTACCAGTCTATGGTGCTGCCGACACCACTGCACTCAAAAAAATTCACCTAACCCTGAATAAAGCCTGCAGACTGATTACTGGTGCCCCAGGCTCACACACCCTGTCAGCTGTATGTCGAGGCTAAACTCCTTTACCACGGATGAATGGCTCCGATATCAAACCTGTCTCCTCACTAAAAAAACTCTACTCGGGCTCTCCCCCCCTGGGGTAACGGCATCCATCCACCAGAGCCCTCCCACTATTGCAACACGGTCATCCAACAAGACCACTCTAATGGTCCCCAGATCAAGAACCAGCCGTGGCCAGAGGTCCTTCTGCTACAGAGCCCCATCCTGGTTTAACTCTCTCCCTGCCCCCATCACCAATGCCACCACCATCTCCAAGTTCAAAACCACCCTTTGAAACCAACTCTTCAACACCCGTAGCTGCTCCTGTCTCTGAAAGTAGCCTCCACCTCGACTTCTCATGACAACGCCCTCCGGGCAGCTAGCCATCCCCACCACCGCTTCCTGGTACACCGTGCCTATGTCTAACCTGGCCAGTGCCAGCTGTTTCATTGTATACCTATTAGATTGCTCAATTTTTGATACCAACTTGTGTAACAACTGTTCTCAATTACATGTACCCTGTAACCTAAATGTATTTGTCTGACCTCAGTGTGACGTGGTGCCTCTGTTGAACGCCTATTGTTTTGCAAACCTATGCTATGTAACCAAAAACACTATGTATGTCTTTAATGTGACGAGGTACCTTTGGAAACGAGCCTCTGGCTCAAAGGTTGTAAACTGATTTTACAAATAAATAAGTCAGTGCATACCTACAATTGTACCCAAAACAGTGCTACAGATGCTTCATCTTACCTTTTAATGTTTGTCGAGAAGCCTGTCTGCCAACTGATCTAGCTTTCAGCATGTTTACTGATGGAACCTCCAAAAAGTCTTACCTTGAATACACAGAACGACTAAAAAAGCAACTGCAAGAAGCCTATCGGTTGGCTATAGAAGCTGCCGGCAAAGTCAGAGCTGCCAATAAACTCAGATATGCCCAGAAAGTGCAAAACCAAGTGTTATAAGTTGGAGGTAGAGTTCTCCTCATAAACCTGGGACTTCAAGGAAAGCACAAGATAGCTGACCGTTGGTTTTCTGAACCATATGTTGTCCTTGAAAAGTAAACTGATTTACTTGTGTATCATATTCATCAAGAAAGTGGCAGGGGTATTGTCAAAACTGTTCACCGAAACCACCTTCTGCCTATTGGTCAGCTCAAACCCATTTCAGAGACTGTAACAGAGTCTGGACCGAGACCTGCCAGAACTCGAAACCGGGAACAAGCCCCAAAAAAGATGACAGTAACTATTCCTGATCCAGCATTGAGCAGAGGACCACATATGCACCCTGAACTAACAGACACTGGAAATGCTCAAGAGGAAGAGGAAGTGTATTGGTATCAACCTCCTGCAGAAGTATCCAGAGAAATGATGACTTCTATGGGTTGACCACAAGCAGATAGTGAAGAGACAGACTTTGTCTACAGTGTAGACCCTAATGCCAAGCCACTAGAGACAAGTGACACCCCAGTCAAAACTCAAGAGTCACTTTTTGCTGATGTGGATGTAGAGGCCTTGGTGGAGGACTGGTCAACAAAGACTGATAGGACCCTTGTTATTCCAGACCAGATCCTTGTGCTGGGGACAGTGCCCAGAGTAGGTAGTGCACACGCCCTATTCCTATGGAAGATGTAGCAGTCTCTGCAAGCCTAATAGAGCAGTTAAGCCTCCTGTGAAATTAACTTATGACCATCCTGGTGCCACCACTAAAACCACTGTACAAGTGGTGCATATGTACATGGTGCCCACTGTTTATTCCTTGTTCCTAGTAGACTGCTCCTGCACTGAGTTGCATGTTGGGGTTGGCAACCCTACTTACAATGTGTCTAACTGGGGAAAACTGATATAAATTGTGTTGCAAATACAGTATGTTTGTATGTGTTTAAGCTGATGCATAACTGACAGTGAGGATGGAAATGCCTGATAGTTAGGAACTGATTTGTTTAGTCAGAAATGTTCCTAAAGAAAAAGGTGTGTTGAACTTTAATGGCTTATCAAGGACACAAAGGTTTCGGGAGGGGAGCATGTAAGCCCCTTACCCAGGGTGGGCTTATCTTTTGGGGGCTGCACCCTGCTGCATCTTCATTCTGCCTCCAGTCCCTGTTGAAATTGGGACTGGAGGGCTTCACAGTGGTCCTTGGCAGGATCCAGGCCTTCACACCCTCTGCAGCTCCTCAGCAGTGGGTGCTAGCATTTTTCTGTCCCTTGGCCCCATCAGAGATGGGGGGGCAAAGTCCTAAACTGTTTCCATGCCTCCAGGTGCTTGGGGGATGTTGTTCAGTTCATGGGGCAGCCGTGAAGTGGTGGACCAAATAAAAAAAAAAGTCGCCATGCACCAAATGTGCATGAACACCTCAAAGTGCCAAAATACTTAAAGGAGCCATGGCTTTGGCTGTGAGCACTGGAAATGGTGCAAAAGGGGAAAATGTATACATTGGGAGCCCAGATGGGCTATAGAGGGCTCCTACAATCTAAGTAAAATATTTCTGGCTCCTGGGGCTGGAGACTGGCCTCCACAAATGCTATATCTGACAGCAGTGTTCCTTAGTAGGCAATGACCAGACATGTTTTCAACAAAACTCATACATGGACCTGTGCATTAATAACCAGTCACCCTGTACATAATTCTTGCACAACATTCATGCAACCACCAAAGAGATGTATGCCAGTTGAGAAACAATGTGGCGATTCAACCAGATAGTCGCCAGGCATTCATCCATCCTGCTTACGTATGCCAGTCCTGCCAGCTATTGCCACAAAGTCCAGGGGTGGACCTTCTGGGAAGAGAGGCTGCACTGTTGCAACTGTCTACTGGAGCTCAACCTGTATTTGGAGGGTCATGCTGAATGCTGTCTTGACATTGTGGGGGGAAATGTCACATAGTGCCAGTCATGCGGATGGGTTGCTGGGTACATCTGCATTGCCCTGCTTCTTGTAACTAAGTCTGTCAGTGACAGGAAGATGAGCTTCCAACCCACCACCCAGAATCCACCAACTCATGTTCCTCATCCTGCGGCCAGGGCAACATAAAGCTGGCTCAGGTGACAGCTGTAGTTTCCCTTCGATAATCTGCTCACTTTGTGCAGCTAACAGCAGGCCAGGCTGTATATTCATTCTTCTCAACTCTTCTAGAAAGTAGCACAAGGTGATTCATAAATATGCACCATGCATCTGTGGCAGCATCAGGACCAGCAACAGCAGTCGGGTGCAGTATCACATCTGTGCCAAACAGAGCCTTTTGAACATGATGCAAATAGCAACACAGTTAGTGCTCATCCACCACTCCATCATCCCTATAGAAGTGCAGATGATGCCCAGATCTGTACCACATTAGGAGCCCTGCATACCTAGTCCTCCTTTATGATAGGCAAGTCCTCCACATATCTTGAGCTGGACATGCACAGTAACCATTTGGAGCTCCAACAATACTGCAATGCTCCCTCCACAACCCACATACTGTACACATGACTGAATGATTCATGTGACCTTTAGACACTGATGCAATGTCTGTTAGTGTCAACTGACATGACTGGTTCTGCATACTAACTATAGGTACCCTACTGACGATTGTTAATCGGGTGTAGTACCATCTGGTTACAGCATTTCACAGCTTTGCTGATGGCTGTCTTACACTACTACTGTAGCTACGGCACCTCATTTACAGCAGGATGTGTGGTCAGACCAGTGACTAACTCTCAGACAGTTGTTGTTTTCCATTCTTTGGCAGCTTATGTTCCAATAGTTTGGCCAACAGCCCTGCTCTCATGTGGTGCATGGTGCTCGTCATCATCTAGACCCTCTGCCGCCCCATTCTTGTTACTTCAATAGACCAGCACTGGCTGGTCTAACCACTGATGGGACCTGAAGGCTTTGGAAATCCCACATTAGGGGATGATGCAGCAGTGTTGTACCCCTAGTCCTCTTTCCACTATGGCACAGCCAAGGTAGTCTGGTGCAGATGGCCCCACTTGCAGTGCAAGCAGCATTGTAAAATCAGGAATGATACACTGTCTGGTGCAGGGTGTCCCTTGTGTAATTTCTGTTTGACACAAGCACCGCACATCATTCCCTGGCCTTTGAAAATACAGCCCTCAGTTTTTTCCAAGATCAGTTCTTGTGTGCTTAGTTGTTAGTAAAGGTATGCTGAAGGGCTAAAAAGCACAATAAATATCTTATCCACTACAGGTCCCAGAGAAATAGTTGCACAAAGGCCATCCTGTCTACAAAATCCCTACATTTCAAAGCCAACCTCCAAAATAACTTCAACTCTCCTACTAAATTCTGGAAAGCAATTCATTCCCTATTTGACCCCCTACATAGTCTGCCACTCCCATCCTCATCTTTAATGGTTCAGGCGTGTCTGACCCTGCCTTGGTTGTTGGTTACTTCAATGAGTTTTTCGCAAGTGCTGTACCCCTCCAGCTACTGACTCTCCTATGGTCTCCTCCTCTCCTCTCCTCTCGCCCATACCTCCCCTAGGTTTAATTTTCATCCTGTCACTATACATGAAATCCTGCATGCCCTGTCATTCCTTAACCAGTGAAAGTCCAACCCTGACTGGATTGATCCCAAACTCCTCCACCTCTCTGCTCCTGCTATTGCAGCTCCACTTTGCCACCTCCTCAACCTCTCTTTCTTCCTCTGTTCTGTCCCTTAGTCCTGGAAGAGTGAAAAAGTCCTTCCACCTTTCCTCCCCAGGAAACTTCTGCCCTATCTCCTTTCCCTTGACAAGTTCCAAGAGAGGCTAGTTTACTCTAGAGTACCTTACCTCTTCCAATTTCCTCTCCCTTTTCCAGTCTGGCTTTTGGAAACACCATTCTACTGTTTCCTCATTGCTTTGTGTCACTGACTTTATCTTCTCATGGATGGATCAGGGACACATAACAGCCACCATTTTCATTGATCTGGCCAAAGCCTTTGACTCAATGTCCCAGTCCCACCAGTTCCTCCAGGGCAAACTGAGTTATGCAGGCCTCTCAGTTCCTGCAGTTCAATTGTTCTATCCCTACCTACAGGCCATCAACAGTCAGTTCAGGTTGGAGACACCTTATCATCTCCACTCCCCATCAAGGCCAGGGTGCCACAAGGTTCCATTTTTGGCCCTATCCTGTTTTCCATTTTCCTAAACAACCTCCCTTCCATCTGTACCAACTCACTTATACACATGTACGCAAATGCAAAAAAGTGCAATATTATGCACCTAGGGAGATGGAATCCTAGGGCTGAGTATGAACTAGACAGGGTAACACTGGAGGCTATCACAGAGGAAAGGGATCTAGGGGTGGTCATAGAAGACAACCTCAAAGTGGCTAACAGTGCAACAAAGCATCTGGAAAGTCTAACAGAATGCTAGGGTGCATAGGGAGGGGTATAACAAGTAGAAGGAGGGAAGTGGTGGTACCATTGTACAGCTCCGTAGTAAGGCCTCATCAGTACTGTGTTCAAGTTCTGGAGGCCCATCTCCAAAAAGACAGACAGGATGGAGACGGTACAGAGGAGGGTGACAAAATGGTGTCGGGAATGCAGCATAAGTCATATGATGAGAGACTCAGAGCTCTAAATATGTACTCCCTGGAGGAAAGGAGAGAGAGGGGGACATGATAGAGACCTTCAAATATCTAAAGGGGATCAACAGAGTACCAGAGGGGAGCATCTTTCACATGAAGGTAAATAGCAGAACATGGGGCACAGCATGAGAATAGAAGGTGGAAAACAGAGGGAACTTGAGGAAATTCTACTTCACTGAAAGGGTGGTGGAGAGATGGAACAGTCTCTCCCAGGAAGTGGTGGGGGTGGCCACGGTTCAGGGATTCAAGAATGCCGGGATAGGCACAAGGGATTTATCAAGCTAGGGTGAAGTGGGGGCTTGTAGCATTTAGGGTACTGCGTGCAGTTCTGGAGACCCAATCTCCGCAAAGACATAGATAGGATGGAAGCTGTCCAGAGGAGGGCAACTAAAATGGTGCAGGGTCTGCACCGGAAGACATATGAAGAAAGACTAAAGGAGCTTAATATGTATAGCCTCAAGGAAAGAAGGGAGAGGGGGGACATGATAGAAACTTTCAAGTACCTCAAGGGAATCAACAAAGTCCAAGAGGGTAGCATCTTTCAAAAAAAGTGTGCAAGAACAAGGGGGCACAATTTGAAGATAGAGGGAGGCGGCTCAGAGGTAATTTAAGGACGTATTTTTTCACAGAGAGGGTTGTGGATGCATGGAACAGCCTTCCGGAGGAGGCTGTGGAGTCAAAAACAGTGGTGGAATTCAAGCATGCATGGGACAGTCATAAGGCCATTCTAGGGGGTGGGGGTAGGAAGAAGTAGGCTGCTGGTTAACTAGGATCTGCAGCTTATCCAGTAGGTAGGAAAATGGGCAGACTGGGTGGGCCAAGCGGTCCTTATCTGCCATCAAATTCTATGTTTTTATGTTAAGCATTGGACAGAGGGATAGGGCAGACTGGATGGGCCACAAGGCCCTTATCTGCCAACAACATCTAAATGACGCTGTTATCCATCGACCGTATCTGTGGAAAACCTGCTTCAATAGGATTTTCACAATGTCCTGTAGTGGTTTCATGCCAACCATCTCCGGGTCAGCACCAAAAACATGGTGTGCATCACCTTTGGTACCAGCCAGAAATTTGCCAGGCTCTCGAGACTTCCAGTTTTCACCATGCTAGATGAGTCCCCACTCAAAGATGTGGAATCCTTCAAGTACTGTACCTTGGGTGTGTGGCTAGACAATAAGCTCAACTTTCTCTGCCTGCATTATTGCCATCCATGGGAAACTTCGGCCAAAGTTGAGTGCCCTGTGCTGAAATAAAGACTGCCTTCCCCTGCTGGTCCACCATGAGCTAGTCATCAAAATGGTGCTTCTGTTTTTTGACTATGCGGATGTGGTCTTTGGTCCAGCCCCCTCCACTTCCCTTGCCAGACCTGATACTATCTATAGTGCCTTTTACTGATTTGCAACAAACTCACCTCCTTGTTCATGCCATTGCTCCCTCTACTCCTCCCTTTCCATTCCACCCTAACATAACATCATCAGTTGCTCTTTTCCTCTTTTACCTCTAGACACTGATTTGGTTCACTTCCCTCCTACCTGTCATCACTTCTCTCTCTCCAGCCTCATCTGCCCCATGATCTCTCCCAGAGACCAGTGTACATTCTCCATCCCTCAACCTCATTCCTCTGCTGGCCAACCTTCCTTCTCTTGTTGACTCTCAATTCTATGGAACCAGTGCTTCTCATCCCTCCATCACTCCACCACCACAGATTCCTTCAGATATCAGCTGAAACTCCTTCCATCTCCGACCTTCTTCAGTTTCCCCTGCTCAGCCTTGTTGGCATTATGATTGCAGCAACTTAAGTTCTGGGTCTTTTCCCCTCTCTAAACTTGTTTGATACAAGTATTGCCTGTTCTTTTTGAGCAAACACTGCTATGGCAGTGTTTCTTTGTATTTATCAAGAGCACTTGGCTTGGCTTGGTTTGCATAACTACACTTTGTAACATTCCATGATGTACCTGTATCTTTTTGTTAATTATTTTGTATTGTGACTACGCTTTATGGATGTAACTTTAATTTGCACATAATTTAACACAGATATTGATGACAGATAAGGACCACTAGGCCCATCCAGTCTGCCTATATATCCTACCTTTGTTAGCAGCTGCTGACCCTTCTTGGTCATTAGCTTTAGCCTCTCCTTCCCACTTCTAGGGTTCCCTTATGCCAATCCATGCATGTTTAAATCCCCCCACTGTGCTTGCTCCTACCACTTCCTGAGGCATGCTATTACATGCATCCACCACCCTTTCTGTGAAATAAAACTTCCTCACATTTCCCCCTTAACCTGCCCCCTTCAATCTCATATTGTGCCCCTCATTCTTGTACCTCTCCTATACTGAAAAATGTCACCAACCTACACCTTGTTTATGCCCTTAAGATACTTAAAGGTTTCTATCATTTCTTCCCATTCTCTTCTCTCTTCCAGTGTATATATATTGAGGTCTTTTAATCTCTCTTCATATGTCTTCTGGTGCAAGCCCTGCACCATCTTATTCACCCTTCTCTGAACTGCCTCCACTCTGTCTATGTCCTTACAAAGATGCAGCCTCCAGAACTGTACACAGTATTCGAGATGAGGCCTCACAAGTGTTTTGTATAGTAGCATTACTAATTCCCTCCTTCTGCTCATGATACCCCTTTCTATGCGCACACCAACATGACACTGCCCGCTCTACAGCCTTTGCACTCTGTTTTGCCACCTTTAGGTTATCTGAGATGATAACTTCCAGGTCCCTTTCTTCCCTGGTGACTGCAGCAACTCCCCCTTCCCCCATCCTGTAGTTCTCTTCACGGTTTCTGCACCCCAGGTGCATGATTTTGCATTTCTTCATACTGAACCTCAGTTGCCACACTTTAGACCATTTTTCCAGCTTTCCTAAGTCCCTCCTTATTTTCTCCACCCCACCTGGAGTGTCTACCCTGTTGCCGATCTTGGTGTTATCCACAAACAGGCAAACCATGCCTTCTAGCCCTTCTGCAATGTCATCAATAAAGATGTTAAAAAGGACTGGTCTCAGGAATGACCCCTGAGGTACCCCACTGGTAACCCTCCTTTCCTCAGATTGGATCCCATTCACCACCACCCTCTGCATCCTGTCCCCTAACCAGTTTATAACCCAGTTCACTACCTTGTGACCCACACCAAGGCTACCTAACTAGCAAACCAGCCTTTTATGTAGAACGGTGTCAAAGGCTTTGCTGAAATCGAGGTAGGTGACATCTACTGCTCCCCCCAATCCACGTCCTTCATCACCCAGTCAAAAAAAATCTATCAGATTTGTTTGACATGACTGTCCTGCTGTGAATCCATGCTGCCTCAGAGCCTGGGCTTCACTGGATTCCAAGTGTTCCACAGTCCTTTTCTTATTTAGAAGAACAAGACTCTGTCTAAATTAGAGGATGAGAGAGTCAGTTGTAAATTAACTCTTAATACCTAGAGTTGATTTTGAGGAACACATATACAGTTTAGCAAATAAAACTAATTTCTTAAAAATAGATAGGCTTTATAATAGGATGGTGAGGTTTGTAACTTTACAACTCACCATTGTACAATGTACAATAATTTAAACTGGTTAGATCTAGACACCAAAAGAAAATGAAAATGGCTAGATTTGATACATAAAACATTAAAAACAGGAAAACCAGGGAACTTGATTGAAAAATTAGATAAACAAGAAATATCATTTCATAACCCAAAATGTAAATAATAAACACAGAAACGTGACCTTCTTGAATAATGTAGCTAACTTTTGGCACACCACTGGAAATGAAGAAGAATTAAGAAAACCCACCAAGATATTCCTTGCAAATCTTAAAAAGGACCTACAATTGGAATGTAGATGTTACAGTATTAAAACATAAGTGAGTGCAAAATAAACTTCAACCTCCTTTTTCAGATCTCACTCCTCTGAAATTCAATACTCACAATTTCACATACGAGTCAGGAAATTGAGGTGGTTAATTTGAGTTTATAATAAGTCTACTTAATTGAAATATATCATTCCTTATTGAACTGTATAATGTCAGTTTGATATGGTGGAAAAGTTTACTGTTTATGTAGGTGCAGCAGAGTATTGTCTGTATTAGTTGTTTTAAAATGTGTTATTTGTCAAAATTTTCCTTAACAAATTTGCATTACTGCTACGCAAACAAGACCACCTTGAAAACAGGACTAAGGTCCTTAAGGTTGTATTTCCATCTTCCTGTATACAAAATAAATATTCTTTTACTACTTCTTTTATTAAGCAGTGCGTCCATATTCTTACCCACTACTGTGGTGAGGCTGACCAACCTGTAGTTTCCTTCTTCCTCCCTGCTACCATTTTTGTGAAGATGGACTACATGTGCCCTCCTCCAATCCTCTGGAACCACTGCTGAGTTGAGTGACTCACTGAACATGGCTGCCAGTGGCACTGCTGGCTCCATCTGTAGTTCCTGCAGTATCCTGGAATGTATGCTATCCGGTCCCATTGCCTTGTCCGCCTTCAGTTTTGTGAGCTTCTCTAAGACTCTCTCTTCCATAAATGAACTGGTGTTCACCTCCCTTCGCCCTTTGCATCTGTCACCCAGTTGTGGTTCCTGACCCTCTCCTTCCTCAGTGAATACTGAACATAAGCATTTATTCAGTATTGCTGCCTTTTCCAGGTCTCCCTCCACACACTCTTCTTCATCCCCTCTGAGCCTTACAATTCCACCCCGAACATCCTTCTTTCACTGATGTAGCTATAGAATGTCTTGTCCCCTTTCTTCACCACCCGTGCTAATCTTTCCTAGTTAGCACCTTTGCACTCCTTACAGCCTTCTGTGCTTCCTTCCAACAGTTTAGGTACTCCACCCTGTCCTCTTCCTTCTGTGTGTCTTTATATTTTCTGAAACCCATCCTTTCTTCATCCTGTTTCCTCTCCCCCAGGCCACACCTGGAAATGAGCCTCCACTCAGTGTGCCTGTCCCTGTCAATAATTTTTAAATAAACAAACATGTTGTCCATGAGAATATTTACAACTGACATTAGAGTTAGACAAAATGACCAATAAAAACTCATCATAGCCAACCCAGTATTACAGCGGTAGCGTTACCACTTGCTATGCCAGTGGCCCAGGTTCAGAACTGGACTTCTTATTTATTTACTTACTTATTAAACTCTAGGATTACAACTACCTTTGATTAGGAACTGCTCGTTTACAAAAGTTCCACGTCAGAGGAAGGGGGAAACATACAACAATGGTAAAAATGGTAACAACAATAACAAAATAGATTACTTGTACATAGAGTGTTCAGACAAATACGCTGCAGTAGAACAAACCAAGCTAGCTTCTATCAGAGTGCATGATAAAAACAGTATACTTGGTAGGAAAAGGACAGCAGGAAGTCAGCAGATAGGTACCATTGTCAGATAAGGATGAGAGGAGTGAGGGGGATAGGCACCAGATGGCCATTGATATGAATGAGTCCGTACAGAGGATGGGCGGGTGAGGGGGCAAAGGAGCAGAGGAGGGCTGTTGCAAGGATGCAAGGCTGGGTTGCAGGTTACACTTACAACTAGGGTAGAGGGTGATGACCATGGCTATGGGGAGGCAGTCACAAAGTAAGGTAGAGGGGAGGAATAGATGCAACTGCCTTTTAAAGGGGCTTAGCATTACAGTAGCAAGAGTTTCTTTGTTAAGAGTATTGAACCACTGAGGAGCCCTGTGCAGGAAGGATCTCTGACCCAGTGAGGTCCGACGCCTGGGGACATGGAAAGTCTAGTATTGAGAACTGCTTGTTGGCTGGGAGCTGCTGCAGGAAATAAGGAGTCTTGCCACACCTGGTGGCATAAGTCCGAGAAGAGCTTTTCTTGCTATCAGACAGGTCTGGTATTGCATTCTACTAATGAGAGGTAGCCATGCAACCTTGGCGTATAGGTCACAGGTGTGCGTTAGGTGGTCAGCCCCCGTGAGAAGTCTACAGGCCTTGTTAAGTGTCACAGATATCCTCCTAAGGGCAGTAGGGGAGGCAGAGCCATATATGACTAGACTGTAATCGACAATGGAGGTAACAGAGCTGTGGATGGCCAGTCTTAGGGCTTCAGGAGTCATACAGTGTTTGTACTTGTGGAGCAGGCCAAGGCGTATGTTGGCAGACTTCACAACCATCTCAATGTGCTGGGACTAGGAGAGTGAGCTGTCCGGAGTGATGCCGAGGTATTTAAACTCATGAACCTGATCAAGTGAGGTTCCACATTGATTCTTGATGGTGATGGGTAGTGTTTTATACTTGCTACGTGCATTGCAGAAAGACATGACCTTAGTTTTGCTATAATTCATGACAAGTTTGTATAAGCCAAACCATTTTTCCACTAGCCAGAAATCATGTTGCAGTTGACTCTCAAGTAGACTAAAGTCCCGGTTGCTTGAAAAGAGGACCGCATCATCTGCGTAGAGTAGTATCCTCTGTTGGCAGATGCCAGGGAGGTTGTTAAGGAAGAGGGAGAAGAATAGTGGGCCCAGAATTGACCCTTGAGGGACACCTTAGAGGACTGGTTTTTCAGCTGATGAGACTCCAGAAATATTAACATTTTGAACTCTC
This sequence comes from Neoceratodus forsteri, assembly GCA_016271365.2. Lineage (NCBI taxonomy): Eukaryota > Metazoa > Chordata > Ceratodontiformes > Ceratodontidae > Neoceratodus > Neoceratodus forsteri. The sequence goes on from CM057452.1 coordinate 731,877,636, forward strand.
TCCCCAAAATAGCTAGCAAACCAAGGCAGTGCATCATTGGAGAGGCCAAGAGCAGCCAATTGTCTGGGTTGGAGGGGGTGGTTAACTATATCAAAGGCTTTTGTAGGTCATGGAATATGGTCCCCAAAGAGTCCTTGATCCAGGCGTCATGGATGCAGCCGTGAATTTGGGACTTTGTTTACTCAGGGACAGACTGCGAAAATTATGACTAAGCATTCTATGGACAGCTCTCTTCGGGCATTGGGAGAGTGCATACCACTGTATGCTCACCATCTAGCTGAGGCTGGTTGGTGTAGCAGCAAATGCCACATTCAGAAAACTCTGACACAGATGAAGAGGGCATGCCATATGTGAGCCCATCTACATGCATCTAAGCACTAAACACAGACATCAGGAACAGGATTCACAAAACTTTGCCCAGGGATGGTATTCACAAAGCTCAGTTTGCCCTTGCAAACTGAGTTTGCATCTAGACAAAGTAATGAGGGGGACTGCAATTCAAATGAGGGGGAGGGGATCTGCATATCCCTGAAATCCCAACCACTAAGGTTTTGCTATACAAGAGCCATTTGCAAAGGCCCTTGTGTGGAGAAATTACCGCTGACAAAAACCTGGCAGTAATCTGTGCAACCTTAGTGGCTGGTAGAGGCACTGTGGCCACCCATCCCCCTCCCCAGTCCCAATTGCCTACCAGAAATGTGCAATTCAATTTCCATAGTGTAGTGGTCCCTGCCCAGACCCCAATCACCCACCCAACATGTTATTATATCTTTTTCACAGTGTAGTGTCCCTCCCACTCCCTGATTGCCCACTGACATGTTTTTATATATTTTTAATAGTGTAGTGTCCCTACTCCTCCCAGATCACCCACCCAACATGTTTTTACATATTTTCCATAGTGTAGTGTCCCTCCCTGATCGTCCATTGCCCACCCAAAATATTTATACATAATTTCCATAGTGCAGTGTCCCCCCTCCCCCCCCCAGTCACAGATCACTGTTCCCAAAAGAGAAAACCCCATGCCCTGGTAGTCTAGGGTTCCCCCCACCCCATCCAGCATGACCCACCACCCCGCTCCCCCTATCCCAACCGGTGATCTGCAACCAGCACAACCCTGCTCACACCACCATGTCTGGCCACAGACTGAGCCCTCAAGGAGTGCATCCTTTACTGTGATTGACCAGTTACAGTCAAGGAACTGTACTGTATACAGTACGCGCTCCTTGAGGGCTCAGTCGGCGGGCAGTCATGGTAGTGTGAGGAGGTCTGTGCTGGTCTCCAGTCGCTGGTTGGGATGTGAGAGAGTGGGTGGTGGGTCACGCTGGACAGGGTGGGGGTGGAGCCATAGACTACCAGGGCATGGGGTTTTCTCTTTTGGGATGGTGATCTATGACCGGGGGGGAGGAAAACTACACTATGGAAATGATGTATACACATCTGGGGTGGGGGATCGGGGAGGAGGAAGGGACACTACAGTATGGAAAATATATAAAACCATGTTGGGTGGGTGATCGGGGACTGGAGAGGGACACAACACCATGGAAAAGATAAAACAAATGTAGGGTGGGTAATCAGGGAGGGGGAGGGACACTGCGCAATGGAAAAGATATAAAAACATATCGGGTGGTTGATCGGGGACTGGAGTGGGACACTACACTATGAAAAAGATATAAAAATGTGTTGCATGGGTGATCGTGGACAGAAGAGGAGCACTACACCATAGAAAATATATATACACTTTTCAAGTGGCCAATCAGGGAGGAGGGAGGAACCCTGGACTACCAAGCTACATCACTGTCATTACGGACAGCAATCAGAGGACGCGGGGGGCATTACACTTGAGGACTGTGGCTACATCTGGCTTGGGCTGGTGGGGGACTGTGCAGTGCCACACTAATGGCATGCAAATTAGCCCATAATGGGCATGCTAATGGCCGCTAGCATCTTGCATGCCTAATGGGCTCATTTGCATGGCTCCTTTTGTGAATAGCACTTCAGCACATGAGTGCTATTGACTGTGGGGCCATTTCCTTGGCTGGCTGTGGGGGCAGCACTGCTGGGTATCCCACTGCTTTTCCTGGGTTAGCGCTGCCCCCACCAGCCCCTATTCACAGTCAGATAGCGCACCGCACTATCTAGCTGTAAATAGCACAATTGTTCTTCAGCGCAACCGCGAGGTGCCACACAAAAGTTTGCATGGCACTTTGCATTTTTTTGTGAATCCTGGCCCAGTTTGGAAAGAACCATTTTATAAAACACACCTAGGCAGCAGGATAGTGATGGCAACCCCACAGACTACACACTACCAAAAGAGACATCAACCCATCACACAGTAGTCCAAACCAAACACACTTCTTTTTTGCCCCTGGTTCCTGTATCTCCACAATCCTCACTTCTCCTTTCTTCACTGTTTTTGTTTTATAGCCCTATCTTATATTTTCCAGCATACATGTTGGCTTTTTTACCTTAGAACTGGTTGTTTAAATTATCTTTAGCACTTTTAGGGTACAATTTATAGGTGTTCTCTCAGTATGCTGTATTGTTGTCCGTTTGTAGTGGCCTAACCTTTAAGTTTGAAAAGAACAAGGTACTGTTACTTTAAAACTGCACTTTAAAAAGTAGTGCACTGGCTGCTTTGGGCCACAGCCCCTGAGGAAGAACCCAGATTAGGTTTAAAGTGCTGGGGAACCTGTGTACTGTGCCTCTGGTTGTGTTTTTTTGGCAACTGACCCACATTAAATGGACACTTTTGTAGTCTGAGTCACCTTGTATTTATTCACAGACCTTGTCACGAGCACTTTGCTCTCTTTGTTTTTTCATCACACAGTAGTCCTGGATAAGAGGTGAGGTAATTCCCAAAGAAGGTAGGTGATGGGGCTAAAGGATGCCATCAGAAGGGGGGCTGGTTGGGGCAGTATATGCAGCAAGAAACAGAAGATGAAAAATGTATAATATATATCTTTATATCTATCTATACAGTGCTCCCTCATTTATTCACCCCCTTATCGCTACCATCACTTACTGCCAGTGTCCTGTTTTCCAGCTATGGTATCTTCCCCTTTAACCACCACACTTTAGGATGAACAGATGTTGATGGATAAGAGGGATCAGTGTGTGCGTGTTATATATATATATATATATATATATATATATATACAGAATAATGGATAGCTTACTGTGCATTACAAGGGAATAATTCCATCGAGAGGTTCTCACGTCCCTAGAACCTCGAGATGGAATTATTCCCTTGTAACGCACAGTAAGCTATATGTTATTTTTTTTAATATGTGGATGCGATTTTTATGTATGTGTTTATTTTGCGACTGGCAGGTGGCCATTTCAGTGAAGGACTCTCGGTCCTGGCCAACCACCGAGCTATCTTACTGCTGCTCTCAGCCCACCCACCCCTTCATGTTGCTGTATGACAAGAACCGGTGAGCAGTCCTACCTTTTCCTTTGTTAGGCTCGGCTCTGCATTCCCTTTTTGCGTGTAGAAAAGAAAAAAGCGAACAAATGTGCAGAGGCAGTACGGTCTCGCGCTAAAGCGAGAGAGCGAGCCGCCATGTTTTTAAAATTGTTCTGCCTGCCCACACACCAAAAGTGGCCAATCAGGAGGCACGCTTAGGACGACGTGGTGGGCAGAAGACATCTTTGTGGGCGCTTGCACTGTTTGGTAGTTGTGATAATACTATCATTCAGGAGTGGAACGATAGTATTGTCACATTCGAACAATGGTATTCACTGTCTAACAGTGGTATTACCATTGAGGGACCGATGGTATTACCAGAGTTTTTCGAATGCTTTACAATACTATTATGAAATCCATCTATTAAATATATATATATATATATATATATATATATATATATATATATATATATAGGATATGACATGGCCTGACTGAAGATATCATATTTATCTTCACAGAGGCCAGTGATATCATGATATCACTGGCCTCGGTGAAGATAAATATGATATCTTCAGTCAGGCCATGTCATATTCTGTTTATACAATGTATGCTTTGCGCCCCGCCCCCAATACAACTCACCACATGCCCCTCTCAATGCAATGGGTGACATAAAGGTGATGGCCCTAGCAATACAACCCCACTTACAGAAATGCTGCCAAAACAGCAGATGTCATTTATTGTTTAAAAAATAGCTGGTGGATCCTGCTATTTATGGTTAGTTTTAAAAAGTGTTATCTGGTTTATCCTGCCATGCCCCCCCAAAAGAGCTCCACATGCCCCCGCCCAACATAACAGATTACATAGGGTTTTTAAATATCTGGTTGATCCTATCAATTTAAATTACTAAAAATATCTGGTTGATCCTGCTATTATGTTGGGTAAAAGTAATATTGTAAATATTTATCTGGTTGATCCTACCACTCTGAGCACTTTCACTTTCACTGTAATTGTAGCGTGATGACCGCTATCCACACTGATGATTGCTACATTGTCAAATGTTTTCTAGTAGGTGCCCCGGGTTCAGTAAGTGAGAAAACACTGTGCTTTATGCTCAGCATGCTGTCTATTGTTGAAAAAAAGCTGCCGACTGCACATAGACTGCAGCAGTGACCGAGCTGGCGGCTTTTGAACAGTAAAAGGAAGCGCAGTCAGCAGCTTTTTTCAACAATTCACAGCAAGGTAAGCATAAAGCACAGCATTTTCTCACTTACTGAACCCGGGGCACCTCCTAGAAAACATTTGGCAATGTATCAATAGTCAGTGTGGATAGCGCTCGGTCACGCTACAATTACAGTGAAAGTGAAAGTGCTCAGAGTGGCAGGATCAACCAGATAAGTTTCAATATGACGTATAGGAATGTGGAGATAACAAATGATGTATAGGAACATGAAGATAATGTTATCTTCACTGGCCACCTCAGATATCATGTTTTATACTGTTATTTATCTGAAAACATACATTGTATAAATAAATATATATATATATATATATATATATATATATATATATATATATTATAGGGGAACAGTAGCACCCCTATAGTTAGGGTTGGTCCAGCACTTCAATGTTAAATCCCAATTTTTACACCTTAATAACTTTGGCATTTTTTAACAAACTAGCCCAAAATGTGGCATGCATTGTCATTTTGCCAGTGTCACAGGATCTGGAAAGTTTTGTGACAGCATATTGTATGGTTTTTGAGATATAAAGTGGTGAAAAACAGTCAAAATGATTTTTTCCCCCATAGGTTAACATGGGATTTTTTGCCATCATCTACAACCCACACGGAAAGAAAATTCCTCTGTGATTTTCAGGGATGATGTGGTGTGTGCCAAGGGAGTGCCTTTGGATGGTTTGGTTAAAAAACATATTATCATTTTTGAATTATAACAATTTTTGTGATAGCTGCAGGTAAATGAAAGCAGTTTGAACTGTAAATATCAATTCAATCAGTTAATTTACTGGTCGATTCTCAGACAAATACTGTTCAAGATTGCAGCCTTCTTGTTTTTCTAACAATTTTCAAAGTAGTTTTGTACACAACTACTGCATCCTAAGGACAACACAACACCATATTTAGGTGCCATGTTAGCCTTAAAATGTATGTATCTCCATGGCAAATGTGTGTTTTTTCACTGAAAATCATGTCCCTGTCACTCGAGAAGTAATACAGTTTGATTTGTTATTTAAAGGTCAAATTTTACCATTCAAACTGTAAATAACTATGCACACTAATTAATAGTTTGAACAGTTTACTTTTTTGCTGCCAAAAAAAAGTTCATTATACTTTCATGGGCTGGCTGGACTGCTCAATGCACATTATGGTAAATGGGTAAGCTCCCTGTGTTGATGGCAGCTAGTCTATGGTTCCTGGCCATCGGTGCCAACCTGTGTCACAGGTTGGGCCCAGGAATGTATGCCCCAAGGAGTAGGTTGGGGGAAGGGGAATAGTAAAAGGGAGGGCTATCAGCGAGGGGGCTGGAAACTAAGTCTGGACCAGGAGCTCTCCTGATCTGGTGCAACAGTGGCGCTTGCTTGTAAGGAATATAAGCAATAAATATATTTGCAGGGAAGAAGGTGGGAACCTTTGCCGATATGTAACTATATGTAACCATTTTCCAATGCAAGGACATGTCACATGAGAGCATAACAAAAAAACCAAAAAATGGGATAACCAACATAATTTTTTTCCAGCGGACATCAAGTATAATATTGGGAGTCATAAAGTGATCAGATAATTTATTAATTTTGCATGTGAAGCTGGTTTGAGCCCCCGCAGAGCCAAGGAGGCTTAAGTAAAAATGTAAATCATTTTTGTTTCCTGCCCCGGAGAGCTACAGAGGGGCTTACACAGATTTCATAACTGAGAAGAGCCCCACTGGGAGCAGGGATTTTAACAAAACTCAAACAGTGCCTCCATGGCTGATCCCAGCTCGTAGCTGGGATTAAAACTGTTACTGAAGCCTCCATATTAATTTATTTTATTTATAAATACATCAATAAACTCTGCAGTGCCCCAAGATGCAGACTTTACATAAAAAGAAACAAATCATGCTGGCCCGGTGGCGCTAAGGGTTGAGGCACTGGATGCCACACCTCGCGCCATGCTGGTGACACGGGTTCAGAGACGGACTCGGGGAGCCAGAGATCGGGGGGTGGGGAGAGAGAGGATTGAGCATCCAGAGGACTGCTCTCCTCTCCCTGGGAGGATCCCTGGGGCTGCTTGGTGTCCTTGCAACCATCAATGGAGATCAGGCATACTACAGGATCTCTAGCCAGAACATTGGGGCAGGAGTGCAGCAGACGTCAGCAGGGTAGCCATGTGTGGACGTCACTGTACGTCGTACTCCCTGGGGAAACCTACAAGTAGAAAATCCCCAACCTCAGGGATAGGCGATGGCACCTCTACCCACTCAGCCACATTCCACTGCCAGTTGCTCTCCTCCCCTGGGCCAAGCCCAACCTGGTCTGCCAAATCCTAGATAGAGCACCCTGGGTGGATAGGATGGCAATACCTCAGGGGGCTCAGAGCTGGGGGATTGCTGGGTTGGTGCCAGGAAGACGGAGGTCTCTCAGGCATGGAAGTAGAGCTGGGGGAACTGGAGGATGCCTGAGAGAGTTCCTCATAGGTTGATGCTAAAATAGAAGACACAAAAAAAAAAGGAAACAAATTACATCCCCTCTTAGCTGGTACCATCCCTGCCAGTTACATCACTTTCAGGTTTATTTAATACAAGCATTTGTCAATGCCGAATGTTTGCTTGCTGGCATTGGCATTGGTAGTGCAGAAGTTTCAGAGCTGCATAATATGAATGGCAGTGAAGTATTAAACTGAAGCCAACCCCACCACCGCCCTGCAGAGAGTGACAGGCATTGGGATGTGCCTTTGGATCGTCAGGCATAACGGCCACGCTATTTCACCACACCCTACCCTACAGACACTGACAAGTGTCACAGTGTGCCTTGGGGTCTTTGGCCCTTATGCACACCCCATTCCATTAGGAAATAGGGTGAGATGGGTGCGGTATAGGAGAATGAGGTGAACTTTGGGGCCAAAGAGTCCAAGGCATACCTCGATGCCTCTCACTGGCTGCAGGGTGTGGAATGGTATGAGCATTACAGGCAAGAATCCCAAGTCACACCTCTGATGCCTGTCATTCTCTACAGGGTGGGGTGTTATGGTTGGAAACCCTAATAGCTCAGGCATTCGTTGGTATTTTCACTCCAAATTTTCAACATGTTTTTTTTGAGACCCCCCACCTCATGAACAGTGGCAATATCAGTTTGTTAGGCGAAAGCTGCTTATGCACAGTGACTCTGAGTTTAGCACCACAGGTGCAAACACACATTCTGAACAGGATGTGAAAAATGACAGCTGTACTGTTCATGGGGAGGTGGAAAAAATAGCTATGTTGCAAATCTGCAGTAAAAATATTAAAAAAACTGGTGAAGTCACGAGCGTGCATAGAAACTGTGATTAGTGTGGGGATTTTTTTACAGCAGATTGTCAACTCAGGCATTTTGGGACCTCCGATCATGAACAGTGTCACTGTGATTTTCTTTATCTGTCCCGAACAATGATTTCCCACAGCGACCACGCATCTCTGCGCTGAAAGTGTGAAAACACATTTTGGCCATGTTGTGAAAAATTACAGCTGTACTGTTCATAAGGAAGTGTGGAAAAATGCAACTGGTGAAAATCTGGACTGAAAATATTACAAAGTCATGAACTTACGAAGATGCGTGGAACCTGCGCAATGCTGACTCGTAACACAGTCATTTTATGGACTTTTGTCACCAAATTTTCAACATAGCCATTTTAAGACCTCTGCTCATGAACAGTGTAACTGTGATTTTCTTAATCTGTCCTAAACATTGCTTTCACACACTGACAGTACCATTGTGCGCTACATGTGCGGAAACACATTTTGGGCAAGATGTGAAAAATGGCAGCTGTACTGTTCATAAGGAGGTGTAATAAAATGGCAATGTGGAAAATCTGGAGTGAAAAAATATAGACAATTCGCAAACTGCAATGAAAGTAGGAACTGTACAGCGCCGCTCGTTAAACAGTCATTTTAGAATTTTTCCACCAAAATTTCAACATAGGCTTTTGAGGCCCACCTTATGAACAGTGGCAGTGTCGTTTCATTACTCAGTCCGAAAGGTGATTTAGGTACGGTGACTGCGAAATCACCCTTCGAACAGATAATGCCATGACAGTGCAATAATCTGAGGAGGGTCCCAAAAACCCCATATTGAACATTTAGGCCCAAAATTACCAAAAATGCCTGAGATATGAAAAAGTTGAAAAACCTATCTATCCCATTATACAGCTTACCGGCATTTCCTCAGTTCGCGGTCAGCTTTGAAGAGTGCAGGCGTGTTCCTGGTCCACGAAGATAAATCGCGCCAGAGTCCGGAAGGTAAGTATGGGGTGAGGGGTGTGGGGAGGCATGGTGCGCAGTGGGTGGGCGTGGTGGGGGCAGACACAGCGAGGGGCCATTTTTGGTTTCAGTTTTTTTGTTTTTTAATGAGAGGGCCTTGGGACATTTGCCACACTGGGGTGGGCTCCCAGCGTGGCAGAAGGATAGCTGGTTGGGGGCGTGGAGCTGACGAGGATTGGGCATCTGTTGCCACTCTGGAGTGGGCTCCAGCGTGGTACCCTGTACTTGGGGGAATAGTGGAGCTGACGGGGATTGGGCACCCGCCGGCTATCTGAGAGTGTAGCCACGCTAGAGTAGGCACCAGCGTGTACATGGAACTGTGTTTCGGGGTGCCGCAGCACAGCCGACGGGGATTGGGCACCCCCGTCGGTTATACAGTGTGTGCGTGGGGGGGGCAGCAGCATGCAGCATATATGTGTGTGTGTGTGTGTGTGTGTGTGTGTGTGTGTAGGGGGAGCGCGCATGAACAGGCGATATCTTATCACTGCTCACTGAAGCGTAGCTCCCCCTTTCAACTGTACTCCACTGCATTTTGGAGCTGTCATAGACAACTTCAGCAGGCATTGGAGAACTGTGGCCGTGCCTGCAAATTCACTGACTGAATTGGAAGAGGGCTGACACACCTCTGAAAACTCCGATGATGGCACTATGTTTCTTGCACATGCGTGCAAGCAAACATAATAAATACTCCCTTGGCTGAATTATTTTAAAAAACAGTAATGACCTCCTGGCCAGAGAACCACCACAAACAGGAATTATTTAGCTCAGTCTGCGACCCTCCCTGGCTCTCTGGTGCCTGATCCAGTTGCTGGTTAGGAAACAAATCTCTGCTCTGGATATATTTCATGTGCTGGTTTTTGGGTCAGAATTATTTGAGGGAGAGCCCATTTTGTTTCCCCCACTATCTGGACTGAGCCCCAGAAAGTCAAGGAGGTGCTCAAGTTGAGTTAATAATTCCCACCTGTTGCAGGTCTCTAGCCAGGGGGTCAGTAGAATGAATGTTTTAAAAGAAATCCGTCCCACGAGGTCCTCATTATTACTAGTATAACATGCCATTTACTAAAGTGTCACTAGCAGGGAGGATGCCAGCAAGGAGGGGATGCGATTTATTTACTGCCCACGTATAGCATGTTACAGCGCCTGCACAATAAAAATCTTTCTCGTTTACCACCAATAGTGGGACCAAGCCCCAGAGAGCCATGAAGTGGGTTACACTGAATTAATAATTCCACTTCTAGTGGGTCTCTGGACAGGAGGGCATTCATATTTTTAAAATTAATTCAGCCCAGAAGGGCACTAGCAAAACACTGAATTTACTGAAGTCTCCTCAGCAGGGAGGATGCCAACAAGAAGGGGGAATGATTTATAAATTTTTCCCTGCTGGTAGCCTGGGCTGAGGTGCAGTCCACTGGAAACGCAAATTTTAACATAACTGGAACAATTACTTAATAGCTGATCCAGCTGCTAGCTGGGATTGAAACTGTTATTGAAGCCTTTATATTTATTTAAAAATAAAGAAATAAATAAATTCTCTGGTGCCCCAAGACGCAGAAATTTACATAAAAAGAGAAAAATCACTTCCCCTCCTAGCCCTGCCAATGACATCGCTTTCAGGTTTATTTAATATAAATGCCCCCTTGGCTGAATTACTTTAAAAACAGTAATGCCCTCCTGGCCAGAGACCCACCACAAGCAAGAATTATTTAACTCAGTCTGAGCACCCCCCTGGCTCTCCAGTGCTCGATCCAGTTGCCGGTTACAAAAAAAAAAAATCTCTGAAACCTCCACATTTATTTGTAAAATTCAACCCCAATACCAACAATGGTCTGTGCTGCCCACCTCCACTGCCTTAGAAATTAACACCCCGGTTGGCCAAGAGTGCTCCCTCAGTCTCTAATGATCTAACGACATGAGCAATCATGGAATTGTTGCTTGCATAAGATCTCAAATTAAGGCCCGGCCGCAACCCACCTTTATAACAAAAAGATCCTTTCACAAATTCAGTGCAGTAAACTTCCTATCTGACCTGAGCATGATCAGATGGCAAGATCTCTACCTAGCCAAAGATGTCAACAAGGCAGCTTACATCCTTAATGACAAACTCACTACAATAATAAATAAGCATGCCCTTTCATCAAAGTAAGGGTGCGGAACAATTCCAACCCCTGGTTCACCTCGGATCTCAAGGCAGCCCTTATAGCTCGAGATAAGCTCTGGGCTAAAGCTAGACATTCAAAGAATCTTCGGATTGGCAGGCCTTTAGAACAGCCAGGAATAAATGTGTGAAAAAACTTTGCTCTGCTAAAGCTAACTATTATATTTTTACTCTCGAACAAGCTAAAGGTAACCCTCATAAAATATGGAAGACTATCAAAGCTATAGAAGGACTGCCCATGGCCCCCTCTGTCCCAACAAAGATAGTTGCAAGTGGCAAGATTGTGGAAAACAAGTCCCTAATCCTGGAGAAACTTAACTCCCACTTTGCCACAGCTGGATTAGCTTTTGACTCGATCATCTATGCTGGTGCTGCGGTGAGCCAGCATACCCCTCCCACATCTAGTCCTGCACCCAGCCCCTTCCAACTGTATGAGATAACTTTAAAGAAGTAGAAGATTCTCTTCTTAACTTAGACACCAAAAAGCGCGAGGACGATGGCTTGGAACCCTTTTTCCTAATGTCAGGCTACGCCATCTCACTGCCCCAATTCTCCACATCTTCAATCTTTCCATTACATCTGCTACTGTGCCGTCCTGCTGGAAATCAGCACATATCCTCCTCTATTTAAATCTGGTGACCCATCGATGTAAACAACTATAGGCCTATCTCCATATTGCCTAACCTTTCTAAAGTTCTCAAAAACTGATCCATATTCAGTTAAAATCTCACTGGAAACCTTCTCTCTCATTAACCCAGCTCAATCCAGCTTCCAGGCTAATCATAGCACAATCACTGCACTGTAAAAAAGTAACCAATGATTGGATCTCTGCTATAGATGCTAAGAAGGTAACTGGCACAGTCTTTTGGACCTCAGCAAAGCTTTTGATACTTTTGATCACAAACTATTAGTCAATTGCCTTGCAAAGTTGGGTGCCACATACCATACCACCCAGTGGTTCTCTAGCTACCAAACTGGAAGATTCCAAAAAGTAAAGGCGGAAGGCTTTTTTTCTGCTGCCTTGCCAGTTGCAAGAGGAGTCCCCCAAGGATCCATCTTAGGCCCTATCTTGTTTTCTTTGTACGTTAATGACTTAGATGCTAACATATCTCACGCTCAATCTGCACTTTTTTGCAGATGATACTGTGTTGTATACTTCTGGCTCATCGTTATCTAAAGTCAAGGGAGTGCTTCAAGCGGACTTCGCATAACTTGAGCATAATCTAATAAAGGCAAAGCTTCTGCTCAATGCTAAGAAGACTAAAGCGATGATATTCTCCCGCAGTGCTGTCACAGGCCCCCCCAATACCCTTGCCCAAGACTTCATTGTCACCATGCTAAATGAGCCTCTGGGAGTTGTAACCAAATTTAAATATCTGGGTATCTGGATCGACAATAAATTATCTTTCAGTGACCACGTCGAAGATGTCTCTAGAAGGTTAAAAGCAAGGTTAGGTTTCTTCTACAGAAATAGGCCCCTTTTCCCCCTTGAAACTCGAAACAAGCTTATACAGGCCACTTTTCTGCCCCTACTCGACTATGGTGATGTAATCTATTCCTCCACCACTCTTGCAAATCTAAGTAAACTGGACATCCTTTATCACCATGCATTACGGTTCATTACCAACTCCCCTTACCGTTCACACCACTGTGACTTATATGCAGCTGTTGAATGGACATCCCTTACTACTAGACGCCTGCTCCATGCTGGGCTATGGACTCAAACTACTCCTGCAGAAATTGCCAAGCTATCTGTCTTCCCCTTATTAGTATCTCACATAGTGCATACTCATTAAGAAAATCTGACTTTATTATGCTTGACATACCAAGAACGCAGACCTCCTTTGGTAAATGTGCTATTGCATATGCCCTTCCCTCCATTTGGAACCAATTACAAACCGTACTGAAACTAACTAGCACAGTTTCAATAAACTTCTACAAATCGCTAAGTTCAGCCAAAATAAAATACACCTGTAACTGTCATTAAGTCTCTTCCTTCCCCATGTGTGCCATATTTATCCACTGGTAAGGTATAATTGCTTTGTCATATTAACTGCTTTCCCTTCCCCTTCTACTCCTGGCTTTAGCTATGCTTACGCTCCACTGCTACTCTATCAAATCACTACTCCCCCCCATATCAGTTGTAGTCTGTTGTTTGCTCTAGCTGCCAAAATATATGTATTGCACACACCAGTCATCATGTTTCATTTATCAGTATGCAACCTGTAAGTTGCTTCCCTGTCTCATATTAATGTTTACCACCTGCGGTCACCCTAAGTGGTACCCTTGTATGCATATCCAGCCTGTATCATGTAACGTGCATTTCATGTATATACTGTTATTACCTATCTATGTTTGTACTTTAAGTGTTTATGTCACAGGACCTCCTTGTGAATGAGCTTGCTCAATGGAGTTTTCCTGCAATAAACTTGAACTATTAGATTTTCTAGTGGTTGTAGGACTAGAGCAAAAAGTAGAGGAGATGAGGCAGTGCTATTTTTGCCTCTCAGCCTCAGATAAGTGAAAAGGCTCCAAACATACTATGTTTGCAGTAATTAGGGCATTTGCTCCATTGCATAAAAATCTTAATCTGATTTACAACCCCGCCCCAATACCAAAAATGGTGTCAGAACATGAAATTGATATCCTCATACATCCTACCATGTCAAATCTTTTTCTGTGCAGGTTTCTCAACCTTTTCATTTGTATTGTTTTTTTGTACAGTATGTATATGTGTAACTTGTTTGTTGTTTATTTGTTTCAGGACATTGACCTGAGTCATTTCTAAAATGGACCTTTTGGGGAAATTGTACCTACCTGACAACAAACAAATGTAATGAAATGAAATTAAACTTTAAAGTGGTAATTACTACAAAAGAACGCAAGCTCAAAAATAATACAAAATATAAAAAAGTAACATGTAAAAAGAGGATTTCAATAAAGCTAAAGATTTTAGAAAATGAACGGCCATAGCGGTAAAACATTGAGAAAATGTAGGCTTTAAGAAGAGTGACTGGGAAAGTGGTCTAAGGACAATCATCTGTTAGAGCTGAGAAGGATTAGATGGGGACGGTGGTGAAGGGAAAAAATGAAAGTCCGTACTAAAAGAGTAATGGCAGTAGGTTGGGAAGGGTGACACAAATGTGTAGAGGGGGTGGCTTGAATGTGAGGAGAGACATGTTGAATGTGATGTCTTGGAAGCACAGAGAGGTAACAGAGACCCTTGAGGAATGGCATGATTGTGGTAATATTTGCTATATGATGCATGGACATTGTGGTGATGGGTATTTGACAACATCAAATAATTAGGATGGTCCATGAGTAGTGAAGTGGAGAGTTTACAGAAATGCAAATACAGAGTGGAGAAGATGTTAGGGCATAATCTAATTTGAGCAGTGTAACAGTGCATGTTGAGGAAAGATGCTCAAACTTCCAGATTTGTAGGAGGGCTGAAAGTTCGTTTTGGTTCCAGTATGACACCAAGGTGTCAAATGAAGTGCCTGAAGATCTACTGCAGTTAAACAAACATTACAGTAAGTCTATGGAAACATAGCCTTCTGCTTTTACTGTAGTATATCTTTTATAAAGAGAAGTTTGAGCCTAGGCTTGGAAACATTAGAGGATGTTAGATTTGAGTTAAGAATCAATGGCCCCTATTCATAACTGGGTGGGTAATACAGCTGGAGATGTGTTACCTGCCTGAGGAGTTCCACACCTGTGGACAGATGCTCACCGGCCAAAATGCAGTACTGGCCACCACCTGACCATGGCCCCACTCCCCCTCAGCACACAGACTTGCAGAGGGCATTTCTGCAGATTTGGCATGCATCCAATGGGATGCCCGGATCTGATCTGTGAATTGATCCCTTGTACCAGCAGGGCATGGAACACAGTAGCAGGTCCTATGTGCACTGCCAACTTGGGGCAGGTGGGTGCCCGTCGGCCACTCCCAGCCCTCCTTGATAATCCATGAGCTGGGGGGGCATGTGGGGGTCTACACTGCCCCCATGGTAGCATCGCTACAGACGATGGTATCCTGGGGGGGAGCATCTCCCTTACGGCTGGGTGCTACCCAGCACTAAGGTGCCCCCACACCCAGCACTCTGCACCTTGTAAATGGCACAGAGTGATGGCACTTCAACATGCCCCCACCCACCCCCGGTGTATTGCTGTCCATGCAGCCGGGGACTGGGTGCCAAGGGGCTGCATACCCGATTGTTGAATTCAGTGTGGGGGTCACAGAGGGTGCAGAGTGGCTGCGTACCACAGTTATATGGCGTGTAGCCACTCCGCACAGTAGGGCCCAATGAGTATAAGGCATGTTGAGTAAGGAAACTGACATGATGAAGGTGCTGAAGAGGAAACAAGAATTGAGTATTGGTGGCACACAAGTGGCAAGTTTAAGCTGAGAGAGCATATCACTGAGGGAGCACTTAAACAGCGAAGACCAGTGAGCCATGGATACAGCAGGATGTCACAACAACTGTAAAAGCCATCTCTGAAATTTAAAACAACATTTTGTATACTGTGGCCCCATATTCAAACATTATATATAGAGCAAAGTGACTGTGCTATGCAAACATGGCTTTGCACACTGGAGATGTAGTTAGCGGTCCAACTGCCATATTCAAAGCTACAGTATGCATCGCACAAAGCAGCTGTGCATACGAGACACAATCACATATTAGAAGTCTGTTTGCTGTAGTAACTGGCTGTGTGGCACTATAGTTACCATTTAAGAAAAACCTGTTTTACAGTGTCTATGGAAACCACTGTACCAGTACCTTATACAAGCCATGTATGCTACTGTGATAAACCAAGTGGATGGACGAACACTCCCAATGGTGCTCTCGACAACGTTGTTAATGGAGGGTAGATTACTTTTACCTGAACCCATCGCCGGCAGTGGACCACAATATAATGCCATACTAATGTTGCAGACTTTGAAGGACATGCTAGCCACCCTTAATACAGCAATACATGTATTTCAATGTGGCAGCTGGTGCATTGCATAGTAAAGTCTCGCTCTTCGCACATGTAGAACTGGAGTGCTTCATTGTACCATGCAGCACACAACCTCCTTCCATGGCAAAGAGCATTATACCTTGCTAATAACATGTACAATGGTAGGTAATGATATGATATGATAAGGATATGGTAAGAAGGTGTTAGGGACTTTCAATCAATCAATCAGTTAACATTTTATTTGTGTAAGGCACCCTTCCTATGCCCAGGGTGTCTTTACAATACACAATAAAAACATACACTATTTCAATTTAAAAACAGATAAAACTTATCAGTGTGCACTTAATAAATTCCTGAGAAAGTCTGGTTAAATAAATGGGTCTCCAACAGCTTTTTAAACCCCTCTACGGTCTGGCTCTCTCATACCTGGGGAGGTAGAGAATTCCACAGGGTAGGTGCCATAAAGGCAAAAGATCTTCCTCCTGATGTTTTTAGGGATACCCTGGGAATCTCTAGCAATCCCTTGCCAGAGGATCGGAGTGAACAGGTGGGGCAATAAGGACATAAGAGTTCTTTCAGGTAGTGGGGTCTCTGCTCATGTAGGGCTTTATAGGTCAGCAACGCGACCTTGAAGGTAATCCGCCACTGTGTTGGCAGCCAGTGTAGTTCACGCAGCACAGGTGTTATATGACTGATTTAGAGGATCCAGTGAACAACCTGACTGTCGCATTCTGCACTAGCTGCAAGCGGTGAATATCTACTGCCAGAAGCCTTAGGTAGAGGCGTTGCAGTAATCAAAATGACTGATGACAAAGGCGTGGACCCGGGTAGGAAGATCTTTGGGCGGACCAGGTGCTTCACCCAGGCTATGTTCCTTAGATGGTAACAGGAAGATTTGACTACAGCCAAAACCTGCGCCCTCAGGGTCAGGCCTTCGTCACATACCATGCCCAGTTTTCGCACCTGGCCTGAGGTAATAAGTGGGTTCCCCCCAAGATTTAATCCTCAGGGTGATACTGCCCATGCTACTGTTGTCCTATAACCAGGGTCCACCACCAATACCTCAGTTTTTCCCCTGAGTTCAACCTAAGCCAGCTGGCACTCATCCAGTTCTGAATCTCCAGTAGGCAGTTATTAAACACCACAGCAGAATTTAATTCCTGTTTGGGTACAAAAGACATGTACAGTTGAGAATCATCAGCATAGCAATGAAAACTCACCCGTACCATCTTATAATGTCCCCTAATGGGAGCATGTACACCACAAATAACATGGGGGACGGCACCGAGCCCTGTGGAACCCTGCAGGGTAGCCCATGAGGGACCGAGGAATAAATCCCTGATACCACTCTCTGGGATCTACCCTCGAGGAAAGACCAAAACTAACTGAGGAATACCCCTTTCAGTCCACAGAAGAACCACAGGTACTCAAGCAGCACCCTATGACCCATGGTGTCAAATGCTGCTGAGAGATCGAGGAGAACCAAGATGGAATGGGTTCTCTGATCTCTCACCATCAGAAGGTCATTAAGTACCCGTACCAGGGCTGTTTCAGTTCTATGCCTTTTTCTGAAGCCAGACTGGAGAGGGTCATAGATATTGTGGTTAGTTAAATGGTCCTCCAGCTGCAGAGCGACCACCTTCTCAATTACTTTCCCTACAAAGGCTAAGTTCATAATTGATCTGTAGTTAGCTGGGTAGTTGGAGTCAAGGGTGTTTTAATTTTTTAAAAGAGGGCTTACTACTGCCTCCTTTAAGGGATCTGGAAAGATCCCTCTCTACAATTAAACACCCACTATCCCAGCAAGGACCAGGCTGATAACGTCTACATACCCCACTAGTAGGCATGTAGGGCCCAGATCCAAACTACGGTAGGTTGGGTGCAGAGTCTGGATGATCCTCACTATATCCATGACTACCGGCTGACTAAAGGTGGACCAGGTCTGCCAGACATTAGTACCACCCAATTGATCAATGCAATATCCAATGGGAAGGAACTGGCTGATCTCATCCCTGATGGTGGACACCTTATCAGTGAAGAACTGCGCAAACTCCTTACACTGCACTTGTGACATTGCTATACCAGGTGACTTGCAGTCTGTCCACAGTCCAGAAGAGCTGGGCTAGCCTGTTCTTCATCATAGCAATTTTCCTGGACAGGGGCTCTGCCTACTTAAAGGAAATTGCTGATTGATAGGTCTTATAATGATCCATCAATCTAAGTCTATCCACCTCCAGGTGAGTTTTCCACCAGTGTCTTTTCCAACCTTCGCTTCTGCCTATTCAACTCATGGATTTCCCCGTTAAACCAAGAAGCACCCAGGTGAGAGGTAAGAGGGTGAACACGAGCAGGAGCAATGATATCCAAGGCCTCAGTAACAGCCCTGTTATAGGCTGACACAAGGGGCCCCAGATCAGTGCAATCCCCTTGAAATCCCGAGAGGTCCAGCACCATCATTAGGCCTTCTGAGGTAACTCCTCTCAAAGGACAGTACTGTACCAACTCCTTTGGGGCAGGCCTATTTTGGGAGGCTGTGAAACTGAATCTCAGGATGTGATGGTCAGACCAACCTACTGACTCCACCTCCACATCGGAGAGCTCCATCCCCAGTTGGAACACCAAGTCCAGTGAGTGCTCTTTCTCGTGGGTTGCAGTGGTAATACCCCGTGTTAGGCCCAATGAATCCATCAATTGGAGGAGGATTTGTCCAAGCGGCGAGAGTTCATCGTCGACCCAGGCATTGAAATCACCCAGAATCAGCCATCTGAGGGATTTCAATACCACCTCAGCGATGAAGTCCTCAACCTCCCTCAGAAACTCCCTCCCCTCACCTGGTGGATAGTAAATGAGAAGGGACCTGCAGGTTTTAACTTTCATGCTGAGTAAGGCCCTGAACATGTTATTTAGTACTGTTGCTGCCCTGCACTTTAACTCTGAAGGGGAAGTGCCTCAAAGAGTGCCAAGCTTGCTCAGTAAAGTGCCTAGCGCCAGTAGTCACTGTCACCACCATGGTCTGTGCTTACACATGGGTTAGTGCTTTGTGCAGTACTTAAAGGAGGTATATTTGGAAACCTGTTTGCACTGTACAGAGCTCCACTTAGTGCCATGTTGCATTATTGGGCCATTGAGCATGTCCAAAACTGATGGATGTTAAAACCAGTGAGAACAAAATTCAACAAAAATGTTGCTGTACACTATTTCTAGATACATAGAGACAGTGTCAGCAGATAAGGGCCTATGGCCCACCTAGTCTGCCCATTTGAGTTTGTAACTTCAGTTTATGTTTTCCTAGAACTCTGTTGCCCCTTACCCCTGACCTCCAGAATTCCTTTATGTATATCCCATGCATTCTTAAATCCCCATGATTGTTTCAGCCCCTACCACTTCCTCAGGCAGGGTGTTCCACTTGTCCACCACCAGTTCTGTGAAGAAATTCTTCCTCACATTTCCTTTGAATCATCGTCCATCCAACTTCATCCCATGCCATCTAGTCCTGGAACATCTTTTTTGCTTAAAAATAGTGTATTCTTGCATCCTGTTCCTCCCTGTAAGATACTTGTATGTCTCTACCATGTCCCCTCTCTCCCTCTTCTCCTCCAGGGAGTACATATTCAATTCCTTCAACCTGTCCTCATAGGATTTGTGATGCAATCCATGTACCATCTTTGTTGCCCCCCCTCTGAATCTTCTCTACCCTGTCTATGTCCTTACATAGGTAAGGTCTCCAGAACTGTACACTGTACTCCAGGTGGGGCCTCACTAGAGTCTTGTATAGTGGAATCATGACCTCCCTTTTCCTGCTGGTAATGCCCCTGCCTATGCATCCCAGTATCCTATTTGCTTTACCTGCTGTCTTGTCACACTGTTTCCCTACCTTGAGGTAATCAGAGATGATAACCCCAAGAACCCTTTCCTGCTTGGTGCATGCTATATCCTCACCCCCCAACTGATATATTGTGCCAGGGTTTTTGTGCCCCATATGCATTATCTTGCACTTCTTTGCATTGAATTTCAACTGCCAAACCTCTGACCATTCTTCAAGTTTCTGCGGGTCCCTTCTCATTCTGTTTACACCCTCTGGTATGTCTACTCTGTTACAGAGTTTTGTGTCATCAGCGAACAGTGAAATTCTGCCTTCTAGATCCTGTGCAATGTCACTGATGAAGATGTTGAATAGGACCGGTCCCAGCACTCATCCCGGTGGTACCCCACTGATCACTCTTCCCTCTGTGGAGTGACAGCCATTCACTACCACCCTCTGTGTCCCGCCACTCAGCCAGTTACCTACCCACCACACTACTGTCCTGCCCAGACCCGTATTCCCTAGTTTGTGTAATAGTCTTCTATGTGGCACAGTGTCAAAGGCCTTGCTGAAGTCCAGATAGGCCATGTCCACTGCCCTCCCCAATCCACCTCCCTAGTCACCCAGTCAAAAAATTCAATGAGGTTGGTCTGACATGACCTCCCCCTGCTGAAACCATACTGCCTTGGATCCTGCAGTCCACTGACAACCAGATGTTCCACCAATCTCTCCTTCAGTAGTGCTTCCATGATCTTCCCCACTACCGAGGTGAGGCTGACTGGTCTGTAGTTCTCCGCTTCCTCTTTGTTCCCACTTTTGTATAAGGGGACTACATCTGCTGTCCTCTAGTCTTTGGGTACCTCCCCTGTTTCCAGTGATCGGCTAAACAGGATAGCCAGAGGTTCAGCCACCACCTCTCTGAGTTCTTTAAGGACCTTGGTGTTCCCCATCTGGCCCCATTGCTCTATCAAGTCTTATTACTTCCAGTTCCTTCAGGACCCTTTCTCGTGTAAAGGGACTTGTGTCCATTTCTGTACCATTCTCACCCCTTGTACTCCCTTCAGACCCATTACCCTCCTCTTCCTCAGTAAAGACGGAGTAGAAATACCTGTTCAGCATGTCAGCTTTACTATTGTCACCCTCCATGCAGCCCCCCATCCTCCCCCTTCAGTCTCACTATCTCTCCCTTTGCCTTTCTTTTTTCACTTATGTACCTGTAAAAGGTTTTGTCCATTCTACCCACTGATTTTGCAATGTGCTCTTCTGTCTGAGCTTTGGCTTCCCTTACTGACCTCCCTGCCTCCCTTTGCTTCTCCTTGTACTTCTCCCTAACCCCTTCTGCCTGTGTCTTTTTGTATTGCCTGAATGCAATCTTTCTGGTTTTCACTTTCTTTGCTACCTCTTTGGAAAACCAGAATGGCCTCCTCTTCCTTTTCCTCTTGCTAATCTGCTTAATGCATAATTCCGTTGCTCTTGTAATCCCCATTTTAAATACTGCCCACTGTTCCTCAACCCCTGATTCCTGCCCCATTCCCCTTAATGCCTCTTTCAAGTATCGCCCCATTTTTCCAAAGTCTGCCCCCCTAAAATCCAGGATACATGCTTTTGTCTGGTTTGGTTCTGCTCCTTCTGTGATTTC
Source organism: Neoceratodus forsteri (assembly GCA_016271365.2). Taxonomy (NCBI): domain Eukaryota; kingdom Metazoa; phylum Chordata; order Ceratodontiformes; family Ceratodontidae; genus Neoceratodus; species Neoceratodus forsteri. The sequence goes on from CM057452.1 coordinate 731,899,113, forward strand.
AAACCACAATAACTGGTGGTCACTGTTCCCCAGGTGCTCCCCCACTGTTACCCCCATCACACTGTCCCTATTTGTGAGCACAAGGTCCAGTATTGCCTTCTGCCAAGTTGGTTCCATGACCAGTTGCTTGAGGAAGGCACCCTGAAGGGAGTCCAGGATAAATCTGCTCCTAGTTGATGCTGCTTCTGGGATGCTCCAGTCCACATCTGGAATATTGAGTCTCCAACCAGTACTACCTCACCCTTGTCTGCCATCCTTTGGATGGCTAGCATCAGCTCCCTATCTGTTTCTTCCTCCTGGGCTGGTGGTCTATAGACCACACCTGTGTGGATGGCTGGCCCCATTTTCCTTTCCAGCTTAGCCCACAGTATCTCTCCGCCATTTTGTTCCTCCTGGATCTCTGTGGCCTTTATGTCATTTTTCACATACAGTGCCACTCCTCCTCCCTTCCTACCTGCCCGATCTCTTCTGAATATGTTGTAGCCAGGAATGGCCATCTCCCAGTCATGGTTATCATTACACCAGGTTTCTGTGATGACCACAATGTCCAGATCTGACTGCACCATGACAGCCTCCAGATCTTCCATCTTGTTGCTAAGGCTTGTGGCATTGGCACACATGGCTTTCCATGATTTTACCTCCCTAGACTGTTCAGCTGTTCTACTCCAGCCCCTTCCCTGGTTGTCCTTTATCCCTGGTTCTCCTTGCAGTCTGCCCTTCTGCTGATTTGTACCCCTTTTCTGCCTATCCACCTCTTGGGTGCTAATCTCTATCTTTTGCACACTGCTTTATTGAGATATCCACTCCTCCGGTTCACTGGTTCCACTGTTAGCTGTGGGGGGTGAGCAAGTAGGTACCCTCCTTGCTGGCCTGCCACCCCCCCTTGGCTAGTTTAATTGCTTGTCAATGTAGCATTTAAACTTATGATCGGAGTGCTTGGATTCCCCTACAGGATGGATGCAGGCCGTCAGGCTTAAACAAACCTCCATCCCTCCAGGTGGGTCCTCAGTCACCAATGAATCCAAACCCTTCCTCACAGCACCAGTTCTTCAACCTTGAGTTAAAGTTCCTGGTGCATGCACCCCTATGCTCTCCCATGCCTCTCGTAGGTAATACTTCTGAGAAGGTGAATGAAGTAGCTACTTGCTCGAGACCCCTTCCCAATTTCCTAAACTCTTCCTGAACTTCCTTTGGCTCCCCATTTGCTAGGTCATTAGTACCTAGGTGGATAATGACATTCTGTGCTTCTATTTTTTTTTGGTGGGGGTGATAGCAGAAGAAATAAGAGAGTACAATGTGAACTTTCACAATGAAATAATCTGACATTGTATGTGCTATGTAAGCAATAGGACATGAAGGGGTGTGTGTAAACTGCATTTTACAGCACAGCCAGAGGCATAGTAAGGCACGAGGCCAAAGGTCAAGTGACTTCAGCTGCTGGCCATGCTGCAAAATATGGTTTATACACACCTCTGAATGCCTTATTGCACTTATAAAATTGGCTCCTTTTTTTTTTTTTTTACTTTTGACTATTGGGAAAAGCATGTTTTTATGTAGAAAAAATAGATTTATCTGTGTGCATTTGTGATAAAATAGTCCTTCCGCCAGCTGGAAGTGATGTCACTGATGATGTCTTTGTATTATTGCCTACTTTCTTCTTCCTGTGTTTCTTTTCTCTGTTGTACTCCACATTTAAGATATGGAATGTTTGTCATGGAATGTTTACCACAGAATACATGGATTCAAAATTCTGCTCAGTTCTTCTGGCAAAATGTTTCTCTTCCAACACACTGTACACACAGACAACAAAGGCCTTTGTTACAGCCAGAGACTCAGTCATCTCACTGTCAGTGCAGGAAGAAGAGAGTCCCCTCATAAGCAGGTAGAGCCAGAAGAGGGATTTTTCACTGTCAGCAAAGAAACAGTTGTAATGAAAACTATAAACAATATTTATTGTTTCTAATTTGTTTATTTATGTAAGGAAAGAGTGACATAGAAACATAGACTTTGATGGCAGACAAGGGCCGCTTGGCCTACCTAGTCTGCCCATTTCCCTACCTAAAGGATAAGCTGCAGATTCCATTTAACCAACAGCCTTTTTCTTCCTACCCCCTACAAAAATTGCGTTATGTCTGTCCCATGCATTCTTGAATTCTCCCACAGTTTTAGACTCCACAACCTCCTCAGGAAGGCTGTTCCATGCGTCCACCACCCTCTCTGTGAAAAAATACTTCCTCACATTGCCCCTGAGCCGTCCCCCCATCTTCAAATTGTGTCCCCTTGTTCTTACATCTCTTTTTCTGAAAGATGCCACCCTCTTGGACTTTGCTGATTCCACTGGGTACTTAGCGTTTCTATCATGTCCCCCTCTCCTCCTTTTTCTCAAGGGTATACAGATTAAGCTCCTATAGCCTCTCCTCATTGGCTTCTCTTGCAGACCCTGCACCATTTTAGTTGCCCTCCTCTGAACTGCCTCTATTCCTATGTCCTTGCGGAGATGGGGTCTCCAGAACTGGACGCAGTACTCCAGATGGGGTCTCACCAACTGTCTGTACAGGGGGATAACAACTTCCTGTTTTCTGCTGGTGAAGCCTCTTCCTATACATCCCAGTATCCCCCCAGCCCTCCCTACCACCTTCTCACATTGCTTGCCAACCTTAAAGTCATCTGATATGATTACCCCCAGGTCCCTTTCCATTTCTGTTGTTGTTACTATCTCCGCCCCATTGTGTAATCTTCCCCTGGGTTTTTGTTTCCCAGGTGCATCACTATGCACTTCTTTGCATTGAATCCAAGCTGCCATACTTCTGACCATTCCTCCAACCTTGCCAAGTCCCTTCTCATCCTTTCCACACCTCCTTGTGTATCAACCCTGTTGCAGATATTTTTGTCATCTGCAAAGAGGCATACTTTTCCTTCCAGTCCCTCTGCAGTGTCACCTATAAAGACATTAAAAAGGACTGGACCCAGTACTGAGCCCTGCTGTACCCCACTAGTAACCCCTCTTTCTTCAGAGTGGACTCCATTTACAATTACCTTCTATGTCCTGTTGTTCAGCCAATGTTTTACCCAGGCTACCACCCTGGGACCCACTCACAGGCTGGTTAATTTGACTACTAATCTTTTGTGTGGGACTGTGTCAAATGCCTTGCTAAAGTCTAGGTAGGCCATGACCACAGCCCCTCCCTGGTCTACTACTTTGGTCACCCAGTCAAAGAAATCAATTAGATTTATCTGATGACAATCAGAGAAGCAGCATTTAATTAATTTGTTTTATTTTTTATTTAAGGTAGTTTTATTTTTAGAGCCCAGTTGAAGTTTTTTTTACTGTGTAAAGGTGGCAGCCATGTTTGTGGTGGAAGATCAGTTCTGGCAGTAGGGGGCTAACTGAAATGCCTGTGTTCCAAATGCCCATTGATCTGTGTTGCAGACTCTTTACTGCTGAGCAGTCCTTTTTTTAAACATGTGTAAACCATATTTTACACATGAATAAGAGCCAATCAGATTACATGATTTTACTCTGCCATTTAATAAGATGTTTTTGAAAATATCTTCTTATTTAGAAATTACAAACTAGACTTGTAAAGTAAACACAGTACTTTTTGATAAGCATGTTCAAAATGTGATGGGAGATAACCTGTGCTGCATCACACTTAAAATCACCTATTACACTTTCTGCTCAACTGAAAACCAAGTGACTTGTTCTGTTTTTCAATACTTCAGTGGAGACTGGAAATAAACTGGAATTCACTTTGTGATACAGTAACAAGTTAGAACGTGCATTGGCGATGTACTGTAAGGGGGAAACTTTAATGTATGAAAACTGCAAGGTAGGTATCCTATGTTACTATACACTGGCATCCTGCTTTTTGTTATGAAACACATCTGGTGAAGGAATGTACAGTGCAGGAATTATAGGGGCAAAGTAGTGCCTACAGTTAGGGTTGGTACAGCACTTCAATGTTAAATTAAAAATTTTGCAACTTAGTAACTTTGGTGTACTTCGACAAACTATCCCGAAATTTGGCATGTGCAGTCACTTTGCCACTGTCTCAAGACATATAAAGTTTCATGTTGGCATCTTGTATGGTTTTTGAGATATAAAGTGGTAAAAAATAGAAAATAAAATGTTTTTCCCCATTGGAAAACGTGATTTGTTTGCCATCATCTACAGCCCAGACTGAATACAATTTTTCTCTGACATTTTCAGAGATGATGGGGTCTGTGCCAAGGGTGTGAGGGTGTGCCTTTTGATAGTTTGGTGAAGAATTGTTTTACTATTTTTGAATTATAAGGATGTTTGTGATGGCTGCAAGACAGGCAGGTAAATTAAAACAGTTTGATTGGAACATAACTGTTTGAAATTCTTTATAGTTCAAATTTTACTGTTGAAACTGTATAGACTTCGAACAGTATAGGTCTATGACAGTTTGAACCGTCAGACCCATCCTCCATCCCCCATGCTGGCACCCAGCTTTCACTGAAATCTTCATGCTCCCTCCCTCTGTGTGCTGTCAGCCCCCCCCCCGTCCCAGTCCTGGCACTCAATTAAACCCTCCCACTCCCTCCCTCTGTGTGCTGTCCACCCCCACACTCCATTCCCAGTCCCGGCCATCAATTAAAGCCTCCTGTTCCCTCCTTCTATGTGCTGTCTGCCCCCACACTCTGTTCCTCATCCCACCATCCAGCTTTCAATGAAACCCTCCCACTCTCTCCCTATGTGTGCTGTCCAACCCCACCCTCCATTCCCTGGTCGTGATTGTGTAGTTGCAAGTCATTTATGGAGGGATGGGAGGAGCCCTTCACCTTCTCAGGCAAATAAGGATATGAATGCTCAATCTCAAAAACTATAGATGGGTGGGAGTGAAGGGCCCATAGGGTCTGCCATCCCATATGCAAATAAAAGCTACTATTACACTATCTCAAAAAGTAAGGAAATTCATTGCAAAAAATTATGTTAATGCATTAGTTAAAGTTGAGCTTAATGCCACAAAAGCATGAAAATGCAGCATTAAGGTTTCTAACAAACCCCCTATCTCCACCCCCCAAGCAGCAAAAGGACAAGACCACACAAGCAACCACAGACAGCCATCATCAGGTAAGACAAACAACGTACAACTGTTTTAAGGTGACACAAATGCACTAGCATTGATGTGCTACCTTTGTGGATTTGTATCTGTGGCATGCAAATTGCAAAATATACACACACACCTGTTGCTGCAGATAGAAATCTATGATACTAGTGGATGCCTGGAACATTCTCCCAATGTAGGTGGTGGGAGCAAAAACAGTAATGGGATTCAAGAATACATGGGGTAGGCATAAGGGAACAGTAGTAAGGAAAGGGGGGCAGAGATCAAGTAGAGTCTGCGATGTAACAGTAAGTGGGGGGGGGGCAAGGTCTGTCAAAACCAGAAAAAAACTAATGACAGGCACAAATTAAATAGGTTTTCAGCACTGTCTTTGTTGACACCCACCAAGGCAAGGAATGAAGTTTGCCAAAACCAGCTAAAGCCCAAAGACAGGCAGAAACTGAACCACATTGCTAACAAAGACATTAAAAAGCAAATCTTAATTGCAGGGAACTCAGTGATACAAGGAGTTGAGTCCCACATTCAGCAAAAGGGGACAGCCAAGAGTTATGACAAGATGTCTGCTGGGGGCATCAGCATGGAGAGACAAAGAACGTATTGTTAAACTAGCAGACGACACAGATGGCATCTCACATATCCTCATCCATCTAGATACAAATGACCTAGCCAAATGCTCTGTGGAGGAAACTAAATCTAATCTGTCCACACTAGGAAACAAATTACCATCTATTTCATCTACCATATCATTCTCTGAGATTCTGCTTGTGTGGGAGAAGGCTGAAAACAGGCAGAGGACCAGAGATGATCAAACCACTGAGCTCAACACATGGCTCAGGGATTGGTGCCAGGAAAAAGGGCATCAGTAGATGGGTAACTGGCAGGACTTCTGGAAAAGGGAGTTCTTTAAGTTTGATGGCCTGCACCTCATGAAGGAGGGGACCTGAGCGCTTGGCCAGAAATTCAATGCTTTCCTAGACCAGTTAAACTTATAGAAGGGGAGAGGTCAGCATCACCTAGTGTATCAATATACACAACTGCTGACCCTCCCCAGTCACCATCTAAAATACCAGCCTCAAATCACCCAAAGATAAACAATCTTCATTCAAAACTAAAAATACAATCAGACCCATGCAGCATAGCTAAACACAAAATACACAGAAATATCACAGTCACCAGAGATCAACAGGGATGGCAAGCAATGTGCATCAGTGCTTGCAATGTTGTAAACAAAATCCCTGATCTCACTGCCATGATAATAGACACACAACTGGATTTAGTTGCAGTAACAGAAACATGGTTCAATGAGAACCACACTTGGGACAAAGCTAGCCTGGATTATACCCCCTTCAGGAGGGACTGCAAGGGAAGGAAAGGGGGGGAGTAGCTCTGTATGTCAGAAATTACATCAAAGCCATAGAAATTCAGACTGCTGCCAGGGAGGCTGAAGCCCTGTGGATTACCCTTGGATCAGGGGATAAAGACCCTATCCAAGTCAGCATAGTCTATAGACCCCAACAGAAAATAATGACACAGATAAAGAACTTCTAGACCCCATCTTAACTATGGATGACAAAGGAGATCTGGTACTTCTCAAGGACTTCAATCTACCTGATATAGACTGGACATCCTAATCGGCTTCATCTGAGAGAAGCTAGGAATTCAAGCCAGCACTATGGGGGGGTGAGGCAGGACTAGTACAATTAGTGACATCCCCCACCAGAGAAGAAGCAATACTAGACCTTGTGCTTTCAAACAGCAACAGAATCGCAAACGTTCATGTAGGAACCCATCTAGGATCCAGCAACCACAGATGTCTGGATCACCACCAGGAAATCTGAGGAAATCAGTCATACAAAACTGAAGATCCTCAACTTTAGAAAGGCAGACTTCACCAGAATGAAAGAAATAGGAAAACCCTTACTGGTACGTAATACAGGAGAAAATGTTGGAGAAAGTTGGAGGAAGATAAAGAATGCACTAACTTCAGTAACATCACAATGCACAAAGTTGGTTAGTAAAACAAAAAGAAAGAGGAAACCGCTCTGGTTCGCAAAGGAAGTAGCGTCAAAAATCAAAGACAAAAAAGGGCATTTCAAAAATTTAAGGTAACAAAAAAGGACAGTGATGAGGCAGAGCATAGAATCAAACTCAAAGAAGTAGGTAAAGAAATCAGAAAAGCAAAAGCACAAGCTGAGGAGAAAATTGCACAAGAGGTAAAAAAAGGAGATAAATCATTTTACAGATATATCAGTGAAAGAAGAAAAAACAAAGGGGGGTATCATCCGTCTGACTACCAAAGAAGGACTACACACAAAGAGTGACAAGGAGAAAGCAGAGATCCTAAGTAACTTTTTCTGCTCAGTCTTCACAAAGGAGGATCATGGAAAATGGACCAACACTAATCTAAGCACACAGGCCCACAACAGAGACAGACACGAGTCCATTTACTACAGAAAGAGTCCTGAAGGAACTGAAGAAGCTGAAAATGGACAAAGCAATGTACCCAGATGGGATATATCTGAGGATACTTAAACAGCTAGCAGAGAAGCTCGCCGCACCACTAGCAGCACTGTTCAATGACTCCCTAAGCAGTGGTGACATACTGCAGGACTAGAAAGAGGCCACAGTTGTTCCCCTTCACAAAAGTGGGAGATAGGAGGATGCTGGGAACTTCTGCCCGGTCAGTCTAACCTCATTGGTGGGAAAACTAATGAAAGCACTTCTTAAAGAATAGATAGTGGAATATCTAAAGATCAGTGGACAATTAGACCCCAAACAGCATGGTTTCATGGCATGACTGTCATGCTAGACTAATATGATCGATTTATTTGATTGGGTGACCAAAACAGTGGACCAAGGTGGAGCAGTGAATATTTTATATTTAGATTTTAGTAAGATATTAGACTCAGTCCCTCACACAAGGCTGGTTAACAAACCGGACCACACGAGTGTAGGGCCTAAAATCATCATCTGGGTAAGAAATTAGCTACAGGACAGGACATAGAGGGTTCTGGCCAATGGGATGTTGTCTACAGAGGCAAGATGATCAGTGGGGTGTCACAAGCATTGGTCTTGGGACCAACCCTCTTCAATATATGTATTAGTGGAATCACTAAAGGGCTGGAGGGGAAGGTGTGCCTGTTTGCAGATGACACAGAAATCTGCAACAGGGTGGAGAGACAGGAGGGCACCATGAAAATGGTGTCTGACCTGAAAAAACTGGAAGCATGGTCTGGAAACTGACAGTTGAAATTCAACATAAAAAAATGTAAAGTAATGCACATTGGAAAACAAAACCCAAGGGTAACATACACCCTTGGGGGGGGGGGAACAGATTACGGAGACCAAAATGGAACGAGACCTTGGGATTATAATTTTGGATGATTTAAGAGTAGGAAGACAGTGTGAAAAAACAGCTTATAAAGCCTGCATCATCCTCGGATATGTAGGCAGGGACATTACAAGTAGAAAACATACAGTAATACTGCCAACTATACAGATCCCTGGTGAGACCACATCTGGAGTACTGTGTCCAGTTTTGGAGACCTCACTTAAAAAGACATACACCACCTAGAAACAGTACAAAGAAGGGCTACAAAGATGGCACAGGAGCTACATCATGAGCAGTATTAAAACAGACTAAAACAACTAGTTACAGTATACTTTCTGGAACAAAGGAGGAACAGATGAAATATGATAGAGACCTTTAAATACATTAAGGGAATGAACTCAGTGCACAAGGAAGACCTCTTCCACTCATACGAGACTGCTCGCACCAGAGGGCACTGCATACAGCTAAAGGGAGGTAGGTTCAAAAGCAACACTAGGAGGTTCTTCTTCATGGAACAGGTTGTGGACCCCTAGAATAGTCAGTCGCAAGAAGAGGTGGAGTCTAAGACAGTCAGAGAGTTCAGGTTAGCATGGGATAGGTGCTATGGGAACATGACAAGAAAGAATTAGCTGGGTGGGGGGTAGCAAGAAAAAAGGGCAGACTAGATGGACCAAAAGGTCCCCTTCTGCCATCACTTTTCTTATGTTCTTCTTTTGTTCTAACATGGCAGACTAGATGGGCAAAGTGGTCCTTATCTGGCAAATTCTATGTAACCATAACACGAAGGGACAGAGTCTTAAGCTGGAGGGGTGGGAGGTTTAGGAGGGACATCAGGAAGCACTTCTTCACACAGAGGGTTGTGGACACTTGGAATGCACTGCCGGAAGAGGAGATCTCATTGAAGACAGTGGACAGCTTCAAGAGAGGCCTGGATAGTCATAGGATCATGGGTAGGGAGGATGGGAGGCTTGGGGAGGGGGGGGTAGGGACAGTAGCTCAAGCTGTGGACCATGCAATATGAGCAACAAATAAGTGCTACTGCATCTGTGTCAACTGGAAACAGTTGTATGTTTGTCATGTTATCTAGTGAGTTACCTCATACCCTGCACATGCATACTTCTGACTGTAGAGGTACAGGCCCCATGAAATATCTGTCTGCAGAAATGCAGGCCCTATAAGGCATGTGCTTCTTCTGCCACATGTACTTGCATGCACGCTCTATAGCATACACACAGTTATAACTGCAGATGCAGAGGCCCCTGTGGTGTAGTCTTCATATGTTGTTTGCCTTATCCAAAGATGGCTGTCTATGGCTGCTTGTGTGGTCTTGTCCTTTTGTTGCTTGGGGGTTGGGGTGGGGAGTTAGGGTTGGAAACCCTAACACCACATTTCAATGCTTTTGTGGTATTAAGATCAACCCTAACTAATGCATTAGCATAGATTTTTGCAATATATATATAACTACAAAAGAACCCCAGAGCAAATGCAATGGGGCATGGGTTGTCCCGGAGGATATTGGCCATACAGCCACATTTTAAAGAAAACAAATTGCTAATATCCCAATAATGCAAAGTATCATGGAAAACATATGCAAATGCCCATGAATTAATTTGAACTGGCTTAACTTTAAGCAAAATTGCATGGTGCCAGAAGGCCTCACAATACAATCAGAAAAGGCTGAGAACAGCAGACACAGACACGTGTTTCGTCCTCATTGTCCAAATGAGGACAAAACATGTTTCTGTGTCTGCTGTTCTCATCCTTTGCTGATCATATTGTGAGGCCTTCGGGCACCATGCAATTTTGATTAAAGTTATGCTAGTCCAAATTAATTCATGGGCACGCGCATATGCTTCCTATGATGCTTTGCATTATTGAAGTATGTGTAATTTGTTATATATGATACTGTCCTTTACTTGTCTAGACCTACTCCTGAACAGGCGTGTACAGATTTGCAGAAAGATTTTAACATCCTGCAGCTCAATTTGCTTAAAGAAAAACTGCTGTTAAATGCTAAAAATACCAAGGCAATGCTCCTGACTCCAAACAGCTCTGCTCCATTACTGCCTATAGCAGGCTTTGTAGAGGAGAGTGCAAGATTTAGGATGAAGGTTAAAGGAGTGGTAATAGAGGGAGAAGAGATTTTTAGGAGCCTTGGGTGGAAGCCATCAGGGCTAGACTTCGAGGGGTTTAGTGAGGTAAAACCTCTCAGGACTTCTGATGGCAAGATCAGTGAGGGTTGAAAACCTGAGAGTTGCGACGTGGTGGAGAGGGAGTAGGAAAGGGGGGTTGGGGGCCCAAGCGGAACAGCACAAGATGTGAAATAGTTATTTAATACATTGGTAATGAATGAGGGATCGAAGATTAGTGAACCATCACCACAGAGTGAGGGAGAGGGGGAGTCTGTTTTGGGGTGGAGGTGCGAGCAGAGATCCTGCCAAAAGGAAGAGGGAGTACTGTTAGAGGGGTGCAGATGAGATTTAAAGAAATCAGATTTGGTCCAATGGATGCTAATAGTACAGGTGTTTTGGAGGGTGCGAAAGGCTTGAAGGGAGGCCTGGTCACCTAAGGACTTAAAAAGGCACCGTGCACGATTGCAAGCTTTGCATTTGGCCAGAACATATGGGGTGATCCAGGGGTTGTGAGCGCATCTAACTCTTGCTGTCTTTAGCAGAGTATGGGCATCCCAGATCTTCAGGACAGTGGATGTGAAGTGGGCAAGGGCTTCATCAACCGATAGGGAGCAAAGGACAGGGGACCAGATTGCAAGGGCCAGAACTTGTGAAACGATTAATAATTTTCTCCAAATCTTCAAAAGGCCCTTCCTTGATCCAGACCCCATATCCCCTGAAATTTTCAGACTAGTCAGACAAACCATTTGGGCTGAAGAGATGAGCAAAGAATTCAAAAAAGTTGAGGATTTTTCACACTTTTCAACACTCTGCAGCTGAGAAACTAAAACTTTGACCGGAACAAAACTTTCCAGTGCCAGAGACCTACAGTACCACACTGAGCATGCAACATTTCAGGCACATCAGAGAAATGGTTGCAAAGTTACTAAAGTGCAAAATTTTGGGTTTAACATAGAAGTGACTGCGCAACCCTAATATGCTGGCCCTACCGAACCAGTATAATTAATAAGAAAAAAATATATATACTGTATATGTATATACATATAAATAATTTATATGCAAAAAAACTTTGTTAATGCATCATTTAGGGTTAAAACACAAAAAGTAAAGAAATGAAACATTTAGGGTTGCCCCCTCCCCCCGTGGACCTGCCCATCATCCCGAGATTGACAACTGACAGGGTGCAGCGTTAGGTTGTGAAGGCCTAAATCTCACCCTGTTCCATGTGTAATCATATTCACAAGCCACAGTAAAGAAGAATGGGATGAGATTTAGGCCTCACAACCCCAATGACACCCCCTTCTGCTGTCAATCTTGGGATGATGGGCAGGTCCACAGGGTAACTCTAAATGTTTTATTTCCTTACTTGTTGTGTTTTAACCCTAAATGATGCATTAACAAAGTTTTTTGCATAGAATTTCCTTACTTTTTGAGAAAGAATATAAAAGTAGAAAGTCCTGCAAGTTGGTGGAAGCGCGGCCCCTTCGGGCGCCGTGCTCCCACCAACTTGCAAATTTCTGCAAAATTCTGCACCTGTCTATATTTTAGGCACCTAACAACTGAAAAGTACATCCATGACAGTAAGGATAGCTACCATATAAATCTGAAGCCAGTACCACAATGGAAAACACTGTCCGCAAAATGTAAATTGCTCCATGCAATATCTCCACATAAAATGTACTGTCCAATATGTAAACACCATAACTGACATTGACAGAACATCCTGTCAACATCCTCCTAATTTCAAGTGAAAAGACCAAACGGTTTCTGAGATATTTCATTTAAAAAATTGTTAAAATTGGGCTATCTGGTCCCTCCAAATCTGACCATCTAGTCCCTCCCTTGCGATCAAAGATCTCAATAAAAGAATCTCATGATCAATGAATTTGGAGGCTTACGATCAAAGAATAAAAAATGGTGAAAGTCAATTTTTACTCAAAAGTATATGAAATCATAGCCATGCCTCAATAGAATAAAGCCCCCAGGCAAAACCCATCCTCATTTGGCTTAATAACCCACCCCTGAGCTGAGAAAATAGATTTTTTCAACTGGCCATCCAGTCATGCCCTCGCGATCAAAGATTGAGGTAAAAGAATCTCACAATCAAAGAATTTGCAGGCTCACGATCAAAGAATAAAAAATGTGAAAAGTAAATTTTTAGGCAAAAATACATGAAACCACAGCCATGCCTCAATATAACGAAGCCTCTTGAGCAAAACCCACCCTCATTTGTGTTAATAACCCATCCCTGAGCTGAGAAAATTTATTTTTTCAAGTGGCCATCTAGTCGCGCCATTGCAATCAAAGATCAAAGAATCTTGCGATCAAAGAATTTGCAGACTCGCGATCAAAGATTGTTAGTGAGCCACAATCGAAGAATAAAAAAGTTCAAAACTCTATTTTATGACCATTTTAAAAGAAATCACAGCCATGGCTCGATAGAGCGAAACCCCCTGAGTAAAACCCATCAAAGTTTTACTTCAGGAGCCACCCCTGAGCTGAAATATTTGAATTTTTCCAACCGTAAAATCAAAAGAAGATGGCGGCCATCGCGATCAAAGAATTCCTCATGATCAAAGATTCTTTGATCATGAGCCTACAAATTCTTTGATCGTGAGGAGGGACTAGATGGCCAAAACCCCATTCTTCTTTAGCAAAATAACCATATAAATTTTCCCATTGACTTATAATGGGAACTTAAAAGGTTAATAACTTCTGAATGGATTAATATTTTTTCACCAAATGAAAAGCGGCATGTTCCTTGACCCAAGCTCTTTCAGACAAGCCAAGTTGTAGAGCAGCATGCCACACAATGGCCATGCAGCACCAAGGACAAAATCAAAAAAACTGCCCAAATAACTGGCGATTAGTGCATTATTCAGCATTTTGGTGTGTACACCATAAGTCCGACCAAATCAAAATTTGGTAGATCAATAGAGCTACCATGCCCCAATGCACATACCAAATTTCATGCAAATCCGTTGAACAGGTCCAAAGTTATTAATATGCAAACCTTTGAGTTTAACATAGAAGTGCTTACTTAACCCTAAATATAGGGGTGCGACCGCACTCCTATAATATATCTAATAAGAGGGGCACTGTCACACCCCTATAGTTACGGTTCAGTAAGCAGTTGAATGTTAAACCCAAAATTTTACACTTTAATAACTTTGCAACCATTCAACGGATGTGCACAAAATTTGGTATGCTCTGTCCCGTGTCGTAGATTTCCAAACATGCCAAATTTTGTTTTGATCAGATGTGTGTTTTTTTGCTCTGTGCATAGTGAAAAAAGTGTTTTTCACCTTTTTTTGCCCATTTTTGCTGATTTTTGACCATCGCACTGCGGCCACATGGTTTAGAATTGTGGTCTTACATTTTCAGGGTAGAAAGAGGTTGCCCCAAAGAACAAGCCAGCATTAGTTTGGCGAACAAAAATGTATCTTTTCTAAAGTTATTCAATTTTGAACTTTTGGGTTCTGAGTATGCTCAGTTCAGTCTATGGAATAGGTGTATATTATGTGAAGAAGGACTGGCCTCATGAACAAGGATTTTGTCACCTTGCAAAGAGGGATTTATAAAATCCCTGTATGTGAGGAAAAAAAATTTCTCTTCATGAGCCATCATCTTGTTTTCAGTTTTTGCTAAAAAAAACGTAACTAGCCCCTCAGATGTGTTCTGTGAAAATTAAAGTATGGGTTTTATTCAGGACGATGCCCTCTACAAACCCCTTGGTTTTAGTTCTATTCACTTTCGTCAAAAAAACAGCCATTTTTTATTTTAAAATTCTTGTTTGTCACCCGCTTCCGATCCTTGTTTGCGAGGTGTCAAAATCCCTGTTCGCAAGCCGATCCTTGTTCATGAGCTGTCAAAATCCTTGTTCGTGAGATCAGGACCAGATGGCCCTATCTCATGAACAAGGATTGGCTCGTGAACAGGGATTCTGTCACCTCACGAAAAGGGATTTTGACAGCTCGCGAAAAGTAATTTTTTTTAAATCCCTTTTCGCAAGCTGTCAAAATCCCTTTTCACGAGCCAATCCCTTTTCATTAGCTGTCAAAATCCTTGTTCTTGAAATCAGGACCAGATGGCCCTTTCTTGCGAACAAGGATTGGCTCACGAGCAGGGATTTAGTCATCTCATGAAAAGGGATTTGGCTCGTGAAAAGGAATTTTGATAGCTCATGAAAAGGGATTTTTAAAGGTTGCTGTTTCTTTGCCAGTTCACTGCAAAGAAACAGAACTTCTGACCTGAAATTTGCAGGGTGCAAAGGGGGTATCCCAGAAATGTGACTTATGCTGGTTTGGTGTAAAAATGTACATTTGTTACACCGTTATGTCATTCCCAAGTTGAGAAATTTCCCATAGGCTAAAACTGTGACGAACGCCTATATCTTGAAAACGTTTTGAGATATGGATTTTTTGCTAAACGCAGCTTAGTACACCTTTAGGAGTACTAAGCCTGTGTGCAGTTTACCAGTCCATGATTACAACTGCAGTGGAAGTTTTTCAAAGGTTGCTATGGTTACTGAGATATTACACCATCTGCAGCACAGGAATTAGTTGGAATGTGTCTAGGGCTGCGCTATGTCTCTATAATTATAGGTAGGTGGGATATATGGTTAACATTATGCAGTAATGGGACTGCTGGGCCATCCATTATTCCCACACAGAGACGACAGCTCATTACAATGTCTGTGCACTTATTGAAGTGCAGGGTTCAGAGGGTCCTGCGCTCCCAAAACTAAATAAGGATAACATTACACTTTCTCAAAAAGTAAGAACATTCATTGCAAAAAAACATTGTTAATGCATCAGTTAGGCTTGAAGTGAAAGAAGTAGGAAAATGAGACATTAAAGTTGACACCCCAACACCCCCCACATATATATACAGTATATATACACACATATCTTCTTTACAAAAAAAATCTTTGTTAATGCAACAGTAAGGGTTCAGAGTAAACCAACAAAAGTTAGGAAATTAGGGCTTAGGGTTCCCAACCCTAACATTCACACCCACACCCACCCTTCAGGCAGCAAAAGGAAAAACCAGTATGGTTTCACCTCTCCTAAGTCTAATATCCTTATTCTTTGAAACAGTATAATCATATCCTCATTCACACAGGTCCTAAATGGACCTGCGTGGACAGATCCATTTGCCTATGGAAGCATAGGGGTGGCCCTGCACTTCCATCCTTATATAGATGCATACATCCATGTTGTTGTGGAATCACAGGGCCCTCCAGTCCCTGCATTTCTATTTCTCCCAAAAAGTAAGTTATTTGCTTGGTTGTATGGCTTGTGAACCTTCCAGTGTTATTGTATGAAAATTTTGATTTTATTTAGATTTTTTTTAATATGGCCCCTAATTTTATTTTGAGGGGGGTATTTTGTGTTATTCTTGTAGTACTCACTAAGACCTTTGTTTTTATATATATATATATATATATATATATATATATATATATATTCCTAAAGTGTAAATATTGAGGGAGTTATGGCTTGCTGAAGTTGAAATGTGGAAAAAAACATGAAGTCAAAATTCTTTTTTCATATGAAGGGATCCTTTTTCATATGAACAAGACAACCTCATGAAATGGGATCTGTTCATATGAAGAAAGAATCTGAAAAAAATTAAGTACAAAATGTTTTTTCATATCATAGAATTGTAGAATTATGTCGGCAGAAAAAGACCATTTGGCCCATCTAGTCTGCCTGAGATAGCCCCCCCATTTACTTCACAACCATCTGCCTTCCCTCCCCTCCTCTCCCTAGCCCCATATAGTTGTCCCATGCTCTTCTGAATTTCTCCACTGTGTCAACCTTCACCACATACTCCAGCAGCCTGTCCTACAGTTGTGCAACCCTCTCCAAGAAATATCTCCCCCTCACATTCCCCTTAAATCTGCCCCCCTCCAGCTTATAAGCATGTCCTCTGGTGGTTTTATTTTCACTCCGCCTAAAGATCCTATCCCCCTAATCTTGTCTATCCCCTTCATATACTTGAAGGTTTCCACCATGTCCCCCCTCTCCCGTCTCATTTCCAGTATATAAAGACAGAGTTCTTTCAGCCTTTCCCCATATGTTCTTCCCTGCATCCCCTGAATCATCTTGGTCACCCTTCTCTATACTCTCTCTCCACCCTATCCTTGTCCCCTTGTAGTAGGTTGTACAATTTGTGTTTTCTTTAAAATTTGGCTGTAAGGCTGGGGCCTCCAGAACCAAACTCCATACTCCAGCTGCAGCTGGACCAGTGTTTTATATAATGGCATGATCACCCATCTCTTCCTACTCATGAAGCCCCTCCTGATACATGCCAGCACCCCCATTGCTTTCCCAGCTACCCATTCACACTGCAACTAGCCTTTAATGTGTCCATGATTCATATCTCTAGGTCCTTTTCCTGCTCTATGGCCTGCAGTGATATCTCCTCATGTAGTAAGTGGCTCTTGGGTTATTTCAACCTATATGCATCATTTTGCACTTATCTGTATTAAACTGTAGCTGCCACTTTTCTGCCCACACCTCCAGCCTGGCTAGATCCATAGCAAAAAATGCATGTAGATGGTTCACACCATTATTAAAATCTGCATTGACTGAAAGAGATAACCTCTGGAAAAAAGCACGCAAAACCCAGTCTGCTGCAGACTGGTGCAAGTTCAAAAGGGCACAAAACTCATGTATTAGAATGGTTAGAGAGAAAAAAGCTGCATACTATCATTCTGAATTTCTCTCTGCCTCCAAAAATCCTACAAAATTTTGGAAAACCGTCAAGGACTTGTCTGGTCACACGTCCGGTGGCTCACTACCTGATGAAATCTCTTTAAACAATAACACCATTAGTGAGACACTGGAAGTTCTGAATGCCTTCAATAATCACTTTGCGACTGCAGGCTTAGCCTTTGACAATTCCCCTGCGAATCTGATACACTCTCAGGTGGATAATTAAGGTGCACATCCTAGCATCACTGATTCAGTCTTCTCCTTGCATCCTACTACTCTGAAAGAAGTTGAAGACCTATTGCTAAAATTGGATGTAAAAAAAGTGCTGGTACGGATACCCTCGACCCATATTTTTTTGAAGGTGGCCATCCATGTGTTAGCTGTGCCCATAACCCATTTATTTAACCTATCATTAATTCAAGTATCCATTCCTTCAATATGGAAAACAGTGCACATCATTCCCCTGTTCTAGTCCGGAAATCCATGTGATCTAAATAATTACAGACATATTTCGATTCTCCTGGTCTTGTCAAAATTACTGGAAAAAGTTGTAAATAACCAGCTGAGGCAGTATCTAGAAGCTAATAACCTGCTTAATCCAGTCCAATCAGGGTTTAGAGCTAAACATAGCACCATCACAACACTTGCCAAAGTGACTAATGACTGGCAGAGAGAGCTAGACAACAGGAATTACACCTGCGCCGTATTCTTGGACCTGAGCAAGGCCTTCGACACTGTCGACCATTCTCTGCTACTCTCTTCCCTGACCTCACTAAGTGCTGACCTATTATCTTTACAGTGGTTCAACAACTACCTCTCTGATCATTTCCAGCAGGTGAAAGTGAAAGAAGATCTCTCAACTCTCAAACCTCTCCTAAGAGGTGTTCCCCAGGGTTCTATCTTGGGACCGATCTTATTTGCAATATTCATCAACAATATTGATAAAAGCATAACTAAGGCCAACATTCATCTGTTTGCAGACAACACAATTCTTTATGTAAGCCACCCGTCATTACAATCTGCATGTAATGACCTTCAATCTGAGTTCAACCTGCTGCAACACCAACTCCTAAACAAAAAACTATTACTTAATACTAAGAAAACAAAAGCAATGCTCTTTTCTCCCTCTGCCCAAATGGTAAATTCAGCCCTATCAGATCCTGTGCTGCAGATTACTACAATTCTTGGCGAGAAGTTGGAATTTGTCACTAAATTCAAATACCTGGGAGTATGGCTGGACCATAGGCTCTCCTTTATGGAGCAAGTTGAAGAATTACTCAAAAAATTATGACAGAGACTTGGCCTGTTCTTTAGGATACCCCACTTCTTAACTAGAGATGCCAAACTACAGCTGGTACAATCAACCTTTCTATCCTTGATAGATTATGCTGACATCCTCTACAGTCACTGTCCCATTTCCTACCTCACCAAACTTGACACATTATATCATAGAGCTTTGAGGTTCATCACAGGCCTGCCTTATTCCACTTACCACTTCTCCCTATATCAATCAGTGGGGTGGAGTTCTCTTCAGTTCAGGCGTGATAAAAATGCAGCCTTATGGACCCTGAGAGCCATCTCCAAAAAACTGCCCCAGTACATTACAGACTGTCTTCCTGTAAAACCAATAGGCAATTATGCCCTGAGAAATTGCAAATCTCTCCTACTGATGGTTCCCAAAATTAACTCTTGCTTTGGCAGGGCTGCTATAACCTTTACACTGTCCTCCTTGTTGAATAAATTACAAAAACAAAATGAAACTGAGGTCACCCATCGGCATCTCATCTTTCAAGCTCTTATATTCACGTCTCAGAAACTATCAGTGCAATTGTTTCCCATGACCATGAATTGTCATCATGCTAGCCTGTACCACTTAACCATGAACGAACTACTTGTAGTGCTTGTCTCCTCCTTAGCCCTGGTCTGCCATCATGCTTTCACGTAACAACTTGATGCCTCTGTCCTCCCTATGATACTGGTCTATCTTCCCGCTTCCTCCAGCCTTCTTTTCACAACTCTATACTGCACTCATCCACAATCTACACGCAATCATACTATAAAAGTCCTAACTCCCCTTTCCCTCTCCCCGTAGGCCCCCACTGCTGCATCAGTTCTACCGACCTATCCTTGGGACTTCACTTCTCGCAATGTTTATCCTTTGCTTACATATTACATACCCCTCCTAGTACCCCATCTGCCATTAGTTGGTGGTTCTCCAAGCCATTTTCATGGCTAGTACTAGTGACTGCCCCTGGTAAATGAACTAACTGGTACTTCTATACAGAGAACATGGTTTATATACAGTTGCATGGTTCAATTGTGGACCTGCCCCCTTGTATTTGAATCTTCCTCTGTTATGGCTTGCCTTGTCTTCCTTTTATCATTTGACTCCCCTATTACTGCACCATTGTGTTTGTGTTTATATACTTATTTACATGCATTTCTATGTTTTTATGATGGATGTTACCTGACCTGTTCTGACCAGGTCCATCTTGTAAAAGAGTTCTGCTCAATGATGTTCACCTGGACAAATGAAGATTTTGATTGATTGATCCTCCCCACCCTGGAGTGTCCACCCTGTTATAAATCTTTGAGTCATCTGCAAATAAACACTCCTTTCCATGCAGACCCTTCACTAAATGCCCCACATACACATTAAATAGTATGGGCCCCAGCACTGATCCCTGTGGCACCCCACTTCTCACACTTAGTTCCCCGGAGTGCTTCCCATTGAACACCATTCTCTGGGTCCTCCCATCCAGCCAATTTTCTACCCACTTTGCAAGCCTAGCCCCCAACCCCAGAGTGCTTAATTGGCTTGCCAATATTCCATATGGGATGGAGTCAAACACCTTCTGGAAATCCAGATAGGTCACATCCACACCCACCACCCCCGACCATATACCTCCATAACCCCTTCAAAGAATTCAATCAGGTTGGTCTGGCAAGACCTGCCACCTGTAAACCCATGTTGCTTATCATCAATCAGACCCTCCTCCTCTAGGTACCTCCCCAGCCTCTCCTTTATCAGAGTCATCATCAGCTTGCCCACAACCGAAGTGAGACTGACTGGGCAGTAGTTTCGAGGCTCCTGCTTCCTCCCTCCCTTGTATATTGGTATAGGTATATGAAGGGGTCCTTTTTCAAAGGGTTGTCTCATTCATACAAAAAGGATCCATTCATATGAAAAAAGAATCTGAAAAAAGAAAAAAATTACTCACCTGTAGTAATCTGGTTTCTTCCAAAGGGATCTACCAATATTATTGCTCTTGGAGTGCTCCTTTAAGCCAACACTGTCCTGGAGTGAAATGGAATACTATGCTAATGAGGGAATTTTTAGCTGGTTCATCCAGTTTCAAACTGCCCAGTGTAACTGCCTAAATTCTAACCTCAGATTTCTTAGAAGCCTGCAAAGAAGCCATAATAACCTATAATAAAATATCAATAGAAAACAAAACAAGCATTTGTCAATGCCGAATGTTTGCTTGCTGGCATTGGCAGTGGTAATGTAGAAGTTACAGAGCTGCGTAATAGGAATGGCAGTGAAGTACTGAACTGAAGCCAACCCCACCACCACCCTGCAGAGAGTGACAGGCATTGGGGTGTGCATTTGGGTCATCAGGCATAACGGCCTCGCCATTTCACCACACCCCACCCTGCAGACACTGACAAGTGTCACGGTGTTCCTTGGGATCTTTGGCCCTTATGCGCACCCCATTTCATTAGGAAATGCAGTGAGATGGGTGCGATATAGGAGAATGGGGTGAACTTTGGGACTGAAGAGTCCAAGGCATACTTCGATGCCTCTCACTGGCTGCAGGGTGTGGAATGGTATGAGCATTACAAAGCAGGAATCCCAAGTCACACCCCTGATGCCTGTCATTCTCTACAGTGTTGGGCGTTATGGTTGGAAACCCTAATACCTCAGGCATTAGTTGGTATTTTCCTCCAAATTTTCAACATGTTTTTTTGTGACCCCACCTCATGAACAGGGGAATATCAGTTTGTTAGTCGAAGCTGCTTATGCACAGCTTAGTATGGCATTTAGCACCACAGGTGCAAAACATTCCAAACAGGATGTAAAAAATGACAGCTGTACTGTTCATGGGGAGGTGTAAAAAATGGCAATGTTGCAAATCTGCAGTAAAAATATTTAAAAAAATGGTGAAGTCATGAGCATACATAGAAACTGTGCAATGCACACCCGTAATATAATTAGGTTGGGGATATTTTACAGCAGATTGTCAACTCAGGCATTTTGGTGCCTCCGATCACAAACTGTCACTGTGATTTTCTCTATCTGTGCCGAACAATGATTTCCCACAGCGACCATGCATCTCAGCGCTGAAAGTGTGAAAACACACTTCAGCCATGTTGTGAAAAATGACAGCTGTACTGTTCATAAGGAAGTGTGAAAAATGCCACTGGTGAAAATCTGGACTGAAAATATTACAAAGTCATGAACTATTAGGTGCGGAAACTGCACATTGCTCACTCGTAACACAGTCATTTTATGGACTTTTGTCACCAAATTTTCAACATAGCCATTTTAAGACCTCTGCTCATGAACAGTGTAACTGTGATTTTCTTAATCTGTCCTAAACATTGCTTTACGCACACCAACAGCACCATTATGCTACATGTGCTTAAACACATTTTGGGCGTAGATGAAAAATGGCAGCTGTACTGTTCATGAAGTGTAATAAAATGGCAATGTTGAAAATCTGGATGAAAATATTAAATTTGCAAACTTACGAGCATGCACTTAGGAACTGCAAGCACACTTTCATAAAACAGTCATTTTTAGGAATTTTTTCACAAATTTTCAACATAGCCATTTTAAGACCTCTGCTCATGAGCGGGCGTCACTGTGATTTTTAATGTGTCCCATATACATTGATTTTGCACATACTGCGCCATTGCACCACATGGGTGGAAACACATTTTGGGCAAGATGTGAAAAATGACAGCTATACTGCTCATAAGGAGGTGTGGTAAAATGGCAATGTTGAAAATCTGGAGTGAAAATATTGAAAAT
Organism: Neoceratodus forsteri; assembly: GCA_016271365.2. NCBI lineage: Eukaryota > Metazoa > Chordata > Ceratodontiformes > Ceratodontidae > Neoceratodus > Neoceratodus forsteri. The sequence goes on from CM057452.1 coordinate 731,921,429, forward strand.
TCGCGAACTTACGAGTGTGCGTAGGAACTGCACAATGCACCCTCGTAAAACAGTCATTTTTAGGAATTTTTTCACCAAATTTTCAACATAGCCATTTTAAGACCTTTGCTCATGAACAGTGTCACTGTGACTTTCTTAATTTGTCCCGTACATTGATTTCGCACACCGACTGTGCCATTGTGCACTACATGGGCGGAAACACGTTTTGGGTGAGATGTGAAAAATGACAGCTATACTTCTCATAAGAAGGTATGGTAAAATGGCAATGTTGGAAATCTGGGTAGAAAATATTGAAAATTCGTGAACTTGCGTGCATAGGGAGCTGTGCTTGCCTCGTAAAAGTCATTTTTAGGAATTTTTTCACCAAATTTTCAACATAGCCATTTTAACACCTGAGCTCATGAACAGTGTCACTGTGATTTTCTTAATTTGTCCCGTACATTGATCTCGCACACCGACTGCGCCATTGTGTGCTACATGGGCAGAAACACGTTTTGGGTGACATATGAAAAATGACAGCTGTACTGCTCATAAGAAGGTGTGATAAAATGGCAATGTTGGAAATCTGGAGTGAAAATATTGAAAATTCGCAACCTTACGAATGTGCGTAGGAACTGCGCAATGCACCCTCGTAAAACAGTCATTTTTAGGAATTTTTTCACCAAATTTTCAACATAGCCATTTTAAGACCTCTGCTCATGAACAGTGTCACTGTGATTTTCTTAATTTGTCCCGTACATTGATCTCGCACACCGACTGCGCCATTGTGTGCTACATGGGCAGAAACACGTTTTGGGTGACATATGAAAAATGACAGCTGTACTGCTCATAAGAAGGTGTGATAAAATGGCAATGTTGGAAATCTGGAGTGAAAATATTGAAAATTCGCAACCTTACGAATGTGCGTAGGAACTGCGCAATGCACCCTCGTAAAACAGTCATTTTTAGGAATTTTTTCACCAAATTTTCAACATAGCCATTTTAAGACCTCTGCTCATGAACAGTGTCACTGTGATTTTCTTAATTTGTCCCGTACATTGATTTCGCACACCGACTGCGCCATTCTGTGCTACATGGGTGGAAACACATTTTGGGTGAGATGTGAAAAATGACAGCTATACTGCTCATAAGAAGGTGTGGTAAAATGGCAATGTTGAAAATCTGGAGTGAAAATATTGAAATTTCGCGAACTTACGAGCCTGCATAGAACCGCGCAACGCATCAGAAAACAGTCATTTTTGATTTGTACCAATTTTCAACATGAGGTTTTAGGACCCTTCTCATGAATGATGTCACTGTCATGGTGGTATTCAGGCCCAAGGGTGATTTCCAGATCACTGCGTGAAATCACCCTTCGCCCGGACAACGCCATGACAGTGACATAATCATGAGAAGGGTCTAAAACCCCATGTTGAAAATTGTGCAAAATTCCCAAAAATGCCGAGATATGCAATAAAGTTGAAACCCCTATGTAACCCATTATACAGCTTACCGGCATTTCCTCAGTTCATGGTCGGCTTTGAAGAGTGCAGACGTGTTCCCGGTCCACGAAGATTGTCGCGCGAGTCCGGAGGTAAGTATGGGGTGGGGTGTGTGGGGAGGCTGGAGTGCGCAGTGGGTGAGTGCGGGTTGTGGGAGGGGGTTGGGAGACGCTGACAGTTTTATTTTACAGGGAAACAAAAAAAGACGTCGTTGGATGTTTGCCACGCTGGGGTGGGCTCCCAGCGTGGCACAAGGACTTGGGGCGTTCAGCCGACGGGGATTGGGCACCCTGTTGGCAATACAAAACAAATCGCGGTACCGTTGGCCACGCTGGGGTGGGCTCTCAGCGTGGCACAAGGACTTGGGGGCGTTCAGCCGAGGGGATTGGGCACCCCGCCGCCAAAGGAGCTTAGTGCTTGCCACGCTGGGGTGGGCTCCCAGCGTGGCACCTACAACTGGGGGGTGGGGGGGCGCAGCTCAGCCCGGCGGGGATTGGGCATCCCGTCGGCTATACAAAATGCGAGCGCCGTCTGTCTGTGCGTGGGGGAGTTGCGCGTGAGCAGCCGATATCTTATCGGTGCTCACTCAAGCGTAGCTCCCCCTTTCAACTGTATGCCACTGCATTTTGGAGCATGTCATACACAGCTCCAAAATGCATTGGCTTACAGGGGCCGCGCCTGCCAGCCCACTGACTGAATTGGAGGAGGAGGTAACACACCTCCGAAATCTCCGATGAAGGCACTATGTTTCTTGCACATGCGTGCAAGCAAACATAAAAAGGGAGGGGGGACCAAACTGGGACAACCAGAAACATTAAGAAAAGGAGCAAAAAGGAAATATCCCTTTTTCTTAAAGTCAGATTTACCTAAGAAAAAGAACAGAGGTATAAAACATTACTAAGAAGAGCCAGTAAGTGGCCTACTATTCCAAGTATACATATAACTAGCTGTGGAGAGGATTTTTCTGTTTACTGATTCTGCAGGGGAGGCAGAGCAGGGAGTAATAATATTAGTGGATCCCTTTGGAAGAAACAAGATTAGTACAGATGAGTAATTTTTTATTCCAACCCCGGGAATCCACTAATATTATTACTCTTGCAGACTATGCAACAGTACCTCAAGGAGGTGGGCAATAATCTATATAGGAAAAAAGACTCTGTAGAACTGCTGTGCCAAATCTAGCATCACTTCTGGACAGGGTGTCCAGGCTATAATGCTTAGTGAAGGTGTGGACTGACATCCACGTAGCTGTTTTACAGATTTCTGTCAATGGTACCTCTCTGGCAGCTGCAATAGTGGCAGCCGTGCCCCTTGTAGAGTGGGCCCTAAGACCAGAGGGGGGTACCATACCTGCTTTTGAGTAACAAAACTGAATACACTGAACTATCCACTGAGAGATAGTTCTCTTTGAGGCAGGAGTCCCTTTACCTACCTCCCCATAGGTGAGGAACAGTTGTTGCTTGTCCTGCCTATGATCCTTGGTATGAGTCATGTAATAACTCAAAGCCCTTTTTACATCCATGCTGTAGAATCTATACTCCTCTAAGCTAGAGTGTTCAGTAAAGAAAACTGGCAAGGTTATAGACTGGTTCAGATCAAAGTCAGAGTCCACTTTGGGGAGGAACTTACTATTAGTTCTCAAAACTACCTTGTCCCTGTGAAAGGAGATATAGTCCTTTTCCACACAAAGGGCCTGGAGCTCACTTATCTGCCTGGCAGAAGTGATTTCTACCAAAAAGACTACCTTCCAAGTAATAAATTTAAGCTCTGCAATGCCATAGCTCAAAGGGCGGAAGCATAAGCTGGGCAATGCAAATGTTAAGGTCTCATGCTGGCACTGGTTCCATGTGAGGGGGAAACAAATGAGTCATTTAAATACCCTTCTGAAGATAGGATCTGATGCCAGGGAGGTATCCTTTCCAGCTGAAATGTATGCTGAGACTGAAGCCAGGTGCACCCTTAGGGTTGAGTGCTGCAACCCTTGGGAATGCAGGTGAGACAACTAATCCAAAAGGGTTGGAATGCCAGCTTGGGCTGGGACTATACCCTTATTTCTGTACCAAATGGAAAATCTTTTCCATTTTGAGGCATAGGTTTCCTATAGTCTCTAAGAACCTCCAATACTCCTTCACAGAATTTCCAATCTGCATAGTCTAAGTCCTCAAGAGCCAAGCCTTGAGCTTGAGAGACCCAAGATGCAGGTACACTACCCTCCCCTGAAAGGAGGCCAGCAGGTTGTACCTCTGTGGGAGGTGAATCGGCTTGTTCACTGACATTGAGAGCAGGAGGAGTACCAAGACTGTCTTGCCCAGTCTGGGGCTACCAGTATCATTGAAGCTGGCTGGGACCTGAGCTTGATGAGCACCCTGAATATCAGGGAAAAAGGGGAAAGGTATAGAGATGCCTCCCTGTCCAATCCAGAATCAGGGCATCCATGGGTACGGTCCCCCTTCACAGGGGCCCTGCAACAATAGAGAGGTAAGTGGTGATTTTGGTGGAATGCAAACAGATCTAATTCTGGGGTTCCCCACATCCTGAATAGAGTATCCACCACTTGCTTGTTCAGTGCCCATTCGTGATGGGCCTGGTTTATCCTGCTCAAGGCATCTGTCAAGGTATTGTCCTTGCCAGGCAGATGAACTGACTACAGAGAGGTATTTAGAGAGTAAGCAAGCCTCCATACCTTCACTGCCTCTGAGTCTGCACTCAGTGGAGTGGACTTTGTCCCTCCTTGCTTGTTGCTTTAATACATTGTTGTGGTATTGTCTGTTCTGACTTGTACCACCTTTCCCTGTATTAGATGAGAGAAAGTCTGAAGGGAAAGGTAAACAGCTATTAACTCCAGCAAGTTTATGTGCAGGAGAAAGTATGCACTCTCTTAGGTACAGTGAATGGTGTGTTCCCCTAAATGAGCACCCCATCCCAACAGAGAAACATCTGTTGTGAGAATCAGTGAAGGGGGCTCCAGCAGGAATGAACTCCTTCTCTTAAATTTTCCAGCTCCCTCCACCTTTGGAGGGCCTGTAGTAACACCTTTGTGACTGGTACTTGCTTTGATAGGAAGTCCAGCCTTTGGCACCAGTGTGCCCTGAGGTGGAACTGAACACCCCTCATCTGGAACCTGGCACCTAGACTGTGCTTGTTGCTGAAGCCATGTGCCCTAACAGTTGTAGGAACTGCCTTGCTGGCTTTGGCCTGCCTAGGGCAAATGAGCCTGCCAAAAGCTGAATGCTTTCTGCCCTCTCCTGAGGGAGAAAAGCCCTTCCTACTACAGTGTTTAGTTCTGCACCTGTGAATTGCAGAACCTGCACAAGGGGTCAGGAATGACTTTTTGATGTTGAGGAGGAATCCCAGGGAAAGCAACAGATCCTGGGTTACCTGAAGGTGGTCTGAGACCGGCTGGTGAGATTTTCCCATGATTAGCCAATCGTCCAGATAGGGAAAACTGCGACACCTAACCTTCTGAAGTGTGCCACTACTACTGCCATGCACTTGGTAAATATCCTTGGTGCAGAGGTGAGGCCGAAGGGAAGTGCTAAGAACTGGTAATGGCCTGATGGGAGTCTGAACCTGAGATACTTTCTGTGCGACTTCCTTATGGGAATATGGAAATATGCATCCTTTAGGTCTAAGTAGGCTAGCCAGTCTCCCTTTTGCAGAGTAGGCAAAATCATGGCCAGTGTGACCATCTTGAACATGGGCTTTATCAGGAATTTGTTTAGCAGTCTGAGGTCTAGAATAGGCCACCACTCTTCATTCTTTTTTGTTGTTAGGAAGTATCTTGAATAAAACCCTTGCCCCCTCTGGTTGAGGGGAACAGGCTCCACTGCTTTTGCCAGCAGTAAAGCCTGCACCTCTTGCTCCAGCAGTTTTCTTTCTGTGCAAGGAGCCGATGCAAATTGGTTTAATGTTGGAAAAGGAAGGTACCTGAAACAGACAGACAGACCTGACTCATGGTTTCCAGGGCCCACTTGTCTGTGGTTATTTTCAACTGTTCTGAAAATGAGTGAGTTTGCCCCCAGAAGAGATAGAGAGACTGCCTGATGGGAAAAGTCAGGGATTTTGCTTTGCTTGCTGCTGTGGCTGTGCAGATTGGGATCCTCTTCTGGAATCCCTTCTGCCTCTAGCTCTGTAGAAGTCACCCTTCTGTGGCTGGTACTGCTATTGGTGAACAGTCTGCACTTGGAAGAAAGGCCTCCTAAAGGAAGACCTACCCCTGCCTCCCCTAGCATAGGACGAAGTGGAAGGAGAGGCTCTCTCTCTGGTAGAATTGCTCTGGAAAGTAGCTTTGCACTCATCTACTTTCTGCATGTTTGCCTCAGTCTGGGCACCTAAGAGAGTGGCCCTTGACTGGTAAATCCATAGCCTTACTCTGGGTGTCCTGGGTGATATTGGTGGCTCTCAGCTAAGTAAATCTCCTTAATGCTATGGTACCTACCATCCGTCTAGCAGCTGTATCATTTGTGTCAGCTGCCATTTGAAACTGGTACTTGGAAGCCTCCAAGCCCAGTCTTGCAGTGTCCAGCAGCTCTGACACTGTTAAAGAGGGGTAAGCCCCATCATTATCTATAACTGACTTCCAAAGAATCTTCTGATAGAGGGCTACATAAGCCTTATAGCTGGCTTGGCAAACTGCCAGGGATGCTGAAAGGTACCCCCTTTTTTGCTGTGTTATCCACTTTCCTTGAATCCTTCTCAGGGGGGTGAGAGAACAAGGGAGTTTTAGCCTTTTCACAGGCAGCCTGCTGAACAATACTCTGGTGGTCTGGATGAGTAAATAGGAACTCAGTCCTTGACCTTTCCAGCTAGTATTTCTTGTCACTTTTTTTGTCAGTGGGTGTGACAGTGTTAGGAGACTTGAGGCTTTCCAAAACATATTTTTTAAAGAATTTGAACATAGGCAAGAGGACCCTTTTGGTGGGTGTCAGCCCCATGAGCTCCATATATTGTACCTCTTCTCCATCCTGGATCTTCTCTGCTATTTGCAGATCCAGGGTTTCTACAATTTTTTTTTTCTTTTAACAAAAGCAAAATGGGATGAGGAATCCTCTGTGGGTCTGGGAGGAGAACCAAAATATTGTTCTGGTGAGACCTCAGGTTCAATACCCTCCTCATATTCTACTGTGGCAGTGGGCAAAAGAGGTGCAACAACAGTAGCTTTTTTAGCAGGAGTGACCACAGGCTGCTTAGGGGATAGCAAGCCCTGCAGCACCTGAAGTAAGGCAATAGCCTGAGTTAAATCAGAAGGCGAAGGAACAAGAACAGGTACCTGAGGGACCCCTTGAGGCATTTTAGCCGAGGTTTCGGTATGCTTTATTTCCCTTAATTTTTTGGCAGGCACTGGCAAGTCAGCCAGTTCATAGACTCTCTTTCCAGAGCCCTCACCCATATCAGGGGTGGATTTGGAGGATCTGGAAGGAATAGCCACAGTTTAAGAGGGAGTGGACAGGTTAGAGCCCATGGACCCCTCTTCTAATTTTCTTTTAAGCCTCTCCCTATGTTTTTCCACTGTCTTGTCAGGAAAAGACTTACAAATTTCACAGTTTTCAGAAAAATGCTGTTGGCCAAAACAGATCAAACATAGATCATGTTTGTCTGCATTGGCAAACACCTCTGCACACTTCAGGCAGTTCTTAAAACCAGGAGGTCCTGTTTTCTTTTTTGGCTTATCTGACATTTTAGAAAACAGGAACCGAGAACTGACAAAAAGAGAAAGAATTAAAATATTTGTGGTTAATTCTTAAAAGATTAGCGGTCAGTTCAGGAACCAATAAGTATAAAAAAACCTAGCGGTTCTGATCAGATCCGGAGCCGAGAAAACCACAGAGGGAACCGAAAACCTCAGTTCAAATGCGGTTAAATTTAATAATAAAGAAAAAAGTAACCAGAACCCTTAAAAAAAGGTTCTGATTCAAAGGAGAAAAGGATTGGTTGCCCCTCAGTTCAAAGGGCCCGAGAGGAACCGGTAAACAAAACTAAAATTAAAACTATAGGTAAAAAACACTAAAAACAATTGCACTAGGCAATAATGAAAGAATAAAACAAAATACTCACTTATTTTGTTCTATGCACTACAGAAATCTGTCTTGATTGAGAGAAGATCTCCAGGGCATCTGAAATTTGCAGTGGAGAGAAGAAATCTGAGGTTGGAATGTAGGCAGTTACATGGGCAGTTTGAAATTGGATGCACCAGCTAAAGATTCCATCATTAGCATTGCATTCCATTCCATTTGGCTCCAGGGCAGTGCTGGCTTAAAGGTGCACTTCAAGAGTAATAATATTAGTGGGTTCCTGGGGTTATTAGTCCAAATTATTTTTTGTATGAAAGTATCCTTTTTCATATGACCCAATTCCATTGTCATATGGCCATATGAAAAAAGAAATTTGAGTGACAAAAAAAAAAGATTTAAAAATGTATAAAAAACACATTTCTGCATAATATGCTTCCAAAAAGTAACTCCAGAATCCACCAAATGGGGTACCGATTAGCAAGATACATTTGTTGGTTTCTCTGCAGGATCTCATTTTTATGGGTTTTAAAAAACCTTTTTTGAAAGAAATGAAAAACAAGATGGCAGCCATATGAAAAAATATTTTTTCTCACAAAAAAAGATTACCCCCAAATGAAAAAGGATCTTTATTCATTCCAAGCAGCAATCCAAAAAACCATACTGAGCATGCCCAGAACCAAAATTTCAAATTCTTATAACTTTGGAATGGATTAATAGTTTTTCTACAAACCAGCAAAAGACATCACTGTCTTCCAAACCCCTTCTACCCTGAACATTTCAGAGCAAAATTCCAAAATTCCAAACAGTCTTGGAGCTAGGTGATGACAAAAGAACAACAACAACAAAAAAAGACTTTTCACTTTTTTTGCTATCCATATGACTGCAATAAAACTTGGCACACCAAGAGAACCCCCCCCCCCCCAAGACCATGCATGCAAACTTTTGTGCAAATCTGTTGAATGGTTGCAAAGCTATTAAAGTGCAAAGTTTGAGGTTTAACATAGAAATGCCTACTCAACCCTAAATATAGTGTGCCATTATAATATATGACACACTAGCTACATGTGTACTGGGCAGAACTAAAACCTGACTAACCAACTACCTAGCTTATTTCAATTTTACCAGATAATGGCCCTGTATTCCATGTAGCTCCTGTATGCACTACGGTGAGTCCTCCAGCTAGTGGCAGTCATGGACTGGACTTGCAAGCCCACCCTCCCTGGTGGAGGAGAGCAGTCTTTTGGATGCTCAATCCTCTCTTCCCCACTGGCCAATGCCTGGCAACCTCAGTCTGCTTCCGAACTCTGTTTGACAGTGTGGCATGAGGTATGGCATCCAATGCCTCAACTTTCAGTGCCACTGGGCCAGCAGCCTACCAGCATGGTTTTCAAGATAATCATAACATGCTCACAGCTGTGGTTGAAGTCACTAATGGTCTTCACTACAATTGGGACATGGTCAGTGCACTCTTTTTGGAACTTTCTTCTGTCTTATTCTGGTCTCAGAATTATCTGAGTGGCAGGTCTTGGTCACATTTTTTGAAATCCATTTCCTCTCCACTCAACAACATTACTACTGCAGTACCCCAGGGATCAATCCTGGGGCTATTTTGTTTAGCGTCTCCTTTAAGGATCTAGCTGATATAGTGCATAATTTTGAATCCCATATCATGCATGCAGATGATACTGTTTTGTACAGAAGAGTAACTAATATCAGTGACATAACCAGATATTTGCAGCCTGACTTTAAACTGGCACAAAAATGGTTGTTAAAAATGCTTTTTACTGAATACTGGTAAAGCCAAATATATGCAGTTTGATACAAAACAAAAATGAAAAGCTTTACTCTCCCCCAACTTATTTAAACTTTGAGTGGCAGCTTTGTGGAGAGAGTGGGAAATTTGAAACATCCCAGTTTTAACACAGGACAGGCTCTTTTTCAAAGAATATATCCCCACACTGGCCAGGTCAGTATACTCTAGCCTTGGCCACCTTTGTAAGCTAAAAAATTGTCTGTCCCCTTATTCTAAGAAAGTCTAGGGTCAGTGCTTACTCCTGCTCTTAGTGAACTATGGACTTCTGCTGTGGACATGGACATTTCAGCACTGTGACTGTTGCTGCCAAACCATGTGAGACATCTGCCTGCAACCATTGACAGCACTCTCTCCCATCCTACCTGCTGTAGCCATTTTCATGTGGAACCATCCTTGCCCAGACCAGCCTGGTGGAAGCTGTTGGTATCGACACATAGAAACTAGTGATGTAGCAAGGGGGTTGGGAGCTAAGGCTTTGAAAGGGAGCTGCCTCAAGTATTTTCATTTTGGCACTGTGACTTGCTGCTGAACTGTGTAAGACATCTGCTGGCAGCCTTTGACAACACCCTCTTTCACCCTACCAGCGCAGTCATTTTCACTTGGGACAATCCTTGCCCTGACCAATCTGATGGCAGCGGTTGGTGCCAGCACACAGAAACTAGTGACATGGCAAGGGTACAGGGTGCTCTGGCTTTAAATGGGAGCTGCCATAAGCATTTTCATTTCAGCACTGTGACAGTTGCTGCCAAATTGTGTGAGACATCTGCCTGCATACTGACAACATCTTCTCCCACCCTACCTGCTGCAGCAATTTTTAATTGGGACCACCCTTGCCTGGACTGACCTGGTGGCAGCGGTCAGTATCGACATATAGAAATTAGTGACGTGGCAAGGGGGTGGGGTGCTCTGGCTTTAAAAGGGAGATGCCACAAACAGCTCTCCACAGAGCGGTTCTCTGCATGAGTGACTCTTGCAGGAGTGATGAGAGTCGTCAAGAGTCACAGGCAGGATGCATAAGGGGAGGCTATCTTAAAATTGTATCTATTGTAACTTTGTTTTTATAACCTATGTTAAATTGTGACTTTGGCAGCATACTCATTTGAATTCTTCTTTTACATACTTGTTTGTCAGATTGTTGTGGGTTGTGTGAGTATGTTAATTAGTTGGTTTGAATGGTGGTCGATTGAAGTGGTTATTTGTTTTTATTAGTATTGGTTGTTTGTGTAGGACTAGGGTGTTTTATGCTTTTGTTTTTTGAGGGTGGTTTGGGTAATCTAATTTGGGTGACTTAAATTGCAAGAGACAGCAGTCAGAAGATGTATCTTGGTCTCAGACCCCAGCAGATTACCTGTCCTTCATCCCTGCTGCTTGACCTCCAGCCTTTTATTGATCTTCTTTATCAGACATGGTGATTAGGTGCTGTAAGGAGGTTGGGATTGGTAGGGAATGGGATTATAGGTAGTGGGGTGTTGGAGGTATAATGGAAGTGAGCCATATCGGGGTGGTCAAGACCAGGAGGCACCCTGGTGTAAAATGGGGCCTTGAGAGAGTCCAGACATGTTTGGTACCTATACTCAGGGCTCCCACTGGACCAAGTGGGCAGGTTGCCATTGGGTCGGCAATCTCCCCTAGTCCCCTTCAGGTGGTTCTATGCAATGCCAGAGCAATAAGGAACAAGACCACAGTTACTGTGGACTTGATTTACTCAATCTGACTTACATGATGTAGACCTGGTTGGAGGATGACGCAGGTCCAGTTTGAAGGCATCTATCCCAGCCAGGTTCTCCATACTGTATTACCTGAGAAGTGAATGCAAGGTCAGGGGTGTGGCCATTTATTTTAGATCTGACCTAAACTTTTCCATGCACCCAGTGGGTTCCACTTTATTGTTCAAATGTGTGGCCATGTGTGGGGTTCAAGGGGCAGGCTACGGAATCCTTCTCATATACCAGCCTCCAGGGCTCAAGGGGGAATTCCTGCAGGAAGTCACAAATGTCATCATCGATAGGGTGTTTGACTCTCCCAGATGGTTGATTTTGGGTGACTTCAATTCCTGGATTGATGACAAACTCTCACATTTTGGTTGTGACTTCCTCCAAACGATGACTTCGCTGGACTTTGCACAAGCTGTTGCTTCTGTAACCTATAGCCATGGTCATGCCTAGGACTTAGTGTTCTCATTGGGGCTCAAGGTCTCCAACCTCAAGATTGATCCTGTCATTTGGTCCAGTCACTACACAGAAAAGTTCTTGTTCAAGGCCCCACCATTAATCCCTCCCCCTGTAGAGATGGTCCACTACCGCCCTTTGAAGGGGTTGTCCCTAGAGGGACTGATGATGGTACTTGACCTTTCTGGTGTGGGTGCTGACTGTGTGACAGGTATATGTGAGGAGGTAGCAGCCTATGATAGTGTTGTCTTCAAGGCACTTGACTCTGTTGCACAGATCCTTATAAAACCCAGTTAGATCAATTAAGGACATGCTGCGAGCTATAGCTGTATGAGGCGGTGCTGAAACAAAGGGCAGCCAGCCCAAACACGACAAAGAGCCAAAAGATGTACAGCACACTTTAGCCCGTTGCAGGATAAATCCAGGTCCAAACGTGTAAAAGTAAATGAACTGAATTGATGAGTCGAAGCACTGGGGCACGTTAAGCGCTTTATTTTCTGTTTTGCCTGTTGGTCCATTTTGTTCTTTTGGATACAATAACAAATTCAGTTTATTTTCTTTTACATGTTTGACCTAGATTTATCCTGCAACGGGCTAAAGTGTGCTGTACATCCTTTGGTTTTTTGTTATATAAAACCCAGGCTTTCTCACTTGAGACCCCTGTGGTTTGATGGGGCTTTCAAGGAGATAAATACCAGGGGTTGGAGGTTGAAGCGTTTTTGCTGAAGTACTCTGTCTGAGGAGGACAGACTAGCTTTTAGAATTCACTACCATGAATGTCAAAGGGCAATCAACCATAACAAGGCAGTGCTTCTGTGCAGGGAGATTGCTGCAGAGAGGAACAGACTAAATCTACTTTTTCAGACTGGACAGACTACTCCACTCTGCCTGTCTGCAGTCCGAAAAGAGCAGTTTCAGTTGCTCAGCACAGAGAGTTCACTCTGCTTTTCTCTGACAGGTCCTCTGTCAGGGCTGGGATCATTCCAACAGGGCAGATGCAACCCTGCAGTGGTTAGTCACATATTTCCAGAGGCACTCCTATTGCCTGGGGCAAGTTTAGGCCAATAGGGGTGGCAGAGATATGCAAGGTGATTTCAAAGCTGTGTGAACTAAACCCAAATTGACCCATCTCTTCATGGGATGCGTTGAGTCTGTTGGTCCAGTGTTCACTGAGATTGTGTGGTGTTCACTTTTAGAGGGACTTTTTCATGGCACCCTGAAAGGGGAATTGGTGAAGCCCCACCTAAAGAAACCATCTCTCAACCCTGATATCTTGGCGAATTATAGACCATTCTCTAACCTCTCATTTTTGGGAATTGCTATTGAGAAAGTAATGGTGCTGCAGCTCGAGGCACACATTATGGCCTATGACATCAATCAGTCATTTCAATCTGGGTTTATGTCTAGGCATAGGACTGAAACACAGTTAGTCTGGGTGCAGAATGATCTCCTCAGGGCAAGAGATAGAGGGAATTGGTCAGTACTCATTTTCCTAGCTATGTCCTCAGCATTTGACACTATGGACCATGTAGTGTTGCTGGATCAACTTAGGGAGCTCTGTAGACTCACTGGTACTGTCATCAACTGGTTTGAGTCCTTTTTCACAGACAGGATGCAGAAGGTAGTGATGGGGAATTTCTTCTCCTGCCCAAAGCATCTGCCTTGTGGAGTTCCCCAGGGTTCAGTCATGTTGCCTATGTTGTTCACAGTGTACATGCTTCCCCTGGCTGAGATCATTAGATGGTAGAGCTTGGGTTTTCACTGTTATGCAAATGACACCAAGCTGTATATGTAATTTTTTTCCCAGGACGAGAGATGCCATGGAGGTGCTTAATAAATGTCTGGCCAAAATATAGGACTGGATGTCCTCTAGCTGGCAGAGACTCAACTCTGACAAGACAGAGGTGCTAATGATTGAGCCTGGTTGTCAGCGGGATGTAGGTACTGTCAGGATGGTAATGGGGTTATTCCATGGCCCTATTCTTCTGAATGCATTTACTGAGGTGAAAAATCTAGGCATCATCCTTGATAATGGATTGACACTTCAGGCTCAGGTGTTGTCCGGAGTGGGTTTTTACTGGTTGCATGATGCAAAAGCATCAACATCTTCCCAACGTGACCCTACAGTGATGGATGTATGTTGACTGCAATTTGTAGTTGACATAAATCCATTGGAGAAACGGTTTCTGTTTACCAGGGGGGCTTCCCCCTTGAACCCCCCATGTGGAGGGATCTGCCCCTGCACCCCCCAGACTTACGGATTATCAACTCTGAGTCAGAGTTGATTCAGGGAGGGGTGCAGGACTGGGGGAAAGAGTGCCAGGGTCCAGGGCGAACTTTAATATAACAATAATCTTTATTTTTAAAGCGCAATTCATAAATATCAAAGCACTTCAACAAACATAAGACTTAAACAATGTTAAAACTATAAATGGATTAAAATTCAGTAACAACAAGCAAAATACAGTCAAGTGCTGTTCTGAAGCCCTCCACAGTCAGGCACTTACGAACCAGATGAGGTGGAGAATTCCACAGGTTGGGGGCTGTAAAAGCAAATGCTCATGCCCCAGATGTCTGCAACCAAACCCTTGGAATCTCTAGCAATCCCTTGTTGGTGAAGTGGTTGGGAGGGGCAGTATGGGCAAAGAAACTCTTGCAGATAACATAGTCCCTGTCTGTGTAGGGCTTTATAGGTCAGCAAGCCGACTTTGAAGGTAATCCACCATTGAACTGGCAGCCAATGCAGCTCATGCAGCACATATATAATATGCCTAGATCGAAACAGCTCAATCAGTAATCTGCCTGCCACATTCTGCACCAACTGCAGATGATGAATATCAACCCCTGGTAGCCCAAGGTACAGAGCATTGCAGTAATCTAGATGGGAGGTCACAAAGGCATGGACCAGTGTTGAGAGATTGTCAGGGGGAACCAGATGCTTAATCTGGATGATATTCCTCAGTTGGTAAAATGAGGTGTTGATGACGGATGACACCTGAGCTTTCAGGCTCAACCCTTCATCAAGAATAATGCTCAGACTCTGCACCTGCTCAGAGGACCTCAACTGGTGTCCCCCAAGCACTAGACCAAATGCCTGCCAGCTGAAGACCCCTCTACTCGATGACCTGGGTCCACAACCAACACCTCAGTCTTGTCAGGATTCAGCTTCAATCAGTTGGCACTCATCCAGTCCTGGATCTCAGATAAGCAGTTGTTAAAGACCGGGACCGCTACACAACCTGTTCAGGTGCAAAGGACATGTAAAGCTGAGTGTCATCTGCATTGCAGTAAAAACTCAGACTGTACCACCTTACAATGTCCCCCAGCGGCAACATATACACCGTGAACAACATGGGTGACAGCACAGAGCCCTGCAGGACCCAACATGGCAGGGAGAATGTGCCAGAGGCACAAATCTCTGACACTATTATCTAAGACCTGCCAGTGAGGAAAGAGTGAAACCATCTGAGGACTGTATCTGACAGTCCACAGATCAGCCGCAGGTGCTCTAGCAACACACCATGGTCCACAGTGTCAAATGCCGCAGAGAGATCAAGGAGGACCAGAATGGTATGGCTTCTCTGATCTCTCACTATAAGGTCAATGAGCACCCTAACAAGGGCAGTCTCAGTACTGTGTCTCTTCCTAAATCCCGACTGGAAAGGATCATAGATGTCATGGATGGCAAGATGATCATCCAGATGCAGCGTGACCACTTTCTCAACAACCTTGCTCAGAAAGGGAAGGTTAGAGACAGGTCTGTAGTTAGTGAGACAATCCAGGTCAAGAGAAGGTTTCTTAAATAGGGGAGTCACTGCTGCCTCCTTCAGGGAGTCCAGAAACTCCCTGGTCTCTATTAAACACCAGACAATCTCAGTTAGGACCGAGCCAATTACCTCAACACATTCCACAAGGAGACAGATTGCACCCGGGTCCAAACCACAGTAGGTCGACCACATACTCTGGATGACCATCATGACTTCTGAGATTGCCAGTCAGTCAAAAGCCGACCAACCAGACTGAAGCACTGTGACCACCCTCAATCACCGCCATCCCCACTGGGGCGGACTGAACTGATCTCTGACTTGATGTCAGCAATGTTATTTGTAAAGAAAAGAGCAAACTCATCACATTTCTCTTGTGACAAGGCTCTCCGAGACTCTAGACAGGCAGGATTGCACAGACTGTCCACAGTTCAGAACAGCATAACAGGTTGATTCCATACAGCAATAATCTCCCTGAGCAGGAATTCTGCCTTCTTACGGGAGATCACTGACTGACAGTCCACATAATGCACCATCAGTCTAAGCCTGTTGGCATCAAGGCCATATTTCCACTAGCAATGCTCCAACCTTCGCTCTACTCTCATCTCCTTCAAGGTCCCATCAAACCATGAGGATTGGAGATGAAGGAAGAGGGGGTGAACACAGATAGGAGCAACAGAGTCCAGGGCAGCCACCATGGCCCTATTATAGGCCTGCAGTAGATTCCCTATCCTCATGCTTGCACTCGGAAATCCCGATAGGTCCAGCACCACCATCAGGCCATCTGGGGTCACGCCCCTTAATGGGTGGTACTGGACCATCTTCAGAGGGGCAGGCCTATGGGGGGGTGCCTGGAAGTTGAATCTGACAGTGCAATGGTCAGACCATCCAACTGACTCCACCACCAACTCAACGTTCTCCATACCCAGCAGTAAGACCAGGTCTAATGAGTGACACGAATTATGGGTTACAGCAGAAACTACCTGTGTGAAGCCCAACTAATTCATCAGCTGGAAGAAGTCCTGCTCAAAATGCAAGAGTTTGTCATCGATCCAGGCATTGAAGTCACCCAACACCATTACTCTGGGGGACTCCAACACCGTGTCGAAAACAAAGTCCATGACTTCCTGCAAAAATTGCTTCCTATCCCTGGGTGGACGGTATTTGAGAAGAATTTTGCACCTCACACCTGCTCCCAAGGTACACTCAAAGGATTGGGTCTCCCCCACTAGTATAGCAACCAGGCCCAACTCCATTCTAAAACAAATGGCAACACCCCCACCCCTATGATCGAACCTTGGGCGGTATATCACCAAGAAACCAGTAGGAACCACTGCCTCAAGGACTGGGCTGGCATTAGCATCCAGCCAGGTCTCGGTGATGCACACCAAGTCAGATGACCCGACAAGATCAGCAACCACTGCTGTCTTGTTCTTGATAGACCTGGCATAACACAACACCACTCGAGTAGGATGAGAATCATAGGCCGACTGCGAAACCTGCTCACACAAGGTGGAGCCCTTGGGTATGGGGCCCAGACAGGGTGGGTCCCTTTCTAGTCCCCATTTTGCCCAAGGGTGTCTTCTTGTCCCCACTACCCCAATCCAGCCACCCCGGTCCTCACCTCCCCCGAGATCCAGGGCCCCCTTCCATCCACCTCCTACCCACTATCCCCAATGCCCAGCATAAACTATAATTGTCAACAGGCAGAGGGGGACAGTTAAAAGGTCAGAGGCCTCGGAGCTCCGAGAAGAAGTAGCGCCTGACCGGGAGGGCTGTCTGCCAGCACATACTCTCCTACCACCCAACAAACCAACCCAATTAAACTACACAGTAAAAACACAGAATAAATCATTCCCCCTCCCAACAAACACACTCCAACACAAAACAATATTCAAAGCACAAATATAATATTCAATCCCCCTCCCTTCTTCTACAGTATGAAAAAATCCAAAAACCGAAAAATGATATCCAACCCAAATAAAACTCATCTAGTAACTGCTTAGTGAGTCCAGGAAGTAGTCAGTGCAAAATTAACGTCCAATATAAAAGAAGCACACCAAAGTTTCACAATAATCGTCTCTAGACGGGTAAGGCTCTCATCCTCACCCAGTCCAAGTAGTCCCAAGCCAAAGTTGCTCTCCTCTCCCACTAGCAACGATACCAGGTTTAGCAGTTCAAAGCAATCTTTGGAGGTACTCTCACTACCTCCCCAAGTTAAACATAGAGTTCTGCACAAGTTTAGGAGCCACCAGACTGTCATCTCATGAGCCAAATCCAGGTCTTCACCTTTGTTCCACCAGTCTTCTCCTGATTGTCGGCTCTCTGGCCTCGGGACCATGAAATGGCACCCCCTGGAAGCAGAAGACTGCCCAGCCTGTAGCCAGTAAATTTGGGATCCCCAAGGAAATGCCCACCGATTCCCACCGCAGCGAAAACCCTTTGAACCTTATGAGAAACACCCCCCCCACAGGACTGTGTCCCCCCAGAAGATTCCTCTGACAACGAGCCAGCCCATACAACAACACTTAGTACCGTGCCATGGCCCTGGCCACAGAAAATACTACCTCCTGCCCCTTCCTAGCGTGGCAATGCACATCACATGCCAACCAGTTCAGAGGGGCACTGGAGATTCAGCCGTCCACAGACATCTGGAATTGCCCCCACCTGACAAAGTAACAGGGATTCAACCCTCCACTATTATCTTCCCCAGGAGACCCAACCCAAATCTGCAAGCCATCCCTTCAGGGGCAAAAAAGAGGCAGTACCTGAAACTGGGAGCAGAGAAGGCAATCGCCAAGGTCCACTGGAGGTCAGAAGCAGGTCGAGCTCTTACCACACTGGCAGCTGATTCACTGATCCCTGGAACCTCAGAGCTAAGCACCATGCTCCTCAATACTCAGACCCGGCTCCTCACTCCATCTTCAGCTCCAATTCCCTTCCGACAAAGTCAAGCAGATATCCTGGCTAGAGAGATTTAAACAATCCAGATCAGCAGCTCCAGACAAAACTCCACCAGTCTCCTACGCAAATGGAGTTTATCACGGCATTACTAGTAAATGGCCAGCTGTGAACAAGAGAGAGAATAGCATATGAACTCCCTAACATAAGGGGAGTAGAATACCAGTTTGGCAGGAATAAAAAATAACAATGTTAGCAATGTTTAACAAGGCTAGCAGATTGATGTCCGAAGCCATAACAACAGACAATAAAAGGCACCACACAAATGCTACTACAACCCCAAAAAATTACCACTTTCCTCACTAACTGACTCACTATAAAGCCCTAACTAGCTAAACTATAAGATTAAGTCACAAAATCAAAATAAGACAAAAACTAATAAAAAATTAAGATAAAATAGCATAAGAGGCTAAACTGGAAACTCAGGAAGCTCACTCACAGCTGCCATCTTCTGCATCTCTATCCATTACAATGAACTGTCAATGTCCGCATCAGAGTGTTCACTGTAAAGGTTTCGCTGCGAGATTGGTAACCGGTTTTTACCACCTTAGCAATGTCACCCAGATCAAAGCCTTAATTATGCCAGATGACCTGCTCTCACTGGTGCACACTTTTGTGATGACTTGACTATTTCACCACTGTCTATCTCAAGGTCAGTTGAGGGGTCCGCTATCACCTGTAACAAGAGCAGAATGCAGAGACCAGGCTGCTTATGGGCCTTTCGAGGTCTTGTCATGTGACCTCAGTCTTAGCCAACCTGCACTGGCTGCCAGTGAGATGGAGAATCTCCTTCAAGGTGAGCTTGCTCACCTGTAAGACCCTGTACTGATTGGGTCCTTGTTTCCTGAGTAATCTCTTGACTCCTGTCTGCCTACTCTGCTCCTCCACCAAAGGCCTTCTAGCAGTTCCCAGGGCCTGGCTGAAGACCTCTGGAGATTGATCTTTTGAGGTGGTGGGCCCAGCCCTGTAGAACTCACTCCCAAGATTCTTAAAGAAAGCTCCATCAGTGGAGGTATTTAAGCAGAGTATGAAGACACATCTTTTTAGAGAGGTGTTTGCAAACTACCTTTAAGTTTTAGACTATATTAGACTGCTGTATTGTTTGTTTTATGATGATTTTAGTTAGGTATTACTGTTGCCTATTGCCATTGTTTTGGTGCATTTTATTGTACTGATGTATGTTATTTTTACTTACCAGTACAGCGCCCAGAGTCTCTGGAATGGGGTGCTTGATAAATACATTTTTACTTACTTATACTTCCAGTCTACACCACTGTCAATGTCACAGACCTACAATGTTAATTTTTTTTTTTTAACCAGGAGAGACACACTAAGCTGAAGCTTGTTTACAGGTGGGAGCACAAGGAAGTTAAGTGACTTGCTCATGGTCACCCAGTATGCAAGTGGGGGTTGTGGGATTCAAACCCAGGTCTCCACGTTTGCAGCTCAGAGCCTTAAACCACTGTGCTATACTGCCTCCAATATCCTATATAATTCTATGTGGAGAGTTGCTGCCTCCAGCTCAAGATTTTCACATCTCTGCACTCTTTACAAACACACTGGTTGGCCTTCTTTTGTTTATGCATTGCTTATTTCACTCTCATAAGTTTTAGAGGTTTCCTAAAAGGTCCTATTAGATTTTTTATTCTTGGCTGATGATAGCCCTAGCACTTCTTCCCAGAGTAATACAGTACATCTGCTGTCACTTATTTCATAAGACCCCAACTGTTTCATTCCTCCCTGGGCCTACACTCTTTTATTTATAAAGCCAATACATCCTGGAATAATTTACCAACCTCACTACACTCTGTCAGTTGACAGAATACATTTAAATTGATGTTAAAAATACTATTGGGATTTGTCAATGTGCAAGCGTAACATTTCCTGATTACTGTATACTCTGTTCATTGCCTTGTCAATGTGCAAGTGTAATATTAACTGATTACTATGTACTCTGATCAATTGCATATTTACTATGTTCTCTGATGTACTGCATATTTACTATGATCTCTGATGTGTTGCATATTTACTGTGTTCTCTGATGTACTGCATATTTACTGTGTTCTCTGATGTACTGCATATTTACTGTTCTTTGATGTACTGCATATTTACTATGATCTCTGATGTGTTGCATATTTACTGTGTTCTCTGATGTACTGCATATTTACTGTGTTCTCTGATGTACTGCATATTTACTGTTCTCTGATGTACTGCATATTTACTATGTTCTCTGATGTACTGTATATTTACTGTGTTCTCTGATGTACTGCATATTTATCCTGAGTTGTTGCCTTTTTTTACATCTCCAGGTCTCCTTTGGAAAAGGCATCTAATGCTCTTGGGACCTACTGGCTAACAAATTTAACCAGCTTAGCCAGTTAACTTAATTTGCCTGAAGGTCTTCCCTGTTGTACTACATTTAGGAATCGGTACTAGAGTTACCTCTATGTTATTGTTAGGTATCTGATCTCAACTGAAACTCAAGATGTACATCTAAGCAAATGTACTGATGTTTTATAATGTGGTCTTGACAGGTAGAATTTAGTATTAGTTACAGCACGGTCCTATCTACAGTTGCTTAACATTCCTAAACATATGTATACTGTGCATAATTGCTGCGGAATATTGCTAACATCTGCTTGTTCTAATTACTGCAGTTTCTATATAGGGTGCTTTGTATCATCTAAATTGTTTGTACCTGATATTGCCTAGCTCTGCTACATTAGTGACCGGCCACTCCTCAGTAGGAAGGACTATAAGCCAGTTCAGCCAGATCTGCCTCCTCCCTCATTTTTATTACAGATCAGCTTTACTCAGTTTAAAATTGTGTCACAGGCAGCTGGGTTAACAGAGAGGCTATAATCTATAAATGACAGAGTGGAGCTAGCCACAATAAGGCATTTAGCATCCCCAGTGCAATTTTGTTCTGGTTACGGCACAGGGCCTCCAGTCTTCTGCTAACTGTGGCCAACACATTGTCAATATAGGAGGCAAAAGATAATGTCTCATCCAGAGTTACTCCAGGGTATCTTAAGGTCTCCACCTGTTCAAGGTTTTGCCCCTGGCTGTTTTGGATGACAAAAGGTGGAACGTTCCTCTTTTGTGGAATGCTAGAGACAGGCATGGTCTTTTTTTGTTTGTTTTTTTGTACTTGAGAACCAGTTTGTTGTTGGAGAACCAGCTTTCTAGTGACCTGAAGTTACTCTGAAGAGCAGCGGTGATGCTGTCCATGTCAGGGTTTTTGGAACAGATGACAGCATCATCAGCATAGAGGAGTACGTCGGCTGTCTGAGAGGCATCGGGCAAGTGATTTATTAAAAGGCCAAACAGAAGAGGGCCCAAGATGAAGCCAATGGGGAGACACCAATAGGAGGCAGTATAGTGTAGTGGTTTAGGGCTCTGAGCAGCACACCTGGAGACCTGGGTTTGAATCCCACGGTCCCCACTTGCATACTGTGTGACCTTGAGCAAGTCACTTAACTTCCCTGTGCTCCCAGGTCACTCCCGGAAGCAAGCTTCGGCTTAGTCAATCCCAGGACCCCTGCACATGCTTTGATCCCACTTAATGCTTCACAGCTAACCACCCTATTCCACCCAAGACACTGCTGCACTTCTAAACAAGCTTTGCTACAAAAATGTCTTTATAGCTGCCAGTTAGCCCAGTTTCAGTTATTTGCATGTACTAACATCACTTTTGTCATCTCTGCACAACTATCTGTATTATCTCAAGTATTGTATGACTTGATTTGTATTCTAACTTACCTGTACTATATACTATGTACCTGTACTACATACTATGTATTGTATAATCTCATCTGATTTTATGTATGTATTCTCTTGGGTCGTGCCTGAAAATAGTCAGCTTTGGCTAGTGCACCTAACTCGGTTAACAAAAACTAAATAAACAGATGAAAATAAAAATAGCATGCCTTTCCTGGTTAAACAATTTCCCGTTTCCCAATGTATACTCCCCTAGTGTTAAAGATTTATTGATCTTCACACACTGGGAGCGAGTGGTGAAACAGCTGTGGAACCAGTCAACTATATTTTGTAATAAACCAAGGTCAAGTTATTTGCTAAGTAGGAGTTTATGGTTGACCAGGTCAGAGGCCTTGGTAAGGTAGAGATATATACAGTATGTGTGTATATATTGCTCCAATGAGGTCACCATTGTCAAGGGCCCCAAACATAGTTAGTGTATTCCAACAGTGCTGTGTTGGTGCTGTGGAGCATCTGGAAGCCATGCCACTGTACCCACTGTATTTTTTAGGTATGTCAGAGACTATTCTCTCAAGGGCCTTGGACGGGGGATAGAAATGGGTCTGTAATTGGCAACTATGAAACAGAGATGGTGTTCAGAGTGCAGCTCAAAATGCAGCTCAGAAGTAAACAAACTGGGCCACTCTGACTGGTGACTTGGAGCTGGCAGTAACAGTCAGCTGAACAAACAACCAGAAGCACCCGTGCTTGATCTGCAAAAGACTCACAGAAACTGATATGCCGAAGTGCTCACTTTTACTCATGAAGCATCACAGGTCAGCATAGGTGCAGGAACTCAAAAGTGGAGCTGGGATTCCTCAACATTTAATGCTTGAGCACTTTGTCAAGAGGCTGCCATAGTGTTAGTGTACACAACATGCACTCATGGTGAGCTCAGTCAGCGGCCAGCTGTGGTAGTGAGCTGAGAGTTGTGCTGATCTCCAGCTCGGGCATGAAATGGGGGGGAAGGGTGGTAGGGCACTGCCTGCTGGGGTGGGGGGTCCACTAGACCACCACGGACAGTTCTAGCAATATATACAGGTGTTATTGCAGATAGAGAGGGGGTCCACTAGGCATTCAGGGAAGAATATGTACTACTTGATGGAGGAGGTCGAGGAGGGGAGGGGAACTGCTAGACCACCAGGGACAGAGGTATGGCTATTTATTGGGGGACATCGGTGAGGGGGTTCTAGATGTATGTACAGTATCAGGCATAATGGGTGACTGTAACACCATACTGCAAACACACCCCTACGGGTGTGATGACAGTCCCATTTATGCACAACTGTCTCCCCAACACTCCACTGCCACCTCCTGTGCCCTTTCTGCTTCCAACCCCCTGCTGGAAAGCAGTTTCTTCACCCCCTACACCATCCCAGGCCCTCTAGTGTTGCACCAGAGAGGGAGGCTGGATCCCTGTTGCAATCCCTGCAGGTGCACCAACTGTTTGGTGCACTGGGCATCTTGCAGCACACCCAGGGACTTTGGTGCTGGAACCCTGATTTTTTTATAAAATCGAGTGCATGGTCCCTGGTGCACCCGGAGTTTGCCACGGATCTTTGAGAATCGGGCCCTTTGTTTCTATCCATGATGCATCCTTGAAGGCTCTAGGCTAGTGAGAGATGACTAAAGAGCCATCACTGGGAACTCTGAGGAGTCCCAATGGCAAGGATACTGGATTGTGGCTCGTAAAGGATCCAATGTTCAGCATGAGTGTACTCAAAAGTCAAAGATAAATGCACTGATGAGTCACTGTCTTTGAGGATGATGACGAGGAAGAGCTGAACTTAGAGGATGATGGTGTAGGGGAGAATGAGACAAAACTGGGCCCCGACAGAGCCCTTATGGAGTTGCTGTAAGACTCCAATGATCAATCTGTGCTGTTCTCAACTAACTGACCCCTGAGGGCCCATGTAATACAGGCAACTGCTGCAACAGTAATAGAGGCCTGGGGGGTGAGGGGTGAGGGGTGGGGAAGGTGATGAAGGGTCTCTAGGTCCTCTTCCTGGCCTGCAGGGTTGCACAGGTGACCTCCCCTGGGAGGCCCTACAGCAGCGGAACAACCCGGTTGGCACACATGGGAGATTTCCTTAGGTGGGTAGAGTGGAGCTGTACAGTCCCCCAGAGTGGCCCGCACCCCAACAGTGATGGTGTTTGTCAGCAGCTCCAGGGAGAATACCACCTCCTGGCTGTCATCATACTCCAAGCTAGCACTGCCTTTGGCATGGTTCTGAGGAACAATGACTAGCCTGGAGACTGGTTAACCTCCATTGCCACAGCTTGCACCATCCTTGGTGTTGGACCCAGTGATGACCCCAGTCATCTCCAAACCTGGCATTGCAAGTGGTGCTGCGGCCAGGGATGACACTGTCACTGGCACTGTGCATGGTGCTGTGCCCAGGACTGACACCATGGCTGGTGCCGCATCCATCTCCAGAGGCTGCACCATCCTCTCCCTTGGCCTTGCTAGCAACACCAGAGGAAAAAAACACCTCCACCTCTGCAACAGGACATAGCATGACTCAAGTTCAGTCTGTTTTCTGACACTGAGTATGGTATCAGAAGGGGATCCAATGTTGTGGCTGGTGCAGACCCACTTTCCAACACTATGAATAGTGCCAGAAGCTGGGGTAGCATAAGACCATGACACTGAGATTTCTACCAAGGAAGATCAAACATATGGCTTCTGCCTTACCACTGGAGGTAAGGCAGAAGCTATATGTTTACTACCCAGTTCAGACATACTGTGAGGGGTTCACAGCTTGCCGCCTAGAAGGAAGCAGCTGTCCATGATAGTCATCCACTAGTGCCACTGACACCTTGGTAGGGTGAGGTCATGAAGGACTCTGTCCTTCCGCAGAACCTGAGGTCCCAGAAAGTGGACCAGGCAAAAGGGCCAGTGTTCTTACCTTGGCCTCACAAGTGTGACACCTGCTTCTGAAGGTAGGGGGTCAGCCGATCCACGTTCATAGCATGGATTTTCAAGGTGCGGTGGCTCATGGAGCACAAGCAGACTTCACACTCATCCATTTTGTGAGAAGGGCCAAGGCAGGCCATATACCAGTCCATTGTCGCCATCTGTTTCCCACAGGTGCACTGATGCATGATTGGGGGGGGGCAGACTTTTTTTAGTCTTCTTTACCCCCTTCTCTTCTGACTTCAGCATCGCATCCAATAACAAAATGAAAGAAACTGCACCCCAGAAGGAAAATAGATGGTGACACAGTACAAATGGTGACAGAAGGCGCTAAACTGCTCTCATGGTGTTGCCTCAATGGCTGGAAGAAGAGAATTTAGATGCTGAGGGAGATGGTGCGTTTATTGGCTGGCATGTGTAATACCATGTGAAGTGAAAAGGTGCAATGAGTAACTGACATCAGTTCCCTCACTGCAAAAGAATTTGCTCCTGCAGGGTTCTCCTGCTTCTGGCCCTAGATCCACAAGTGGGAATTGATAGTAAAGGTTAATTCCTGGAAGATCTTGGATTCCTCGCATGTATGCAGAACTGTGAAGGAGGAGAGCTGTCCCTTCTAATGGAAAAGGAGATCTGTCATTAATGAGGTGGACACAGAGGATGTACGCTACAGCTGGTGGTGGGAAAGCTTAGCTTGAAGATGACCAGAACTGACCAGCGCCCTGTGATATTGCTAGAGTGTGAAAAGTAAACTGAATCCATGTTGGTAGAAATTATTTTTGAGCACTTCACATCTGTAGCACTTTGTTTCAAGCATTTTAATAAATGCAAAACTGCAGATTAATGTAAGCATACATTTTTTTTGGGGGGGGGGGGATAAGAAGGTGCACACATTTCTTTGCTGGGTCCTGTCCATTAATTTTTGTTGTGGCACCCCCATGATCCAAGAGCATGCTTCTCTCTTTGTATATGCTGGGATATGTAGTCTAAGGCAATATCACGGTTTATAATCCCTAGCACCTAAGAGTTTGCGATGGTGCCTCTCACTACTGGGGTAGAATATGTATCAGGTGGTTCACCAAGGAGGTTGTGAAAGGACGGCAGATGGCACCCTGCCTTGCATCACCAAGAGGAAGCACTGGGTTCATCACCACCTTTTTTTTTTTTTATGTTGTTTAACCAGGAGTAGCACACTAAGCTGAAAGCTTTTTTACAGGAGTGACCTGGGAGCACAGGGAAGTTAAGTGACTTGCTCAGGGTCACACAGTATGCAAGTGGAAGCTGTGGGATTCAAACCGAGGTCTGGTCTGCTGGATGTCACTAGATTTGGAGCTCAGAGCCTTAAACCACTGTGCTATACTGCCTCCTCACCTTTATTGGTGCCTCTATGATTACCGCCTATACGGTGGCTGAAGCAGTTATCCTATGACATGTTTCTTTGGTGCCTTCCATGATTTCTGGTATTAAAGGAAGATGAAGGCTGCCCCTCTTATGCTAGGCAGCCACTAAGCGAAAGTGAATATCATTGTCTAATCAGATTTCAAAAGCTTTCAAGATTTATTCCACCTGTGAGTCACACAGCTCCTTTAAAAAGGAGATCCATCTTGTGATGCAGAATCTCTGAAAAAATTGAAGAAGTGCAACTAACTGTGCCTCCTAAGTATGAACCCTGTGGCCAACATCTGTATTACCCATGACCAACTGCAGGTGGTGTTTTGTGAAGGCCATGCCACAGCTGATGAAGTGGGACACCTCCAGGTGTTCCAGGGACAACGTTTTCCTACAAGATATGGTAATAACAGGAAAAATAACACAAGTAGCCGGCATGCTACATACATGTACATGATGTACAGCATCTTAGACACTATTTTTATCACATTATTCCAGTTTATGCACTGTGACTCTCCGTATTTACAGTCTCAATAACTGTACAATCCATGCCACAATTACTGTACTTGATAATTTGTTTTGGACATGCTATGTATCTGTTTCATAAGTTGTTCTGGTTGTTTACCTTCATTAATATTTTGCTCAGGTCACCCCTGAGAAAGGGACTGCACGTTCTCAGTGGGCCTTCCCGGTTACCACAATTCAAATTAAAATAAATAACTAAACAGTGTATAGTAAATATTGGGGACCCAAGTTTCTAGATGCTTAAGACTCCTTATTGAGAAGGTGGGAAGTAGAAGTGCCAGCAGCCTTGCTGTTGCAATGCATTGCACTGACCAAGAGCCTCATAGACTCCGGTGCTCAGAAAAGGCCTTGAAACATTCAGTGGTGGTGGTAGGGGGCAGCATGCTGATTGTCTCTGCTCTGAGGAGTTAAACCAGCCGAGGTGGGTAAGAACACACAGCATTTACCTGGTTCAACACAGTCTCATCAATCTGGAAAGCCAAGAAAGAACAACTTTCCTTCAACATTTCCAAATGCATACAGAATACTTTCTCACGCTGACCACCAACTTGAGAGTGTTATCAAGGGAATTGGAAAAATAAGTCAGTATAGTGCAGTAGTTTAAGGCTCTGACCTGCAAATCGGGTGACATCCGGCAGACCAGACCTGGGTTTGAATCCCACAGCTTCCACTTGCATACTGTGTGAACCTGAGCAAGTCACTTACATTCCCTGTGCTCCCAGGTCGCATCTGTAAAAAAGCTTTCAGCTTAGTGTGCTACTCCTGGTTAAACAACTGAAAAAAAAAGTTATTAGGCACTAGAAGGACTCCAAGTCATTGGCCAATGCACCTGAGCCCATATTTTCCACAGCCTCCTTACCACTGCAGGAGAATGATTTGTCATCCAGTCAGTTCATGTCAGCTGAACAGACAGCAGTTTTTAAGTAGGTTAAGACTTCCTGGTTGGAAGGGGTTAGAAGACCCCAAAGGGGTTAATTAAGTAATTGACTTAACAGGCTGAGAACCACCCGGTGGACTTTGGGCCACTTGCTGAAGGAGCTGCAGGTGAAGGCAAATCTGGTGTTCTGGAGACTATGGGGTACCACTGGCAAAATCGGTAGTAGCTGAACTTGAGCCAGAGGTTCCACAGATGGTTCCAGATGTGAGGTACAGCAGGCTGAACAAAGATGCCCAGATGCATCTAGGCCAACACTTTCAAGACTACAATAACACAGAAGAGGATAACTAATGGATGCTCTGGCTAAGAAACAGAAACAGAAACCTAGAATTTGACAAGAGATAAGGACCACATGGGCCCATACAGTCTGCCCATTTCTCCCTACCTACACTAGTACATCAGATTGTACCCAATCTACATCTCTTTCTCCCTACGTCCTTCCTTTTCACTATGATTCCCTTGTGCTTATCCCATTAACCCATGCATTCTTGAACCCATTACTGTTTTCGTTGTCACCACCTCCACTGGAAGGCTGTTCCATGAATCCACCACTCTTTCTGTGAAGAAGTACTTCCTTACATCTCTCCTGAATCTACCCCTTCCCAGCTTCATAGCATTTCCCCTCTTGAGCACCACTTCTTCTGAAATATACTCACCTCTTGTACCTTATTTGCCCACATGAGGCATTTAAGATCTCTATCACATCTCCCCTCTCCCTTCTCTGTTCCGAGGTGTATATATTAAGGTCCTTTAGTCTCTCCTCATAGAGCTTTTGATACAGATCCTGCACCATTTTAGTTGCACTCCTCTGGACTGTCTAGAAACACAGAAACATAGACTTTGACGGCAGATAAGGACCGCTTGGCCTTTCTAGTCTGCCCATTTCCCTACCTACAGGATAGGCCGCAGATCCTAGTTAACCAACAGCCTATTTCTTCCTACCCCCCACAAGAATTGCCTTATGTCTGTCCCATGCATTCTTGAATTATCCCCCAGTTTTAGACCCCACAACCTCCTCAGGAAGGCTGTTCCATGCATCCACTACCCTCTCTGTGAAAAAATACTTCCTCACATTGCCCCTGAACCGCCCCCATCTTTAAATTGTGTCCCCTTGTTCTTGCATGTCTCTTTTTCTGAAAGATGCTACCCTCTTGGACTTTGTTGATTCCACTGAGGTACTTAAAAGTTTCTATCATGTCCCCCCTCCCTTCTTTCCTCAAGGGTATACATATTAAGATCCTTTAGTTTCTCCTCATATGGCTTCTCTTGCAGACCCTGCACCATTTTAGTTGCCCTCCTCTGGACTGCCTCTATCCTGTCTATGTCCTTGTGGAGATGGGGTCTCCAGAACTGGACACAGTACTCCAGATGGGGTCTCACCAACTGTCTGTACAGAGGGATAACAACTTCCTGTTTTCTGCTGCTGATGCCTCTCCCTATGCATCCCAGTATACCCCCAGCCCGCCCTACTGCCTTCTCACATTGCTTGCTAACCTTAAGGTCATCTGATATGATTACCCCCAGGTCCCTTTCCTTTTTTGTTGTTGTTACTACCCCACATTGTGCATTCTTCCCCTGGGTTCTTGTTTCCCAGGTGCATTATTTTGCACTTCTTTGCATTGAATCCTAGATGCCATATTTCTGACCATTCCTCCAACCTTGCCAAGTCCCTTCTCATCCTTTCCATGCCTCCTTGTGTATCATCCCTGTTGCAGATCTTTGTGTCATCTGCAAAGAGGCATACTTTTCCTTCCAGTCCCTCTGCAATGTCACTTATAAAGACATTGAAGAGGACCTGTCCTAATACTGAACCCTGCAGTACCCCACTAGTAACCCCTCTTCAGAGTGGACTCCATTTAATATTACTTCTGTGTCCTGTTGTCCAGCCAATGTTTTACCCAGACTATTACTCATGTAATTCAGTCCCAGGCTGTTAATATGACTATTAATCTTTTGTGGGACTGTGTCAAATGCTTGTAAAGTTTAGGTAGACCATGTCCACAGCCCCTCCCTGGTCTACTACTTTGGTCACCCAGTCAATGAAATCTATTAGATTTGTCTGACATGACCTTCCCGCTGTGAACCCATGCTGCCTTCGGTCCTGTGCCCCACTGGCCTCTAGGTACTCAGCTATTCTTTCCTTCAGAAGCGACTCCATCACTTTCCCTACCACAGAAGTCAGATTGACAGGTCTGTAGTTTCCTGCCTCTGTCTTGGTCCCACTTTTGTGAAGGGGAATCACATCCGCCTTCCTCCAGTCCTCGGGTACCACACCATCCTCCCATGATTTATTAAAAAGAGTTGCCAGTGGTTTCACTCATTCCTCCCTTAATTCTTTTAGAATTTTGGGATGAATTCCATCAGGCCCCATTGCTTTGTCCACCTTCAGTTTTAGGAGTTCTTGCAGAACCCTTTCTTCTGTGAAAGGACTGGGATCACCCCATCAAGAGTGCGCCTGTTAATTGGATTAGGCACTTCTCCTCCTCTTTGTGAATACTGGAGCAGAAATATTCATTCAGTACCCCTGCTTTTTCACTGTCCCCTCTGCCCACCCACGCTCATTCTATTCAGCCTCACTATCCCTCCCCTTGTCTTTCTACGCTCGCTGATGTACCTGTAAAAGGTTTTATCCCCTTTCTTAACTGAGTTGGCTATCTTTTCCTCATTTTGGGCCTTTGCTTTTCTGACTTCCCTCCCTGCTTCCTTCTGCCTTAACTGGTACAGCTCTCTGTCCTGCTCTTTCTGTGGTTCCTTATACTTCCGGAATGCTGTCTTTTTTTTCCTGACTTTCACAGCCACCTCTTTTGAGAACCATAGTAGCTTTTTCTTTCATTTTGATTTTTTATTTGCTTCACACAAAGGCTTGTTGCCTCTGTGATGGCAGTTTTGACGATTCCCCATTGTTGCTCCACACCTCCTTCTAGCCTGTTTGCTAGTGCTTTTCTGAGGCACTCTCCCATCTTGCCAAAGTCAGCCCTCCTGAAGTCCAGTACCCTCACTTTTGTATGGCTTGACTCTGTAGCTGAGTTTAACGTGAACCACACTGTTTGATGATCACTTGTTCCCAGATGGCAACCCACTTCTAGATCTGAGATCCTCTCACTGCCCCCGTTTGAGAGTATGAGGTCTAAGATTGCTCCCTCACGAGTGGGTTCCGAAACTAGCTGTCTGAGGCCTGCCACCTGTGGGCATCAAGAATGGCCCTGCTCTTGGATGTGGCTGCAGCAAATGTGCTCCAGTTAACATCTGGCATATTCAGGTCTCCCATCAACAGTATCTTCCCTTTCTCTGCCATTCTAAGAATGCCTTCTGTCATATCCTTGTCCATTCCCTCCCTGACATGGGGTCTGTACCAACCCTGTGTGGATTGTGGTGCTCTTTCCAGTCTCCAAGGTGACCCACAGTGCCTCCTCTCCTCCTGTTTACTCTTTTGTTCAGTTGCTTTTATCCCTTCCTTTACATGAGAGCTACTCCTCCCTCTTCTCCCTGCCTGTCTCTCCTGTAGGTTATGTACCCTGGTATGTTAACATCCCAGTCATGGTTCTCTCATGCACTATGTTTCTGTGACTGCTACGATATCCAGGCATCCCTCTTCCATCAAGGCCACCAGCTCAGGGAGCTTGTTGCCAGAATATGGGCATTGGTACTCATTACCCTCCACTTCCTGATGGCCTTACTCCTTTTTGCCCCATCCCTGTCCTTCTTGCCTTTGTCACTTTCTCCATTTACCCCTGCCCTTCTCCCTATTGACATCTCTATGTTGGTATTTACAGCACTTACTACAGTGATTTTTTTGGGGGGGCTAGGATTTCCCCTGCTTCTTTCAGTTCTCCCCATTGGCTAGTTTAAATGCTTGCCAATGAAGCATTTAAACCTATCACCTAGGATCCTGGTTCCCCTCCTGGACAGATGCAACTCATCATGCCAGTATAGGCTTGCATCACTCCAGGTGGACCCCCAGTCCCCAATGAAGCCAAATCCCTGAGCTCCACGCCAGTTTTTCAACCACTGATTGAATCCCATGGTGCAGAACACCCTAGCCTCTCCTACGCCATAGATGGGCAGCACCTCCGAGAAGGTTACCGTGCGTGCTACTTGTCTAAGGCCCCTGCCCAATTCCACAAACTCTTCCTGCACTTCTCTAATCCCTTTCTTAGCCAGGTCAATTGTCCCTAGGTGGACAATGACATCCAAATCCCTCCCCTGTGCAGCTGCTTCGGCAATCCTAAGGATTCGCTCCCTGTCCCTCCAAGCCATGGCGCCAGGCAGGCACCTTACCTTCCTCTCCCCTTCCTCCCCCAGTTCTACCTTCCTAACAATGGAGTCCCCCACCAGGAGTTGTTTCCATCCCCTGCGACCCTCCTGTGGGTCTCCTTTGTGGAGGTTCTCAGCATCCTCCTTGGTCTCCACTGCGGGTGCCTCCACAGAGGAACCACACTTTGCCAGAACATCATAGGAATTGTGGAGAGGTACAACTGGAGGGATGCACCTCTGTTCCACCACCCTCACCCTCCCTGAGCCCACTGTGGTCCAACCGCTCCTCTTTCTTGGCAACCTCTGAGGCAACGGCAGTGGCACTTATGGTCCCTGGATGGAAGAGGAGGTCCCACAAATCCTGGCCAACTCAGTCTGGAGATGAGCAACCTCCTCCCTCAGCCCAGAGAGGTGCCTGCACTCTGTCTATGTCCTTCCAGAGATATGTTCTCCAGAACTGGACACAATACTCTAGGTGTGGTCTTACCAACAGTCTATACAGAGGCAACACCACCTCCCTCTTTCTGCTGGCAATACTCCTCCCTGTGCACCCCAGCATCCCACTTGCCATCCTTACTACCTTCTTGCACTGCCTGGCCACCTTTAGGTCATCCGATTTGATTACCCCAAGTCGCTGTCCTGCTTGGTGGCCGTCAATAATACTATGTCCCTGGATTTCTGTGCCCCATGTGCATTATTTTGCACTGTTCTGTATTGAAACCCAGCTACAGTGCCATACCCATGACCACTCATCTAGTTTTCTCAGGTCTCTGGTCATCCTTTACACCCCTCCGGAGTGTCCACCCTATTGCAGATTTTGGTGTCATCCACAGGGAGGCAGACTTTCCCTTCCAGCTGCTCTGCAATGTCACTTATAAAGACATTAAAGAGGACTAGTTCCAGCACTGATCCCTCAAGCACCCTGCTCGTCACTCTCCCTTCCTTGGAGTGAACTCCATTTACACCACTATGTAGCCTATCCCCTAATCAGTTTCTTATCATTTACTAGTCTCCTATGTGGAACAGTGTTGAACGCATTACTGAAATCTAGGTAGGCCATGTTCACTGCTCCACCCTGATCTAGATTCTTGGTCACACAGTCAATGAAATCTGTCAGCTTCATTTAACATGACTCCCTCCCCACCCCACCCAATGAAACCATGCTTCCTTGGGTCTCATAGCCTACTGGATTCAACATATTCTACAATCTTTTCCTTCAGCAGTGATTCCATAAATTTTTCCACTACTGATGTCAGGCTGACCGGCCTATAATTGCCAGCCTCCTCCCTGCTACCACTTAAGTGTAGTGGGCCTACATCCACCCTCCTTCTGTCTCCAGAACCACTCATGTTTCCAGTGAGATGATAAACAGAACTGTCAGATATGTAGCCAGTATTTCTCTGAGCTCTCTTAATACCCTTGGATGCACCTCATCAGGCCCATTGCTTTGTCTATCTTCAGATTAGAAAGTCCCTCCAGAACTCACACCTCAACAAATGGACTAGTGTCCACCTCCCACCCTTCAAAGCTTTTGTTACTTCTTTTTTGTGCCCCCTCCCCCTCATTTCTCCTTCCTCTGTGAACACTGAACAAAAGTATGTGTACAGGATGTCTGCCTTTTCCTGATCCCCTTCTGCACAGTCTCCCCCCTTTCCATTTTTAACCTTCTAATCCCACCCCTGGTCTTCCTCTTTTCATTTACATACCTAAAAAAATGTCTTGTCGCCTTCCATTACTTCCTGGGCTACTCTCTCTTCAGTTTGCACCTTTGCACTCCTTACTTCTTTCCCTGGTTCCCACTGTTTCCCCCAATGTGCCACCCTATCCTTCTCCCTCTCCTCATACCTTCTGATTGCTACCCTTTTAGATTTTACCTTTTCAGCCACCTCTTTCAAGAACCATAGTGGTCTCTTGAACGCTGGTGTCTGTAGATGTACCTTTTCACTCTGAAGCTTGAAGAGATGGGGCTTGTGGTGGGTGTCTGTCTGAGACATCATGGCCTGATATTACACACAGTTCTTCTCATCATGCTGGGGACACAGGGATATCAAACAGATATCATGGAGATTGATTACCATCTTGGTGCTGCAATCCCTGCAGCACTTAAAACTAAACTTATGAGCTTGCTACAGTGATTGTAGCATAGCATACCCTTGTGGAGGAGCACGTTTGCACAGACCACTGCTGGGGACACTAGTATGGCGGAACCATGGCATTCTTCCTTCCTGGCTGGAACTACTGCTACACTTCAGCACCTCCCCAGCCCTCCACTGGATGGCTCCCAAGTCTGCTCCTCCACAAGGGTATGCTATGCTACAATCACTGTATTGTAGCCCAAGCTGAAAAGTCAATGAAAACACCTGGAACACATCCAAGGCTAACAGACTATGGACTCAAAGGTCTTACCTGAGCACAGTACAGAAAGTGGAACCAAACTCTCCAAAAGAAATTGAAAAATAAAATTACAAAAAAGGTTGAAGCAGACTTGGGAGCCATCCAATGGAGGGCTGGGGAGGTGCTGAAGTGTAGCAGTACTTCCAGTCAGGAAGGAAGAATGCCATGGTTCTGCCAGACTAGTGACCCCTGCAGTGGTCCAGCAAGCTTGCTCCTCCACAAGGGTATGCTATGCACACACACACACACACACAATCCGATGTAGCACTGCCTGGTGTTTGGAGCAAGGTAGGTGACTGGGAAAGGAGAAAACCTTGCAAAGAAATATGCATGTCAGTGTCAATAATGATGGAGCAAGCACACTCTGACCCCTGCCCATGTAGAGCTCCACTAGCATGACATAGAAACATAGAAACACAGAAACATAGATTTTGATGGCAGATAAGGACCGCTTGGCCCACCCAGTCTGCCCATTTCCCTACCTAATGGATAAGCTGCAGATCCTAGTTAACCAGCAGCCTACTTCTTCCTACCCCCACCCCCTAGAATTGCCTTATGACTGTCCCATGCATGCTTGAATTCCACCACTGTTTTTGACTCCACAACCTCCGGAAGGCTGTTCCATGCATCCACAACCCTCTCTGTGAAAAAATACTACCTTAAATTACCTCTGAGCCAATTTCCTCTATCTTCAAATTGTGCCCCTTGTTCTTGCACACCTCTTTTTGAAAGATGCTACCTCTTGGACTTTGTTGATTCCTTGAGGTACTTGAAAGTTTCTATCATGTCCCCCTCTCCTCCTTACCGAGGCTATACATATTAAGCTCCTTAAGTCTCTCTTCATATGTTTTATGGTGCAGACCCTGCACCATTTTAGTTGCCTCTCCTGGACAGCTTCCATCCTGTCTATGTCTTTATGGAGATTGGTCTCCAGAACTGCACGCAGTACCCAGACGGGTCTCACCAACTGTCTGTACAGAGGATAATAATCTCCTTGTTTTCTACTGGTGATGCCTCCTATGCATCCCAGTATCCCCCAGCCCTCCTTGCTACCCTCTCACATTGCATGCCACCTTTAGGTCATCTGATATGACTACCCCCAGGTCCCTTTCATTTTTGTTGTTGTTAGTATCTTACCCCCATTGTGTACTCTTCCCTGGTTTTGTTTCCAGGTGCATTACCTTGCACTTTAGCATTGAATCTAAGCTGCCTACATTTGACCATTCTCTAACCTTGCCAAGTCCCTTTTCATCCTTTCCACCTCACCTTGTGCATCAACTCTGTTGCAGATCTTTGTGTCATCTGCAAAGAGACATACTTTTCCTTCCAGTCCCTCTGCAATGTCGCTATAAAGACACTGAAGAGGACCGGTCCTAATACTGAACTCCTGCGGTACCCCACTGGTAACCCCTCTTCAGAGTGGACTCCATTTACTATTACCTCTGTGTCCTATTCTCCAGCCAATTCTTTACCCAGGCTGTCATCTTGGGACCCACTCCCAGGCTGGCTAACTTGTATATTAATCTTTGTGTGGGACTGTGTCAAATGCCTTGCTAAAGTCTAGGTAGGCCATGTCCACAGCCTCCCTGATCTACTACTTTGGTCACCCAGTCAAAGAAATCTATCAGATTTGTCTGGCATGACCTTCCAGCTGTGAATCCATGCTGCCCTCTGGCCTCTAGATACTCAACAATTCTTTCCTTCAGAAGTGATTCCATCATTTTCCCTACCACTGAGGTTAAACTAACAGGTCTGTAGTTTTCTGCTTCTGCCTTGCTCCCACTTTTGTGAAGGGGAATCACATCTGCCCTCCTCCAGTCCTCGGGTACCACCCCATCCTCCCATGATTTGTGAAAGAGGGTTTTCAGTGGTGTCACTAGTTCTACCCTTAGTTCTTTTAGAATTCTGGGATGAATCCCATCAGGCCCCATTGCTTTGTCCACCTTCAGTTTGGAGAAGCAGCAGTCAGCGATGATGGAGCTGAGGAAAATCATCTGAAGTAGGTATGTGGTGGTGATTGGGGGGGGCCAAAAGCCTGGACAAAAATAGTCTGTAGCTACCTAAACAGTGACCTCACTTTCCAGCAGAAAGAAAGATCAAACTTACAGGTATGAAGGGGTGAGGGCGTGAGCAGAAGGGGCAGAGTAGAAGATCCAGAAAAACTTTCTAAAAGTTTTGAGCATGTTTAGATGACTGCACGTGTGACTACAAAATAGGAATCCAGGAACAGTAGTTGTAAATACAGTTATAAACAAAACAAATCCATCCAGAAAGACACACCAACACAAAAAAAGAATCCACCATACCATATCAATGAGTCAACCATTTTTGTTTAAAATACAACAATGCAGTCACTTGCAAGTACTTATTTATCAAATACAATAAACTTTCAACCAGTGGTTATAAAAAAGTGAATGGTAAAATACACAACAAATATTTACTGTTATTTCACGCATAAAAATACAAACGTATAAAAATAGATAGCAAGGTTAGATCAGTTACATGTTATAAAATGAAAAAGATTGGGCTCTCTAGAGAGCATACAGTCAAGCTTTTTATCCAATGTACTTTCCCTTTCATAGCAAGGCTAATAAATATTGTTTGCCTTAGTTTTGATAACTCGACTAAAAAAATCATTGAACCGCACCACAGGAAGCTCTGATCTTTGTGCTGTATATAATTCCCAGGTACATGTCAAATGCAATATCTAGTCGCCTGTTTTTACAACTCCCAGTTTCTGTACATCTTAGCTGTCAGTGGCTGGAGCATAACCTGCATGTATAGCCCAAAGATTTTGCATTTAAATGGAGTGTTAAATGAAGAATTGGCAAAATGTACAGCAATGTGTTTGCAATAGGATTTCAAGGGAAACTGTCGGCTTCCCAGGAAGAACAACATGGGAGCCATAGGTCAAGCCGAGTTGAAATATACTGTAGTGACATTTTTGTTAACTTACAGGACTGCAATTTTAATGCTTATCTTTTTGATCCTGCTATCTTTATCTTTTTGTTTATCTTTGTTTTATCTTTATTTATCTTTTATGTTTATCTTTTCAATATTTTTGATCCTTTTGATCCTGCGATCCTCTGCCCACCATTATTTTCCCATAGGCCCCCGAGGCCAGCCCTCTGGTGATGCACATGATAAGCTGTGTTGCAGGGGACTTCTATATGCCACTATAGTGTCTGAAAAGATTTAACACTTACACAGCGTATGTTTCCATTTCTACGAACATTACCAATCGACTAAGGAAAGCGCTTTCCTTGGGTGATCGGCACTGGCCGTGGGGGACTGTGGGAAAATAATGGTGGAAGGAGGGCTGCAGGATCAACCAGATGAAAACTGATACTGCAGCCCTGTAAGTTATAAACAAAATATCACTAACAGTACATTTTAGCTTAGGTGGACATATAGGTCTCATGTTCTTCCTGGGAAGCTGACAGTTTCCCTTTAAGATAAGCTTTGCTGATCTGGACAGAAACACCTTGCATCTGTGCACCACCAGTACATACCAAAATGTTTCAATCCACCACTGTTTCATAGCAAAAGGGTAAACATTTGGTGTACTAAATGAATTAAAGCTTTTGTTTCAGAGACCATTGATGATTTGGCTCCATTTGAAATTAATCGGTGATCATGGCTATAGTATCTAATGTAGGGATTTTTTTAGGACCAATTTGTGTCCAGAAATATACGAGGTAAAGATTCTTCCTTTTGTCTTAGTTTGTGTCTTTGTAGAAATCACTGTCCATCACTGGCCTCGTGCTTCTCTTGTGCCACAGTCAAAATGTCACCCTCAATGCTCTCTTGATTGTTGCTTTTTTTGTGTAGTTCATCCACCGTATGCAACAATGCCGATCTTTCTAATTCTAAAGTGCGAATACAGTGCTTTAAACTGCCCTCATTGCCAAGGAGGTTCTCTATTGTTGCTTCAAGGTTCTGAATCTTTGCATGCGCTGCCTAAAGAGAGACAGTGGAGAAGGAAATTAATATGGATAACAAATGTCAGTTCAATTTTAAATTCTAAGCATAAATTCAGTTGTTCTTTTTTGCCCATCAAAAATCACAAGTGTCATTTCCAGTTCAGCAAGGTATCTGCTAGGTGCCTTTACTGAATTCAAGTACCTCAGTGGAATCAACAATGTCCAAGAGGGTAGCATCTTTCAGAAAAAGAGACATGCAAGAACAAGGAGACACAATTTAAAGATAGAAGGAGAGCAGTTCAGGGGCAATGTGAGGAAGTATTATTTCACAGAGAGGGTAGTGGATGCATGGAGCAGCCTTCCTGAGGAGGTTGTGGGGTCTAAAACTGTGGAAGAATTCACGAATGCATGGGACAGACATAAAGGCAATTCTTGGGGGTGTAGGAAGAAATAGGTTGTTGGTTAACTAGGATCTGTGGCCTATCCTGTAGGTAGGGAAATGGGCAGACTAGATGGGCCAAGCGGTCCTTATCTGTCAAAGTCTATTAAAACTGCACAGTCACAACACCCCGCCCCCACAATATGAAATCTGCTTTAAATTATCTAGCGTAATCAACTTGTGCCCAAGCTATTCATTATCCTATAAAAGGAAATATACTTTTAGTTATGATGAAAGCCAGAATTTCATAGTTTTCTAGCTGTCATGGGGGAGCGATATTAAATTGTTGAGTGCTATGCCTCAGATTTTCTTTAAGTTCTTCTCTGTGTTCTATGAGTAAAGCTACAGACTACGTTTTAACATAACTGCAAGCTGATGGTAATTTCTGATGACTCTTGATGTATCCCTGTACCAGGAGGCACACATAAGAGGGTAGATTCCAGACTGTGCTTTGGGACTGCAGTATACTTCCTACTGCACTGTCTTACATTACATATTGATTTTCTGCATGTCACTTTGGGTGGCTTTAGACACGACAAGCACCAAGTTGTCAGATGTCCTCAAAATTCTCTACCAGGTCTTCACCACGTTGGAAGACAGCTTGGACTAGTACTTACAGCCACAAACTGTTAAACTGGAGGAGACTCGCGTTTTAATCCCATAAAAGCCACATACTCAATGTGTGACCTTGGGCAAGTCATTTAAACTCTCTCAGAGTACAAGTGAACTGTCTTTGCTGATTGATAGAAAATTTGTCTACCAATTAAATAGATGATAAATTTCTCGGAGTAAGTTGTGCTAAGGAAGTTTTACTGACACCACTCTGGGAAACAAGGAAAGTGATTTTCATGTACATCGTACAAGAAAACGAATTAAGAAAAAAAAAGGTAAGGGAGTTTAAGCAACTGCAGGAACATAGTATTAGACAAAGTCTGGCCTCCCAGAGGCCACTGAGGGAGTTGAGTCCAGCTGAACAATTTACTTAGAGATGAAACAGAAACAAACTGGCCAATGAGTAGTGGTGCTACTGGTATACAGCCTGAAATAAAAAGTCTAACCAATGCCTGTACATGAGCAGGAGATTACCTCCTTTGACCTGCTCTGCACCCTCTCCTAATGGATCCCAGCATTGTGTTTGCTCTCCTGACTGTAGTAGCACATTGTCTGCTTGGCTTCAGCTTATTGTATACAACTACTCCTACAGTAGATCATTTTCTAAGTTGCGATGCTCTCTCCCTACCAAATGGTCAATGGCCTCGCCTTATCCTCAGTTATTCTTTTGTTCTTGTTACAGCTGCAAGGCTACAGTATGCATCCTCAGAAAGAGGTCACTAATCTTCCTTCAGGCAGTGAGGCATGGGAAGGATAGAAAACAGTTTGTATTGGTTGGAGAAGCTACACTGTGTGACAGAAGTTGGATGCTTTTGACAATACAGGGACACTATGGGAGGCTTTAATCACAGGAACAACAGAAGTGCTGGATGGAAAAGACGATGGGCTCAATTTTCAAAGGATGTCACAGGGCTTGCATCAAGCCCTGCATCAACCCTAGACTATGATGCAACTGTGCCAATCCCCTTTGCCGCAACTGTGCCCAATTCTGGTAGGTCAGATGCAGTTGTGATAGTTTACCCAATTTATGGCAACTTGTGCCAACTCTTTGGTGCAAGCACCGTAAAAAAGGGTCTC
Source organism: Neoceratodus forsteri (assembly GCA_016271365.2). Classification (NCBI taxonomy): domain Eukaryota; kingdom Metazoa; phylum Chordata; order Ceratodontiformes; family Ceratodontidae; genus Neoceratodus; species Neoceratodus forsteri. The sequence goes on from CM057452.1 coordinate 731,961,850, forward strand.
TGGGATTGCCGCAAGCTGGACCAGAAAAAGTTGGTCTAACCTGCGGCAAGTGGCTTATGGGAGCGAAAATTCTGATTGCTGGCTAGGAGATTGCCGCAAGCCCCATGAGCCAGATCTTTGCTGCAGCAGTCTGCATATTTGAAAATCATAATCCAGGCAGTTACATTCAATATTATGTGAAATACCTGTACAGCCCAGCCTCCCCAAACAGGGAGTTTGTGTGAGGTGAGTTCTACTTTAAGACAGCGCTCTACTAGGTACACCTCCCCCAACACAGTATAAAAGGCAGGACCATGTTCTAAAAAGAGGAGGAGCCAGAGAAAGCAGACTGTGCACAGTGTTACTGCAGGTGCATAGATGCCCCTGGGCCTTTTTTCCCCTGTTGATTCAAAGTGCTATGCTGCCAGGTTCAGAAGTGCCAGAAACTGCTCAAGGTTGCCAGTTTGGGGGTCTGGATCACCCACTAGGATCCAAAAATAACATCATCATGAGTGTTTTACAGAGCCGTGATCTGGTTGCTATTCCACATTAAGAGAATGAGCTCTCCAGATGATTAAGGTACTGATGAAACCTATGGGTCTCCTAAGGGTCCTGAACTGCAGATATGAGAAAAGGGGTTTATGCCAGTAGTTGGGGTGAAAAGAGAAGGCCCCTCAAACACCCTTTAAGTGAGAGTTGAGCACCAGAAAGTTCCTGCCTGAGTGCTGGCCTCCCCAGTGCTATGTATATGCTAGCTACTTTGCAGGGGCTGTGCGTTCCCAAACAATGGATGTGGTAGAGTGTCCTGATTATGGAGAGAAAAGAACTATCAACTGAAAGCTGTAATCAATTTGCTGAGGTCCCCTCCAGGCATCATACATGGTGAAATAAGTCAACTGTTACTGTGCCTGGTCTGTTCCAAGGAGGGTTGCAAAAATGCGGTACCAACTGTGTTAATAATCCCAAAGCAGGTTGTGTGTTTTAAAGCAAAGACTGTCTGCAAGGTGCCCCACACTGCTGTCACACTGCCTCATTGTCCCACCCCTTGGGTTAAACCCTGGCCAGCCCTCCTCACATAGCTGAGGGCCCCGCAGTGACCACAGATCTGCAGCTGGTGACATTACACCTGTAACCAGTGTTTAATGGGAAGTTCTATCAGAAAATGTTATGGCCATTGGCACTATGGAGAGGAAAACTACCAGTGGCAGAAACCTCTGGGAAACCAAAGCCATGTGATCTGCTATAACTTCCCGGACATACTGTACTTATTTTGTTATGAGGAAAGCTCTTTGTGACCCTCCTAAATTAATTAAATGCGTTATCACTACGATTGTCATGTCTTGTAATTTTCTTGCATATGTCAGGATAACTTCTCTGTATGTTCTTGTTCTGATACCATCATTTTACTTACTTATTTAGTTGTTTTTTTTTTTTTTTCCAGAAAAGGCACACTAAGCTGTGCTAGTTTGTTGCCAGGTGCATCCTGGTGGGGCTGGTTGTAAGAACATTTTTTTGACAAGGGGAATGCTGACCATGACACTAGGGAACTCACCTACTCTTCCAGCAGGGAGCAGTGCTGCTTCCTGTGGAGGAAACATGGTGTTTATTGAGAAGAGGGTGCCAACAGCCCAGGTAGAGGAGTCAGTCTTCCTCCTCACCCAGAATGCTGCAGAGACACAGACTATGGAAGTTCTATAGAGGGCTAACTAAAAGAACAGTCCTGCCTTGGAAGGAGTTAGAACAGAGGAGAATGCCTTACCTGAGGGCGTGGAAGTATGCATGGTGTCTGCTTTGGAGACAGAGTTGACTGCTGAGAATCATCTGGAAGCTGAACTACATGAGAAACGTTCGTTTCTATTATCCCTGCTGATGTTGGAAAAATCTTGATATGCTGATCAAAAAGCCAGACTTCACTGTGAATGGAACAGGGCTAACTCAGCTCCAAGGAATGCTGCAGAAATGGCGCCCTCTTAAACTGAGATGGAGATCCCTATCTTTGACAAGGCAGGCCAGCAAAGATCAAAGGGCACCGTCAACACAGCTGAGTGATGACTCAGTGCAAGTTTCAAGCTGTCCGGCAGCAGCTGATGAGTGTAGAATGGCTGCAGCCCCTAGCATTGCAACAGCTTTTTAATTATGGGACTAAGAGCACATCTGCTAGCTGATTCCCTGACACTTCTACAGAAACAGGCCGGTGCTTCTCTGTGACGTTGGAGAAGTAACTCCCATACAAAGATAATGCTAATGGATGGAGAAGGATGCAAAGAGCCATGTCAAATCACTCTTCTCGCACTGGTCAGTGGACTAGAATGGGACTTAAGACTGCTAAAACTTCTGCCTATGCAGACAAAATCATCCTGTTAGGACTGACTATCTAGGAAAAGAGCAAAAGGTAGGATACCTGAACTCTCAGAGACCACAGGCATCATTATCAAGAAGGGAAAAAAGCAAAGCACTGTGGCTAGAGAACACAGGTGGCTCTGAACTGGGAGGCATTTTAACTACTACAGATAGTACATAGGTGTTAGATGTTACATTCAGGTATGAAGATATGGCCACAGACAACTGGGTAGCTCAGTTGAACACAGCAGAATGGACCATCACCCGCTGGAAATCCAGGCCTATGATGTGGAAGAATAGGATTTTTTTTTTTAATTAAAACATTCATTATCCCTACTTTTCTGTACATTTCTTACACCCCCTCCACCTTATCATTATAGGCTCATTTGTATAGTGTACTTTTTTAGACTATAGATTTTGTAGATTGCTATGGTGGAGTAGGGTAAACCTTATTAAGAGATGACAGGTATCAGACTCTTAAACAGGGTGATCTTGGGCTGTTAAATCCTTTTGTTTTTTTCTTCTGTGCATTCTTTTAAATTTAACCTAACACCAATTCTTCAGATAAGGTGTTGCTGTGGACAGCTTTGTTTGCAGAATGATGTGTGTTAACCCTCCATATGAAAAAGAGGAAAAATCAGGTTTGAAAAAAATATCCCCCCAACCGTATTAAAGAACATTTTCTTAGATGGAAGCAATGGAGGCTTACTGTGGCCCAGATCGAATCCCTCCATAGGAAACAGGTGAATTATTTCATTGCCTAATAGTTTCCTTTTAGAAGACACAGTGTTCCAAACAGTGATATAGTCCCTAGTACCACTATTTTGAGAGCCACCACTGAATCCGGCATCTCAGCTAAAATGTGGAACACAATATGGCCATACAGTCATGAAAAACTTAATGTAAGGAACAACCACAAGCACAGGCTGTGGCAGAAAGGCTCAGTCCCTGGCCACGAGGTGTCAGGTCTTTTGAAACAATGCACCATCAATTTTTTGATTGTACTTTTATCACATAGTTTTGACCCCCTCCTAGCAACTCGCTGGAAGGTACCTTGTTTTTGTCCATTACTTATGACTCCCTAATTTTGGGCAACTTGGAAGCTGCATGGCAGGAATGGAATCCAAGCACTATTTATGCTATCTTTGCATGATTAAAGTGGGTTACCTGGCAAGTGAGATGCCAGTGAACATTACAACAGAAAAAAAAACTCACTGTGTTGGATCTAGTCCATAAGAAACAATTACTCACCAAAGTAATATTACTTCTTCCAGGGTATTCTTTAGCATTATTGACAGATGCAGTAAGCCAGCTGGGTTCAGCTGCCCCAGAGAGAAGCAGTCAATGCAAATGAGGAAGGCATTGGCCAATCAGGATACAGTTAGAGTAGAGTGCTGCCTGCAGTCAGCCTGAGGGACCTCAGAACGCCTTTCGGAGCTGAAAAAGAGCAAAAACTGTGCCTGCTAGGGGCCAAAACTGTTAGCAATAACCCAATATATATTCTGACCCACATGAATGAATGACAGTCGCCAAATTTGGCTAAATCCCCTAGCAGAGCCTTTAGACAAGGTTTCCAGCAGAGAAAGGGTGGGAGTGTCAATAATGCTAAAGAATACCCTGGAAGAAGTAATATTACTTTGGTGAGTAATTGTTTCTTCTCACCCCAGGAATTCTTTAGCATCTATTGACAGGTACAGACTTCGAAGCAGTGTAGGTGGGAGGAGGGCACAGAAACCTATTTAAACAGGAGGCTCTGAAGTACCATCCTGCCAAATCTGGCATCCTATCAGACTACACATACGAGAAAGATCTTACTGATGTGAAAAGCAAATTTCAGATAAGTGGTCTGCACACTTCTGATGAGGACATAGCCTTGAACGCTGCCCAGGAGGCAGCTGGTCTCCAGGAAGTAGGCCCTAAGCACGAGAAGGGCTGAATTTCAGCCTTACTGTAGGAGACCCAAAATATGGGAAAACAGTCCCATGGTAAAATACTCTTGGTCACTGGTTTCTCCTTTTTTGCAAAAACACAGGAAAGGAAGGTATGATAATAACAGTACCTGAACTGCTAGGACTGCTGACGCAGACTGGCAGGACTAATTCAAGCCCCATCCAAGCAGATTGAGATAGCCTAGAAAGGACTTGCCTGAGGGCAGTACAGGCAGAGAAAAAGGGTTGATGAAGGTGGAAATGGTAGAACACTTGGGAAAAGGATTTCTTATCCATCCAGAAGACTAAATTGTTCTTAAAGGCACTGAGAGAATAAGGCTTAAGAGATCAACCTGAAACTCTGAAACACGTCTGACAGAGAAAAGACAAGCAGAAAAGTTGTCTTCGATGTTACTTGCTTCAGGATGGAATTTCCACAGGTTCAAAAGGACACCCCATGAACTTGAATGCACAGAGGTTTGTGTTCCATGGGAAAAAACTCGGACCCTAGAAGGGTCCGAAAGTGAAATGGCTCCTTGCGGAATTCTTTGAAATGGTCTGAGAAATGACAGATTTCTCTTGCCTGATGGAAAAAGACTCTGAGTAACCGCTAGGTATACTCCCAAAAAAGAGGCCTACTGTTCCCATTGTTGGAAGGAAAATAAAAACCTTTATATTTTTAAAGGAAACATGTCACAAGGCCAAACTAGTTCAAAGTACAAGATAGTAATGCCTTGATATGAACTAAATAATCCAGTCATGAGAGGAAAGAGGATTGAAAAACTCTAGGCTCTTGTCCTTGTACCAAGGGGAAAAACCACTTCCCTAGGAAAACTGAGGTTTTCGTGATGCTAAAACCTTTTTTTTTTTCCTTTTCATAGACATTCCAGGCCTTGTTTGGATATAGGGACTCTAGGAGATCTAGCCTCTCAGGAACCAGGCCTTGAGAAGAAAAGACTGGGAGCTGAGAAAAACACTACTCCTGTGCAAGAAAGGAAGTAGCTTGTGGAAACGAATGCAGCCAGAAGGCTGTTTAACTGAAACTTTTTTTTTTTTCCAGAAAGTACCAAGGTTGTCCAGAGCCACCGGGATCATGGTGGCTGATACCTTAACTAGAGAGGTACTTAGGAAACAAGGGATATAAGGACAGAGAAAACTTCTCAGGCCAGTCTTGAGATAAGAAAATCCATTGGATGGAACCCTGAGCTGGGGTCTGCAACAGGAAAAAAAAAAAGGAAAAACTGGAGGTCAGAACTGGAGATGAAAATTGAGATCTGGGCCTAACCTTTCCCCCTGAATGATGTGGCTAGGACTTGCGAGCTGAGGGCTCACTTGCGGTAGCCCTGACTATTGCGGCTTAGAGGATCTGCCAAAGGGCCCACTTGTGGTGGCCCTGCCAAAGTTTTGTCCTTTCCCGACAGATGGATGAGTGACTAAGACACCTCCAAAAAAGCCAGCTAGAGATCACAACTCGTAGCTATTGCGGAGAGATTGGAAACCCTGTATCCCAAATGCTCGATAGTGAGATACAGGGCACGGATATCCAACTAAATGGCCTCTGGACTGAAAAAATGCAGGCCTGATAGAGATGCTCTGAGATCCCAGGGACTGATGAAAGAAGGACTCTTTCAGAACCCAAGACCCAATGATGGAACCCCTAGAAGGGAAGCGCCAACCGGAAGGAAGCCTCTGCACCAAAGATTTGAAGGGGAGAGGTGTGAAGTTCGCTGTTTCCTTACACCAGTCCAGCTTGTAACAGGGTTCAAGCTTCACAAAAAATCTCTTACTTGGAATCTGATCTAGAAGGCTAGCCCCTTGGACTTTAATGACAAAATTATGCACCTCATGCGGGGAAAGAGCTTCCCCTGACAAGAGATGAACATTACCCCCAAGAGTTGCTGAGATTTAAATAGTTGGTGAACTTTTTTCTAGTAGGTACAAAGAACACTCAAGACTGTAGAAAACAAAATGTCAGACTTAGGGCTTGAAAACCAAAGTCAAGGAGAATTGGCTAACGATGGCCAAGCCTCTGATAAGGGAAACCAGAGATTCCCTGTCTTCAGGGGAGAACCGCCAACCTACCCAGATACCTGGAGAATAGCCTGATTTTTACTCCATATCTGAGAACACTCTGGAGGCAGTCTAAACGGCATGGAATAAAACTGCCTGAGAAAAAAACCCGTACTAAGGAACTGAGAACATAGAATGTATTGAAGGAGACCAGAAAAATCCCCTACATTTGCACCAGAAAGACCTGAGTCAAGGAAGCATCGTGACCCCAGGTTGAGAAAATTGATAATAACTTGCTGTTCCCTATGTTCCTTTAAGATTCAGGTAACAGCCTGAGAAAAAAGCTCCAACTCCCAAGCAGGAGGGAACTCTTTCACGACTTCGACCCTCACGAGGTTCTGGTGCTCTAGTTACCACTGCTGACATGCTACTGAAGAACAGAGAATGCAGCATATGGAGGTAAACTTTAGATATTTATTTAGTTATCATGCACATAGACATACTGTATATATATTTAAATGTTAATATCTGCATATATCTATCTCCCTTTAATTTTTTTTTCACCAACCAAAGAAGGGGTTAAAAACTTGAACCAAGAAGAAAAGTAACTGAAGAAAAAAGGGATTATAAGGAATGAAGAGAGCATTCCTGTCTAAACCCCTTGAAAACTTCACATTTGGAAATCTCCTAATGTGTTGGCGCAGGGAAAAAAAGGTTAAAGGGGGAATAATTCCTACCCGAAGCCCCCCATGAAGACTTCTGGGGAAGGAATGCTTATATTTAACTTAGTACTAAGAGAGTTAAACTCGTACATACGTGCCTGTCAGCTTCAGTTTGCCATAAAGACAAACCGAAATTTGTACCAAAGCATAACCCAAAAGGCTGGAACTTCCCAGACAGGCAAATCTGAGAGAAATGACCTATGCCAAGACTCTAGAAACTGTAACATTATGATTTACTTATGAGAGCATAGTGCTGCTAAATGCCGCTTGGGTATTCCACCAAACCTCCTTGTGAATAGTGCTTTAGAAATGCCGCACTATGGCAAGGATAGTAAACATCAATACACTCTTAATATATAATAGCGTATGCTACAAAGGTCAAAAGGCATTATGTAAAATTTCTTACAGATGGTATAAGATTATCTAGAGTCTATTTCTGGAGGGAAACCAGACAGTGGCATAAGGCTGAGAAGCAGGCTGCTGTTTGCACCAACTCTCTTTAATCTGAAAGTGTACAGATAAAAACAGCAGAACACTTACTGAGCTGGTAATTCATCTGAATGTTTCTGTCAACCCTGAAAGAGAAGGAGGGGTTTCCAGAACCTACCTGTAGGAGTCTTCAGAGAGTTGTCAACTTCTTTGGAGGAAAGCAACCACCAGATCTATGAAGTCGTCGTCCTCCACCTCTTTATCGGCATCATCCTGGAGGGGAAAGTCCAGGGAGTCCACCGGATGTATGTATATATATGCCTCATTATACCATAACCTAAATCAACCTCAGGGTGACCGACTGGAATTAGTGGGCCCCGAGAGGAGTTCATGAAGGAAAATCCTCTCCAAAATTACTAATAATAATCATAACAATAATATCCTTGGGCGTAAGGATTAACAAGGAGAGGAATACTCAGACCCAAAGGAGCCAAGAACACGCCCAGAAAAATAAAGTCTGGAATAATTGCCAAGCTCTTCGAAACTGAGTTGCAGAGGGCATCATTTTATCAACCCCTGGTGTCTCCCTAAGTCCTTCAGGAGGGAGGGTCAGAGACGATTAATCTCTGTCTTTGTGCAGGGAAGGGGATACCCTGCCTATTTTCACATTAAAGGCTTGGACTGAGAAACAACTACTACAGAACCAGACTTGTAATAATAGAAACCGCAAGGGGACTTGTCATTTCTTTTGTGTTAACTTGAGGTACCCTCCTCAGCACTTTTAGAGGAGGGGGGGGGGTAGACTAAAAGCCCAGATAACAATAGTTAGGGCAAAGCTTAAACAAATCAAAATCAATTTTGAGATTTTTTTTTTCCACAAAAAGGAAACAACAGAACCACCTCCACACCTCTTGTTAACAAAGCCCACTGCACAGCAAAAAGAGTCTCTCACCCCAAAAGAGAGGGGATTGCCCTTCAAATATTAATCATTTTGAACTTAGAGAAAAAAGGGTTCCAAGAATTTGCGCTGGTGCGCAACAGAAAAAATGCGCACATGTACAAAAAAAAAAATCAATGATTTTACCGCAAAAACATTAAAAAATACTAAAAACTAACAAATTAAACAAAAATGACGCAATTTATCATGCACGCGGATAAATTTTACTTCAGAAAAAAATGCCAAAGCATGAAAAGACAAAAAAATCCAGCAACTGCGTGGAACCCAGCGCAGATGCAGTAAAAATATACAAAATACCTTAAAGCAGCACTCAAAAAGAAAGAAAATGGCACAGGAAGATCTCTGAAAAGAACAGCTCAATGGCAGTGTTGCCAGTTCAGCGGAGAAAAAGTTCTGAGGTCCCTCAGGCTGACTGCAGGCAGCACTCTGCTCTAACTATATCCTGATTGGCCAATGCCTTCCTCATTTGCATTGACTCCTCCTCTCTGGGGCAGCTGAACCCAGCTGGCATACTGCACCTGTCAATAGATGCTAAAGAATTCCTGGGGTGAGAAAGTACACTACAAACTGTCTTCGATTTACCAAAATGAATTTGCTTGCCTAAACTGTTCACAGTTTCTTGCTTTATGGAAAGGGATACCTTAGACAGACTAACATGGAGCAGGCATGTGGATGTTGTTTCTTATGTTTCTTTCTATTTTGTTATTGGTTTGACTGGGACTTAGTTATATTTTCTTAATTTCATGTTTCATTGATTACAATTGGTGTTAGGGGTGTTTAGGAACTTGACTGTATTAATTCTGTTTTGATTTTTGCTTGTTTTTTTTACCTTTAATTAAGTAATAATGCATGACAAGATGTGTGTTGTGCTAGGATAACACCACGCCTTGGGTGCCTGGACATGAGGATGCAGACCGAGTGCATCCAACACCCGAGAAGAGACATTATCCTAGCACGATACACACCTTTAGTGCCTTATTGCTATTATACAATGGTTAATCTTTAAATAGAATAAAAATATATTTTTAAAAGGCTTTTTTTATTTGATTTTTGTGCATGGAAGTATATGAAAAGAAGTTCATTGTTTCTGTTTATCCACTAGGGGGAGCTGTCTGTGCAATAGGTGGATTTTTCTTGTGTTTTGTATCTGTTTCCTGGTCAAGTCTGAGGTTTCCTTTTGTTTTCTGCCCCCCCGCCCCACACACACACACTGTGTCCTGGTTGTGGTTCTCCTGGTACAGTTTGCTGCCATATATAAATGTTGTACCAGGAGATTTATCATAGTGAGATTACATTTTGAGTGAGCAAGCAGTGTTGGGAGCACTTGCCCTTTGCCACTCCTGCGACCCACCCACTGCCACCACTCACAATTGGATGTCTGCCAAAGAAGAGGAAAGGAGGTAGGGAGGTAGTAGGGAGAATGTGTTTTTAGTGTATTTACTGACCAAGAAACATGTCCAAATTTTAAAAAAAAAGTGAGCAGAAAAACATTATTGGAAGAGCTGTGCATTGACTGTTAAAGAAGCCTTGCTTGCTCGATCCAGTTTTCAATGAAAGAGTGAAATAAATTACATTACAAATAAAAATACATCTCTGTGTGTTTTGGGGGCAGGTTGTGATAGTGTGTGAGGGAGGTATTCATGGTTTTTAAAATGTGTGGTGGCGGAGTGATTTTTTTTTCTCTTCTTATGCAGTCATGTATGTGCTAGACCTTTATACTGTGATGTTATGCTCAGATGACGTCACTGATGAAGGTAGGCACTGACCAATTAGAGCTTGACATTTTTTCTTGCCATTGTATAATTAAAAAAATACCCCTACTCTTCATCTTTGGAAGTTACAATTTTAGTCTATTCTTTCAAGAACTGTGGGGGGAGTAGGCTCAATCATGTAAAGTGCAATATCACCTATTTATCAACATGAGAAGGGGGGGGATAGCCGTGGTGCATGCGACAGTGGTTTATTTTATGGGATGTTCTTCCAGTATAATCTTACTTCTTTATGGTTCAAGTTCAGAAACCTTGAATTCATGATTCCACAGAAGACATGCCTGCAGCGGCTACTGCACCGTGAACTTCAGAAACTGAAAACACTGAGGAAAACTTTTAATGGTCTCAGGTTATGTTCAGGAGGCTTTTTACGAAATCCATTCTCAGCAGATTTCTTTAGACCAAATGAAGCAAGCAAGGCCACAGAAAGCAGCTTTGCACCTGGACTGTGGCAATCCTCAGATCTGCTGCTTAAGAAGCTACTCAGGTCCCTGGCCCTTGACTGGGCACTGCTCGCGACCTGGTGTGTAGCTATCCAGTGCCATCGCAACCGCCTCCCTCAGACCTGCTGCTGAAGAAGCTACTCAGGTGCACCTGCTTAGCTGAGAACTTAAATTCTTCAGTGCCTCTAGCTCTGCTCTCTGATTGGACCAGCTTCCCAAAGCCTGGCTCCCCATTGGTCCCTTCTCAAGCCTGCTTTTCACTTAGCGCCCTACTGTGGGAAACCCTTTTGACCTGCTCCCTGCAACCTGGTTTTCTAGGTATTTTCTGTCTAGCCTTGTATTTGATCTATTTTAAAGTTTGCTGCCTGTATGTATTTTGATCTGAATGCTACAGTTAGGCCGAACAGAGAAATCTACTCTGCTAGCAATTGATTGTAAAATCTTATTTTATTAGACTATAACTGACTCTGCAAATCACTGTATTTTTATTGTTTAATTCTCTGTCCTTTCTCCTATTTCCACCCTGCCCCCCTTTCAGTAACCCCTTCCCCTTTGCTAGCCAGCTAGACTGTGGGGTACCCACAAACCGATTTAGTGGCCCAGCTCCCCTTTTGTCTTCTTTGTTTCAAGAGTCCATCCCTACAATTTCACTTTAGCCTTTTGAAGGCTAATTTCTCTCTCCCCTTCCCTCCTAGGTCCCTGGCCCATGACTGGGCATAGCTCGTGACCTGTGTCGTGGCTATCCAGTGCTGCCGCAGCCCCCTTCCTCAGACCTGCCACCGAAGAAGATACTCAGGTACACCCGCTCAGCCGAGAGCTTCCTGCCGGTGCTGTGTGCTGGATCCCCACCCACTCTTTCTGGGGAGTTTCTTACATAGTAGTGCTGTGTCACATGACCTCAGGTGTAAATTTCCAAGTCTCGGGTTTTCCATTAGCAACCTATACAAATCGGCCACTAGAGGGCCATTACAATTATCTCCCAGATTCTATCTACTTCTAAGAATCTTTTCACTGTTTTTCAGTCTCCTCAATTTTCTCTTCACCACTACCCCAAGTATTTATTGCTGTCTCCCAGCTTCCACCTGAAGCTCTGCCCAACAGGCCTTCTCCTATTTACATCAAGCTCTTTCAAATTCTCCTTAACCTTAAACCTCCTTCAAAATTTCTTCTAACTGCCACTTACTTTAACCCTGCTGAGTAAAAAAAAAAAAAATGTTTAAAATTCCTCCCTTCCTTCTCGTGTCTCTTCCCATTCTTGCCTTCCCCCATTTCTCCATCCACCCTTATGCTATATCCCTACTCTTTCCACTATCATCCTTATCCATGCTATAACCCCCTCCCCCTTCCGCTTACTTTGGTCTCACTTCCCTCACCTTCCGGCTGCTTCTCAAATATCCACCCTTACCACCTTTGCTTCTCTTAGACTCATAACTATTTCATCATCTCCTACCCCCCTTACCCTAGTCGGAAATCATGTACTTCCTTGTCATGGTACAAATACCCAGAACTCCATCACCTCATCGTAGCTTTCCTCCTCCTCACCTCAGGAAATACTCATCCAAGCCCTGGACCTAATATCTATGATGCCAAGGAGGCCACAATTAATACCAGCGGTCCATCCTCCTCTCATTCACTTGCTCTCCCTAAAGGCCTCAAAATCCTGCACCTGAACATTCGGAGCCTACTACCCAAATTTGATCTCCTCCAAGCTATGGTAGCTTCACTCATCCCTGATATCCTTATCCTCTCTGAAACGCGGCTTAGTAACAAGATACCAGATCACTATCATGATTCCTGGCTACTCTATCTCCCATCAAGACAGGGCTGGCAGGGAAGGTGGAGTGGCAATGTATATCTCTTCCTTCCTACAATTTACTACTACCCCCTCTACCTCCCTACTGCAGCATATGAGGCCTTTGTCATTCGGGTCTCCTTACCATTCACTATCCCCATCTTTGTTGCAGGTGTCTACTGCCATCCTGGCCTTCCCTCCACTGTTGCAACTGAACTCTTTACTACCACTGTTTCTCTCTCCAACTCAGGTGAATTGTTCCTATGGGGAGATTTCCACTTAAACTGGCTGTCCCCCTTCCTAAGCAAAGCCCGGAATGAAATTGCTGCAAATAATCTCGCTCAGCTTATCATTGAACCTATCCAGCTAAATTCAAAAACTTTAAACCACTCCTTGATAGACTGGGCCCTTACCACCCACCCCCACAGAGTCATAAAGTTGGGTATCCTACCCGACACCACTAGTGACCACCACATGATTTTTATGACCCGTAAGGTTCATAGGCCCAAGTCGTCCCACAAAATTTTACAAATTCACTCCTGCAAATCTCTGGACCTAAGCCCCCTCCTCCAGGACCTTGCCTACTCCAATTGGTCCTCATTAACCTCAGCTCCCACTATGGATGATGCCCTAACCTATTTCAAGGGTAAATTTCTCAGAAACTGGAACCATCATGATCCTATCAAATGCACCAAGTACGGGGTAACCATCTTCCATGGGTCTCCCCTGAACTTCTGGCTATCTTAGAACGCATGATCAGGCCTGGAAAAAGCATAAAGTTATCTAATCTGTAACATACTGGGCCCTATGCAATTCATGCACCAAAAGCCATTGGACTAGCAAAAGCCAATTGCTTCAAATCCACATTCCAAAATAATATTAACTCCCCTTCCAAATTCTGGAAGGTAGTCCATGCTCTATTCTCCCCCCTTCTCAACCCCCTACACCTCTCATCAAAACAAACAACTGCCTCTTATCTGATCATGTAACAGTGGCCCAGGAATTCGACTCTTATTTTACTTTATGTGCCTTGGCCATCCTGGCATCTCTACCCCCCCACCTCCTCCTCTTCCAGCTCCCTCCTCAATTGACCTCCAACCTCCTGAGCACCTCAAATTCTCCTTCTCCGTGGTCTCGCCTGCTGCCACCCTCGATGCCCTTATGGTCTTAAACCCTTCTAAAGGCTGTTCACCTGATGGGCTCAATCCTAAACTTCTCTACCTTTCTGCTCCAGCCATTGCACTTTCTCTATGTGTAATCCTCAACCTCTCCTTTTCAACAGGTATCGTTCCAGCCCATTGGAAGCATGCTGTTGTCCTCCCCCTTCCCAAGAGTGGTGATCCCTCATTCCTTGGGAACTATCGCCCTATTTCCCTGCTCCCTGTCCTGGCTAAGTTCGAAGAGTACTTGGTCCTCTCCCAAGTCTGCTTTTCTGTCCGGCTCTTCTTTCTTTGCCACTTACCAGTCTGGGTTTCGGAAAGACCACTCCACTACAACCTCCCTTCTCAGGCTCACTGACTCCATGCTCTCAGGGATGGATAGTGGCCAAATTACATCTGCCATTTTTGTTGACCTCACTAAGGCTTTCAACACTGTCTCCCATACCCTGCTACTCCACTCTCTCTCCTTAGCAGGCCTCTCTGAGGCTGCTACAAACTGGTTTAGATCCTATCTCTTTGGCAGGACCCAGTCTGTAAAAATTGCTGAGTCCATCTCCCTTCCTCTTCACATCAAAACTGGAGTCCCACAGGGCTCGGTGCTTGGCCCTCTGCTTTTCTCACTATTCCTAAATGACCTGCCAAATTCTGCACCTCCTCCTCCATCCATATGCATGCAGACAACACAGTCTTGTTCACCTCTGGCCAGTCCCCCTCAGATGTGGCAACCAGATTACAGCATGACACTGCATTGATATCCTATGTTTTTCTGATGTTCTAGTTATTTCCCTGAACAATGTTAACTTCACCAACCCTGTATGTGGTAAACTGTTGATCTCATTTGTCCTCCTGTATCCTCAAAAAAAAAAAAAAACTGTACACTCTTTCTCTGTACTAAGTTGTTATCACTGTATTGTCTTCTCTGTGATGAGGTACCTTTGTAAATGAGCCTCTGGCTCAAAGGTTGTAAACTGATGCTTAATAAATAAATAAATAAATAAAATAAATGACTTTGACCAGCTTCAGCTCTGGCTTGCCTCTCATCAACTCTTTTTTAACGCCAAGAAAACAGTCGCAATGACCTTTGGCACTAGGCAGAGACTCTCTAGGCTTCCTGATCTGCCCATTTTCCACACCCTTGATGGGACTTGTCTTGAGGACATGTCCTAATTTAGATACACTGGGGTTTGGCTGGACCAACACCTCAACTTCTTTGGACACAGACGCCATCCTGAAAAAACTGTGCCCCAAGCTCGGTGCCCTATATAGAAACCGTAGTTGCATCCGTCTTATGGTTAGGCATGACCTCATCCAAAAGATGATACTCACAATTTTGGACTACTGTGATGTAGTCTACAGTGCTGCTCCCAAATCTCCCTACACAGACTGGACACCCTTTTCAACTCCATCTGCTGCTTTGCCCTCGACTCCTCCCCTTGCTCCCACCACTGTGATCTACAGTATACTGCTCTCTCTCCTTGCCCTCGCTTGTTGATAGGCACCTCTCTCATTGCGCCAAACTCACCTCTAAATTCTGGTTTGGCTCCCTCCCTTCCTATTTAACCTCCTCTCTCTCTCTCTACCCCTTTTCCTACCCACTCACTAAGGTCCACTGACTCATGCACCCTAGCAGTCCCAAGACAGACATCATTCTCACATCATTTCCTTCAGCTTTGGAACTCCCTACCCCACGAAATTTGCTACTCCTCCTCCCCTTCCTTAGCACTCAAAAACTTCTTCTCCTCAACCTGCACTTGCTCTTCTCATACTTAATCCCCACCCTTCCAATATCCTATTCTTTCCCCCTTTCACTAGATGACCTTACTGATCTTACACTTGGCTCTGCCAGTCCATCCATCTCCATCCTCCCTCTATTTTCAGCCCTTCCCTCTCTAACTGCTAACCCCTCTCCTCACATACCTTCCTACCCACTGACTTCCCTCGCTCACCTACCCTCCAGTACTTAAGTTCCATGTTGTAAATGATAGCACTTCAAATGCTTGTTAACCTACCTGTATCTTGTTACTGTAGTAGTATGTCTTTATTAAGTGTAAACACTCATGTGTGTAATTTGTAACTGTATCTGGTTTGTTTCTATATCTTGCCTGTTTTAGTATCTGTCTTGTATTTGCAATTTCTGTTTTACCCCTTCCCCCAGGTCACATTGGGAAATGAGCAACTTGTTGTTCAGTGTGCCTTCCTGGTGAAACATTCAATCAATAAATAAATACATTTTCTGCCAAACCAGTTTTTGACAGAAGCCCCCTGACAGCAGCACTTTTTTTGTTATACCAGCTCACAGAATGCAGGGTCTCTCCAAAAATGTGGGATACATAACGGTTATGTTGTGACTCTCAATTAAATGTGAAGGATAACCACAAGCACAAATATTTAAAAGATCAGTACAGTACTACCATAGGCAGGAGTGTATACAGCAGATAGAAACCATGAAACACCTGTTAATTAACTGCATTTACATTAACGGATTTTGGGAGTTGGCACCTGCAAGTTTAAAAGAACCTATATTTAGACTTCTTACTTATGAGGTTCTGATTGAAGGAAATTATGCAGGGATATGGGGGGAATGGCCTGTTAGTACCCTAATGCACCTGCAGAGCACATGGTTGAACAGATGTAAATTTTCTTTACAAGAAAAAGTGTATAATCTGACAAACCTGCTAAGGAAGGTAGAATATGAACTGCGAAGTATATTTATTAATGAAGCTCAGTTTGTACTGAACATAGAAACATAGACATTGTTGGCAGATAAGGACCGTTAGGCCCATCTAGTCTGCCTGTAAACCCTATACATGGTTTCGGCCCCTGACAATATCTGGTCAGTGGTGTCCCTTCCCTCTGCCCTACCTCCAAGGTTCTCTTATGACTGTCCCAGGCATGCTTAAATCCCTCCACAGTGCTCACTCCCACCACCTCCTGTGGCAGACTATTCCATGTGTCCACCACCCTCTCCATGAAGAAAAACTTTCTCCCATTCCCTCTTAGCCTGCCACCTTCCAATTTCATATCATGCCCCCTCGTTCTTGTACTCCTCTTATACTGGAAGACGTCTCCTCCCCTGCACCGTGTTAATGCCCTTAAGGTACTTGAATGTTTCTATCATATCCCCCCCCTCTCCCACTTCTCCTCCAGAGAGTACATATTGAGGTCCTTTAATCTCTCCTCATAAATTTTGTGGTGTAAGCCCTGTACCATCTTAGTCACTGTTCTCTGGACCATCTCCCACCCTGTCAATGTCCTTAGGAAGATCTGGCCTCCAGAACTGCACACAGTACTCTAGGTGAAGCCTGACTAGTGTTTTATATAAAGGCATCACTACCTCTCACCTTCTGTTAGTGATACCTCTGCCTATGCACCCCAGCACGCCGCTGGCCCTCCCTGCAGACTTGGTACTCTGCTTAGGCATCCTAAGGTCATCTAATATAATACCCCTAGGTCTCTTTCTTCTTTGGTGATTGTCAGCAACTCTTCCCCCTCTCCTGTAACTCTCCCCAGGATTCCTATGTCCCAGGTACTTCTTTGAATTAAACCTCCGTTGCCACACCTCAGACCATTTTTCAAGCTTCCCCTAGGTCCCTTCTCATTGTCTCCACCATGACTGAAGTATCCACTCAGTTGCAGATCTTGTTGCCATCTGCAAACAGGCAGACCTTTCCCTCCAGCCCTTCTGCAATGTCACTAATGAATACACTGAACAGGACTGGCCCAAGAACTGATCCCCGGAGAACCTCGTTGGTCACCCCCCCTCCCCAGGTTGTATCCCATTTATGGCCACCCTCTGCTTCCTATCCGTTAGTCAGTTCCTAACCCAGTTTACCACCTTGTGCCCCATGCCTAGACTACCCATCTTCCTTACCAGCCTCTTATGTGGGACGGTGGTGAAGGCCTTGCTAAAATCCAGGAAAGCGATGTCCACTGGTCCCACCCCCCCCCGATTTACTTCCTTCGTCACCCAGTAAAAATAAATCTAGCAGATTCGTCTGACAAGACCTACCCATGGCGAATCCATGTTGCCTCAGATCCTGAGCACCACTGGATTCCAGATGTCCAACTATTCTCTCTTTCTTTCTCTCTCCCTTCAGTTTTGTGAGCTCCTCCAGGACTCCCTCCACTGCAAATGGACTGGTGTCCACCTCACCCCACCCCTTTAGCATCTATCACTCAACTGTGGTCCCTGACCCTCCCCCTCTTTAGTGAATATTGAACAGAAGTATTTATTCAGTATGTCTGCCTTTTCCATATCTCCCTCCTTACACCCCCCCCCTTCCACTTTGAGCCTTACAGGTACTTGTGTCACTGTGGAATAATATACCTTGGGTTAATTGGGTAGGACGAGCCAGAGACAGGTCAATTAGAAATCTACATTTTGATAATTTGATTCTTTATTTTATGGTGTATTGTCCTTTTGTTGATAGTTGTGAATTGCTGCTATTAAGTTTTTGTGTTAACTATTTTGTATCCTTTTTTTGTTTTCTCATTTTATAAGTTTGTAAAAGTTTCCATGATTTACCTGTACAAGATTTTTCTTTTCAATTAAAATTCCCCTCCTCTTCATCGGTAAGTGCCATGGGAACTTTTACTTCCTCCCAAACAATGACGACAGATGGGAAGAATGAGACCTTTGTTTAGCAGCTCATCCGAAGGAGGGTACCTTAACAGTGCGCCTCGCCCCCATACTGCACTACAGTGTCAGTTATTGGTACCATACCAAACACCTCATGAGGGTCAAGAGCCCATAACGTTCTGATCTTCTTGACCCAGAGTCAAGCAAGCTACCTACAGAGTCCATTGATGACTGCCATCTATATGGTTTGCTCTTACCTGAAAAAGGTCCCTAGACACAGTGCACCCACCCAGTAAACAAATAACTATATCCAACAATGTTATTCCCCAGGTGGATTCAACTGAACTTCTGTTTAAATGATTCAACGCTCTCAACTTGCACAATTTCCTTTAGTAGTTTCTTCCATAGGTTTTCCACTGCCTTGGTAAAATAAAATGCTATCTATCCCTTAAAGTGTAGGGTATGCCCTCTAGTTATACTGTCCTGGATAGGCTGAAAACATTTCTCAAAATCCAACTGATCCTATCCATTTAAAAAATTTTAAAACTGGAATTGTATCTCCTCTTAGCCATCTTTTTTCCAGTGCTAGGGCCTTGGCACAAATGTTGGCTGCACTTATCACTGGACAGTTAAACTGATTAAAGGGGAGGCAGCAGCCAGGGAGATCCAGGGCATATTTCCAGCCAAGGAAGATTAGGCAAGCTTTCACTTGTCAGACAAGGCAAGCATGGAGCATGCAAAGAAAAATGTGTAGCATGTATTAGGGTAAAAGTGAGGGGGTACCACTGGAGGAGGAAGAGGACAGGCAGGGAAAAGTCCTAGAGACATTTCACTGGAAGGTGGCTAGCTTAAATGCCAGGAGTCCTGGCAACAAAAGGGGAGACACCGAAGCAAAAGCAGAAAAGGGAAAGCCAGATATTATAATGGTCATGGAATCTTGGGTGACAGTTAATCATGACTGCAATCTGTTGATCCCTGACTATGATATCTTCAGGAGGGATAGAGTAGCAAGGGAAGGAGAAGATGTGTTTCTGCATTTAAGGAAGGGTATCGCAGCACTTTAGAATAAATTGGTGGGGAAGAAGGTACTGAGTCAATATGGGTACAGCTTATGGTGCAGAGGGGGTAGAAGCATGAGATATGGGGTGGTATACAAACAAAGGAGGGAAACAAAGCCCTCAAAAGAGAAATCAGAAAATCAGTGAACTGTGGAATGTAATCCTGATGGGGATCTGAATTTATAGGATGTTGATTGGTGTTTACCTACAGTACCTTGGGCGAGAAGTGCCAGAAGCCAGGCCCTAGTGGACACCCTCCAGGATGGGTTCCACTACCAACATGTGAGGGAATCAACCAAGGAGTTGGCTATCCTGTACCTAGTGCTATCAAACAGGGAACTCATCAAAAGTGTGACTGTCGAAGTCCCCCTTGGAGCAAATGACCAAAACAAAAAAAATTACTTACCATAGTAATCTTGTTTCTTCCAAGGTATTCTCCAACATTCATAACTCTTGCAGTATCCGTTTAAGACAACACTGCCCCAGATAGAATGGAACATATGCTAATGAGTGGAATGCCATTAGCTTGTACCATTTTCAAATGTTGCCTTGGTCAACTGCTTGTATTCTAGTACCTCAGATAAAAACGGAGCCTGCTATAAAGGCCCAACACATTTAAATCTACTTAATAATAACTAACAGTAATAGGCCCCAACTGGGGTCAGAAAGGTTTTTTAAAACTACCCAAACACCCCTTAACTCATTTGCTCCTGGTAGACATTTTAGGTCGGCTTTAGCAATGGATGGTTCTGACGCCACATGGCATCTATGGAAACAAATGAGTTGTCAGAATCCTCTGAAGAAGGGGGAACAAGGCACAACAGAGCTAAAAAGAGATAGATAAAGAATACGCCAGTGTCTGGGACCCTCACACATAATTGCTCAGCTTGGAGTGTAGAGGCCACTGATTCTAGTAAGGGAGGCAGGGTGGAAGAGTTATGAATATTGGATAATACCTTGGAAGAAACAAGATTACTATGGTAAATAATTTTTTCTTCTCACCCCAAGAATTCTCCAATATTCCTAACTCTTGCAGACTATGAAGCAGTACCTTTGGAAGTGGGCACAGAACCTACTTTGGAAACAGACTCTGCAGGACTGCTGGGCCAAAACTGGCAACACTTCTGGACAAGGTGTCCATGCTGTAATGCTTTGTAAAGGTATGGACTGACCTCCAGGTAGCTGCTTTACACATTTACAACAAAGGAACCTCCCTGGCAGCTGCCACAGTGGCAGCTATACCCCTTGTGGAATGAGCTCTGAGCCTTGCTGGGGGCTCCTTTCCCACCTTTGAATAGCAAAACTGGATACACTGAACTATTCAGTGAGAAATAGTTCTTTTAGATGCTGGATTTCCTTTGCCCACATCGCCATAGGTCAGGAAAAGCTGTCGTCTGTCCTGCCTATGGTTCTTAGTGTGAGTTATGTAGTAACTCAGGGCTCTTTGTGCATCCAGACTATGCAGTCTGTGTTCCTCTGAGATGGAGTGCTCAGTGGAAAAGACTGTCAAGGTAATAGACTGGTTCAGATGGAAGTCGGGTACAACCTTGGGAAGGAACTTCCTATTTGTTCTCATCACTACCTTGTCTCTGTGAAAAGAAATATAATCCTTTTCAATACACAAGGCCTGGAGCTCATTGATCCTCCTGGCGGAAGTGATAGCCACTGGGAAAATTGCTTTCCAAGTCACATACTTAAGGTCTGCTGAGACCATGGGTTTGAAAGGGGGAAGCATGAGCTGAGCAATACAGATGTTTAGGTCCCAAGCTGGCACTGGTTCCCTGTGAGGGGGGCGCAGGTGGGACAATCCTTTGAAAAATCTTCTGAAGATTGGATTGGATGTCAGAGAGACATCCTTTCCAGCTGAAATGTAAGCAGACACTGATGCTAAGTGTACCTTCAGAGTCGAATGCTGTAAGCCCAGAGAATGTAAATGTGTTAGGTAGTCCAACAGGGCTGGAACTCCTGCCTGTGTTGGTACCACACCATTAGTGGAGCACCAAAGTAAAAATCTTTTCCATTTTGAAGCATAGGTTTTCTTAGTGGAAGGCTTCCTGTACCCCCTCAGCACTTCCAAGACACCCTCTGAGAGTTGCAAGCCTGCATACTCTAGGTCAAGAGCCATGCTTTGAGCCCGAGGGACCTGAGGTTGGGGTACACGATCATTCATTGGTTGGAGGCTAACACGTTGTGCCTCCAGGGGAGGAGTATTGGCCTCGCCACAAACATGGAGAGCAGCAAAGAGTACCACGGCTGCCTGGACCAATCTGGTGCTATCAAAATCATTAATGCTGGCTGGGATCTGAGTTTGATCAGTACTGTGAGTAACAGGGGGAAAAGGAGGGAAGACATACAGATGCCTCCCTGACCAGTCCAGAATCAGAGCATTCAGAGGGACTGTGCCCCTGGCTGGTGGTCTGCAACAATACTGTGGCAGGTGGAGATTCTCATAGGACGCAAAAAGATCTCTCTCTGGGGTACCCCACCTTCTGAACACTACATCCAGCACCAGCTTGTTTAAGACCCACTCTTGATGGGCCTCATTGATCCTGCTCAGAGCATCTGCTAGGGTGTTGTCCTTTCCTGGCAGATGAATAGCATGTACAGAGGCACTGAGGGAATAAGCCAGACTCCATATCTTCACTGTCTCTGTGCACAGAGGAGTGGATCTTGTCCCTCCCCTGCTTGTTTATGTAGTACATTGTGGTGGTATTGTCTGTTCTGATATGTAACACCCTTCCCTGAATTAGGGAAGCAATGGTTTGCAGGGCTAGAAACACTGCTCTCAGTTCCAGCAGATTTATGTGCTGGAGTGACTCTGCACTTGACCAGGTACTGTGAGTGGTGTGCTCTCCTAGATGGGCACCCCACCCCAGTAGTGATGCATCCGTTGTCAGGATCAATGATGGAGACTCTTGTTGGAAGGGAACTCTTTCTCTGAGGTTGTCTCTTTTCATACATCACTGAAGTGCCTGCAGTAACTCCCTTGTTACTGGAACTGGCTTTGAGAGTGGATCCCTTCTCTGGCACCAGTGTGCTCTAAGGTGGAACTGAATGTCCATCATCTGGAACCTAGGATTGTGCCTGTTGCTGCAGCCATGTGGCCCAGGAGTTGCAGAAACTGTCTTGCTGTTTTTGGACTGTTCGTTTTGAAGGAAACAGCCAGCTGCAGGAAGCTGCTTACCCTTTCCTGAGGTAGGTAAGCTCTTCCCACTATGGTGTTCCGTTCTGCCCCTATGAATTGCAGTGTTTGCACAGAGAGCAGGACTGACTTTTTCACATTTATCAGGAATCCCAGGGACTGAAAAAGGTCCTGGGTTACCGGCAGATGCTCCCTTACCTGCTGGGGAGCCTTTCCCACAACTAGCAAGTCATCCAGGTTAGGAAACATTGAGACACCTAACCTTCTTAGGTGAGCCACCACAACTGCCAGACACCTTGTGAACACTCTTGGTGCTGATGTGAGGCTGGTAGTGCCCTGAAGGGAGTCTGAATCTTAGATATTTTCTGTGAAACTCCCTTATGGGAATGTGGAAATATGAGTCTTTTAGGTCCAAGGAGGCTAGCCAGTCTCATTTTTGTAAAGCTGGCTGAATCATTGTCAGTGTGACCATCTTGAATTTGGGTTTGATCAGGTGCCTGTTTAACAGTCTGAGGTCTAGAATAGGCCGCCACTCCTGTTTTTCTTTGTAGTAAGAAGTGCCCTGAGTACAAACCCCTTTTCTTTTGGATGGGGGGTACAGGCTCTATTGCTCTGGATAAGAGCAGGGCCTATACCTCCCTTTTCAGCAGCTATTTTTCTGAGAGAGAAGCTGTCCTGAACACCCTTGTTCTTAAGGGAGGGAAGGATATGAAACTTAGAGACAAACCCTGACCCACTATTTCCAGGACCCACTTGTCTGTGGTGATGTTTTTCCCAAGCCAGGAAGTCTGCCCTCTACAGGTACTTGGGAGGCAGCCTGACGAATGGAGTCAGGGGTTCTGCTTCACTGGTGGCTGGGCTTGACCAACCTGGGAGCCATGCCTGGAACCCCTTCTGCCCTAACCCCTGTAATAGCCAGCCAACTGGGGGTGGTATTGCAGTAGTTGAGGTATAGCTTGGGCTTGGTAAGAAGGCCTGGTGTACACAGACCTACCCTTACTTCCCCTTCCATAGGGCCAGGAAGAGAGAGAGGGCTTCTCCTTTGCTGAATTATTTCTAAAGGTGGTTTTATATTCATCCACCTTTTTCATGCAAGCCTTTGTTTGTTCACCAAACAAGGAATTGTTCTCCATAGGAGAATCCATGGCCTTAGCCTGGGTGTCCTGAGTCATGTAAGTGGCCCTAAGCCAGGCAAATCTCCTTAGGGCCACTATGCCAGCCATCCACCAGGCAGCAGTGTCATTAGTATCTCCTACCATTTGAAATGGATACTTAGAGGCTCCAATCTAGCAGTTTCAGCTAGGTCTGAGGAAATGCTGGATGGATCCTTCCCTGACATAGCCCATACTGAGCGCCATATGGCTTTCTGGTACTGGGCTGCATAAGCCTGATAGTTGGCTTGTCTGATTGCTAAAGAAGCAGATAGGAAGCCTTTTTTTGCCATGCTGTCAATTTTTCTGGAATCCTTTTCAGGAGAGTGTGAAGCCAGAGGCACCTTAGCCATTTCACAGGCTGCCTCCTAAACTACACCCCAGTGGTCAGGGTGAGTAAAAAGAAACTCAGCGCCTGCCCTGTCCAGCTGATACTTTTTTGTCCGATTTCTTATCGGTGGGAGAGACAGTATTAGGCATTTGAAGTACAGCCATAATGTCTTTCTTGAAAAACTTGTACAGAGGGAGTAACACATTTCTAGTGAGTGTCAACCCCATCATCTCCATGTACTCAGCTTCTTCTTCTTCATCTTGCATCTCCTCAGTGGTTGCAAGATCCAAAGTCGACACAATTTTTCTGACAAATGAAAAATGTGAGGAATAATCCTCAGTAGGTCTAGGGGTGAACCAAACTTCTGTTCAGGGGAGACTTCAGGTTCAATACCCTCATCTACATCAAACTCTTCTTGTTCCTCATACCCCAGTTGTTCCAGGAGTGGAGGGGGAACAGAGGTAGTTGCTTGCCTTGTCAAGGCTTGAGCAGGTGGCTAAGGGGAGAGCTGAGCTCTGCAGCACCTGTATCACTTTTAAAGCCTGTGCAACATCATCAGGCGAAGGCATACCGGCAGACACTGTAGTAGCCCCTTGTTGCATTCCAGCACGGGTCTCAGTGTGTTTAACGTTTAATTTCTTTGCAGGCACTGGGGAGTCAGCCAGTTCAATGCCTCTTTTGCCAGAGTTTTCACCTGTATCAGGTGCGGTATGAGAAGCCTTAGCAGTTTCACCCACAGCTTTCAAGGGTGTGGACTGGTCAGAGCCTGTGGCACCCTTTTCCAATTTTCTTTGCAGCTTTTCCCAACGTTTTTCAAGTGTCCTTTGAAGGAAAAACTTGCAAATACCCCAATCAACAGTAAAGTGTTGTTGCCCAAGGCAGATAACACATAAATCAGGTTTATCTGCCTTTGCAAACACTTCAGAACATTTCCATTTAAACTTTATTAGTTTTCCAGCAGAGTAAGTAATAGCAGGACATCAACATTACATATACAGATACATTAATAATGCCCCAACACAAACAGTTAAAGTACTCTGCCTTACCCCACTACCTAAACTCCCTAAGTACATCCCCTAATACCCCTGAATACCACCCACCCCCTCCCCAGAAACCCCCAACCCCCACCCCCACCCAAAGCACATGCAATAAGTTAAGTAAAACCACAATAGCATTAGGAACTAGTTAGAATAACAAATTTCAAACAGCCCCCAAATCTTTTCAAAATAACGTAGATTGTTATGCATAATAGCAATCATTCTTTCCAACCTTAAAAAAAAGCCAGGAGCTCGCTTAGCCATTCATTGTAAGAGGGACAAAACCTGTCCTTCCAATGCCTAAGCACAAGCTTCTTAACCGAGACAGCAACCAAAGAAATGTAAAATCTCCTTTTCTTAACAGTAACAGCAGTCATATCACCCAGTATGCAAATTTCAGGCCTAAACACCTCTTCCAGACCTAGAAGTGGGTTCAACTTACGTTGAATCTCATTCCATAGAGGAGCTACAGAGGGGCAATGCCAAAATATATGTAACAGGTCGCCTGAACCCACCCCACACCTGTAGCATTTTGAATCATCTAACAATCCCAGGCTCTGCAATTTCTGAGGTGAATAATACATATTATGTATAACTTTAAATTCTAAGAGCCTAAGTTGGTCATGCTTCAAATACTTATGACAAGCTATCCAAATACCCTTCCAGTCTAAAGAAAGGTCTGGAAACATTCCATTCCAGTAAGTACACGGTGCAACCTTTCCAGCGCAGGCCCATTGAAACAATACCGCATACAACTTGGAAATCACCTGCTGTGTCCCAGCGAGGGGACATATCCCTCCCAGAAAATCAACAGAGGGCATTTGTTCCCAGCCCGGGCCCACCTGTTGTAATAAAACATGCCTAATCTGCAACACTTTGAAAATGTCCTTATTGCACAAATTAAACTTCGCAATCAGAGTCTGCGCTGGAATTATGCCACCGTTAGTATCAAAAAAGTCCCCCACACTTCAGAACATTTAATAAAAGCACTTGAAAGAATTGTAACGAATCAACTGGTTGACTACCTAGAAAAATATCAAATTCAATGTCCGCAGCAACATGGTTTTTGCAAGGGACACAGCACCACTACTGCTTTGCTTGAGTTTACAGGTCATATCCACAACTCACTGGATTAGGGTGCCCAAGTTGGTGGGATTTTTATCGATCTAACAAAAGCATTTGATACAGTTAATCATATCCTTCTGCTTGAACAATTGGAGTCCATTGGGCTTGCATGTGACACTGTTGTTCAGTTTGAGAGCTACCTTTTAAACTGCTCACAGCGAGTGAAGATCGCAGACATCCTATCTACTAGCAGACCTGTCTGATCTGGTGTCCCCCAAGAATCTATATTGGGTCCGTTATTATTCAGTCGATTCCTAAACCAGCTCCCGTTCTCCTGTCAGTGCCAGATTCTGCTTTATGTGGACAATGCAGTCCTGTTCGTGAGTGATCCTGACCCAAAGCAACTGGAAATAAATCTCCAGATGAGTTTTTCACAGGTAGAAAGTTGGTTCGGTGAGCAAAAACTCATCTTGAACTATAAGAACACAAAAACAATGTTGCCCTCTAGCTCCCACAATAGACATCGTACCTACCCTCTTGACATCACAAATAAGGTTGGGACATCTTTGGAACTAGTCTTGCACTTTAAATACTTAGGGGTAACAGATAACAGTACTTTGACTTATGTCTACCACATAGACAATACAGCTAAGGCAGTTAATAAGCGCATAGGTCATCTATAGAGGCATAAATATAGTCTGACCACGGAGGCTCTCACTCTAGCTATCCTTAGTTCAGTGGTCTCGCTAATAGACTATGGTCTAATAATCTATGGCTCCATGTTCTTCACAAAGGTCATGCAAGATGACAGCAGTGCTGTGCTGCAGTCTGCATAGCTCGCTCTAAGAGAGCAGTCCTCCTTCTAAATCTATGCTTTACACTCTTACTTCATTTAATTTGGTGTGTGTGTGTTCTCAGGCTATGTGGTTTGACTAAGAGAACCTAAAGAATCAGCCATTATATCCTGCTAGGCATTAGTTAGGGTTTTAACATAGGGAGGGCTGGGAAAGTGATGAAGCCTAGATAATCAAGCTTTCTTGTTTTCTGAGTTAGCTCAGCCTGCCTTACTGTGTACATCGTTCCGGTGAGTCCTGGTGCCAGTGTATTGATCCCCTTCTGGGCCTTAGTCTACCACTGCCCGAGTGAGCTGCTGCTGGAGTCCATGGGGGCACCTCGCGGAAGGCACTCTTGTAATTTTTGGAGGGGCAAACCCTGAGGGAACCCACCCATAGCTCCATCGAGTGGAGGAGGAATGTTTTCACGAAAACCGTGTATGTGGTTGTCTGCTGACAGGAACTGTGCACATTGCTGGTGCTTCCTTTGCCATCTTAAGAGGAGGCTATTGATGTGGGACCAGTTTTTTCCAGTGGGACTGCATTCCCAGGGGTGCGCGGTTGCAGAGGGTGCTACCGCATTGGTGCTCCCGGGGCAAAGGTTGCTGGTGAAATCTTCTCCACCGGAGTCTCTTTCTGGAGTCTTCGGGACTTTATCTGGGCAGCTCCGTGGACCTGGCTGCCTGTGGTCCTAGGTGGAGGCTACATCTTTCGGGATTGGTGTTGACTGCCCCCATGGATCTATCATAAAAGGAGGCCAAAGATCTTTATACACGGGTCTTCCGGAGTCCCAATAGCTGGTGAGAGCGACCCTGGGGCATACAGTGGATTCCTGGGTAGGATTGTGCACAGTCTATTCTGCTTTCTGCTATTATCATCTAACTGCAAAGAGACTGGGGCAGTGTGACAGCCCTGCCTTGAAGCAGTGGGCAGTGGAGAATTGTTTGTTGTGAGCTGAAATTGACTTTTTAGACTCTAACACTTGTATTTCACATTTCTTGTGGGTTTTGGCTATGGGTAGAGGACTGTTGGGTGGAGGGTTTGGGTTTTAGTTAATTGCATGTGTGTGTGAAATAATTTTTGTTTTCATTGTATGTTTGTATCGAGTGTGCTTGGTTAATTAGTATTCTTTAGGCCTGGGACTATATAGTCAGGAAGGATGTGTCTGGGAAGGTGTGAGGGCCTGGGGAAGGGGATAGGATAGTGTATGGGGCATCCCAGTTGCTCGATCTACAGCCTTTTTCCAGCCTCCCAGTTTCTACCATTATAGCAAGGTGCTGTTGTGAGGTTGGAATAAAGAGGAACCATATGTTTTGGTTGGGTTGGGGTGCCCCGTGCACTGCAGTAGGTGGTAGGATCGAGGTAGCTGGGTGCAGAACGTGCCCTGGGGTCAGACAGGTCTTAGGAAGAGGCCAGAAGTGATTAGTTCCCGTCACCAGGGTTCCCACCAGACTGATTGGGCAGGTAGCCAGAGGGGCTGTACTGTCCACCAATCCCCTAAGGGCAGTGCTTTGCAATGCCAGTTTGAGTAGAAACAAGACTGCAATTATTGCGGACTTGATTTCTTCAGTTGATCTGGCATGCATCACAGAGATCTGGATTGGGAATGATGCTGGCCCAGTTTTAGAGGCCGCCATCCTGCCCGGGTATCCTGTGGTGCACTGCCCCAGAGTGGAATGCAGCGGCGGGGGGTAGACATCTACTTTACATCTGAATTAGGCTTCACCCTGCACCCAGTGACAGTACCTGGCTCATTTGAGTGTGTGGCTGTCTGTTTGGGGTCAGGGCGTAGATTGCAGAATTCTGCTGATTTACCACCCTCCTGGGGCAGCAGGTGAATTCTTGCAGGAGGTAGCCAACTTCATCGTCAGTGAAACATTGGAGGTCCCCAGGTGTTTGGTACTGGGGGACATCAATGTTTGGGCCAACGACGAATCTTCTCGGCTTGGTTACAACTTCCTCCAGCTGATGTCATCACTGGGCCTGATGCAAGAAGTTATTTCCGTGACTCACCAGGGCGGCCACATGTTGGATCTGGTCTTCTCACTGGCGCTTGAGATAAATAATCTCAGGACTGATCGGGTTGTTTAGTCCGATCATTGCATGGTGGAGTTTTTGTTCGGGGCACCCCCCCCCCCCGAGAACCCTCCCCTGCTGAGATGGTTAGCTAGCGCCTTTGTGGGAATTGACCCTGAGGGTTTTTGGCTGTTGCTGATCTATCTAGTGTGAACAGTGCATGCGTTGGCGGGGAGGTGCGCAGCAGTTACGGCCTATAATAAGGCAATGTCTGCTGTACTCGACTCCCTCGCACCTGTTCATATATGACCCAAGTCTTCTCACTTGAGGTCACCTTGGTATGCTGGGGAGCTCACGGCGATGAAGGTAATGGGTCAGAGATTAGAGTGCTGCTGGTGGAAGACCAGTCTGGAGGAGGACAGAATGGCCCTGCATGCACACTATGGTGTGTTTCAGGGGGCAATCAACCATAAGAAGGCAGAATTCCTGTCCAGGGAGATTGCTGCTGGTAAGAACCGTCCAACTGTGCTCTTTCTGACTGTGGACAGGCCTCTCCATCCTTCCTGTCTACAGCTGAAAAAAGCCTTTTCAAACGCTTTATGCGAGGAGTTTGCTCAGTCCTTCTCAGACAGGGTGTCCACCATCAGGCAGGGGATTCTGCCAGTGGGCCACAGCCTGGCCGACAGTGGTTGCTTTGGGTGTCCGGAAGGCACTCTGCCCAGTTGGGGCGAGTTTAGACCAATGGAGGTGGCAAAGGTCATTGAGGTGGTTTCCAATCTGCCGCACACCTTTTGTGAACTGGACCCGGTGCCAACTCATTTCTTAATGGGATGTGTTGACTCCATTGGCCTAGTGTTTGCCTTGATAGTCCGGTGCTCCTTGTTGGAGGTGGTCTTTCCTGATGTCTTGAAGGAGGCGCTGGTGAGACCCCTTCTGAAAAAAACATCTTTGGACCCGGACGTTAAGGCAAATTACCATCCTATCTCCAATCTTCCATTTGTGGGTAAGATTATTGAGAAAGTGGTGGTGCTTCAGCTTGAGGAACATCTTATGGCCCATGATTTATACGAGCCTCTCCAGTCTGGATTTCATGCGAGGCATAGCACAGAAACTGCATTAGTTCAGGTGCATAATGACCTCCTCAGGGCAAGAGATTGAGGGGAGGGGACATTTCTCATTCTTATTGATCTCTCCTCAGCATTGACACGGTAGACCATCATGTGTTACTTGACCGCCAGAGGGAATTCTGTGGACTCGCCATCACTATCATCTGCTGGTTTGAGTCTTTTCTCACCAACAGGAGGCAAAGGGTAATGATGGGGAATTTCTCCTCCTCCCCTAGCCTCCTGTCAAGCAGAGTTTCCCAGGTTTCGGTCTTGTCGCCGATGTTGTTTGCCGTGTACATGCTGCCCCTGGGAAAGCTCATTAGGAAGTACAGTTTGGGTTTTCATTGCTATGCTAATGATACCCAACTGTAACTTTCCTTTGCCCCAGGGACATCCAATGCAGTGGAAGTACTAAACATCTGTCTTGCTGACAATGACTGGATGGCCTCCAGCTGGTTGCGACTGAACCCCGATAAGATGGAGGTACTGGTGGTGGAATCGAATAGAAGGCTTGATAGATTGGCCTCTGGTGCAGAAACAGGGCTTTTCCTTGGGTCTGAACCATTGAAGGCCTCCTCTAGGGTGCATGATCTTGGTGTTATTCTCGACAGTGGACTGACGCTTGAGTCCCAGGTGTCATCTGTTGTTCGCACCAGTTTTTATCATCTGAGGAATATCACCAGGATAAAGCCCCCTAGTTCCATGCCTGGACCTCCCCACCCTGGTTCACGCCTTCATGACATCTAAGCTTGACTCCTGTAATGTGCTCTATCTCAGGGTCTCTGGAGGTACCCTCTGCCGGCTGCAGCTGGTGCAGAATGCAGCTGCCAGATTGTTGACAGGGCAGTCTAAGTACTGTCACATCACTCCAGTGCTGCGTGAACTGCACTGGCTGCCAGTCAGGTGAAGGGTCTTCTTTAAGGTGGGGTTGCTTACCTTTAAGGCCCTGCATGGCCTGTGCCCTGGTTACCTAAAGGACCTTCTTACACCTGCTGTCTTGGCCCACTCCCTCCGCTCCTCCTCTAGGGGCCTCCTGGCGATTTCCAGGATGAGGTTAAAAATAGCTGGTGACAGAGTGTTTAGTGTCGCCACCCCCATCCTGTGGAATTGGCCATCTCCAGCTGTAAGAGAGGCCCCTTCTGTTAAGGTTTTCAAAGCCCACCTCAAGGCCTTCCTGTATAATCAGGCCTTCCCGGACTTTGATTTATAATCTTTATTTGATATTTGACCTACTGTTTATGTTTGTTCCTGGCAATATAATTAGTCTGGATTATTTATTACTGAGCATATCATTTATTTATATAATTTATTAAATGTTATAATAGTGAGTTTGAGTATAGAAAATGTATTATTAGATTTTATATTGTAGTGTTATTTTTTTTAGTTTTTACTGTTGGTGTTACTGTATGCGATATTAATTGTTCAGCACCCAGATCCTCTAGGATGGACATCTTTTTTAAATAAAACTTGCCTTGCCTTGCAACTGAGACAGTACTCCGCAGGATTATAGTGGCACTAAACAAAGTCTGCCACCTTGCAACTGGTTCGGCAAGATTCACACATGTATGTGACTTGTGTGTTAAGACAGACTGACTCCAATTTGAAGGAAGGTTCACATTCCAATCCTGCCTGATGGCTAAAAAAATAAGTTTAGGCCTGGTGCCCTCTGGGGTACAGAAGCTCCTCACCCAGCATGATAATAAGCGCTGCACCAGAAATACTTATAGTATGGTTTTCAAAATCACGTGCTGCCGTACCTACCAAGGACAGAGGGCTTTCTCCCATTGAGCTCCATACTGGCTTAACTCCTTACCCCCAGACATTTCTTCCATAGCCACGTTAGGCCCCTTCAAACAAAAGTTAAGGAACCATCTTGTTGCAAATTCCAGTTGTGACTGCTTTCACTAATCCCTTCACTCTTATACAGGCTTGGTACTGTATACTCCCCTCCGAGGGCAACCTTGAGATGGCCCAGTTTTTCTACTCTTGGTTCCTAATATCCCTGGCCTTCCAAAGCAATTTTCCGCTAGTTATCTACTCCTCTAATATATCTCCCTCCAATCCTCTCTATATCTTCCCCCCTAATTTTCATCTCTAAAGTTGTCTGCCACCTGGACCTGTTTCCATAACTTGTAAATATATCCTCTTCCCCCTACCCCTTATGATGAAGCCTCTCTGGCTGATGTATTCTCCCTCCCATATACAAGTCTTCCAATCTACTATGTAGGTCTTAGCCTGTCTTACCTGTTTACCTTTACTACCCCTCACTCTCTTGCTTCTAATTATATTTTTACATATGTTGTACAATGCCAACTTGATGTCTTGTTACCTTACTTGCCCAAGTTTAACATTGTAGGTATAGTTTACTTTGTATTTAATTCTAGCTGTCACTTATGTTTACACTGTTTGTCTAACTCTGACGTGGAACCTATGTAATGAACTTGTTCTCAAAAGGTGTTACTCCGAAAACACAATAAAATAAAATAAATAAATAAAATAATACAGTTTTTAAACCCTGGGGGTCCTGTTTTCTTCGTAGGTTTTTCTGACATCTTCAAGTTAAATCTGAAGAAAACAGGAACCGCAAACAGTAACTACAACAATAAAGTTATTGGTTGCAGTCTGTTCCAGAACCGAGAAAAATACTAAAACTTCATGGTTGCGGTCAGTTCGGAAACTGAGAACCGAGATAAAGGAACCAATAAACGTGGTTCAAAATGTCCCAAAATTAAACAAAAATAACCCAAAAAGTAACTGGAGCACTAAATAAAAATTCCAGATAAGTTTAAACAAATCTTGGTTTCCCTCCGGTTCCTAGTGAACCGCCTTGAACCGAAAACAAATATATATACACTCAAAACTAAGGTTTTAAAATATATAAACAATAAACCAAGGAAGCAAATGGAAAAATATCAAGAAATACTTGAGTATTTAATGAAGAAACATGTCAGGAACGACTGTAAGAGGGGGAGATCTCCAGGGTGTCTTGACTTGCAGGCAGAGAGAAAAAATCTGAGGTATTAGAATATAGGCAGTTGACCAAGGCAGCATTTGAAAA
This sequence comes from Neoceratodus forsteri, assembly GCA_016271365.2. Classification (NCBI taxonomy): domain Eukaryota; kingdom Metazoa; phylum Chordata; order Ceratodontiformes; family Ceratodontidae; genus Neoceratodus; species Neoceratodus forsteri. Next base: position 731,994,756 of record CM057452.1, read on the forward strand.
TGGCACGAGCTAATGGCATTCCACTCATTAGCATATGTTCCATTCTCTCCGGGGCAGTACTGTCTTAAAGGGATACTGTAAGAGTTAGAAATATTGGAGAATTCCTGGGGTGAGAATTGATGTGATTAAAAAACAAACACTCTGTTAGGAGCAGGCACCTGAATTCCAGAACAATGGTTCTAGACTTTAGGAGGTTTAACTTTGGGAGAGGAAGGGGGGGTGTGGGCGAGAGAAGCAGATAGATAGAGAGGGAGAGAGTCAGATGGGGGGAGTGACAGAAACACAGAGAGACAGAATACTAGCAGCAGCAGCTCCTACTGGACAAAACAGAAGTTGTGGACTTTTCTCCAATAGACATATAGTACCTGCCCTTACAAAAAGTGATATAAAATGTATTTTAAACTTATTTTTTCATATTTTTTCTTTTCTTTTTAACAAATAAGACATTGAATAATAGTAATAATGCACTCCAGGGTGTGTGTTGTGTGGATGTCACTTCTTGGGTGTTGGACGCACTCAGCCCGCAGCCTCATGCTTATTCACCCAAGGTGTGATGTTATCCCAACATAACATACTGTATACCCAGTTGTGTATTATTTCTTAACTGACCACTAACCCTGAGCCCAACTAGTGCCCAACTGAAACCATCACTGGTCATGCATACAGACTTCACTCACGATACACTTTTTAACTAGGCACAATATAAATTTGTGCCACCACTAGCAAAAAGCACATTACCATATTATACATCTGCATCATATGTGCCTGTAGCCACTAAAACAGCCTGGCAGAGATCTGTGGACTACAGACAGTCTGTAACCCCCTTTTTTAGGGAAGCTTTATGTATTGCCCAGATTTTAAACCTCAAAGCCTGGACTACAATGTCACCCTGACCCTAGCCCATTCCATGCATTTACCTTCAAATCTGGAAAGTTTAAATGATCATACACTCTCACATATCCTCGCCTCAATCCTCAGTTCACCCCCGCCCCAAGAAGCACTACATCAAGGGTAGTTTGGTAAGTTTCCCAAGGCAGCTAACAGTGTGAAAGTTGTCAAAGGCCAAATTCAGCCAAGCTGCAATTAATTGCATGAAATGCAACCTTTAACCCATTTGTGCCATTCGACCAGTGTTGGGGCTGCATACTGAAACCATTGGCTTTTAATAGCTGCTGCCAGAATAAATCAACCCTAACACCTTGTTGTGTTTAGGGAGCTGCAAAGGATATGAAACCCCAAGATCAGATTTGTGAAAGCAAAATGTAAATGCCTCAACAGAACTTTATACCCCCTGAATTCCTCTCCATAACCGCTAGATTATAGAACAATCCCGATATATATTAAAGTGTTAGCCATCCTAACCACATTTTCTTTGACAGAGCTGTTCCAAAATGCTGAGAGATTCTTGAGCGCAAACATCTGATACACTTTGCAGCAGAATTCCCACTTAATGAGGGAAGCCAATACATTTCAGCCTATCTCTACTCTGTGATTGCACTCACCTTACATGAAATTTCTATGAATATATGCCTCCCACGTAGAGCTGACTTTGTTAATGCTGAAGCCATCTGCTTTGTTCCTACCTAGCAAAGCCCCGCTCAAAGGAACAAGGCAAAAAGTCCCTGATGCACCTTTTAAGTGATGCAGGGCCCAAGCCACTTGGGTTGCTGGTTAATCATGTGGCCTAAGTCAACATTCATAAAGCATACAGAAACCCAGGATTAGTAATAATCTTGCAAATGTCCACTGAGACAGTCTTAAAAGGAAGGGCAAACAATGGGGTCCCTCCCACTGAGGCATTTTCACCTCATAGCATCCCGAATTGCTTCTTTGTTTAACTCATGTACAGAGGTATGCCAACTGTACCATTACGTAGTTTTCTGAAATCCAGGAGAGCTAACACCCCCCCCCCCCCATTTAGGAAGGGCTAGAGTACTTAAGCAACAAGGCACAACACGGTGTGGGTTATTGGGGATTTACCCATGCCTTGTGTGGTGTGTCACGAGGCACAACCGAGTGACTTAACCACACAAGAAGTGGGTAAATCACCCAATAACTCACACCCTGGAGTGCCTTATTGCGATTATACAATGGCCCATGTGTAAAATAAATTTAAAATGTGTTTAATTTTTTTTTTATAAATGCCATTCCTCAGCTGTGGGTTATGCAGGATTTACCCATGGTCATGTGACATGTTTTGACCAATGAGGTTACAGGATTTTCACACACCACTGTATAATGTAGCTTACTTGAGCCCATTTCCTTCTCCACAAAAATCTCAGAAATCATTTTAACACTTCTGTCCAATATGTAGAGATACAGATAACAGCAGGTTCTGAAAACCAATATGTAGAGGTACAGATAAGGGCAACGTCTGAAAACCAATATGCAGAGGTACAGATAAGGGCAGGGTCTGAAAACCAATATGCAGAGGCAGAGTTAAGGGCAGGGTCTGAAAACCAATATGCAGAGGCACAGATTAGGACAGGGTTTGAAAACCAATATGCAGAAGTACAGATAAGGGTAGGGTCTGAAAACCAATATGCAGAGGTACAGATAAGGGCAGGGTCTGAAAAAGAAAAAAACATCTATGAAGGGCTTCCATTTTCAGAGTGTTGACCCTACTGACCAGTGTAAGGGGAAGCAACACCCACCTCTCCAGGTCTGTCTGCAATTCACCAAAACCCTTGCCATAATTCAAAGTAAAGGGTTTAGCAAGGTCCACTGGCACCTTAATGACCAAATGTATTTAAGTATTTATTTGAAAATTGAAAACTGGGAAAGACACACTGAGCCATTGCTTGTTTCCATGTGTGACCCAGGGGAAAGGACTATATATCATGTTCTGGGCAACCCATGAGAAAGGGAATGCTTCCTTAAACCCTGGCAGTTAGGGGCCACTCAGATGGAGAACTTTAGATTTCCAGTAGTTAACTTTGTGACCAGACATTTGCTGAAGCTCTTTTTAACTCCTAGCTACCTGAAGTGCTTTTAGAATTTAAGCTTTCCATTGCTGAACCCTGTTACACAATGTCTGTGAAGGCTAAATTGAGTTACTGCATAATGTGGTCCCCCGACATGTAGAGAGGTTGATTCTTTAGTCTATGGTCTCCAAACGTATGTATTCAAATAGCCGGATGATGTACCAGTTTGGCCACACACTCGATCTGGTGTCCCAGCTGAGTCTTGAGGCTGATAACCTCAAGACTGATCAGGTCATTTGGTCAGATCATTATACCATGGCATTCATGTTTGGGCCTCCCCCCCGAAAGTCCCTCCCCCTGTTATCGCCCTTTAAGGGCTTGCACCCAGAGAGTAAGTTGGCGGTTGCTGATCTATCTAAGGTTGATGTGGCATGTGCAACTGGCGCCAGAGAGGCAGTTGCCACCTATAATAGGGTGGTTTCCGAAGCTCTAGACACCATCGCACCTGTTTGTTTACAACCCAGGTCTTCTCACATGAGATCCATGTGGTTTGACAGGGATCTCAGGGTGATGAAAATCAGGGGTTGGAAGTTGGAGCATCGGTGGCGGAAGACCTGGCTGGAGTCTGACAAGCTGGCCCTGCGTGCCCACTATGTTGAGTACCAGGGGGCAATCTCCTGTAAGAAGGCAGCATTTCTCTACAGGGAGATTGCTGTGGAGAGGAACAGACCTTCTCAGCTGTTTCGAACTGTAGACAGACTTTTACATCCTGCCTGTCTATAGTTGGAAAAAGCTTTTTCATCCACTTTATTTGAAGAGTTTGCTCTGTTCTTTTCCGACAGTGTCGACTATCCAGTTGGGGATTACGCCAGTTAGGCTCTTGCCTAGCAGTCATTGGACTGGGGGGAATAGAGGCACTCCACCTGTCTGGGAAGAGTTTAGGCCAGTTGAGGTGTCCAATGTGACTAAGGTGATCTTAGAACTGAAGCGCACGTTTTGTGAACTGGACCCAGCCCCGACATGGTTCTTAATGGGATTTGCTGAGGCTGTTGGCTCGGTATTCACCAGCACTGTCAGGTGCTTGATGGCAGAGGGGGTTCTCCTGGCTGCTTTGAAAGAGGCACTGGTGAGGCCCCTCCTTAAGAAATCTTCCCTCAGCCCTGATGTCCTGGCGAATTACCATCCTATCTCCAACCTGCCATTTTTGAGCAAGTTTGTCGAGAAGTTAGTAACACAACAGCTTGAGAATCATCTGGTGTCCTTGGACATTTATGAGCCATTTCAGTCAGGTTTTCAGGCTAGACACAGCACTGAAACAGCTCTAGTGAGGGTGCATAATGATCTGCTCAAGGCAAGAGATAGAGGAGACAGGTCAGTTTTTGTGCTCCTCAGTCTCTCCTCGGCCTTTGACACTGTTGACCACGTTGTGTTACTGGATCGGCTCTGTGAGTTTTGTGGACTCGCTGGCACTCTTATCAGGTGGTTTGAGTCCTATCTCTCAGACAGGGTGCAACGTGTGGTGATGGGGAATTTCTCCTCCTCCCCAATGCCTCTGTCTTGTGGAGTTCCACAGGGCTCGATCCTGTCACCGATGTTGTTTGCAGTGTATATACTGCCCCTTGGTGAGATCATTTGACAATACAGTGTGGAGTTTCACTGCTATGCAGATGATACACAACTGTTTTTGTCATTTGCTCCTGGAACATCAGGAGCTGTGGATGTGCTTTTTTTTTTTTCCAATTGTTTAACCAAGTGAGACACACTATGCTGAAAGCTTATTTACAGGTGCAACCTAGGAGCACAGGGAAGTTAAATGACTTGCTCAGGGTCACACAGTATGCAAGTGGGGGCAGTGGGATTCAAACCCAGGTCTCCAAATTTGCAGCTCAGAGCCTTAAACCACTGCTTTATACTGCCTCCCAGTTGCTTAACAACTGGCTGGCTAAAATCAATGACTGGATGGCTTCCAGCTAGCTGAGACTCAACACGGCCAAGATGGAGGTGCTCGTTATCGAGCCTGGTTGCGGGCATGATGGGTTGCTGCCTGGGGCTGATTCTGGTCTTGTACTAGGTTCTACCACATTGACAGCTTCCCCGAGGGTGCAAAACCTGGGTGTGATCTTTGACAGCAGCCTGACTTTTGAAGACCTAGTGTCGTCAGTAGTACCATCTATGGAAAATTGCCCGGCTTAAGCCCCTTGTTCCACCCAAGGACCTGCCAATGCTAGTGCATGCCTTTGTTTCCTCCAGGCTTGACTACTGTAACACTCTTTACTTTGGGAGAGATCCTCTGCAGAATGCAGCAGCTCGGGTACTGACTGGTCTGTCGAGGTCCAGTCATGTGACCCCGTTCTGTGTGCCCTGCACTGGCTGCCAGTCAGGTGGAGGGTCCTTTTCAAGGTGGGGCTTCTCACCTATAAGGCCCTAAATGGACTGAGCCCTGGCTATCTGTTAGAGCTTTTGACACCAGTGACCTCTGCTCACTCCCTCCGCTCCTCTTCAAGGGGCCTCCTGGATGTTCCCAGCGTTCAGCTTAAGACTTCTGGAGATCGTGCTTTTAGCACTTCTGGGCCGTCCCTGTGGAACACACTTCCATCAGCAGTCCAGGAGGCCCCCTCAGTAGGAGGTTGAAGGCACACCGCTTCGACCTGGCTTTTAATTGAATACTGAATTTTAACATATTGTTCGGTCCCTGTTTACTGTATTTAGTTTTAAATTATTTCATATTTTAGTTATTTTAAATTGTATTGACAAAATGTTAGATTGATGTATTGTATGATTGTTTTATATTTCTGTGAGGCGCCCAGAGCCTCCGGGAATAGACGCCAAACAAATAAAATCTGCCTTGCCTTATAAGTTATACTGTATGTACTGTATGATAGTCCTGGTGAGTGGACAATACTTCCATTCTCTCACTTGGTTAAATGCACTATCACAATGAGATGACAGCCCACCCATCAAATGTTTTCAAGTCTTTCTCAGAACCCAAGTCTGCATTGTTCGTGCTATATTACCATCACTTCCACCTCCCTTGGTGCCTTACATTGCGCTATGGCGCCTTACAGTTGCAGTGCAGTACCCTGTGGGAGAGCATGTTCCCTTGAATACCACAGGGGTTGCTGTTGCAGTAGTGCAGAGGCACATCCCTTCCAGGCTGGCATGAGCCACAACTGGCAGTGCTTCTCCCTGCTCTTGACCGCCTAATATCAGCATCTCAAGTTTGTTTCTCATTCCTGATTACTAGCATTGTACACAACATGTCACTGCTGGGCCAGCATGTGGCCTCTGACCTCATATTTCTGAGCAAGTTAGAACAGGCTGTGTAGCAGAATAGATCACGGATGACAAAAACAAAATCACAAGCCATCTTCTGCTTTATGGTATAGCCTTAGTACTTTATTACTGTTTTCTTCTGTAAAAAGCTCATTTTCTCTTACTTACAACAAAATTCTCTAACGCAGCAGCAACACTTCAGTGCAACATTAATCGTTTATCACACGTTTCAGGCAACTAGGCTTACTCCTCCCCTCAGCTCAAATGCTAGCCAACAATTCAAAGAAACATGAAAGATTTAATATTAAGAATACAATCTCAGTCACATGACTTGTATTGTTAAGCATTTATAGTATATAGTAAGAGCTTACTGTGACTAGAAAGCCGTGGCTTTCAAAATCTTGTTGTAGGACAGTTCAAAGGTAAAAAAAGTTGTTGTACTATCGCTCTGATGTCACATCGATAGTACAACAGCTTTTTTGCCTTGCCCTGCCACCTGATTGGCTCATTGAACAATGCTGTGAGGACAAAAAAAATTGTGCAACATGGCGGCGTGACTTAGTGAGCGCAGGTCGGATGAGCCTCCTCATTTTGACACGGAGAGCCTCACAAGGCTCCGTGTCACAAAAGTGAATCACAGTCACTTTGTTTTTTTATTTTTTTTTTTAAACTAAATGGGCAACGAGCTGGCGGGATGGGGTAAAGCCGAACTAAGTCCGAGCGAGACAAGCGGGAGAGAGCCGGAGCGGGAGCAGCAAGACATAACTAAGGTAAAAAAAGGAGAAAAAAAAAGAAGACAAGCCAGGAACCATATACTATATAAAACAGTGGATGGTTAACCATCTGAATTCATGGCTGTAAGCTAATCGTTGTTGAAGACATAGACCTCTCTCGAGCTTCGCTCTCGAGGTCTCTATGATGTCATCAACAACCTCAATGGAAACACAGCCTGGTTGTGGATGGTCACCCATCCACTATTCTATATGTTTCACATGTCATGTCCACAGCAAGAGAAGAATTCATCAGACAATTCAGAGTAAAACGAACTACAGTATATCTGTTATGCATTATATCTTGATAGTTACATTAACAATATAGTTAAACCCAGCAATATGAATAAATGTCAAAAATCATATCTAGAAAGCTACTTACATAAGGAATAAGACACAATGGGGTGTGCATTGAACAAATATTACCACACGCTCAGGGTGTAGTGAGGCACGAGGCCGCAGGCCAAGTGTCTTCAGCTGCTGGAATGCAGTAATACCTGTTCAATGCACACCCCTTGAGTGTCTTATCGTGCTTATAAAATGGGCTCTTTTTCATTACTTTTTACAGTTACAAAAATTATGTTAAGTGGAAAAACAGATTTTTTTATTAACATTTATGATAAAACGGTTCTTCCACCTAATACAGAATGACGTAATTATACTGGTGCTGTACAAAGTTTTTCCTTCTCTGGCATCAGTAGTACTGGCTGTGGTGCATGAGCACACAAACAGATGCGCCCCCCCCCCCCACACACAATGCAACTCTGGCTGCTTCCAAGGGATAGAGGGGGAGAGAGAGAGAGAGAGAGAGAGAGAGAGAGAGAGAACTTTGTTTTAAAACTGGAACCAATTGCAGCATGAAAGCAGAGAAGAATGGGCAGGGTTTTATTTTGTAGTCAAGATGATGTAGGAGCAGCACCCCCATGTATGTTGTAAAGTGAATCTGTTTTTTTTTTGGTTTTTTTTATAGATACAGATCTCAGGTTGCTACATATGTACAGGTGAGAGAGAAAGAACCATGTGTGTGAAGACAGCACAGCAACAGAGCAGGAGTGGGCAGGGACTGGAGCAGGCATACACTTGGAGAAGTAGCAGCGTAATGTGATCAGAGATGGCCTCTCTTCTCCTCTTCTCTTCTTGTGACTGTGCCAACCAGGTCCAGGTTACTCACTGGGAGGAAGTTTTTCTGTCTCCCAGAACACCTCCTGTGGAGAAGTGAGCCTGTCATCCTCAAAATGTTGTTAAACAATGGTATAAAAGGAATCCAAGGGGACTGAAGATGAAGGACAGCAGTCCGGTGGGAGCACAATTGGCAGCGGAAACAGAACGGTACCACGACTGTTGTGCGATTCATCGGGACCAGTCAGTATTTTTTTTTCTGTAATTGCAGCAGTTACATGTGTAGGGGCCAGTGTTTACTTGTTAGTCAGAGACTTAAATATGTTCAATGGGATGTGTTACTGCACGATCATCATCGCCAACACAGCAGAAAACTATGGTGGTGTTAATGAGCATCAGAATTCTACTGGCAGTGATTTATTTTTTTCATGCTGCGGTCCTGCATTGTAGGACTTGTCATTACCTGTGCATCAAACAGATTTGATGCACAGGTAACAACCTATGAGAGTGCAGTATTTTCTCTCCTCATTTTATAACAGGTTATTATAACAGTTACATTAAAATACTAAGCTCATAAAATGTAAATGGCATACCTGTAATTCTTCTAAAAGGTTAAGGTTTTGTTTGCGCAAAGTGTTATTGGCCTTTTCCAGTTTCTCGATTCTTGCGTTGTCATTGAGAGGAGGAGAAGAGTCTATTAGTTCATCCTGAAGAACATGGTATTCAACGTCATAGGCCTGCAGCTGCTTAGATATATCCATCTCAAACACCTATAATGAAAATAGTAACAGGATAAACACTGCCTTGTATACTTAAAAAGTTTTACTGTCCTAAATCTGCTTTCCTTTATTAACTCACTGTGTTATAGAAGACGGAGTGGACTATGAAAAGGTCCAAGTATTCCAAAATGTTAGCAAAAACATTGTTTATAGGCAAGAACTTTTATAAATGACTGAAGAGTGTGTGTGTGTGGGGGGGGGGGGGCACAAACAGGTTGCAGTAGTCTGCAGTCCTCTGCAATGGAAAGTCATATTACTATACACTGTATTTTGTAAGCAATGAGACAAGACAGGGTGGTGATATGATAGCACACATCAGGTGCATTCTTAGGCACAAGGCACAACTGAGTGCTGTTAAATGCACCTAAGAAGTGCTATTATATTACCAAAAAGACACACTCTGAAGTGTCATATTGCATTTATAAAATGGGATTTAAATATCTGACTTAAAACTAGTTAAAATAAGAAATTATTTTAAAAGGCTAAAAAGGACCCTTCATTGAAATTTGCAGCTTCCACATTAATTTTGAAGACAAAAAAATAGTCCATATACTGATAACTGTGGTATAGCTAAACACATTAAAATTCAATGAAAACCATGTGTGGTGCGCATTTTTATATATAAAAAAAGTTACCTTTTTGCATTCAAAACCAATATATGCATTTTAATGAAAACATGCTCAAATTGGTTGTCAGGTTGTTGGGAGCTGGGGTAGATTTCTCCTGAAAACATCCATATATGACTCAAATGTACTATTTGCTTTTATGAACACAAGGAATTTATGTGTTGCCCTCTTTCCTCTCTGTTTGTATTATTGCCTCTTTTCCTTACCGTCTTATTTTTTCTATCTTTCCTCACATTCAACATTTGGAACATTTACCTTGGAATACAGGGATTAAAAATTCTGCACATTTCAGTGTTACAACGTTCCTTTCCCAATGTACTATACACACAAAATAAAAGGCCTCATGTAGAGCCAGAGCTTCAATTTTACCTCTAGTAGAGCAAGCAGCAGAGATTCCCCTGGTAAGCAGACAAACACAGAAGGGTTTTTCATTGTCAGGAAAGGAAAATCGGTAACGAAAACTATGACAGTACTTCATTTTTCTAATTTGCTTGTGTGTGTAAGGACAGTATGATGATCAGGGAAAAATACTCACTCACCTGTAACTGGTGTTCTAGGAGTGGTATATGGTTCACATCCACACTCAGGCAGTTCCACAGGAACAGCTTGATTGGCCAGACATCTTTAAGCTAAGCTCCTCCCACTACCTGGTGGCATACACCTTGACTCCACCCTCTGACATCAGATCTTGCACACTTGCAGCAGAGACCCGTGTGCCACTTGCCAGGAAAGGCTGGGTGGGTTGTGTGGATTTGAACCATATACCACTCCTAGAAAGTACGCTGTGGTGCACGGCAGATATTCTAGCAGTCTTTTTCCAGGGGCCCCCCACACATAACATCAGCTTCCTGTTTCCTATATAAGTGTGGGTGGTCCCTGGTATTCTCAGTTTCCCCCACCGGATTCAGCTCGCTAAGTGAGGACCGAGGGGAAAATGAGGTACCATAGGTATCCCAACCCAAACATCACTGGACCAGACTTTGTTCTCTTAGAGAAGGAGGGGGACAGAGGGTGGGATTACACCTGTTGCAAGAGACACTCTTCAAAGATCTACTATTATGGTAAGATTATATGTAACTATACTATCTTCCACGGAGTGGTCTCTTGCAGCAGGTAATACACTTGGGATGAATACCAAGCAGTAAACCCAAGAAGGGTGGAATCATGATAAGAGGCCTTGTAGGACAGCATGGCCAAAGGCCGTCCTATGGCATGAAGCAATGTCTAAGTTGTAATGCTTCATGAAAGTACGGATTGTGGACCAGGTAGCTGCGTTGCAGATATCGGTGACAAAGGCCCCTTTAAAGCAGGCTGCAGTACTGGCCATAGCTCTGGTGGAATGGGCTTGGACAGGTCCTAGTAATGGCTTGTATTTTGAAAAACAAAACATTACAGTGTGCCAGCCAGTTGCAGAGGGTCTGTTTAGTGACTGGAAAGCCTTCTATGCCTGAGGTGAAGGTGACAAAAAGTTGCAAAGTCCTCCTAATCGATTTAGTCAGATTAGTATAGCATCGTAATATACCATAGACGTCTAGAGTATGTAAGAGGTGTTCACCTTGATTGGAGTGTTCAGGATAATATACTGGTAAATCCAGGGACTGGTTTAAGGTGTATTTGGACACTACGTTAGGAAGGAAGGAAGGAAGAGTTGGTACAAAGTGCCACCATGTCTGTGAAAAATCAAGTAAGGTTCTCTACACATTAGGGCATGGAGCTCGGAAATACTCTGAGCTGAAGTGACAGCCACTAGGAATAGTGTTCTCCAAGAAAGAAAACAGATCACAAGGTTCAAAGGGAACAATAGTTAATTTCTCTATTAGGAAGTTGAGATCCCATAGAGGAGTGGGTCTTCTGATAGGTGGCTTAATATGTAACATTCCTCTAAGAAACATTTTGGCTAGATGATGTTGATACAGTAATCTGCCATCCAGAGGTTCATGGAAGACCAAAATAGTGGCCAAATGGACTTTGGTGGAGGAATAGCTTAACCCTGTCTCAGCAATTGAGGCCAGGTAATCCAAAACTTTCGTCAGTGGACAGGAATAGGGATCCAATGATCCGGAAGCAGCCCTGATGGAAAGGCATTTCCATTTGGCATTATAAGTTTCCCTGGTCACTGGTTTATGTGAGGCTAGTAATGTATTAGCAACAGGAGAGGCACTTGTAAACGTGCAATGAAAGCATCCTCAGGAGCCAAGCATGAAGGTGGAGTGCCTTCAGGTTGGGAGGTAGAAGGGTCCCTTGATTCTGAGTCAAGAGATCTGGTCTGATTGGCAATGGAAAGGGTTCCTCCACTGAGAAGTGTTGAAGTAGGAGGAACCACACCTGCCGAGGCCACAGAGGGGCTATGAGGATCATTGTGGCAGGTTTGAGTTGTAATTACAGTAGAGACCGTTGCAGGAGCAGGACGAGGGGAAAACATATAAGAGTAGTCCTGTCAACACTTGGGACAGGGCTTCTATAGACCGTCCCTTTTTGCTTGGGATAATGGAATAGTATCTGGGGAGATGGTGGTTGATTAAGGAGGCAAACAGATCTAGTTGTGGGGTTCCCCATAGATGAAAGATTTTCTGAAACACTTCGTGATGAAGTGTCCATTCATGTGTGGATGACTGGCGACTGAGACGGTCGGCCAGGTTGTTGTAATGTCCTGGTAGATGGACAGCTGTCAGTACTAGATGTTGCCGAATGGCCTCTTGCCAGACTGCAAGCACTTCTTTGCATAAAGTACGGGACTTCATACCTCCTTGTTTGCTGAAATAGAATACTACTGAGGTGTTGTCAGTTGAATCAGAAATGGTCCCGGAGCCAGGTGAGGTTGAAAGGACTGGTAGGCTAAGCAACCAGCCCTCAGTTCCAGGAGACTGATGTGGGGATGAGGAATAGAGGTGGTCCAATTGCCTTGTGTCCTGTAAGGACCCAGGTGCACACCCCATCCTTCCAGGGATGCATCTGTGGTCAACATCTGCATGGGGAGGGGATTGGAAGGGCATGTCTTGACATAGGTTGGCTCAGAGTGTCCACCAGACTTGGGCAGATTGCAATGTGGTAGTGACTCTGATTTTGTCTTTGAAATTTCCTGTTCTTTGAGACCATTGGTTCTGGAGATCCCATTGGATTGATCTCATATGAAGATGGGAGAAAGCTACCGTAGGGATGGTAGTGGCTATGTGTCCTAGGAAACAAAGCATTTGTTTGGCTGTGACTACTTTTTGGGTTTGTATCTGTGATGCTAGAGATAGAAACTTGTCTTGCTTGGGGGCTGGAAGGTAGGCCCTGGCAGAGACTGGGTCTAGGACCGCTCCTATATATTGAAGCGATTGTGTATGGAATGGATTGGACTTCGGCCAATTGACAGTAATCCCTAGAGCTTGGAATATATTTAAGGTTGCATCTAGGGAGGAAAGCAGAGCAGTTTTGGACTCTGCTTTGATGAGCCAATCATCCAGGTACGAGAAGACAAAATGTCCGTCCTGTCGTAGGGCTGCTGCTACTACCGCTAGGCATTTGGTGAACACTCTCGGGACTAACGATAGGCCAAATGGGAGTGCTCGAAATTGGTAGTGTTGGCCCAGCAGGTGAAAACAAAGGAACCTGTGGTGGGCGGGATGGATGGGGATACGTAGGTAGGCATCTTTCATATCTCGGGCACAAAGCCAATCCCCTTGTCTCAGTATTGGCATGATGGAGTTTAGGGTAATCCTGTAGAACCATATGTACTGGGCATTTAGGTTTAATTGTCTGAGGTCCAGTATTGGTCTGCGATCTCCAGTTCGTTTGGGGACCAGGAAGAAGAGAGAGTAGAACCCCTTTTGGTGTTCTGTAGGGAGTACTGGGTAAACAGCCTTCTTGGTTAGAAGAGCCATCAGTTCTTCCTGGAGAATAGGAATATGGTTGGATGGGTAATGGACACAGTGGGGGAAGGGATGAGGAGGAGGTCTGGAAAGGAATTACAGAGTGTGGCCACTCTGAGTGATCTGGAGTACCCACTCGTCTGATGTGATCATTTTCCAGGCCTCCAAATGAAGAGCAAAATTACCACCCACTGCCTCCAAGGCCTGGTCAAGGAGGTGTGGACAGAGCCCCAGTTGGTCACTAGGAGGCAGGCTGACCCGCTCCACCAGGAGAGTGGGAGCGGTGGCCCTTGGTGGCAGAGGTGTTAGTCTTGGTAGACTGGGAATGACCTTGGAATCTGCCTCTACTGGATCCTCTGTATTTTCCATCTCTTTCGGTGAAAAAGGAGGACTGAGAATGGTAGGATGGCTGGAAAGTATGGTACATGCCATGAATGGTAGGCAGGGTTCTCCTGAAGCTTGGAGATCATCTATCAATGTTTGGGTACCTCGCCCAAATAGTTTGGACCCATTAAAGGGGGCATTAACTATTCTCTGCTGTCATCAGGTGGAAGCCTGAGATGCAAAGCCAAGCATGGCGACGCAAAGTAATGCCAGTTGCTGACGTGGGTCGAGGTATCAACCGCATCATATCCCAAACAAAGTAGGTGTAGGGAAATGGAGTTGCCAGTATATATTGTAGCCAGTAATTGTTCCCTTTCCCGTGAAGGAGGGAATTCATTGACTAATTCAATGGCAGATGACCAGAGTGTACACTGGCATTTGATCATATGTCCCACATAATTTAGGATTCTCAGATTCATGGTACTGGATTGGAATAACTTTTTTCCCCAGATAGTCTATGCTGCAGGATTCTTTATCAGGAGGTAAGGACTTCATGTGTCTCGGTCGTTTAGCACAATCATGAGCAGCAGCTATCACCACTGAATCCACTTCAGGAGTGATGGCTAGGAAAGGGTGATCCAGGGGAGCCTAGTAGAGATGATCACCCTTGCTCGGGATGGCTGTGACAGAGGAAGGTTGGTGCCAGGCTGCAAGCATAGCATTCTGGTAAGTCTGGATTAGTGGGGGTACCACTAAGACTGGATCTTCTGGTAACTCTAGATAGTCTACCATACCCTTACGTTGTTTGTCTTGTTTGGTAGTAGAGAATTCCATGACCTTCTGAATATGGACCATCATTTCATGGAAAGAAGGGTCATCCAGGGGAGAGGCAGCCGTATGTCTGGGCAAGTCCTCTTCTAATGAGGAGAGCTCTGACAGAGGAGAGTGAGGCTGAAAATCCAACTCCTGGAATTCTTTGTCCTCTAGATCTCCAGTAAAGTCTGCCAGGAAATCAGGCTCATCTGATAAGTAGTCCTCCATATACGGGGGAGATGACCAGGGTGGTAAAGGATCCCTGTCACCATGAAATCTTTTTGACGGAGGTACAGGTGCACAGGATGGATGGCTCGGCTCTCTTGGATCATAGGGCTGAGCATGCCTCATGGCATGCAAGATATGCTGTACCACTGTAGTAACATCCAGCCTTTGTGTGAAGCAAATAAACAGCCTTTGTGTGAAGCAAAGAAACATACCAAAATGAAAGAAAAAACATTATGGTTCTCAAATGAGGTAGCAGGGATGGTTAGGGAGAAAAATATAGCATTCAGGAAGCATAAGGAAACACAGAAGAAGCAGGACAGAGAACTGTACCAGTTAAAGCAGAAGGAAGCAGGGAAGGCAGTCAGAATAGCAAAGGCCCAAACCGAGGAAAAGATAACCAACTCGGTTAAGAAGGGGAATAAAACCTTTTATAGGTACATTAGGGAGCAAAGAAAGACAAAGGGAGGGATACTGAGGCTAAATAAAGAGAAGGGTGGGTGGGCAGAGAGGGACAGTGAAAAAGCAGGGAAATTGAATGAATACTTCTGCTCAGTATTTAAAAAAGAAAAGGAGTGGGAAGTACCTAATCCAGTCAATAGAAGCACTCTGGATAAGGAGGTTGACATCAGTCCTTTCACAGAAGAAAGAACTCTTAAAACTGAAGGTGGACAAAGTAATGTGGGCTGACGGGATTCACCCCAGAATTCTAAAAGAACTAAGGGGAGAACTAGTAACACCACTGACTATACTTTTTAACAAAACATGGGAGGATGGTGTGGTACCTGAGGACTGGAGGAGGGTGGATGTGATTCCCCTTCACAAAAGTGGGAGCAAGACAGAGGCAGGAAACTACAGATCTGTCAGTTTGACCTCAGTGGTAGGAAAAATGATGGCATCACTTCTGAAGGAAAGAATTGCTGAGTACCTAGAGGCCAGTGGGGCACAAGAACCAAGGCAGCATGGATTTACAGTGGGAAAGTCATGTCAGATGAATCTAACTGATTTCTTTGACTGGATGACCAAAGTAGTAGACCAAGGAGGGGCTGTGGACATGGCCTACCTAGACTTTAGCAAGGCATTTGACTCAGTCCCACACAAAAGATTAATAAACAAATTAGCCAGCCTGGGAGTGGGTCCCAGGGTGGTAGCCTGGGTGAAACATTGGCTGGACAACAGGACACAGAGGGTAATACTAAATGGAGTCCACAGTGAAGAAAGGGGCCTACTACTGGGGAACAGCAGGGTTCAGTACTGGGTCCGGTCATTTTTAAAGTCTTTATAAGTGACACTGCAGAGGGACTGCAAGGAAAAGTATGTGTTTTTGCAGACAACACAAAGATCTGCAACAGGGTTGATACACAAGGTGGGGTGGAAAGGATGAGAAGGGACTTGGCAAGGTAGGAGGAATGGTCAAATGTATTTATTTATTTGAGTTTTGGTAAACGGTAAGACCACTGAGACAATTACAGTCCCTTTTTCAGGGTTGACCTGGTGTACAGTGAAGCAATGCAAATTGTACAGAGATACAGTGCAGTATAGCAGCAAACAATGACAGTACTAGATAAGTACACCGGGGTTACATACCTATAGGTTCTATATACATCGTGAATAGGCTATACAAAGGTAGTTTGTAATATCTGCCACATTAGGGCGTTAAGAGCTGTCAGTTAAGGTTGACAGGCTAGGGTAGGGAGGAGTACAGGGTGGGGGGTAGAGGCAGAGGTCAAGTGAGATAAGCAAGGTAGGGGGCTTCAGTGGAAGCAGGAGGAGGAGGCTGCAAGGAAGGCACGCAGGTTGGACTTGAAAAAAGGAAGAGAGGGACTGGTTAGGATGTGGGGAAGGAGTTCCAGTCAGAGACAGCAGCAAAAGAGAAAGCCCTCCTGGCAGTGTTGGGTAAGTTACTTTTTCTAGTACTTTCTATTTCTTTTAGAAACTTGATCCAGGAAACTCTGTGCAGTCACTAGCAAGGATGGAGAAGTACTAGGAAAAGTAATACACCTGACAGTTATAGTTACTTATTTCTTTTTATACAAAAGCAATACAAAAATAATAAAAAAACTATAACAGATGACATTTATTTGAAAGTAATAGCTTAGTTACTAGTTACTTTCAAATAAATGTAATCAGTTACAGTTATGTATTACTTTTGTATAACATGACATAAGTAACTGTAACTGTAAGGTGTATTACTTTTTCCAGTACTTCTCCATCCTTGCTAGTGACTGCACAGAGTTTTCTGGAACAAGTTTCCAAAAGTAATAGAAAGTAATAGAAAAAGTAACTTAACCAACACTGCTTCCTGGTGAGGGAAAGGCGAGGATTGGGGAGGACTAGCAGGGGAAGGGAGGAAGAGCGGAGGGAGCGAGGCGCTTGCCTTGAGAGAATCAGATCTCTAAGGCAGGGGGGAGTAAAGAGGTGGACAAGTTTAAACATGAGACAGATGGAGAGGTATTTCAATTTAGCTTCATAGGGTAACCATCCTAGAGAGGAGAGAACATCACAGTGGTGAGATCGGGAGTTAACCCCCAAGGCAAACCTACCAATCCTATGGTAGGCCTGGGAGAGGAAGGATAGAGATGAGATATTAGCAGAGAGTAGCAGGGGGGCTCCACAGGTTAGGAGGGGAGTAAGGGAAGAAGAGGCAATTCTTAGGCAGGAGGCAGAGGTGAGATATGGGCAAATCCAACAGAGTAGGCCAAGATTCTGATTCATGGTTTTAACTATATTGGAGAAACGAATACTAAAAGAGAGTGAAGGGTTGAGGGTGAAGCCCAAATATTTGAAGGCAGGCATGTTCTCCAAGGTATCTCCCAAGGTTGATGTAATGTTAAGTGTAGGAGGGGCATGCTTGAGGGTGGAACGGTGGGAGAAGACCATACATTTTGTTTTCTTGGTATTGAGAACGAGCTGTTTCTGGTAGAACCAGTCCTCGAGGAAGGCGAAATCTGTAGCAAGTTCACGACTGATTTGGTCAAGGTCTGGTGAGGATCGGTAGATGACTGCATCATCTGCATAAAGATGTACCGAGGCACCACCAAGATTCAACGCAAAGAAGTGCAAAGTAATGCACCTGGGAAACAAAAACACAGGGGAAGAATACACATTGGGGGGTGAGATCCTGACAACAAAAATGGAAAGGGACCTGAGGGTAGTTATATCAGATGACCTAAAGGTGGGAAAGCAGTGTGAGAAGGCAGTAAGAAGGGCTGGGGGGACACTGGGATGTATAGGGAAAGGCATCACCAGTAGAAAACAGAGAGCTGTTATCTCTCTACAGACAGTTGGTGAGACCCCATCTGGAATGCTGCATGCAGTTTTGGAGACCCCATCTCCGCAAAGACATAGACAGGGTGGAGGCTGTCCAGAGGTGGGCAACTAAAATGGTGCAGTGTCTGCACCAGGAGACATATGAAGAGAGACTAAAGGAGCTTAATATGTATACCCTCGAGGAAAGGGGGGGACAGGATAGAAACTTTCAAGTACCTCAAGGGAATCAACAAAGTCCAAGAGGGTAGCATCTTTCAGAAAAGAGATGTGCAAGAACAAGGGGGAACAATTTGAATACAGAGGGGGGGATGGCTCAGAGGTAATGTGAGGAAGTATTTTTTTCATGGAGAGGGTTGTGGATGCATGGAACAGCCTTCCTAAGGAGGAAGTGGAGTCAGAAACAGTGGGAGAATTCAAGAATGCATGGGACAGACATAAGGCAATTGTAGTGGGGGGTAGGAGGCAGTAGGCTGTTGGTTAACTAGGATCTGCAGCTTATCCATTAGGTAGGGAAAGGGGCAGACTGGGTGAGCCAAGCAGTCCTTATCTGCCATCAAATTATATGTTTCTATGTTCCTAAGGAGGGTGGGGGTTCTGGGAAACCAAAGGGAGAATGGAGGGATTGGATGCATAGCCTGAGCAGGTCTTGCCCCTGGGTGGTAAAAACCAGGGTCCCGATTCCTGTCCACCTGGCCCCATGGGTATCCATGTGAAGGTGAAGGGGCAGTAAGCATAGCAAATGCAGTAGGTTTTCTCTGTGGAATGTGGCCCCTTGTCGATGGAGCTGCTGGGGAAAGAGCATTATGCTGCAGAAACGATGATCCCGTTGACGGGAGAGGAGCCCTGTAGACGGAGTATCGATGGAACCCATAAAGGGCTCATTATAAACTGCCATCAAAGAGTTAGAAAGCACAGTCGATGAGAGGGTATAACTTCCCATCAACGAAGAGGCAGGCTGGGAATGTGGCATCGACGGTGGGGCACCAGTAACGGTGGCCGTCGAGCACTTAGGCACGAAGTGTGAGGAGGGCTTCTCCTTTTGTGCCATCGATGAGAATCAGTGGGGGGGGGGGGCTCTTAGGACAAGCTCCCTGATTCTCCATGAGAGACAATTTCTGCTCCATTAAATGATGTTTAATTTGAAGCAACTGTCATCGACGGGTTGCTTGGTTGGAATCCTGACAATGAATGCAGGAACTGGTGTCATGTGTGGGTCCCAGACACCTTACACAAGTAGAATGGTTGTCAAAGTGGTAGATTTTCCTACCGTAATGGCAGAAATGAAATAGCGCTTTCTTGCTTGAAGTTTCTTTGGACATTCATTTTGTTGCTCAAATTCCTGTGATGACTGATGTCTGAAGTTCTAGCTGCTGCGTGCGTGCTGAAGATGATGGATAAATGAACCGAGGATACCAGGGACCGACCACACTTATATAGGAAAAAGGAATCTGATGTCATGTACGGGCAGCCCCTGGAAAAAGACTGCTAGAAGAGCTGCTGTGCACCACAGTGCCCTCTGGCGATGACCTAAGTGTATTACCTGCTGCAAGAGACCACTCCATGGAAGATCTATGGTTACAGGTAAGTAACCTCTTTTTCTAGGGGTGTGGATATGGTTCACAATCCACACTCTGGCAGACTCCTAGCAGTTCTCTGGGAGGAGGGGAAAAAGTGTGCACTCCTACTTAGCAAACAGAAATTGGAGAACAGAGGTCCCAATAACAGCATCCCTGTGTGACTCAAGGTCAATGTGGAAGTGGGAAATGAAGGTGTGTGTTGACTTCCAGTTAGCAGCTGTGCTGATTTTCTGGCTAGGGACATCCCTGGAGGCAGCCACCAAGTCAACAGTATGTCTGGTGGAATGAGCCCTAAGCCCTACAGGAGGCTCCCTACCAGCCACCCTAAAGCAGAGGTCGATGTAGGATGCAATCCACTTGCCAGTCATCCACTTTGCTGCTGGTGTGCCAGGCATAGCTTCAGTGTAAATGACAAACAGCTGGTGAACCTTTTCCCAAACTCCAGCCATGTGCTTCACATAACAAGAGAGTGCTCTCCGCAGGTCCAGGGTATTGAGCTTGTGGTTGACTTCTGAAAAAGGGTAGGTAACATATACCAGTAATTTAATACTACCTTCAGAAGAACTTTGGGTTGGGGTGAAGAAAGACTCTGTCCTTGCGGAAGACCAGGTAAGGAGACTGCACTGATAGCAACTGGGGCTTCCCGATCCTTCTGACTGACATGGTAGCCATCAGGAAGGCTGTCTTCCAGAACAGGTGTGACATCTCATTCCTGTTCACTGGCTCAAAAGGTTTGCCCATGAGCATAGTCAGTACCAGCAGTATGTCCCATGGCAAAGCTGGGTCATGCACTGGAGGGGACAGGTGATCCAGGACCTTGAAAAAGTGCCCAACCACCTTTTCCTGTGCCACCATCAGCTTACCAGCCTGCGACTGGTAAGCAGAGATGACTGCCAGTTGCACCTTAAGCATCGTTACCCACAGTCCCAACTGGAAAAGGGACCAGAGGTAGTCTAGGATGCTGGCGACAGGGCAGGCAAGAGGATGAAACCCCTTCCCCTGACACCAAATGGAACATCTCGTCCATGTAGCAGCACAGCATCTGTTGTAGTAGTAGTAGTAGTAGGTCTTTTATTCATGAGTCATAAGCAGGGATAAAACTCAACTGAGCATAGCTCATTTCCACTGAGATCCCATCTGTGAACCAACTCTTTCTGGGAGGCCTCCACAACATGCAGCACACCATCTGAGAGACCCAAGTTCTGGAACTCTAGCTGCTCAGTAACCAGGCTGTGAGGTACATGGACTGCAGGTCCATCCCTTGAAGTCTGGCCAGCAGATCTGGGCAGACAGGCAGCCACCACGAGTTCTGCTGCTGAGGTTGAGGACATCTGGAGTACCAGAACTGCGTGGCCAATCTGGAGTTATCAGGATGATCCATGTCTTGTCCTTCTGGGCCTTGATCACCACCTTGTGTATCAAGGGGAAGAGAGGGAAGGTGTACACGAGGCCTGGAGTCCAGGATCCTGCAAAGGCATCCCCCAGCAGTGTCCCAGACTGAGATAGGCGTGCACAAAACTGCCTCCTGGGAGAAAGCCATACTGAGGCTACCAGATCTACAACAGGAGTACCCCATATGGAGAACAGGTGGTTCTCATGCAGGGACCACTTGTGTGACATTTCTCCCACCTGGCCGAAAGTATCCACTAGCTGAATGTTCTCTCCTGCTACATGTGTCACCAGGAGATCTGCACCCAGGTGCGTGCGACGGTCCAGGTGTGGAGGGCTTCCCAATACAAGGGAAGGGAGTGGGCTCCATCCTGCCTGTTCTGGTAGAACATGGTCATGTTGTTTGTATGGACTTGCACAACCTGATCCCTGACTGCAGGAGCAAATTCTGTCAGTGCCAGCTGCACTGCAGGGAGCTCCAGCAGGTTTATATGGTGATGGACCTCCCTGGATGACCAGAAAATGCGGACTGTGTGCTCCCTGAGGTGCGCTTCCCAACCCACCAGAGATGCGTCTGTTGTGAGTGACATTTAGTTCTGGGCAGACAGATGGAATTCCTTCCTCCAGGTGTTCTGGAACCAGCCACCACTGGATGGCATCCCACACTGGCTGGGTCACTGTGACTGGCTGGTCCAAGCAGCCTAGACACTGGGATCACTGATGGCCCAACTTCTACTGGAGGTGGTGCATCCACCAACGGGCCAAACAAACCACGCTAGTGCAGGATGCCATGTATCCCAGTAGCTTCAGGAAATCCTAGGCCAGGCGTGAGAATCCAACCTGATATGGTCAGGCGAAGGCCTGTGGCCAGTCCACAGGTAGGCCAGCCTTGGTCCTTAGGGAATCTGCTTTTACTCTGATGAACCTGGTCATCTGCTTCAGTACCAGTTCAGACTACCTGATTCTCCTCTTACCCCGTTTCTGACTTATCCTGCTGCCGTGTACCTTGGTATTCTTCAAGATCGCTGGGAGTCCACTGTCACCTATTTTTTCCTGGACTTGGCTGGATGCCAATTCACGTAGTTATCCATGCTACCCCACAGTTGATTTCCACTCATTGTGCTCGGTCAAATGTGATCTCTGTACCTCAGCCATTGTACCTTAATCGAATGTCTCTAAAGTGCTTTAATCTATGTACCCTATTCGTATGATTTATCATGTTGCCTGAACCCAATGTATGTTAACCTTGTTTATACCTGTATGCCTGATGTTCATGTATTGTTCCATTGCAACCTTCCCGGGTCTCGCCTGAAAATAGGCACTTGGCTGTCTAGTGTGCTTACCCAGTAAACAAAAGCAAATAAATAAATAAAGACTAGTCTGGGCTGACCAACAGGCCTAAGTCTTGGCAAGTCTGGAGAGCCAGACCACTGGACCTCTCGCGGCCTCTCTAGACGAACCGGCTAACAGCCAGTCATCCAGGTCTGGGTACGTCCTGACCCCTTGGCACTGCAGGTGGGCTGCCACCCCTGCCATGCACTTAGTAATGACCCTGAGTGCTGAGGAGAGGCCAAAGGACATGACCTGAAACTGGTACAGAACCCCTTCCACTCGGAACTGGAATTACTGGCAGTGGGTTGACAGACAGTGATGTGGAAAAACACAACCTAGAGGTCCAGGGAGCAGAACCTCACATTCTGTTCCAGGGGCAGGATGATCTGATTCAGAGTGACCATCTGGAACTTGCATTTCTGCATGTACTGGTTCAGATCAGGCAGAAACAGTATGGGGTGCCAGTCCCCCATCTGTTTCAGGACCAGGAAGCACCCAGACCCGTAACCTTATCAGGCCAGGGCATCGGGGACATGAGCTATTGCCCCTTTTGTGAGGAGCTAAGTAATTTCATTCCAAAGGGTGGACAGCATTTCTTGTGACACCCTGGACTTCCAAGGCACATGGAAACAATAAGGTAGGAGAGCCTTGAAATCCAGAGGCAACCCTCTGCCCACCACATCCAACACCAATTTGTCTGTTGTGATAGCGGACCAGTGTGGCAAGAGGTGACACAGCCAACCTTCAATAGGGAGTACAGACAGGGACAGAATGGGTGGAGGGATGATGCCCCCAACCAATCACTGGCAGCTGCAGCCGGAGGGGCAATACTACTCCTGCTTCCTCCTTTCTTAGAGCCCTGGCCCCAGTTCTTGGGCTTGGGGCACCAGTCTTGGTATTGCCCCAGAACAAAAACAAATGCCACAGCACTCCCACCACCATGAGTGCTAGAGCTGGCTAGAGACTGAAGTCAGACTTCATGAGAAACATAAAGAAGGTGCAGCACTCATCACATATAAAAGTAAAATATTTAGCAAGAGCATTAGGTGCAGGTCTGCACTGCATCCCTGCACATATGGCACTACTAAAATAAAAGTGTTCCACTTTTATATCCGGTGAGTGTCCCTCCTTTATTTATTTACTTAATTGTTTATTTATTTATTATTTGTATTGTCCCTGTTGGGGCTGCTGTCAAGGAGGCTGTGGCTAATAGGACCGGGTATTGAAAAGTCTGTTTCTTAGGCTTCTTTTTCACATCCTTCTTGGACAATGCCACAGAATCTAGGGTGGCACTGGATGACTTTTTTTTTTTGTACTTTCTTTTTCTCTCACCGTCTCTCTGGGGAACTCTTTCGGGCATCCACTGCACCTGTGAGCTCTACCTTCCTGCCTGAAGCTCCCCCTCCACTCCCGCACCAGCCAGGCAGACCCCCCGGCTCTGCATCTCCCAAGGTGGGGTTGCCCTATCCACCCAGGATGCTCTACCTATAATCTAATGTACCTGGCTAGGCAGTCAGCCCTGATGGAGACAGGAAAGCCCAGAGATGGAGTGTGGCTCTTCGGGGAGTAGTGCAGTCACCCATCCCCGAGGATCGAGATTTTCTCTTGATTTTTCTCCCCCTGGGAGTGCAGCATGCAATGACGCCTGTGCATGGCTGCCCTGCTGGCATCAGCTGTAATCCCACCCCTTAAGTTTTAGCTGGTGTTCCTACATTACCGCCGATCTCCATCGGGGGGCCACCAGGACACTGAACAACTCCTGGATCCCTCCCAGGGAGAGGAGAGCTGTCCTCCGGCTGCTCCATCCTCTCCCTCCCCTGCCAAACCCCAGCTTCCCGAGTCAATCTCTGAACCCGGGTCACCAGCATGGTGCGAGGTGTGGCATCCAGTGCCTTAACCCTCAGCGCCACTGAGCCAGCTACAGAACTGAACTTCTTGATATGGATAAGATGTCCTTCCACCTCAAGGCCAAATAAGTCAATGCCCAGGAAAGGGACATTGACTGGCTTCTGTTGGGTGTCTGCCATGAACATGGACAGATGCAGCCAGGCCCTGTGATGCAGAGAATGTATCCAAGGCTATCTGGAGCTGGTGTTTAGCCAGCGACTGACCCTGTTCTCTGATGACAGTCACCACCGATTGCTGCTCAGCATGGAGGTGAGGAAGGATATCATTGAAGACCCCCACCAGGGAGTGACTGAAGCTGGCCATCATCAAACCATAATTAGCCTGACAGAGATCCGAAGACACTGCAGCATACACCATTTTTTTTTTTCAGGCCTACCCCCGAGCCCCATCAGCCACGTACTTCTCACCCTGCACTTCAAAGCCCCCTAACTCCCCGAACCCCCGGCTTACCCTCCTAGGGGCGGGCTGCTGGGAGATAAAGGCGGACTTGAAATCAGTGACACAATAGCGGGAACTCATTTGGCGGTGCGGGGAATGGCGTGGGGTGTCATCCATCAGTGGTGAGACTATTTTTACTGATGCTGTGCTCCCAGGGAGGTGGGACATGCAATGATGTCCATGGAAAGAACCCAAAGTCTGTCCCACCTTCCACTAATCCACGTGCTGGTCATGGTAGATCCCCAGGCCTCCACCAGTGGTTCATACTGTGCTGGACACTCACCTCCCCGGGAGGAGAGTCATCCTGTGGATGCTCAGTCCTTCTCTCACCAGTCCATACTCAAACTTGGTATGTCGGCATTGCAAGCAGACACCTTGCTGATGCGCTGGTGAGCCGGCTAAGCATACACCTTTTTAGCAGTGTGGTCAATTTTAAGGGCCTCCTTGTGCAGAGGCTTGTCCACGACTCCCTACTTTCTGGACTTCTGCAATCTGAGAACCCAGAAAGGGACCTTGAAGGGACTGTGTATTTTCAGACCATAGAGGGCAGAGGGTGTCAGGCAGGATGCTGGATATTGCCAAAGTTCCAGGGCCAGTCCAACAGGGAAGACAACCCTTGGGGATTCATACTGGTCCAACATGTCTGTAAGAGGGTACTTCACCCTCTTTTGGACTGACTCATGTGGGAGAGACATGGATTATGAAACTAGGTGGAGAAGAGCCCCAAAGAACACCAGGCCATGCTCAGTAATCAGCTCCTCGACCGAGCCTTGGTCAAGGAGGGAAACTATAGAGAAGGCCATGGAATCATGAGCTAAGTAATCCGAAGACTCCTTAAAAATGCCCTTGACCATTTTTCATCATGGACCTCCTGGGTATTGGCATCTGGGGTGATCCTCAACAAAAAACAGCCTGGCAAGCTGATGGCTGAACGGTCCTCCTTGGTAGGAGTATCCCCCCTTTAGCTGTGGTGGTGGTGGTGACTCCAACCAAAGAGGTGTGGAAGCAGGTATGGGGGGGAACCAGCATGGTGGAGACCAGTGGGGGTGCCAATGGTGATGGCCAGGTGACCAGAGGTCAAGAAGGTACAGCCCTACCCTGCCTGCAAGGGCCCACAGTTGTCAGAGGAACTCCTCATAGCACTGATGCAGCTTGCGATGGCTTCTCTTCTCACCAAAGGATAAGGAGCATCGACAGCGGTGCCTCTCGGTTGAGTAGACTTGAGAGCAAGAACACCTCAACTAAGATCTCAACTGCAACCTCGACCATCGACCAGTCCATCAACAGCGATGGAAGCCTTCAGGCTCATCGTGGTAAACAACGTGCCGGCCCATATTATGGAGCATTGCTGTGGAAGACTCACCTGCCAGTGGAGGCTGTTCCCGCTGAGGACCGGATGGGGACACCACTCAAACCCATGTCCTCCTGGGTGAGGACCAGGAGCACCAGGGTCTCACTGCACAAATCCTCTACCTCATCCAACAACTTGTTGACAGTCTCAAGAAATATCTCAGCGGCCTGCTCAACTAGAGTAGAGGTCAACTGGCTTGATGGGAGAACTGAAGAGCTCTCTACCTGCCCAACCTGCCCCTCAGTTGAGGGGCACTCGACAGCTGTCAATTGGTCAGGCAAACTGAGGGACCAGGAAGACCATGATCACTTGAGGTTTTACAGCCAGCGGCGCTTGTACTTAGCACCACGATGGGCAAGGCTCTCCCCAAGAGGCTGGAGGTCAAGACATATGTCCCAGAATGTTCCAGCAAATGATCCTCTGATGCTGGTCTCAGCTGGAAACAGCACTGAGGCTGTGGAGGTACCCACCGTGGCAGCTGCTACCTCCTCCCAAGGGGCTGCAATTTGCTGAGCCAACCTGGTCACAGCCACGGCCTTGTTGCAGCCCTTAGGGTGGTCCTTCGGATCCCTCTCTGAAGACTAACCCAGAAAGAGATGGATTGCATCTGACTAAGGGGGGAGTCAGTGCATTGGGGCAGAAGTATGACGTCCTTGCAGAATATTTAAACTAGCAAATGGGGAGAGGGGTGTAGCGCCCCATATGTCAAATGGGAAGAACACCCTCAGCTTGTGGTCAAACAGGGATTCAGCATGTTTACAGTTTATTTGCATCACCAGGTAAGAAAAAAGGTCTGTCTCCCCATACGATGCACAGGAGAAATGCCAGACCTCACCCAACAACTAATACACCAAAATCTGGCCAATGGAAAATCATGTACACAATGCTCACAGCCTGGGAAATAAGATCCCAGACCTGCAGGCAATAATGTCAGAGGCTAAACTGGCCATAGTAGCAATTAGTGAGACGTGGTTTACCAGTAACCACACTTGGGAGACTTCAGTACCTGGCTATGTACTGTTCAGAAGAGACTGAGGTGCAAAAAGGGGGGAGGAGGAGTGGCCCTGTATGTCAATGAAAATATCAAAGCTACAGAAATTCAGAATACACATAAGGAGCCAGAAGAACTGTGGGTCACCCTCGAAACAGGAAATGGGACAGCCATATGAACTGGGGTTGTCTACAGGCCCCCAGACCAGGGGGAAGACAGAGACACATTACTGTTAGAAGATATACTAAACATGACAGCTAAAGGGGAGGTTCTGATAATGGCAAACTTCAACATGCCGGATACAGATTGGTTAATACCAGCAGGAACAACTGCAAGAACTAGACACATGGTGGATTCCCTGCAGCGGAAGGGCCTCAAACAACTGGTACAACAATCCACAAGAGACAGGGCTATCCTAGATCTAGTACTAACTAACAGGGAAGGAATCACAGATCTCCAGGTAGAAGGTCACCTGGGGATCAGTGACCATCACATGTTAAGGTTCAATTTGGCCACTACAACTAAATCATCCCATTCCAAGGCAAAAATATGGGACTTCAGAGGAGCTGACTTTGATAAGATGGTCAACAGAGTTAAGCTAGCTCTGGCGAAAAGAAACACAGGTGAGGGTGTACAGGCAAAGTGGGAAAGCATTAAGGATGCAATACTTGAAGCAACATCCCATTGTGTTAGACAGAAAAGGAAGTGCAATGGAAGAAGGAAATCACTTCGGTTCTCAAATACAGTAGCAGAAAAGGTTAGAGCCAAAAGGCTGGCCTTCAGGAAATATAAGGGAACACAGCGGGATGAAGAGAAGGAGGCATACCAAACTGCCCTAAGGGAAGCAGGGAAGGCAGTAAGGCAGGCAAAGTCCCAAACTGAGGAAACACTAGCACAAGCAGTAAAAGAAGGTGACAAGACTTTCTATAGATACATTAGTGAAAGGAGAAAGTCCAGAGGGGGTATTGCTAAGCTCAAAGGAGAAAAGAGGGCATGTTAGGAGGAGGACCCTGTAAAAGCATCTATCCTAAATAGATACTTTTGCTCAGTATTTACTGAAGAGAAGGTAGGGCAGGGCCCACAGCTCAGCACCATGGACACAGGGGGGAGGGAGGTGAGCACTACTCCCTTCACAAAAGAAAGGGTCCTACAAGAGCTCGCTAAACTCAGGGTGGACGAGGCAATGGGACCAGATGGCATACATCCCAGGGTACTAAAGAAGCTAAGGGTGGAACTAGCAGAGCCATTAGCAGAACTGTTTAATGAGTCTCTGAGCACAAGAGAGGTCCCAGAAGAGTGGAGAAGGGCTCATGTGATCCCGCTACACAAGAGTGGTAGCAGGGAGGAGGCAGAGAACTACAGACCAGTTAGTCTTACCTCAGTAGTGGGCAAGATTATGGAGGCACTCCTTAAGGAAAGGATAGTGCAACACCTGGAATCCATAGGGGCACAGGATCCAAGACAGCATAGGTTTACAAAAGGAAGGTCCTGTCAAAATAATCTCATAGATTTCTTTGACTGGGTAACCTGAGTGGTGGACCAAGGGGAAGCAGTTGATATTGCCTACCTTGACTTCAGCATAGCTTTCGACACTGTTCCACATAGAAGATTGATAAACAAGCTGGGTAGGCTTGGGGTGGGTCAGAAGTTGGTCAACTGGGTGGCAAACTGGTTGACGGGCAGAAAAAAGAGAGTGGTGGTAAATGGTATGCAGTCAGAAGAGATGCAGGTCACAAGTGGGGTACCTCAGGGATCAGTCCTGAGGCCAGTCCTCTTCAATATCTTCAGTGACACTGCAGATGGACTAAAGGGTAAGGCTTGTCTGTTTGCAGATGACACCAAGATCTGCAACAGAGTAGATGATCCAGATGGGGTGGGCAGAATGAGAAGAGATCTGGATAAACTAGCAAAGTGGTTGGAAGAGTGGCAACTGGGATTTAACGCAAAGAAGTGCAAGATCATGCACATAGGAAAGAGAAACCCTGAAGCCACCTATACGATGGGAGGGGAGTTGCTGGCAGTCACAAAGGAAGAAAGAGACTTGGGCATCATCATTACCCATGACCTGAAATCATCCAAGCAGACCTCTAAAGCAGTAGGTAAGGCTAGGGGGATGCTAGGGTGTGTATTAGTAGGGGTATCACAAGTCGGAAGAGGGAGGTAATAATCTCTCCTTATAAGACACTGGTTAGGCCCCATCTGGAGTACTGTGTGCAGTACTGGAGGCCACACTTTCACAAGGACATTAACAAAATTGAGGCAGTCCAGAGAAGGGCAACCAAAATGGTGCAGGGACTGCATCAGAAGACATATGAGAACAGATTAACGGAACTCAGTATGTATACCCTAGAGCAAAGGAGGGAGAAAGGTGATATGATTGAAACATTCAAACACCTTAAGGGCATTAACAAGGTGAAAGAGTCTAACATGTTTCAATATAAGAAAAAGAGCAGGACAAGAGGACACAGCATGAGATTAGAGGGAGGCCGATTAAGTGGCAATGTGAGGAAGTTCTTTTTCCCAGAAAGAGTGGTGGATGCATGGAACGGCCTACCTCAGGAAGTGGTGGCTATGAATACAGTGCAGGGCTTCAAACAGGCATGGGATAGGCATAAGGGAGCAATACAGATGAGTATGAATAGATAGGCCACTGACAGCAAAGGACGATGGCACATTTATAAGGTAGAAAAAGGAATGGGCAGACTGGATGGGTCTTGCAGTCCTTATCTGCCGTCAACTTCTATGTTTCTTTGTTTCTATGTAGAGCCGCAACTTTCCATCCTCAAGAGACTCAGGAAGCATGCTTAGGCAAAGCTTTCACCCAGCCACTTTGTGCTGCCCACCCAGGCAGTGCACACGTGTCATACAGGTCAGTGGCCAGCATCTTCTGTTGACGTCAAATACAGAATTTGAAACCTGGCTTCTGTTGCTCCATCAAAGAGCAATTAATGGAGTCAAAGGAACTGAGGAAAACCCAACCAAAAATGAAGAAACTTCAAAGATGGAGTTGACTGATGGTGCACTAGATCCTAATCAAGAACTGCGAAGAAGGTGGCCTGCTCTTCCAACGGAAAGAAAGATCTAACATCACAGGCAGAGTCAGGGAATATACCACCTGGGTGCTGGTAGGAGCTTAAAGACATCCAGCTAATCAGACCATTTCAGTGGAACTGCCACAATGTGGATAGTGAACCATATCCAGTCCCTTTAAAACAACATTTAATTAATTTGTTTATTTTGGGTAGTCTTATTTTCATGGCCTAGTTGAAGGTTTTCAGTGAGTAAAGGCAGCAGCCATTTTTATGATGGAAGGTCAGTTCTGGGTGTAGGTGGACTGTAGATGGTTGATAGCTTTAAATACATTGGGGGTCACTCTCGACAGCTCCCTCTCGTTTACTCAGCACATTGACTATGTTTGCCAAGGCAGTTAACTCTCACATTGGACAGCTATACAGACAAAGACAGCACCTCACTGATGATGCCCTCAAGCTTGCAGTCACTAGCTCTGTCCTATCAATCATTGACTATGGGCCAGTAGTCTATTTGGCAGGCACTAACACGGCCCTAAAGAGAGTCAAATTGGCCCTAAACAAAGCCTGTAGGCTCTTACTAGCAACACGTCGATTAACCCACACATGAGCTCTACATCCATACAGGATGACAATCTACAAAACAGGGTCATCATCGAGGCACAGATCAGGAAGCATAGGAAAAAACAGGAGCAGTTGTAGAATTTGCATAAAGTGTTTATTAGTACTAGCAAACTTGTTCAGTCGGGGTAACCAAATGCTAGGTCTCAGGAAAATCTGGTTGTGCAAGCAGATGGACAAGAGACAGGAAAGGAAAGAACTGAACAGATCCCTGCATTCAAACTCTCCATAACAACTGGAACAGGGTCCTATTCAAACCTGTCACATACACCCCCCTTCTTAAGAGGAAACCTGTTTTATTAAACAGGTTTCCAAAACTTTCTTTTAATTCTCTAGCATTAGCTTCTAACTTTCAGAAATGAAGCACATGTGCAGTATCCTTTTTTCTATAACAGTACAGCAAACAGCAAAGTTTAAACTCATACATTTGTTTTTCAACATTCAGAACCATCAATTCCTGATCCATATCTTGGCAGAAAATCAGCATTGCTATTCTCTTTACCAGATTTGTGTATCACCTTGAATTTAAATGGCTATAGTTCCAGGTACCACCTTGTGATTCTGGAATTTTTATCTTTCATTTGGTTGAGCCAACAGAGAGGACTGAGATCTGTTATAAGTACAAAGTCAGTTCCTAGCAAATAAAAACTTAAGGGACTCCATGGCCCACTTTGCTGCTAAACTTTCTTTTTCAATGGTGGAGTACCTTTTCTCTCTGTTGTGCAACTTCCTACTTATGTACAGAATAGGATGTTCCGTCACATCTATATTTTGACTCAGGAATGCACCTAGGGCTACCTCTGATGCATCTGCTTGTAACAAAAATTGTGCCTCAAAGTCTGGACTTCTTAAACAGGGGCTGAACATAATGCAGCCTTAATGGCTTAAAAAGCTTCATTGCACTCTGGGGTCCATTTCACGTTATTTGGGAACTGTTTCTTTGTGAGCTCAGTGAGGCGAGAAGCTGATTT
The DNA here is from genome assembly GCA_016271365.2 of Neoceratodus forsteri. Classification (NCBI taxonomy): domain Eukaryota; kingdom Metazoa; phylum Chordata; order Ceratodontiformes; family Ceratodontidae; genus Neoceratodus; species Neoceratodus forsteri. The sequence continues at coordinate 732,026,340 of CM057452.1, forward strand.
GGCAAAGCTGGGAACAAATCTCCGATAATAACCAGCCAGCCAGCCCTAAAAATGACCTGACGTGTTTCTTGGTTTTAGGGACAGGGCTGTTAGCTACAACTTCTTAGAAACCTCTGGCTTGACTTCTCCATTTCCCAAAACATAGCCCAAATATCTTGTTTCCTGCATGCCCAATGTACACTCAATAGGATTAATTGTCAGACCTGCATTTTTACTAGCTTGGATAACTGCTTGAAGGGGTTCCAGGTGGCTTTTCCAGTCTGGACTTTACACCACAACATCATCCAGGTATGCAGCACAATAACCAGTGTGAGGTGATAAAATTACATCCATATACCGCTGGAATGTAGCTGGCGAACCATGTAAACCAAATGGCATGATGGTGAACTGATAGAATCCAACAGGAGTGGCAAATGCAGTTTTGTCTCTGGATTCTTTAGTTAAAGGGATTTGCCAGTAACCTTTGGTGAGATCGAGGGTACTGATATACTTGGCACTCCCTAGTCTGTCCACCAAATCATCTATTCTGGGCATAGGATAACTGTCAAATTCTGACACTTGATTAAGTTTCCTAAAATGAAGGCATAGTCTTACACCCCTTTTTTTTGTTTACAGTTACCACTGGAGAATACCAAGCACTCCTCAACTATTTTATGATACCCGATTCTTTCATTTTTTGTGTTTCCTTAACCACGTCAGCTCTTAAACGCTCTGGTAACCTGTATATCTTTTGCCTAATAAGGCGAGTATTCCTTGGCACCATTACGTGATGGACCCCTTTTGCTCAGCCTGGTACTGTGGTAAAAATACTGTTAAATGTCTTTAGCACATTATGAATTTCTGCAGTTTGTTCTGAGGTTAAAGAAACATTCACCTTTACAGCATCAGCAGTAACAGTTTGTTCCAGTCTATCATAAGCTACATCAGTATCTTCTTTATCAGTTTCTGGAAAAACTAGCAAAGCAGCTTTTGGCATTTTTTAAACCCATTTCTTGAGGAAGTTAGCTTGATATATATTAGTAGGATTTTTCCGGTCAGGGGTCTCAATCTCTTAATTAATAGTGCCAGTACGTCTAAGCACTCTATAAGGACCTTGCCACTTCATTAACAGTTTATTTTCTGTTGTGGGTAACAGTAGCAAAACCTTTTTACCTGGCTCAAAAACGTTTCCTTTTACCCCATGGTCATAATATATCTTCTACTGATTTTGGGCAGCTTCCTGATTACTTGGGGCAATTTCAACATATTTTGCCAGCTTCTTTCTCAGGGTACACATATAAGATGTTATAGATTGTTTCTGAGTGGGGTTATCTTCTCACGTTTCTTTTATCACATCCAGTGGCCCCCTTGGCTGCCTACCATACAGCATTTCAAATGGTGAAAACTCTGTTGATGCCTGTGCCACTTCTCTGTAAGCAAAAAGTATGTAAGGCAAGTATTGGTCCCAATCTTTCCCTTCCTCTTTTACAAACCTTTTAGCATGCGTTTTAGGGTTTGGTTAAAATGCTCAACAAGACTGACAGTCAGAGGGTGATAAACATAGAAACACAGACTTTGACAGCAGATAAGGACCACTTGGCCCACCCAGTCTGCCCATTTCCATACCTACTGGATAAGCTGCAGATTTTAGTTAACCAACAGCCTACTTTCTGCCACCCCCGACTATAATTGCCTTATGTCTGTCCCATGCATGTTTGAATTCCTCCACTGTTTTAGACCCCATAGCCTCTCCAGGAAGGTGGTTCCATGCGTTCACCACTCTCTCCATGAAAAAAATGTCCTCACATTACCCCTGAACCGTCCCCCGTCTGTCTTTAAATTGTGCCCCCTTGTTCTTACACATCTCTTTTTCTGAAAGATGCTACCCTCCTGGACTTTGTTGATTCCCTTAAGGTACTTGAACGTTTCTATCATGTCCCCCCTGTCCCTTGTTTAATCAAGGGTATACATATTAAGCTCTCTTAGTCTCTGTTCATATGGTTTATGATGCAGACCCTGCACCATTTTAGTTGCCCTCCTCAGGACTGTGTCCATTCTGTCTATGTCCTTGCGTAGATGAGGTCTCCAAAACTGCACACAGTACTCCAGATGGGGTCTCACCAACTGTCTGTACAGAGGGATAACCACTTCCCTTTTTCTACTTGTGATGCCCCTTCCTATGCATCCCAGTATCCCCCTGGCTCTCCTTACTGACTGCTTACATTGCTTATCCACCTTTAGATCATCTGATATGACTACCCCAGGTCTCTCTCCATTTTTGTTGTTGTTAGTACCTCCCCTGCTATTGTGTACTCTTCTCATGGGTTTTTGTTTCCCAGGTGCATTACTTTGCACTTCTTTGCATTGAATCTAAGTTGCCATATGTCTGACCATTCCTCCAACCTTGCCAAGTCCTTCTCATCCTTTCTACCCCCCTTGTGTATCAACTCTGTTACAGATCTTTGTGTCATCTGCAAAGAGGCATACATTTCCCTTCAGACCCTCTGCAATGTCACCTATAAAGATGTTAAAGAGGATTGGACCTAGTACTGAGCCCTGAGGTACTCCACTAGTGAGCCCCCTTTCTTCGTAATGTGTTCCATTCACTATTACTTTCTGTGTCCTGTTGTACAGCCAGTTTGTTACCCAGGCTACCACCCTGGGACCTACTCCCAGGCTGGCTCACTTGATTATCAATCTTTTGTGTGGGACTATGTCAAATGCCTTGCTAAAGTCTAGGTAGGCCATACCCACAGCCCCTCCCTGGTCTATTACTTTGGTCACCCAGTCAAAGAAATCTATTAGATTTGTCTGACATGACCTTCCTGCTGTAACTCTGTACATTGCCCCTCTTATTGTTATGTACCTTGTTTGAACCTGTATTTTCATTGTATTCTCCCGGGTCATACCTAAAAATAGGCATACAGGGGAGGTTCTTATGGCAGTGATACCTAGTAGTCCGTATAGCACCTTAAGTAATGCAGCACCAAAATTACTACCTGGTCAGTAATAATTTCTTTAGGTATGCCCACTCTGAATATTTTTGCAAGCTCTGCTGCCACTTTTGAAGCTGTGACAGTATGCACTGGAACTGCTTTTAGGTATTGAGCAGCATATTTATTTATTTAGCTTTTGTTGACCAGGTAGGTACACTAGACAATCTGTATGCCTATTTTCAGGTACGACCCGGGAGAGTACAATGAAAATACAGGTTCAAACAAGGTACATAACAACAAGAGGGGCAATGTACAGAGTTACAAAAGAGCAAGATAAACATAGATAGTATATAGTGAGCAGTAATAGGTAAAATATACATATACATACAGAATAAACAGACTAACACATTCAATGGTAATTATATTGCATGAGTGACCCTATTTACCAGAGCCACTTAATTCATAAGCATATGGCGATCAATCACATGCTACCCAGAGATTAAAGGACAGTAGGCAGTATATCAGAAAGGGACCAATTTGGAGACCTGGTTAGGGCGGCTTGGGACACCCACACACCGAGGACAGTTTCAAGTGCTCCTACAGGGAATTCTGGAGACACAGTTGGGAGGAGGAGGAATGTACATGGTCAGGAAGGGAGTTCCATAGCCTCAGAGGACATGTAGCAAAGTCTCTATCCTCCATTAGGGTTCAAGTATATGGAACTTTGAACACCACTGGACCCTGAGACCTGAGGGAGTAGGAGGAGGATACAGCAGGCAGGAGAAGCTGCTCAAGTCCCGGTGGGGTACCAGTTCTGAACACCTTTCCTATGAAGCAGCCCAACCCATATTTCAAGTGACTGGCTGGGGAAAGTCAGCTCAGTTTGTTGTATAATTTACAATGATGGGTGAGACATGGGACAGCCAGGGCAAAGCGACAGATGTTGTTATAGTTCGTGTTCCACTTGGCAAGGTGGACCTTGGAGGTGCCAGTGAACAGAAGAAGGACATAGCTTAGTGAAGGGAGCAGCACACCTCTGGCCAGTGCCAAGCAAGCTGCAGATGTCAAGTTTTTCTTTGCCCTGTAGGTAAGACCCAGTTTGCAGTTTACGGTTCTACAAACATTTAGGATGTGACTCCCCCAGGTCGAGTTGGGGGTCAAGTGTAACCGCAAGGTATTTTATTGAAACTGTGGTTAGGAGGGGAGAGCCAGCCACACCACTGACACATAGAGGGATGGGGAGGCCTTGATCTTGGCTGCTGGCCCAAACAGCATGGCCTGAGTTTTTTTCAGATTGAGGACCAGCTTGTGGGATGTTACCCAGGCTTGAGTATTCTTAAAGGCCTCACTCAGCTGAAGGTTAAGAACCCCAATGTCTCGGGAATGTGCAAGGATGACAAGATCATCTGCATAAAGAGTGACACTACAGTTGGAAGCAGCAGCAGGGAAGATTGTTAACAAATGCAGAAAAGAGAAGAGGCCCTAAAACTGATCCCTGTGGGACACCAGAGGTCACTGGAGTGGGGTCAGAGAGGACCTTGTTGAATTTAGTCTGCTGTGTTCTGTCCTGGAGGTAGTTTCTTAGCCAACTCAAGGCAGGAGGGGGACAGCCCTAAGGACTGCATCTGTGAGCAGAGTAAAGCATGGTCTACGAGGTCAAAGGCCTTGGATAAGTCTAGGAATATAGCCCCAGAGAGTTCACCCTGGTCCAAGGCTGCCCTGATGCTGGAAGAGAGAGAGACAAGGGCAGTGGATGTGCTGTACCCTTTTACGATATCCATGCTGTGCAGGGGACAGCAATTGATGAGTCTGAATATACTCTGTAAGCTGTTCAGCCACAGTTTTCTCTAAGAGTTTACTAATGGCTGACAGGATGGCAATTGGACGATAGTGGTCCAGATCTTTGGGGTTACCTTGCTTCGGAACAGGAACAATCCTTGCTACTTTCCAAATACCAGGGATAACACCAGTGGCAAGGGACAGATTGAAAATAATGTGCCACTGAGATGGCAATGTAGGGAGCACCCAGGTTCAGAAGCTTGGGCTCCATGTTATCAGGACCAGTGCTGTAATGTGGGGAGAGAACAGAGAGAAGTCTCTGCATCTCCTTGATAGACACAGCCCTGAGAGAAAATAATGGGAGAGGGGTGAGCCTCCTGAGGGACAGTGGCCAAGGGGCCTCTAATATCCCCTACAGCAGGGAAAGAGGAGGTAAGTGCGGACAAGTCTGAAAAGTGGGAATTTAAAGCATTAGCAATCGTGAGTGGATTATTACAACTTGATCCTCCAATGATCATATCAGAAACTCCCAAGTTGGAGGAGCCGCTAAGTTTTTTATGTTCCTCCAGAACCTTTGTGGGTCCTTAGCAGAGCTAAGCAGGGCAGATTTACAATATTCACTTTTTGCCGCCCTGATGGCATTTTTGCACTCGTTTCTGAGCTTCCTATACTGTTGGAAGATGGACTGATCCAATATGCTTTTGAAGTGAGCCCAACACTTGTCCCTTGCACGCATAAGGGCTAGGAGGCTCCCATGCAGCCATTTTGTGGCAGTCCCCCTCACTCTCCATCTAATAAGGGGGGCATGTTTGTCCTGCAGGGCGCTGAAAACAGTGAGAAACTGGGAGACAGCTGTGGACGGGTCATGGGCACTGAGCACTTCTGACCAGTCAGTGGTCCTCAGATCATCATGAAAAGACCCCAGATCACATAGTCACACACTGCCAGGGTAAATCTATTGCCCTTTTTACTTTTGTCTAAAGGGGCCAAGCACATCCATGGTAATTCTCTCAAAAGACACATCTATCAAGGATAGGGGCACCTTGTCTTATCTAGTGACTGGGACTTTCTGACACTCAGCACAGGAATTACAATAGGTAGCAATATCATCATGAATTTCAGGTCAGTAAAATCTATACAGCAATCTGGCAAGGGTGCGAGCCCTCCTTGAGTGACCAGCCACAGGATTATCATGTGCTATCTGTAACAACTCTGTTCTATACTTCTGTGGTATAACCAATTGTTCTGTCTGTTCCTGTGTCTGAGGTTTGACCCAAACTCTGTACAGTAACCCATTACATTTTTTAAACATTGGTCCACCCTGCTTTGGTTTCACCCCCAGCTGCTTAAAATAACCCTGGAGAGAAACATCATTAGCTTACTCTGAAAGAAAATCACGATCAGTTATCAGTTTAGTTTCAGCATTTTAATATGTTAACCCCTTATGTCCATCAGTCATTTGTTGTTACAGTTTCTTCAGGCATTGTCTTTCTTTCCTGGATTTCTGGATATTGGAGCTGTGCTCAAATAAGTCTGAATCAAAGTCACTTGAAAGGGAAAGTGTCCCCACCATTTGAGATTTTCTTTGCCTGAGCTCTTGTTACCACTGCTGGTGAAACTGCAGGGTTCAGTTCCTCTGAGATTAACTCAGTAAATCCTGCACAGTCATTTCCAATAATCATGGGTACAGGTAACTTAGGTACTACCCCCACTTTAATTTGGTGCAACACACCCTTAATGGTCAGAGTCACTTGGGTGGTGGGATACTATCAAGTGTCCCTGTGGATGCAGATGACACCAGTACCTGGTCCTTTTGCATACAGTTTTCCCTCAACATGCACTAGGGTTTGTCTGCTTCCCGAATCAATGAGTCCCTTTACAGTCATATCCCCCATCTTCACATCTGTTAAGTACTTGTCCTAATTTGTCAAAGACAAATCTGCTCCAGTGTCACTCTTCTTATGGCAATTTTTTGCAATATGACCTGGCTCATTACAGTGATAGCAAATAACATCTTTGGGCACAGATTTGTTACCCCCACCAGAGTTCTTATCAGGCTTGGAGTTTAATGGGAAAAATAGTGTCTTACCGGTGCTTGGCTGTACCCTTGCTACTGTGACGTCTGTCTGGCCATTTTTGTAGTCTTCGGCCAAAGAAACAGCCTTTTCCCCACTTTCTGGTTGGTGTTCCTTTACCCAAAGCTCACATTTGTAGGCAGGATGTTGATGAATTGCTCTATGGTAAATGTGTCAATGATCTGTAAGACTGTTTTGCCTTCTGGTTGGAGCCATTTTATCAGGAGTTCTCCGAGTCGGGTGAAGGCTTCTCGAGCATTGTCGACTGAGTTGTACTTCAGAGATCGAAATCTCTGCCTGTAGGTCTCTCCTGAGAGGTCATACCTTTTCAGAATTTCGCTTTTCACCAGGTCATAGTTTTCTGACTGTGCAGTGTCCATATTGCTGTAGGCAAGTTGGGCTTTCCCTGTCAGGTAGGGCGCCAGTCTGATTGTTCATTGCTGCTTTGGCCATTGGCAGGCTGTGGCAACTCTTTCAAAAGTTGTCATGTATGCCTCGATATATTCGAGGGACACAACTTTATAAGTTTAATGGCTTTTAAGTTGCTTGTGTTTTGTTGCTCATCTGGATCTGTGCCAGATCCTCTGCCTTTGATGGCTTGCAAGGCATCCAGCCATTGCTGCTCCTGTTGCTGCATCTCTTCTCTGTTTCTCCATCTTTTTTTTGTTGTATAGCCCACCATTTGAAAAAGGCAAAGGGAGCCGAAACCGGGGCCATATGGTGCATGTGTGCATACTCCTGGGGCTCCTGGGAGAAAACCAGGAGGAGAAAATACATTGGTTGGCAGCATGAAGACTGATCCCTGCAGGTGCCGCTCCTGGGCCGGGCAAGGTAAGCACTGGTAATTCCAGGTGACAGGACTGGGGGGGGGGGTCAGTTGGATGAGGGCTGACCAGCACGGAGTACAAACAGCTGTGATAAAAAAATAAAAATAATTGGCTTATTTGGCTCATAGTTGGGGTGACCTGGTGGGGAGTTAATGTATCTCAGAGGTTGTACCACACATACATTAGGCCCACTTTAACCTTTCTCTGGATAGAGGACCCCACTCTATTTTCTATCTTGTCCTTGGATACAAATTCCCAACTAGTAAATTATAGGACACAGGCCCCTAAACCTGGTTCAAGCCCACAGTGGAGTGGTAGCTACTGTAACACCCCAGGTTACCCAGTGGTATTTGTAAGGATGCAGGTTCTGCCCTGATGCCTGTTTCAAAATATTAATGAAATCAGGTTATATGACATGAAAACAGTGCCTGTTTTTGTTACTTGGAAACCTGTTTTTTGTAACTCACAAACCCACTTTCGCAAATCTTAGCAATCACGATAGTGGGTAAAATAACTGTGCATCAAAAAAGTGGCTTGGAGCTGTAGTCAAACTTATGTGGCCAACACAGTGGGATGCAAGACTGAATCTTAAAGTGCTGTTCATGTGGAAAATTAAAGTTTTTTTTAAAATTTTTAATGAAATTAGGTTTTTCAGTATCACGACAACAAAGCCCATTTTCATTACACATAAACTGTTTTTCAAGACTTACAAACCTATTATCATGAGGTACAAATCTTGCTTTCATGGCAGTCTAAAAATGAGAAAAATATAGATGGTGTGGCAGTGATATGTGTAAAGCAAGCAACAGATCTTAGACAATTTGTGTGATGATGCAGCTGCTTCACGAGTTGCCTACAGGGTGACTTGCAAAGTCCATTTCAGGTCTGATGCAGTGTATCTGGTCATGCAAATGCTTACTGAGTGGCCTGCAGGACCATCCAGGAAGTTTGCTACAGGTCTGGTGCAGAGCGTGATCATGCAGCTGCTTTGTGAGTGTCACAAGTCAGAGACAGGTCTAGTACAATGTGGGTGCAATGATGCAGCTGCAAAGCAAGCTACAGGTTCTGCGATGTGTCCAACAATATGGTCCTACGTAAAATAGGGTACTATGGCTGTCCATCTCAAAAACAGAAAATGCATCCCACAAAACTATATTAATGCACAAACTGGGGTTAAGGTAATACCATGTAACAGGTATTTGAAGCCTACCTCCACCCATCCCCTTCCTCCAACCCTGGGAACCCCACCAAACTGCAAACCAAAGCACAACCTAGGTTTCATACTAATGTTTTAACATCATAAATACATAACATAGTATGAGGAAAATAGTTACACCCCACGAGGAGCACTGCGCTCATATGTTGTAAGACATAAGGCCAGAGTATTCAGGCCAGGGATAATGTGTGTGGCATTGCTACTGGTTCGTGAGAGGCCTGCAGGATCACTTATTAAGTCTGCTACAGGTCTGATGCATGCTTCACAATACTTGGAGTCCAGCACAGGTTTCGAGAATGCGTGATGATATAGCTGCTTTGTGCAACATACACACACAGCCAAAGGCCTGTATCCTGTGGCCTGGTGTCTCACAACATACAAGTGTAGTTTTCATCATATGGTGTAACTGCTGTATTCTTTGTACTATGTTATTTGGTTATGATGTTAAAGCGTACAGCAGTGCCCAGTGTCAGATTCCTTCCTGCCTCATCATGTCAGTGAAGAACTGGCAAGATTAGACAGTGTAATTACTTGCTAATTGCTGAATTGCCTTCAATTGCCTAGTGTATCCAGACAGTATAACTAATCCTCACTAAGAGCATCCTGGCAGCAGTGTAAGAAGACCTTGCAATATCCAGGAATTTGACAGTGGACACATCTGTATGTGTGAGTCCTGGGTTGTACGTGGTTTTCAGTTTGGTGGGGTTCATGGGAGTGGTAGATGGAGTGGGAGGAGGAAGAGTTCAAACTACCCTAACATCACGTTTCCTTACTTTTGTTGCTTTAATAATAATTTAAAATGTGTGCATTAAAAATAGGTTACTCACCAGTAATCATAGTTCTAGTAGTGGTACAGTACAGTACACTCCACATACAGTGGACACGGATACCGCAGACAGTCGGGGTAGGCGGACAGCAATTGAAAACCCAAACCATCTCCATAGGCTGCAATAGATGTTTTACCTGCTTATGCAGATTTTATATGCTGGCAAAAGCGGACAGCCGATTGAGGTCATCAGCGCTATCTGAGCCATTCATTGCACCTGGCAGTGATAACTTTTTCACTTAACAGATTTTAAATGTGTGAATGCAAGCTATTAAATGGTGATTACTTAAGCGCTTCTGGTGTTAGCTCCTTAGGTTACCTGCTGCATGATAGGCAGCTTCTTTAAATGAATTAAGAAAGCTTGCTGAATGATTTTAACCACCATCCCCTCCCGTTCAATAAAGACTGAATGTTTTAAATCAAAACCACTCTCCTCGAACTTTAAAAACTCTGAAAAGCGTAAGCACAAGATTAACAACTAGGCTGACAAGCACATCATTTTTAGAAGCAAATCCTATTTTTACTTGGCTTCCCAGAGATAATGAATGCTGTGCCTCTTAAGTTTCACTACTTCCAATAGTACAATACCCTACCACAAAACAAAGTCCTGTACAGAACATACTTTTCTTGAAATGTTCCATGCACTACCTGCAGGGTGCAGTTTGCAGTTGTTAGTGCACTCCATGCCATTTTTTTAACTTGCTTTTGATAAAATCCATTACAGTAACATAATGTAACACGAGTGGCATATTTTTAATCATGTGTTAGGCATCGGCGCCACATGCTGGCAACTGCGGACATTGCTTTCAGTGGGCAAAATGTATGCACAAAACTGTCTGAAGTAAGCGGCTTACACTATATATGGTTTACATACACATGAGGGCAGATTTTACCAAAGAGTTGATTTGTCGGAACATCTTTAGGAAAGGGAAAGGAGAAATTATTTAACTAGGAAGAGCACACTAAGCCAAAATCTGTTTCCAGGTGTGACCTGGGAGCACAAAGAAGTAACTTGCTCAGGGTCACACAGTATGCAAATGGGGTCTGTGAGATTCAAACCCAGGTCTCCAGGTTTGCAGCTTAGTGCCCTAAACAACAGCACTATACTGCCTCCTAATATCTTTAAAGGGAAACAATGGAAAAGACACAGCTTTCCTCAGACACTACAGCAGCTCTCAATTAATGCTTTTAGACAGTAACAACTTTATTTAATGATTTAGAATAGTTACCCACAACTTCCACTTCCTGTTGCTGGCAGCAGCCATTTTATGAGTAGCAGTGAGCTTCCTGAGCTCACTGTATGCTAATATGCCTGTTTGACCTCAGCTACTGGTTGGCAGGACACATTATCATAAAGTGAGCTCAGAAATCTCTCTGCTACTCATGAATGTTGGCTGCCAGCAATAGAAAGTGAAAGTTGAAGGCCACTGTTTAAATCGCTAAAAAATCAATTAGAGTAATTAAAAAAAAATGTTACTGTCTGAAAGCACTAATCAGGAATTTTGTAGTGCCTGGGTAAAGCTGTGCTTTTTCCAGGGTTTTCTTTTAAGCAATGCTCCCCCCACCACACTGGCAGTATATCCCTCGGCTCCACACCCTTAATGTCAGATCTTGCATGCAGGAAGCAGGGATCCATGTCAGGGGAGACTGGGTAGGTGGTGTGGATGTAAACCTTACACCACTCCTAGAAAGTGCAGTTACACAAAGACTATGCTGTAACAGTAGATCTTCTAGGAATGTCTCTTGCAGTAAGTCATTACTTCTGGGAGTTCCCGATAGGTGGTACTCCAGCACAGAAGTTTCTTCCAGCAGTCTCTATACCAGGGACCACCCATACTACCTCACTTCCTGGGCTGTACCTATAAAAGTGGGTGGTCCCTGGTAAGTTCCGTTCCCCTCCGGTCTCAGCTCGGAAGTGAGGGACCGAGGAGAACCAAGGTACCGAAGCTTCCCAACCTTACATAGTTCTTGCTATTACATAAGGCAGGAGGATGGAGGGAGGGAAACTACTTACTGCAAGAGACATTCATAGAAGATCTACTGTTACAGCAAAAGTCTTTGTATAACTGCACTATTTTCCACGGAATGGTCTCTTGCAGTAAGACATTACTTCTGGGAGATTCCCAAGCAGTTATATGGCAGTGGGTGGCCACAGATGACATTCTACAGTAGGTAAAATGTGGTCATGGGACCAATGAATGCTAAATAGTATAGCAGTGGAATAAAGGAATACATGATTCACTGTATTAAGCACTTTAAAAAGAACTAGAAGGAATACGTCAATACCACTGGGCAATTATGGAGCTTCAGTGATCAGCAGCGAAAGCACAATCTGAAGGAAAGACAACTTGTTACGAATTGTAACAGTAGCTCGAGTAACACAGTGTTATTCTTTAGAGGCACTACAAAGTAGCAAGTGAAGTCCCCCCGCCTAGCCAGTAATGAACGTATCCATTTGACAAAAAGAAGGATACTGAAGTAACAGATAATGTAGCAAATGAAACAATGTATCTATTGCCAAACAAAACGAAGCAGTGGTTAAAAACATATAGATCATGGTTTGTGATGTAATACCTTGGCAATCCACTACAGACAAGAAGCAGTACACAAGTGAAAGCAATATGCAAATAGTTTGCAATTTGTAGTTGTCCCAGCTTGTATTTGATAAGGTTTTTCCTGGCACAGGGTTTTTGATATTTTCAAGATTGTTCTATGTTGTAACTGTGACAGAAGATCATGAGTTACTAAAGATTGTACATTTAAACTCCACATATACTGTTAATTATGCTGCAACAATATTTCTGTAGAAGTGAACAGTTACATACTGTTACCGTCTATTCTGATCTACTGCTTTCTAAGCAACTGTGGGTGCAATGCATTGTGGATGACTGAATAACATTATCTGGCCTAGCCTTGTCTTGGTGAATACACAGTGGTAAAGATGAGCATGCAGCTTCTATAACCGAAAGCAAAAATAACAGACACTGAGATAAACAAAGCATAATCAAAGAGAGATGATACTTCTATGGGTGAAAAGAAAAATAAATTCACAGAAACAAAAAGAAATCAAAGAAACAGACTAACAATACTAGTCAAAACAAGTATTTGAAAGGTGAAAGCAGTAAACATTATGTTGTTCTATGTCCTGCTGAGTTAGATAGTTTAGAGGGAAAAAAGTGAAAATAATATTCCGCAAAATAGTAGTTGTTCAATAAAGTGTTTTTCAGAGTGGCTTAATTCAGTACATTTGGAGAAACAGTGCTTGTGCTACTAGGATTGTCAGATAGCCACCTATTGGCCTGCAAAGGAACTGCAGGAAGAAAACTAAAATGTACCATAGCACACTCCCATCATGCAGTGCAGCCCATATCTTCTAATACACAGAGAGGAAAATCAAAACACCTAGAATAGAAAGTGAATTGCAAGTTTTTGAAAAGTTGTAAAATATGTTTTGATGTTAGAAAGCTTAAAGCTTGTAATGAAAGTTATTTTAACAAAAGTGAAATAGCAGCCACGATATTTCCAATAGGTGTGTTCCAATTGTTTTGAAGTACATGTACATCATGTTTCACAGCTCAACATACAGTGTTCTGAAAGTGAATCAGTGTGATTGTACTCATTTATTCAAAGACTACTAGTCATACACTCATTGCCATGTTACTAGCGGATTAAGCCACTCAAAAGGATGGGTCTACAGTGGAATTAATCCATGGTTGGTTGGTTGGACCCACTCAGCCTTCGGCCTCGTGGGCCAACCCCCCCCCCCCAACCATGGATTAATTCCACAGTAGACCCATCCTTTCTCATGGCTTAATCCTTACATAATCTCTGTATATTTACTCACCCATTTTGATATGATCTTTGTTCATAATCAAGTGAAAGCTGCAAATAGCAGTGGAAGAGAGAAGAATATAGTCCATAGTAGGACTGATTGTGTCTCAGCATGCGAGTTAATAGTGGATGGACCTGTCCGAGGGAGGGACAGAATGTCCGGTGTACAACAGGTCAAGAGGCATCTTGATGGAATGGTCGTGATGGTCTATAAACAGTGATACCTGAGAAATAGGCTAGATGTATCGAGCCAATGTGAGAAAGGCCTCAGTCTTATTTGTAGCCCCAAAAGGTCCCCGAGGCCAAGAAGAGGAGACTGGGGCAGAGTCTGGAGTCTTTAATGAGGGGCAGAAGCCCTGGGGTGGAGGGTGGCCACGGGTCAGCTTCACCGGGGTCCTTGTTACTTGTTCTCTGCCCTTAAAGGTATCATGTGGGGTATAATTAGTTCCAGTTTTGTATGAATAATTATACTGAGGGTGTGGTTTTTGGTACATGTATTGTACTGTTTTCAGTTGTCTGTCTGAGGCTTGTAGGTTCTTCAGTAACATTTGAGCCCCTGGGCCAATAAGATGGTCACCTGAAAAGGGGGCATTAGCCACTTTGTGTTGAATACCTGGAGCTAGCCCTGAGAGACAGAGCCATGCTTGGCGGTATATAAGAATACAGACTGCAGAGGCTCGAGTCGAAGCATCGGCAAGATCATACCCTGATCTTAGTAGATGTCAAAACAGTGAAGTAATGGTATTATTTATTGATGCAAGTTGTTCTCTTTCAGGGGATTCAGGTAGTCTGTTCATAACATCTTCAGTAGAGGTGCTTACCGTACACAGGTATTGCAGGATGTGTCCCATATAGTTAAGTATTCTGATATTTAGTGTGTTTAGAGCAAACACACTCTTCCCCATATGATCAAAACATTGGAGGTATTGTGTTTGAATGTTTAGGCTTGCCGGTGCTGTTGTGGGCAGCCGCAATAACCACAGAATCTGCTGCTGGCGTATTCGTTAAATACTGATAATCAGGAGGAGCCTGATACAGCTTGTGGGCCTTTCTAGGTAATTCCTGCGCTGCTATGGGTTGACTCCAAGCTTCAGTAATAGCATTTCTGAACGTAGGTATAAAAGGAAGGATAGCCCGGACAGGGTCCTCTGGTAGGCCCAGATTTTCAGCCATAACTTTACTTAATCTGTCCTGTCCTGTTCCGTTGTGGTAAACCCCGTTGTTTTTTGTATTTGTAGCATCAGTTCGGGGAACGAGGGGTCACCTGGTAGAGAAATGACCTTTCGTGGTTGTAATAGCCCTTCATCCAAGTAAGAGGGAACCTCCAAAGGGGATTCATATCCTCTTGTGTCAGGGAAACCATCATAGGTCCTAATAAGGTCCAGAGTTGTATGATGATCTGAAAAATATTCTTCTGAATATTTTGGTGGCGGCAGGACTGGGAAGCGCTCCAGCTCCGTGTGTGCCTGTTTCGATGGAGATGAAGATATCATTTGTGTTTGAGGGTTATGTCCCAGAGTGAGACTATGGTCAAAACCCATAGAATCCAGAACTCTATTTACTATTTCTTCAATATTTGGAACTTGTGACGATGGAATTGTCATGTAAGCAGGTTCCGAGTCCAGTGTACGTGGGAAGGGGGATTAATTTGCACCTCCCAGTAGAATGATCCAGTGTTTCTTTGGCATCTTTGTTCATTTCCAATGGGGTTGTGAGCCCGAGGTAGGAACAACGAGGCTGGAGGACCTCTGTGTTCAGAAGCATATAGTTCTTTATTTTGTAGAAATGCAGCTCGATAAGCATCTTTCGATAAATGTTTTTGAGAATATTCTTGTTTTTTCATGGTCGAATTGCCATAAGGATCATCCATAATGGTACTATATGCAGGCAAGGGTGTTGTTCTATACAGCAGGGATCATCTTGACGATGGAGGCATCAGTCCGATCGACGGGAGAGGCACAGAATCATGCCTCGTTGAAGATGTACTGTGTCTTACAGGTGAAGGGTCAGTAACAGCATGCTCCATCGACGGTGGAATATACTACACAGATGGTGAGGAAGGCAGGGCATGTGTTGTCGACGGTGGGAGGTGCTCTGTAGAAGATGGGAGAGTGAAGACATGCTCCATCAATGATGGAAATGCTGTCGTTGATGATGGGAGAGTGAATGCATGGCCCATCAATGGTGGCAGACCTCTTGTCGAAGGGGGAGCACAGGGAGCATGTCCCGTCGATGGGTAAGGCAGCCCATCGATGAGGAAGCATGTAGGATGTGCTCTGTCAATAAAGGAGGCATTCTCATTGATGATGCTGTTTTGTAAAGCCCTCCCGTTGATGGGGGGGGGGTTATGCCCCGTCGATGGGGAAGGCAGCAGAGCCTCTGTTGTCGATGGTGCAGGAGGTCTGGTCAATGGGAGAGCTGAGGAATGATGCCCATCGATGAGGAATGGTCCTTTTTGATGGTGTAGAGCCTGCCATTGACAGGGGTGAAGCACCCGTCAACGATTAATATCTTCTAGATGATCCATGTTTTGGAGGCACAACCGTTGAAAGGCAGTCAGGCAGGACTTTAGGTGAAGGGGTTCCCTTTCTAGTGTTATCTCTTGAAGAGGACTCTAAGTTTTTTGAGCCCTTCGGTTGAGCACCCTGTGTGTGTGTGTGACAGGGAATCATCCATTGTAGGTATATGGTGTCTGTATGAAGTCCAGGCACACAGGCTATGGGTTCAATCCATGTCGTAGACTGCTACTAGAAGAGTAGCTGCCAGAGCTGAAGCTGGCAGGAAAATGAATGGAGCTTACCAGGGACCACCCACTTTTATAGGTATAGCCCAGGAAGTGAGATAGTGTGGGTGGTCCCTGGAATAGAGACTGCTGGAAGAAACTTCTGTGCTGGAGCGCCACCTATCGGGGAACTCCCAGAAGTAATGACTTACTACAAGAGACCATTCCATGGAAGATCTGTGGTTACAGGTGAGGAACCTATTTTTCTAGGGGTGTGGAAATGATTCATTTATCCACATGATGGCAGACTTCCAGCAGTTCTGTGAGGAGAGGGAGCAAGGCGCATACCCCTATTTGGCTAACAGGGATTGGAGAAATGAGATTCAAATGCTGCATCCCAACAAGACTCTGGGTCGATGCTGCAATGGAAGAGGAAGGTGTGTGCTGACTTCCAGGTAGCCACCCCACAGATCTCCTGGATAGGGATGTCCCTGGTATGTCTGGTGGAATGAGCCTTGAGCCCTCTACAAGGCTCTCTACCAGACAACCTAGAGCAGAGGTTGATGCAGGACTTGATCTACCAGCCAATAATCTGCTTAGCTGCTGGTCTGCCAGGCACGGCTTCCACTTATGTGACAAAGAGCTGCCGAGCCTCACCTCAAACTCCAGCAGTGTGCACCACATAATAGGAGAGCACCTGCAGCATATCCAAAGTATGGAGCCTGTAGTTGGCCTCTGAAGATGGGTTTGTAAAGTAAACTGGGAGGTTCATCACCTGGTTATGGTGGATTTGTGTGACAACCTTTGAGAGGAACTTCAGGTAGGGGTGAAGGACTACCTTTTCACTGCAGATGACCAGATATTGACAGCCACCAAGAAGGACATCTTCCACAAGAGGTGAGACATCTCACACCTGTGCATACGCTCAAAAGGCTTGTCCATGAGCACTGTCAGTACCAGCATCAAGTCACAAAGTGGTGGAGGTCCACACAAGGCCTTTAAAGAAGCATCCAACCACCTTCTCCTACACCACTGTCAGCATACCAGCCCATGCCTGATATGCAGAGATGAGTGTCAGGTGCATCTTTAGGGTTATCACTTACAGTCCCAGCTGGGATAGGGACCAGAGGCACTCAAGGATACTAATCACAGGGCAGGCAAGAGGATCAAGCATCTTGCCCTGACACCAAATGGAAAATCTTGTCCATTTAAAGGTGTAGCACTGGCAAAGTCAAATCTATTTTGGAGGCCTCCACAACGTGGAACACAATCTCTGAAAGAACCAAAGCCTGGAACTCTAGCCACTCAGGAACCAGGCGAGATGTGCAGGGACTGAAGGTCCAGGGGTTGGACCTTCCTCTATCGTCTGGCCAGCAGATCCAGGTGAAGAGACAACTGCCATGGAGGTCTGTTGCTGAGGCTGAAGAGATCCAGGTCACAGAGCTGACGTGGCCAGTCCAGAGCTATTAGGATCATCCATGCCTTATCCTCTGGAGTCTTTAACACCACCTTGTGGATCAGGAAAAACAGAGGAAAGGCATACAGAAGGCCTGGGATCCAGGGCCTCATGAAGATGTCCCTCACCAGTGTCCCATACTGTGGTGGATGGGCACAGAACAGTGTCGGTTTGGTGTTCTCCCAGGAGGCAAACAGATCCACCAGAGGTATGCCCCACAGGGAGAACAGGTGGCTCACCACCTCATGATAAAGGGACCACTCGTGTGACATCTTGCCCACCTGGCATCTGCCAGCTATTTGTCTCCTCCGGCGACATGGATTGCCAGGAGATCTGCACCCAGGCTGCACGAGGGTCCAGGTGTGGAGGGCCTCCCAACAAAAGGGAAGGGAGTGTGAGCAGCCCTGCCAGTTCAGACAGAACATAGTTGTAGTGTTGTCTGTCTGGACTTGTATGTCCTGACCCCTGACTACAGCAGCAAATTCTGTCAGAGCTATCCACACTGCATGGAGCTCCAGCAGGTTGATGTGGTGACGGAACTCCCTAAGTGACCAAGCCCATGTGTCCTGTGGTCTCCCAGGTATGCTCCCCACCCTAGCAGAGATGTGTCCATTGTAAGAGTGATGTTTGGTTCTGTGCAACCTAATGGGACTACTTCCTCCCAGATGTTCTGGGATCAAGCACCACTGCATGGCCCTCACATCAACTGGGTGACTGTGACTGGCTGGTCCAAGTGACCCAGGTGCTGGGACTACTGATGGCCCAACCCCCACTACAAGTGCTGCATCTGCCAATGAGCCCATCAGATCATGCTGGTGCTGGATGCCATGTACCCCAGCAGCTTCAGGAGCAAGCACCCAACCTGAAATGATGGAGAAATGGAGGTAAAGTCCGATGCCGTCCCGCAGGGAGTTTAGCTCTACCCTGATGAATTGAATCACCTGCAAGAGGATCTGTTTGGACATGGCTGGGCTGACCAAGAGGCCCAAGTCTCTGCAGGTCTGGAGGGCCAGATTGCTGGACTGCTCCATAGCCTCTTTGGACTGCCTAGCTATCAGCCAGTCATCCAGGTAGGGATAAACCCTGATGCTCTTGCACCACAGGAAGGTTGCTACCACTGCCATGTAGAATTGGTGAATTATGGTTGTATAATAAGTGAACTGCTATAGGCTAAATGCAGTTTCAATATTCCATTCCATTTACTGGGCAGTTTTGTAGTGCACGTGATTTATCCTGTCTCTACTGTAATTTAATGTTTTTCTCCTTTCTTTTTTAATTGTATATTTTTGGTTAATATAACACTCTTTTAAATTGTAATGACTAAAATGGTCAATCAATAAACTTTATAACTACTACTACCACCACCACCCTGGGTGTGGATGAGAGGCTGAAGGGCAAGACCCAGAACTGATAAAGCACCCCTTCTGCATAGAACCGGAGGTACCGCCAGTGGGATGGATGGACTGCGATGTGGAAGAATGCATCCTGAAGGTTCAGGGAGTAGAACCACATGCCCTGCTCCAGTGATGGTATGATCTAGGTCAGAGTGACGATCTGGAGCTTGTGCTTCTGTGAGCCTCCCATCTGTTTTGGGACCAGGATGTACCTGGACATGTACCCCTGACTTGCTAGGGTGTCTGGGACATGGACAATTGCTCCTTTTATTTATTTATTGAAATATTTCACCAGGAAGGCACACTGAGCAACAAGTTGCTCATCTCCTGGTGCGACCTGGGGGTAGGGGAACATAAGGATAGTATACAGAGATTTGGTACACAGTATATACAATTTGATTTCATTCAATAAACTGAGAAGACTATGCAGAAGTACTGAAAAGGAGGAATGCTAACAAGTATGAACTAGATGGGTACAATGCTAACAGTCGAACTAGATAGATGCGATAGCACAAATATCTTTGGCAAACACTTGGTGGGTCATAGCTTTATAGTTAGAAAATGGTTGGATAGAATACATGGAGGCTGAACTAGGGCAAGACTGTGAGGAGAGACACAGATAGAACAAAATTTGCAAGGTGTAACAAAAGTTCAAGGTTGACTATAAGTATATTAGAGATTAGAGGTTAGCCAATAACTATGGCTGGGGGGGGAGGTGGGTGTGTGGCATAAAGGCAGAGAGCAGGGTGGTGGAAAGGGGGGATTTGGAGGAGGGGAAGACAAGGGGTGGAGGAGAAGGGTCTGCCAGGGCCTGACCCCTCCAGAATGTTGGCAACCCTGCCTGTACCAGGCAGAGGTCAAGCATGAACAGAAGGGAAGCAGGTTGTAGGCAGTGGGAGTTAGAGCACATCAGGAAGGAAGAGAAGGGTCTGCCAGGGCCTGGCCCCTCCAGTATGCTGTGGACCCTGCCTGCACAAGGCAGAGGTACAACATGACAAGAGGGAAGCAGGTTGTAGGCAGCAGAGGTACAGCACAACAGGAGGGAAGTAGGCAGCGATGGGGAGTAAGCTTCAGAAGGACCAAGAGAGAGGGAGGTGGGAGAGAAGAGGGGCCAAGACCCAGACCTTTCAGGAAAGAATGGGGTGGGAGTAGGAGGTGAAAAGGGTGTTTGTCTAGGTTCTGGACCTCTCCAGGATGCAGAGAACCTCAAGCGGTACCATTTCTTCTTCTACCAGTGGGATGAAGAAGTGCTCAAGGCTGAGCGGTGCCAGGTTCTCGACGATGATCGAGAATAGGCTCGCTTCTTTTTCTGATTTTGGGAGGACCACCCTTCCTCCCAAGCACTGGACTGCCTGTAGTCAGGTCCCCCTCCATAGAAGACAGCAGACTGGACTCAGCCAGCTGGAAACACAGCTTTCATGTGAAGTCTCCCTATCGTCACCGACCCCGTTCATGGTCAACTCTGTCGAAGGTGGGCTGAGAGGACTTCTGTGTTCTTTTGTTGAAAAAACTTTTTTTTTTCTTAAATAATAAAATAAATAATACTACAAATCAAAACTGAACAACTAAAGCTGCTGTCGTATAGATGTGAAGATTTGACTCCCAGCAGGCAAGCAATGTCATCACTGAAGCGCACTCGACAATGGGAAAAAAGGAACTGAGGTGGCTGGAGGGTTGACACCGAGGTAGCCTATGTGGCATGAGCTGGTCTCACAGCGCTGCTCTGCATGGCTCTACCTTGGTGCTGGCCTGACTGAAGATTTTTGGCTCCTGCTCAGTCCTAGCACCTCCGGCGTAGTCCCATTAGTGTGAATGAGTGGTGGAGACTTTATGTCCAGGAAGATCAAGGTACTGTATGGCTTTGGTGTCTGGCAACTCCACTTCCAGTGATGCAGTGTGTAGACTGCCTTTGCCTCCCCGTAAGTGCCTCTCTTATTACTGCTGCAGTCTGTATCAGTAGATCTTGCCTTCCATGAAAGTGCAGAAGGGAACTGTATTTGGCAATCAATAAGGTAATTATCCTCTTTCGATGCTATTTAACAAATGACCATTTGTGATTACGATGCTGCCCCTGACAGAAACTGAAAAAAGAACAAGCTTATAATTTAAAAAAAATGATGTTTTTAGACATTTGGGGAAACAGCACAGCTAGTTGCAAGGTTTGAAAAACTGGCCATTGGGTGTATGTGTGTCAGCGTGTATGGCTGCAAGCGAAACACGAGAACAGCGAGTCTCTGAATGGAAGCCATGAGACGTAGCAATAGGATTTTGAAAGATAGCTAATTTAGAAAAGAAATTGTGAGAATTAATGAAAAAAATAGTAAGAGACTGTGAGTGAGATGTTATTCACTCAGGAATGCCAGCAACTGAGAAAAAGATCATTCTTAGAGTAGTAAATTTAAAGAATTTAAAGATGGTGTCTGTCAGGTTTTTTTTTTTCATTTCATTTGGTGTGTACTAATATGTCATGGTTTGTAATGATTTTTTGGGGAAAGGGGAAATTAAATCAGCCATCTGACTACGCTCTGATAGGAAGTTAAAGCACAGTCAGGAGACATCTCTCAATCAAAGAAATTTTGCAATTTTTTCCTGCAGCATTTTAAATCAATCTCTGAGTCCTTCAAAAATATCCCCATGTCCTTTCCTCGATTACTTATGAATGACTGCAGTCCTCCTCTAACATGGCTACTTTATAGGCAGGAAGCTCACCATGTTCGGTGGCAAAGTTAGACTCTTGGTTGCTTACAGGAGCCCTGACTAGACATACTGGCCGGGATATTCAGACTGTGCCAGGCAGTGGTGCAAGCCTGGGAGTAGAGCAACTGTGATGTGCAGGGGCCAGGTCCAGGTGATATTTAACGATGCTGTGCCATGGTGCAGCACCATTGAATATGGCACAGGCAGTGCAAAAACTGCACATGGCGCAGCAGCACTGCGCTGGTGCAAGTCACTGATAGGGAGCACGGGGATGCACCAGCACAAGTGCAGTTGCGCAAGGCGCATTACCTGAAATATTCAGCAGGGGGCATGGAAATGAGGCCATAATACATGCAAGGCACAAATGGGGCCATTTGCATGTCATAATAACTTCTTTCATGCTCTTGTGCAGGGCAGGCCGGCAACTTGCGCCTGGCACCCTGCACAGCATGACGTGTGCTGTGGGGATCCATAGAAACATAGAAGTTGATGGCAGATAAGGACCGCAAGGCCCATCCAGTCTGCCCATTTCTTTTTCTACCTTATAAATGTGCCATCGGCCTTTGCTCTGTCAGTGGCCTATCTATTCATACTCATTTGTATTGCTCCCTTATGCCTATCCCATGCCTGTTTGGAGCCCTGCACTGTATTCATAGCCACCACTTCTTGAGGAAAGCCATTCCATGCATCCACCACCCTTTCTGTGAAAAAGAATTTCACATTCCCCTTAATCGGCCCCCTCTAATCTCATGCTGTGTCCTCTTGTCCTGCTATTTTCTTATATTTAAACATGTTAGACTCTTTCACCTTGTTAATGCCCTTAAGGTGTTTGAATGCCTCAATCATATCACCTCTCTCCTCCTTTGCTCAAGGGTATACATATTGAGCTCTGTTAATCTGTCCTCATCGTCTTCTGATGCAGTCCCTGCACCATTTTTGTTGCCCTTCTCTGGACTGCCTCAATTTGGTTAATGTCCTGTGAAGGTGTGGCCTCAATACTGCATGCAGTACTCCAGATGGGGCCCTAACCAGTGTCTTGTAAAGAGGGATTATTACCTCCCTCTCACGACTTGTGATACCCCTACTAATACACCCTAACATCCCCCTAGCCTTACCTACTGCTTTAGAGGTCTGCTTGGATGATTTCAGGTTATCAGTGATGATGATGCCCAAGTCTCTTTCTTCCTTTGTGACTGCTAGCAACTGCCCTCCCAGCCTATAGGTGGCTTCAGGGTTTCTCTTCCCTATGTGCATGATCTTGCACTTCTTTGCATTAAATCCCAGTTGCCATTCTTCTGACCATTTTGCTAGTTTATCCAGATCTCTTCTCATTCTGCCCACCCCATCTGGATCATCTACTCTGTTGCAGATCTTGGTGTCATCTGCAAACAGACAAGCCTTACCCTCTAGTCTATCAGCAAGGTCACTAATGAAGATGTTGAAGAGGACTGGCCCCAGGACTGATCCCTGAGGTACCCCACTTGTGACTTGCATCTCTTCTGACTGTATATCATTTACCACCACTCTCTGTTTTCTGCCCGTCAACCAGTTTGCCACCCAGTTGACCAACTTCTGACCACCCGAGCCTATCCAGCTTATTTATCAATCTTCTATGTGAACAGCGGCCAAAAGCTTTGCTAAAGTCAAGGTAGGTGACATCAACTGCTCCCTTGGTCCACCACTCCGGTTACCCAGTCAAAGAAATCTATGAGATTAGTTTGACAGGACCTTCCTTTGTAAACCCATGCTGTCTTGGATCCTGTGCTCCTATGGTTCCAGGTGTTGCACTATCCTTTCCTTAAGGAGTGCCTCCATAATCTTGTCCACTACTGAGGTAAGACTGACTGGTCTGAGTTCCCTACCTTCTGTTGCTACCACTCTTGTGGGCGGGATCACATGAGCCCTTCTCCAGTCTTCTGGGACCTCTCCTGTGCTCAGAGACTCACTAAACAGTTCTGCTAATGGCTCTGCTAGTTCCACCTTTAGCTCCTTAAGTACCCTGGGATGTATGCCATCAGGTCCCATTGCCTTATCTACCCTGGGCTTAGCAAGCTCTTGTAGGACCCTTTCTTTGTGAAGGGAGTAGTGCTCACCTCCCTCCCCACTGTGTCCATGATGCTGAGCTGTGGGCCCTACCCACCTTCTCTTCAGTAAATACTGAGCAAAGTATCTATTTAGGATAGATGCCTTTACAGGGTCCTCCTCCTCACATGCTCCCTTTTCTCATTAAGCCATATCCCCTCTGGACTTCCTCCTTTCACCAATGTATCTATAGAAAGTCTTGTCACCTTCTTTTTACTGTTCGGTACTAGTGTTTCCTCAGTTTGGGACTTTGCCTGCCTTACTGCCTTCCCTGCTTCCCTTAGGGCAGTTTGGTATGCCTCCTATCTTCATCCCGCTGTGTTCCTTATATTTCCTGAAGGCCAGCCTTTTGGCTCTGACCTTTCTGCTACTGTATTTGAGAACCAAAGTGGTTTCTTCTTCTTTTGCACTTCCTTTTCTGTCTAACACAATGGGATGTTGCTTCAAGTAGTGCATCCTTAATGCTTGCCCACTTTGCCTGTACCCCTCACCTGTGTTTCTTTTTGCCAGGGCTAGCTTAACTCTGTTGGCCATCTTATCAAAGTCAACTCTCTGAAGTCCCATATTTTCGCCTTGGAATGGGATGATTTAGATGTAGTAGCCAAATTGAACCATACCATGTGATGGTCACTGGCCCCCAGGTGACCTTCTACCTGGAGATCTGTGATCCCTTCCCTGTTAGTCAGTACTAGATCTAGGATAGTCCTGTCTCTTGTGGGTTGCTGTACCAGTTGTTTGAGGCCCTCTCCCTGCAGGGAATCCACTATATGTCTAGTTCTGGCAGATGTTCCTGCTGGTATTGACCAATCTGTATCCGGCATGTTGAAGTCTCCCATTATCAGAACCTCCCCTTTAGCTGTCATGTTGATCCCAGGGCATTCCCCGCCCCATAGCCGTGATCGCGCAGTATATGTTAATACAGTAAACCCTGGTAGTCTAGTGGCACCCCCAGTCCCCGATACGCTGACGAGTTTGAAACAAGCCCATCCCTGGTGGTCTAGTGGTCCCCCTCCCACCAGAGTCCCCAAAAAATGCAATTTGAGGTCCCTGGTGGTCTAGTGGAAACCCCCCCACCCATTGCCGCGATCGTAGTGAAAACCCATATCATAATACCCTGGTGATCCAGTGGCACCCCACCCAGAACCCCATGCCCATCCACGCCCCCATCAGCGGGTGGCTGCATCCCTGTCCGCACATGTCCAGCCACCCACTGAATGACAGGTACAGTATGGGCTGTAAGCCCATTGGTTCCCAGTGTGGACCAATGGGCTTGCAGGGCATACTGTACTAGACTGTCTAGTACAGAATGCACTGCAAGCCCATTGGTCCACACTGGGGACCACGGCTTATTAGTACACCGCACCTGCCATTCAGCGGGTGGCCAGGTGTGTGCGGGTGGGGATGGGGGGCGGGGGGCATGGGGTTCTGTGTGTGGTGGGTGGGAGGGCTCCACTGGATCACCAGGGCAGTATGACATGGGCTTTCACCATGATCATGGCAACGGGTGGGGGGGTTCCACTAGACCACCAGGGACCTCATATTGCCATTTTTCAGGGAATCTGGGACTTGAGTGGGAGAGGGAACCACTAGACCACCAAGGATGGGCTTGTTTCATAAACGTCGGGGTATCGGGGATGGAGGGGGGCCACTAGACTACCAGGGATATCTTTGCTATTATATACTCATGATCGTGACTACGGACGGGGGGGGGTCCACTAAACCACCAGGGTTGCATGTGTTTGCAGATGGTGTTCTGGTCGGGCGGGTGGCCACCCTCAGCTGGGCTGTTGTGCTGCACCCTGCAATACAGCATCCCACCTATGGGTGGCCAGGAGTTGCTCCTACTCTGCAGGGGCTCAACTTTGAGCTCCCCTATGCGGCGCAGTGCAGGGGTGCGCCAGCATATGCGCCGCACATCTCGGGCTGAATATCGGGATGTGCTGCCTATGCATGGGCACGCCTCAGGATTTGTGCTGCACCAGGCAGTCTTCTCAATATCCTGCCAGGGTGCAATGCGGGATTGCACCGGCGCAACCCCTTTTAATAGTCGGCCCACTGTATGCTCATGTAATCCTTCCAAGTTGAACCTGAAAATGAGCCTGAGTTCTGGGTATTTTTCCCCAGTTACCTTCTAAATGAAAAATAAATAAAATACTAACCATCATATCAGCTGTAAAAAACTGAAAACAAAGAGTGCACAAATGATCATGGGATGTGATATTTGCAAGAAAAGGGTTTAAATCTCTTTGAAATGTCACACCTATTTGCGGCTACACGTTATCTTCTCTTAATGCAGCAGTATTTGTTAGTAACCATATACATTTTTCAGTAATAAGGTTTGACTGACAAAAATATCAATATATTTCTTTTCCTTTCATTCCTGAGCCAAGATGTGGGGTCTTGGAAGTTTTAAAAGTTCCCAGGTCCATGCCATGCTCATGCCACACCCACCATGAAAAAAAATGTAATATCTTGTGCTGTTTACTATCAAAAACATGTGGAAGAACCATCCTACTACAACTACAGCATGACTTTAGTATGTACATTCAACAAGTAACACCAGGGGAATAGATTTTTTAAAAATTGTGAATGGCGGCCATATTTAATGACGTGAGTCATTACTTACAAAATCAGCTATTAAAAAAAGTCTTAACACCTGAGAAAACAAAACTATATACTGAGCATGAATCTTAGATTGTCAGAAATACATTTCTGCTAAAAAAGCTATATGATGAATTTTTTCGCTAACAAATACTGCTGCTCTAAGCTGCAACGCATTTTGGAGCCTTCTGTTTTCTGAAAGGCTTACAAACACTTACATATGTAAACTGCTAGTTCATTCTGTACTTCCCTGCCCTGCACCATAAATCTCTCTGTACACTTTTCAGCAGCGGAGATGCTGGCTCGTAACACATGCTGACACAAAATATTGGTAGCCTGTTTGCAGCAGTGGAAAGGCCCAGGTTTTGTGTTCCGGCCACCACAGTGCCACCAACTGCTGCCGCACTGGGTCCCTAGCCATTCAAAACATTAGAATTTTGCACTCAAAGTTGAACCGACCATGTTGCAAAAGCAGACTACCAGTCCCTGCATAATGCCTTTTATTACACTGCATATCTATTGCTTCACAGGTGATTCAGTCTGATAGGATGTCATCAGCTGTCTTACCTTTCACCGTGCCTGCATGCACTTCTCATGTATGGTTGTTTGCACAGAGAACTCGATCGCTGCTGTCAAGGCTGGCACAGAGTTATGAAAGAAGTCAGTAAACACACCCAGTCCTTGGGTGGGGATATCAAGATTACCCAGGATAAACTAGCTGATACTTGACATTATCATGCTCCACTCATTTACACGTGTGCTCTCTAGCTTTGGCACAAAGACAGACAGACATGCAAGGTTTTGTCAGCCTGACTGAACTATAGCTTATCTAAGCAGTATTGCAAAATACACATCCTAATGAGTGTGCTATAAATGGAAGCTTTAATAAGGCAGCAGTGCCAGACAGGTTCTTGTAACAACTATTTTCTTTCCCATGGAAATCACATTAGAGGAAAGGGGAAATTGTTTGACCAGGAAAGGCGCACTAAGCCAGAGATTGTACATTAAACTGTATGCAGCCCTTCACAGACCCTAGCCATGCGTATCACCCTCAAGTTTCCAAACCTAGAGCAGGACAGTAACCCAGTCTACAGTATTTCCTGTATGCATGGATTCAGAATGAGTAAGTTTAAATGTAACCGATAGTATGAAGGCTCAAACGAGGCCACATCCATGTTGGCTGAGTTCTTTTTAAAAGACAATCAACAAAAGGAAGGACGAGGGCACTCTGCCACCTCTCAGACAAAGGCATGGCTACAACTTGCAAAGAGTGAAAATAATCTTTATTTTGTGCCACGGTGAGGCCACAAGCGATGGTACACTCCCCTTGTAAACATCCAATGTGTTTCACAATCCTGTGCTTTTCAAGGGCCTTTTGTAGCACTCTTTGCAAACTGTAGCTACACCTTTGTCGGAGGGCTGGATGGGTGCCCTCTTCCTTCCTTCTATTGAAATTTGGCAGATAACATAACTGTATCAAGTGATCTAAAAACTGTGAGAAATAAAAAAAAAAATACTAGTATCTTAATAGCAGTGAAGACAAGCAACTATTCTGAAGAAAAAAAGACGGGCATTCCATTCCACGTGCTGCAAAATGGACTGCAATGGGATTTTAGAATGTTAATTAATTCCTATTCAGAAGCAAATGGTTTGATACCTTTTATTGGACCAACAAAGATGTTACAATAAGAAAACGGTGTCTAAGCTTTCGGACCAACCAAGTCCTTCCACGGAGACTTGGACTTGGCTGGTCCAAAAGCTTAGACACTGTTTTCATTTTGTAAGATCTTTGTTGGTCCAATAAAAGGTATCAAACCATTTGCTTCTGGATCTGTTCTTGCAAGGACCAATATGACAACTAATCTATTTCTGTCTGTCAATGAATTCCTATTTCCTGTATACTGTAATATTTTCAACATAAAGCCATTTACAAGCAAATTCCACTACAGATTGTCATATATGGTCTAGTTTTTGGTTCCGGCCCAGGATCCTTAAAGACTATACTAGTCAAATCTTGGTCATTGCCTTGTTTTCTTCTCACAATATTTGTCCACACAGCAAATTAACAAATCGCAGTGTACTAAAGTGGATTTGATTTGCGTGACCTTGCGCTGGACCTTCACTAGCCCCACTAAAACTGTGAAACTGTGGCAGCACAGCAAGTTTTCAGTCAAATGTGGCTGTTTATTAAGTTATTTATTTTAAATGGTTGCATTTGTGACATTTCTGTACGGTTTTGGCCATTTATGAGACAACTGTATATTGTACATGGCCAATAATAAGCATAGATGTACATAAAGCCTCTTAACATCACAAGCACAACATGTTATTGAAATTTCCAACCAGTTAAGGTAGCATATTGTTTTGTTTCACCACAGGGCTGACAACAGTTTCTAGACTCCACTGCAATGACATCATACTGAGACTATACGATTTAATGACGCAATGACAGTTAGATTATGATGCCACTGAAAGGGAAATTAGAAGCACTGCAGCCATGCGGTACAATGGTATAAGCAGTCACAGCCTTCATGACTGAGCTACACAGAACTGAGAAAAACAGGTAAACATGCTAATCTCTTAGGTTTAACCAGGTAAAACCAGGTGTAAAATTGAAATTTCCTTTTGAACGAAGGGACAATTTAGGGCTCTATCCACTAACATTTGTGTGTGATATACACATCTACTTCCTCACAAAAATAAATAAATATGATAGGAATATACAGTACAAATTGTATATACTGCAAGTACTGCTGGGCAAAGTTGAACCCAGTTAACTACAGACCAGTGGGCCTTATTGTACTTAACAGTGCTTTTGTGAATCAACCAAAAAAGATGTGGAGGTTCAGCACATGGTAGAGAATGGGCTGTTCTCCAGCACACAGCATAGTCCTGTATGAAGATCTGTTTCATAGTGTCACTGGACTGGAAGATACTCACAGAGAGACCCAGAAGAGCAAGAACAAATGTTCTTCTTTTCTTTAAACCTTCCTGAAAATCTGGCACCTGGAATAGTGATTTATCTTTGTTGTTCTCTGGACGAGGACTGGATTCTAAAAAGGTTTTTCTAGTGCATTGTTTGACTTGCAGCTCAGTTAACCAATTGAAATTTAGTGCAAAGGTTATAGCTAGGAATAACTATTTTGCTCCACGAATCTAGCCATATAGCACTTCAGTGCAGCCACCAATGCCCCAAAGACCATTATATTCAATGAATCCGGCCACAAACCTAAGGACCCGATCCAGAAGAGCACAGGAATACCTCCACACCAACATAGGGAGGCTACGGGTGCACAACGGTCCCTCTTCACATCTTCAGCTCCCAATAAACCCCCCCCATAAGAGGCCTTCTATGACCCAAATTGTGCAACTCGTAGCCAGCTGTGGTGGAGGGCAGGCTTGAGGGAGGCCCGATTGCAATTTGCACATCATCAAAATCATTTTAGGAAGTGTGGAAGGGGTGTGAAGGATGGAAACGTTACACCAGGGAGGACCCAGTTGTAATGTCCGTGTGTCCTCTCTGCACAGCCCCTCAGGCCTTTGTGGGGACAAACTGTCACCCCAAACAGTTGCTCCAACCCTCCCTTATGGAAAGGAGGGCTGGGGACTGAGACATGGCAATTGTTTCTTATTTTAATATCAAATTCCATGTATGGGAATATGGCAGTCAAGGAGGAATTAATTTTTTATTTTATTATTTATTTACCAAGGAAAGCCCAGCCAAGATGGCAGCATTTCATTTTCAGTGGAGTTCTGCTTCTATGCATTTCCACAGCTGTATGGAGTGGAGCATTAAGAGGTTAAGTGACATTTCCCAAGGTCACACAGTGAGAATCTGACTCTTGTGGGGTTTGAGCCTATGATCTCCTGCTTCCCAAGCTAGTGCTCTAACCATTAGACCACACTGACTCCTAATCAACAGAATAATAAACCCTTTTTGCAATACATGGGGCAAAAAAACACAGCTGAGGATAATGTAGGCTCCTGACCATTGGAGAGGGGGAGCAAACCCCAGAGCAAGCCAGTGGGAACAGCAGAAGCACTCAATAACTACTTTGTGCCACTGTTTGTACAGGAAGTCATGGTGCATAAACAGCTGCTAAAGGACGTTAAGGAAGAAGTACCAGCCAACCAGAAAGTAGTGCTAAAGGCAAAACTGGTAGGTACATACCCAGAGTGTATGACCCTGGAGAATCCCAGGGTTCGGATAGTATCCACCAAGTGTAGTAGTGGAGTCAAAAATGATTCTAGCAGAGCCCTTCTGGCCCTTTACTGGTGTCTTTCAGAACTCCACACAGGCAGGGATATTGCCAGAGGACTCGAAAACAGCCACTGCTATTCTCTTATTCAAGAAGAAGGCAAAGTTGAACCCAGTTAACTACAGACCACTGGGCCTTATTGTACCTCACAGTGCTTTTGTGAATCAACCAAAAAAGATGTGGAAGTTCAGCACATGGTAGAGAATGGGCTGTTCTCCAGCACACAGCATAGTTTCACAAAAGGTAGACCCTGCCAAAGCAACCTGTCTTCTGCAAGGAGGTAGAAGGGTGGTGTAACAATGCAACAGACAAACATAGAAACATAGACTTTGACAGCAGATAAGGACCACTTGGCCCACCCAGACTGCCCATTTCCCTACCTACTGGATAAGCTGCAGATTCTAGCTAACCAACAGCCTACTTACTGCCACCCCCCCCACTACAATTCCCTTATGTCTGTCCCATGCATGTTTGAGTTCCCCCACTGTTTTAGACCCAACAACCTCTCCTGGAAGGCGGCTCCATGAATCCACCACTCTCTCCGTGAAAAAAAAATTTCCTCACATTACCCCTGAGCCGTCCCCCCTCTATCTTTAAATTGTGCCCCTTTGTTCTTACACATCTCTTTTTCTGAAAGATGCTACCCTCCTGGACGTTGTTGATTCACTTGAGGTACTTGAAAGTTTCTATCATGCCCCTCCTTTCATCAAGGGTATACATATTAAGCTCTCTCTGTCTCTCTTCATATGGTTTCTGATGCAGACCCTGCACCATTTTAGTTGCCCTCCTCTGGACTGCTTCGATCTTATGTCCTTGTGTAGATGAGGTCTCCAAAACTGCACATAGTACTCCAGATGGAGTCTCACCAACTGTCTGTACAGAGGGATAAACACTTCCCTGTTTCTACTTGTGATACCCCTTCCTATGCATCCCAGTATCCCTCTGGCTCTCCTTACTGACTTCTCACATTGCTTACCCACCTTTAGGTCATCTGATATGACTACCCCCAGGTACCTCTCCTGCTATTGTGTACTCTTCTCATGGGTTTTTGTTTCCCAGGTGCATTACTTTGCACTTCTTTGCATTGAATCTAAGTTTCCATATGACTGACCATTCCTCCAACCTTGCCAAGTCCCTTCTCATCCTTTCTACCCCACCTTGTGTATCAACTCTGTTACAGATCTTTGTGCCATCTGCAAAGAGGCATACCTTTCCCTCCAGACCCTCTGCAATATCACCTATAAAGATGTTAAAGAGGACTGGACCCAGTACTGAGCCCTGAGGTACTCCACTAGTAACCCCCCCCTTTTATTGGAATGTGTTCCATTTACTATTACCTTCTGTGTCCTGTTGTGCAGCCAGTTTGCTACCCAGGCTACCACCCTGAGACTCACTCCCAGGCTGGCTAACTTGATTATTAATCTTTTGTGTGGGACTGTGTCAAATGCCTTGCTAAAGTCTAGGTAGGCCATATTCACAGCCCCTCCCTGGTCTATTACTTTGGTCACCCAGTCAAAGAAATCAATTAGATTCATCTGACATGACCTTCCTGCTGTAAATCCATGCTGCTTTGGGTCCTGTGCCCCGCTGACCTCTAGGTACTCAGCAATTCTTTCTTTCAGAAGTGATTCCACCTGAAAGAAAGAATTTTTGAGTACCTGATTGACAAAAGAAGTGATGGGGGTGAGACATGATGGGTTCAAGATTGGGTGGGACAGACACAGGGAGCTCACAGCACCAAAAAGATGGGTAAGGAAGAAGGGAGTAAAAACTGGATTTAATGTGGGGAAGTACAAGACACTACACCCTAGGGTGAGGAATCTGCTTAATACACACCACACACATACTGTGTAGTACTACAGAAAAGTGAAACCAAAAAATAAGATTTTGGGGTAATTTTGTTTTTATTTTGTATTTATTTTAAAATGTATTTACTCGGCAGAGCCCAGCTGGGATACAACTTATTATTTCCAGTGGGATCCTGCTTCTACCCATTTCCACAGCTGGGTGGAGTGGAAGTCTAAATGGTCAAGTGACTTAAGGCCACGCAGTGTGTATAGTATTTGGCTCGGGTAGGGTTTGAACCTGTGACCTCCTGGTTTTCAATCCAGTCGTCTAACAACTAGGTTACACTCTCAAACCATGCAGATAGTGTGCTGCCACTGTTAAGAGAAAGAACAGTTATGTAAGAACTTACCGTAACAGTGTATCTTTTAGGGGATCTCAGTCATCAGGTTAACAGTGTAGGAACCTTCGCTGTCAGTGAAGGGGAATCCACACGGATGATTTCCTGCAGTACAACTGGGGCCACCCACACCGTCAGTGTCCACCAAAGATAGCAACCCTATATAGGTGTGGGAAGCCCCACTCCCTCCTCAGTTATTTCCCTCCAGGGACAAAGGGAGCATAGCTTAAACCCTGGGGAACTAAGCAGAGACAGAGGGACCCAGCTCTAAATAAAAGATGGAAAAGCAACAGATAGCCAGGTTCTGGACAGGAGCCCCAATAAGGGGGATAGTGGGAGGGAACTCATACCTGATAACCGAGATCTCCTTGAAGATCTACTGTTCTGGTAAGTTTTTACGTAACTGTTCTACCTTCTCTGGGGGTATCTCAGTCATCAGGTAACACCGTAGGAATGAATATCAAGTAGTGACAAATGAAAACAGGCAGTCTGGGAGGCTGGATCTCCATTAACTTAAGACAGAAGTCCTTGCAATACAGCCCTGCCAAAACCTGCATGGGCTCTCGAGGCAATGTCCATACTGTAATGCTTGGAGAAAGTGCGGACTGCATGCTAGGTGGCTACCGCACAAATGTCAGTGGCTGAGACCCCTTTGAAACAAGTAACCGAGGTAGCCATGCCACTTCCCATAACTATTATTGCCATTTACCTTTTGTATCTGCTGCTACTTCTCCTTAGACTTCTCCAGCAGCTGCAAATACCATTATACACTGAACTATCCCACAAAGTTCTTATTTTAGTTCCTTTTACATTTATTATATACGTACGATAAGTGTAAAATGCTGATGGCTAGTTGTATACTTATGTATATTATGTTCATCTCCCGTTGTATCAACTAATTACCTGCATTGTACTTGCTAAATGTGTGCCGAATACTGATGTTCTGTACTGTCATGTTTTACTATGCTCTTTGTATATTTTGGCCTATCTGTAATTTCTCCCAGGTCCACCTTGTAAATAAGCTTGTCTCAATGGTGTTTCACTTGGTTAAATAAAGATTGACTGACTGATTGGTGGAATGAGCTTTTACAGCACCAGGCAATTCTTTGCCGTGCTTATTATAGCAGAACACAGTGTAATTTGCCAACCATTTGGTTAAACACTGCTTAGACACTGAAGCGCCCTCTCTACCTGGGGCAAAAGAAACAAATAACTGCTTAGACATCCTGGACTCTTTAGTCCAAAGCTGCTGGTACTTTAAAGTTCTGACACATCTAACGTGTGGAGCAGTGCTTCCCCTGGATTGGCATGCTCAGGAAAATAAACAGGAAGGTGGATAGACTGATTTAGTGTGAACTCAAACCACCTTGGTAAAAACTTAGGATTTGTGTGCAAAGGCACCCTGTCTTTGTGAAAAATCAAATAAGGCTCCTCGCACCAGAGGGCCCAAAGCTCTGAAATTCCTCAAGCAGAAGTAATTGCAACTAAAAATAGCACTTTTCAGGAGAGAAAGCGTAAATTGCAAGTCGCGATTGGCTCAAAAGAAGACAGAATCAATTTCTCCAAAATAAAATTTAAGTCCCAAGCCGGGACAGAGGAATGGACTGGGGGTTTCAGATGCAGGATGCCACTGAGGAAAGTACGGGAGAGCTAAGCAATTGTGCAGTCACCCATGGACTCATGAAAGGTAGAAATAGCCGAAAAGTGGACCCTGAATGAGGAATACTGGAGGCCTGAGTCAGACAAAGAAATAAGGTAGTTCAGAATATGATTCACTGAGCCGGTGAAAGGCTTGAGGGAATGTTTGGCAGCCGAGATGGCAAACTGCTTCCTCTTCATGATGTATGTGGCATGGGTGGATGGTTTGCGAGTGGCCACCAGGACATCCGCCACCCCTGTGGAGACCCCAAACCTGGCAATGGCTATGTCCTTAGGAGCCAGGCATGCAGATGGAGGAACCTGAGGTTGGGATGGACCAGGGCCCAGTGATCCTGGGTCAGCAGATTTCTGCAAAGGGGCAGAGGTACCTGAGGGTCCTCTGCCAGCTGCTGAAGCAGAGGAACCATATCTGGTGAGGCCAGAATGGAGCTACCAGAATCTTGCTGGCCCCCTCCATTTGCAGCTTGATCAGCACCCTCTGAATTAGGGGAAACAGAAGGAATGCATACAGAAATCTTCCGTTCCCAGAGAGGGACAACGTGTCTTGCCAGAAAATTCCAGGCCCTGGATCTAGTGAGCATAAATTGGGCAGTTTTGCATTGAGTGGGGACGCAAAAAGGTCCAACTCTGGATGAGTGCATCTGTCAAACAAATCTGCTATGCATGCTGGACTGAGTCCTGCTGAGACTGTTCACCAGGGTGTTCAGGACACCTGGCACATGGACCACAGAGAGTGTCAGACTCTGTTCCAGTGCCCAGTATCACACTGTCATGGCCTCCCTACAACGTGGTATGAGTGAGTCCCACCCTGCTTGTTGTAGTAGACAACACTCAAGACTGTCCGACTGTACCAGCAGTTAGCCTGGAGGAAGATGCTCCTGAAATGTCTGCATGGCACAGAGCACTGCTCTCATCTCCAGGATATTTTTTTGTTGTTAAAGATTGTATTGATTTATAGGAATAAGCACCACATATATGCATAAGTACATATGTGATCTGAGACCATACCGCAATATTTGGTATGTCCGGATCTCCAGATAAATATATTGAAATAAGACGCAGTGACTTAGCTAGTTAAGGTTAGTCAGGGTAGATTAATAAGAATGTTCAAAGGGAGAAAAAAGAAACAACGTACTGCATGAGGCTGACTGATTATGCCATGACTAGCTTCTGTATAAGCATTCAGATACTGCATAAAGACCATGGTGTACTAAACCTTGACATTCCAAAGTAACCAGAAGTAGCTTAAAGTAAGGCATTTGGTCACAACATAGAACTAGATGTGGTGCAACCTGATAGTTATGTTTGTACTGATATCAACAATATACACAAATAAGGCAATCTGATCTAAAAGAAGGGGAGTCAGTTATTTAACAAATCTTATGACTTCAAGAAGGAGACAGGATTGCTGGTGGGGAAGGTAAAGAGCCTCTTCCAAAGCAAGGTGGGGAGTCGTGCAAGGCAGCCAACGAGTGAACGTCATGGCAGTACTCTGAGTTAAGGAAGAGCTGCCAGCATAACTCAAACTGAGAAGTCAGGCATGCAGCGAAGTAGGTGAGTCTCTCCCACATGCCACCTTGGGCTGCTGCCAGAAAGAATTCCTGGAAGGCTGGAATATCAGGTGATCTCCATTTAATCAGGATTAGTCTTTTGGCAATAGCCCCTATTCTAGTGATCCATTTAGCCCTGGGGCAATGTTTTGGCGTGGACGGACCTCCACACCCCAGTAAGAGGAGAGAGGGATCAGGGTTGACCATAGGGAATATTTGCTTACACATACTCTGGACTGATAGCCAGAAGGAATGGAGAGAGGGGCAGGCCCAGAGAATGTGAAAAAGATTAGCCCCTAGATTGCCACGCCTCCAACAGTTAACGGCCTTACTGAGACCCATGCGCTTAAGTTTGGCAGGGTCTCGATACCATCTATGTAGGATTTTATTAATTATAAGGTGGGTATGTCCATCTCTGCAGGCAGCGTGTATCCTTGCCCAGCTATGAGCCCACTGACTATCAAAGATAGGGGTCTGTTAAGTCCAACTCCCATTGCACTCTAGCCGCTCGGGTAGGGTCCTGCATGGCATCCCTGAGAGCAGTATAGATTGCACTCGCTCGATTTTTGAGGAGCTTACCCCAAGCACCAATGGGTTGAGAATCTTGGGAGAGCTCCTTGTGGAATTGGGCCTTAGGAAAGTGGGTAATGGCATCCCTAATTTAGAGGTAGCTCCAAAAGTGGGTCCTGGGGAGATGAAATCGAGTTTCCAGGGCTTTAAAGGAGTCAAGAGGGCGGGTGCCGGGGAGTAGTAAGTCGTGTACCAAGGAAATACCTTGGGCTTCCCACAACTTCCAATGGAGCATGTGGTTCCCTATTTGTACAACAGGGTTGTTCCAGAGAGGAGTGGTTCCCAAGGCGTCAGGTCTTGGCCTAGCAGGAACATGGTTTTCTTCCAGTAGTTAACTGAAATCGATATGGAGGGAAGGAACCCAGAGGCTGGAGATTTCTTCACGTATATCACTACTGCTGCGGAGGGAGCATGTTCCAGAGATGCTTCCAACCAGAGCCAGAGGAGAGAGGCCTGACCTATCTTATAGAACCATCTGGTGGTTTGAGCTGAGATATAGGCCATGTGGTACCCTTGTAGCCAAGGGAGTCCCTACCCACCTCTACTCCAATGTTGCCTCAATTTGAGTTTGCTATATCTAGGGCAAGACCCTTCCCATAGAAAGTTGCCCATTAGGGTCTCCATTTTTTGAAACCATTTCTGGGGGATGGGACTGGTAAATGAGCCAGAATGTATAGTATCTTCGGGGCGGACATCAGCTTAATAGAGTCAATTTTGCTGGCTAGCGAAAGCCACAAGGGTTTTCCATCTCTCAATATCCTGTCGAAGTGAGTCTACTAGGTTCATAAAATTAATGATGAGCATTTTGTCCAGGTTCGGGTGGAGGATGATGCCTAAATATTTGATAACCATCTCTAGGATACTGATACATAGGGTGGCTTCTCACTGAGACCAGGAGCCCAGGGTTTGGAAGGGACACAGGTGAGCTCCCCAGCCTAGATCTGAGGCATCTGTGGTTAGAATCTGATGCAGGGAAGAAATTTGGAAGGGGACCCCTTGAAAAATATTTGAGAGGTCCATCCACCACTGCAATACCTTGCATACTGGGGAGGAGACCAGGACTTGTTGGTCCAACTCAGCTATGCGCTGGTCCCATTGCACTCTGAGGGTCCACTGGAGGGTGCGCATGTGAAACCTGGCCAGTGGAACAGTGGGAATGGCCACTGCCATTAGACCCAACAACCTAAGGTACAGCCTGGCAGGTAAGTACCGACTCTGATCAACTTCCTGAGCTTGGGCCAAGATGCACTCCGCCCTGTTTTGGGGTAGGAAGGTCTTCCCCTGCTCAGAATCCAGAACCACCCCCATATACTGCAGTCTTTGGGACAGTACTACTGTAGAACTGACTTGGGCAGACAGTAATGCCCAGAGAGTGAAAGAGCTAGAGAGTGTGCTCCAGAGTCAGCAAAAGCTGTTCCCTGGACGGGGCCTTGAGAAGCCAATTATCCAGGTAAGGGAAGACATACAGTCCCTCTCTTCTGAGAGCTGCTGCAACTACTGCTAAGCGCTCAGTACAGACCCACGGCACAGAGGATAAGCCAAAGGGCAGCACTTTGAACTGGTAATGCTCACCCTGAAAGGCAAAATGAAGAAACCTCCTGTGCGGTGGAAAGACCAAAATGTGAAGGTAAGCGTCCTGCACATCCAGAGCCAGTCCCCAGTCTTGATGAGGGGCATTATGCCTGGCTAAGTTACCATCCAGAACTTTTTGTACTGGATAAAGAGATTGAGGTCCTTTAGGTCTAAGAGGGGTCACAGATCTCGGGTCTTTTGGGGGACCAGGAAAAACCTGGAATAAAACCCCTGATTTCTCTGATGCCTTAAGACACTTATTCGATTGCCTGCTTGCACAGAACAGACTGCACTTCCTCCTGGAGAATAGACAAGTGGGCCATGGGATAGTTGGAGGGTGGGGGAGGGGTGTCTGGAGGCTGCTGAATAAGCTCCAGGGTGTGATTCTTCTCTATAATCTGCAGGATCCATTCATCTAAAGTTATGGTTCTCCACTGACTCAGATGGAGGGAGAACCGACCTCTGACCACCACCTCCTGGGTCTGGACCAGAGGAGGGGGGGTCTGGCAAGGAGTCAAGCTGAGGTGGAGCCAGCTGCAGAGGCTGGTCTGTCATTTCTGGGATGCGTGGTAGCCATTCTAGCACTGGAGGGGGCCGGCAAGGGAGACTGGGCTCTATGTTTACCCTGGGCACAGGGAGCTGATCCTGGCCTATTGGTCTGTCTATGAAAGGTAGCCCATCCTCTACTGCATGGCTGAGTGTAGTAGAGAGAATGGACCAATTTAATGGCCATGCCAGAGGCCTGCAGATCATTTACGTGGTCCTGGATATCAGGGCTGAAGAGCTATTAGAAGGGGTGTTAAGCACCTTGTTCTGCACATCAGCAGCAAACCCAGAGACCGGAAGCCAGGAGTGCGTACAACGGCATATGCTGGTAGCAGCTGCTCTGGCCACTGTGTTGACTATGTCATACATGGCACTGAGGAGGTGTTTGCTAACATCCTCAGCAGTCTGGAAACACTGAAGCAGTTCCTGCTTCTGGGAGCCATCGGGAAGGGCCTGGGCATCAGCTTTGCCATTTCTCCAGTTGCATTTTGATATTTAGCCATGTGATACAGATAATTTGCAATCCTCAGGTCTAAAGTAGAGGAGGCATAAACCTTTTTCCCCCATTGGTCAATCCTATGGGACTCCTTGTCTGGGGGAGGCATAAACCTTTTTTCTCCATTGGTCAACCCTACAGTACTTCTTGTCTGGGGGAAGGGAACTAAGTTGTTTGGGAGTCATAGATCTGTCATAGGCTACCTTAATGACCCCAGAGTCAGTTTCAGCCTGGGCCGCAAACTAAGGAGGACCCTGAGGAGCATTATAAAGCTTGTCTGCCCTGTGTGGCATAACTGGCACCATATATGGTCTATGCCTGGCTGCTGTAGTGGCATTCATGAGTGCTGGAAGCATAAGAGGAACAATCTTAAGGGGAGATTCATAAATCTCCAGGAAGTCCACCAAGTCTTTCCTGGTGAAATCCCCTTCCTTAGTCTGGAAGCCCATTGTGGCAGACAACTGCTTCATAATATTGAAAAAGCTGTCATCTTCTGGAGAAGTAGCGGTGGCACTCAAGGAAAACCAAGAACAATATAATAATAGTTCTCAAAGTAAATATAAATTTATTTAAGGTCCTTGTGTGTAGTAGCAGGCTCAGTGTTGCAATGAAACCCCCTAGCGCCTCGACTCTCATGAGTCTTCAAGGGGGTAAAGCCATTGGTTAACTCGGGTCTTATTGTTACATAACTCATTAATATTCATGAGTATTCATTGAAAGGTACAACTCTTAAATTTGTTTTAGATACATATGTAACCCCCCCCCCCATTCCTGCCCCGTTTAGGGGCATACTTTAACATCACAGATCTTCAAGGCAGAAAGAAGGGAGCACTCAAAGCACTGGCATTTGAGACCTTTTTGCACACTACTAAAGCGCAAAAACAGTTGTCTCCTACCTGTATGCTGTCTTCATAGCTGTGCATTTTACCTCCTCCATCACAGCATCTAATCTCCTCCCTGAGCCAACCACTGGACCAAGACCTCCGTCTTCACCTTCGGAGGTCTCAGGAAGCACTTGCAACCCCAACCAAGCTGGATTCTGCCCCTGGAATGCAACTCAAGGAAGATTTATTAGACTGCAAATGCGAGGGGGAAAAAAGGATTTAATATTCATTAGCCTCCACCCTACAGTCAAATAATGTACAAACCACTGTTTTTCACTAACTGGCTTTTATTTTTTCACTTGCATGGCAAAGGATTCCAGTGATACAGGGGTCACCATTCTTTTTGAATAAATAAATAAACAGCTCCATGGGGCTTTAACTTTTTTAAAATTCGGTCTGGACCTAATAAACAGCAGAGACTATGGATTTAGCAGACACCAGAAGGATTCTCCTTTTCTACCGCTTCTCTCCCAGGTACTCTACCCAAGACACTGGAACACAGATCCCTGCAATCTCCTGGCACATCATGGATCTGGTAATCCAGCCCTCCCTTTCTTTCCTCTATGGGTCCTGGCATGGAAAGGCAAGCAGCCCTCCCCACCTGGCCTCCCTGGGCGATGGCCCAAGCCTTAAGGGCATCCAGAAATTTTCCTGATGACCCAGGCCCCAACCCACCTTCAAAATG
This sequence comes from Neoceratodus forsteri, assembly GCA_016271365.2. Classification (NCBI taxonomy): domain Eukaryota; kingdom Metazoa; phylum Chordata; order Ceratodontiformes; family Ceratodontidae; genus Neoceratodus; species Neoceratodus forsteri. The sequence goes on from CM057452.1 coordinate 732,067,167, forward strand.
GCTGGCAATGGTGCACAAGGCTAAGCCACTCCTGCCACGGTCATTTGGCTCTGCCCAGCACTCCATGGCCCCCAATTCACTCTGGGGAGTTCTGCTGATACCTACTTCCTTCAGGGAATCCCTGCAAGGCCCACATCCCTGCTTCTATTCCTGTGCTTGAGTTAAGCTCCAGCATGGGGACCACCCTCCAAGGTCTGCCTTTTCTTTGGCCTGTGCCCAGCCCGGACTTTAACTGGAGCAGTGCCCAAGACCTGTCCCTCCAAACAGGTCCCCTGTTTCAGGTGAAAGGCTCCCTGGCTCCCTGACCCCCCCCCCCCAGGCTGCCCTGACTCATCAGGTATGAGGGGGACCTCTGCCACAGGCTCCCCTCCTAGGAGGGCCCTGCCAGAACCCTCCCAGCCCTGGTGACCTGGGTATACACAAACAGGCTTCCAACAGGCTTCCTAAGGGCCCCTACATCTCACTTCTAGGCTTACTAAAGCCTTCAAACACCCTAGCTCCCAACGACATGGGACCTGGCTACCTGTGTCCCCAACAGAGCTTCATACCCCCACTCCTCGTCGGTCATGGCGCATAAAACCGTCCTGACTGCACTCTTTTGGGGGGTTTCCCCACTCACCCTCCTGGACTGCCGAGCTCCCTCACTTGCCCACCTGTTCTGGTCCTGATGCTACTCTTCCAGCCTCCCCCTCCAGCCCCAGGCCTAATGCCCGGGCTGGAAAGGCCCTGCTACTTCCTGTCAGACCTTTTTTATACCCTTTTTACCATTCTCTGTTGCCACCTTGAGGGATTCGGAGCAACATTCTCCTGAGTACTAAACCCATTTCCTAGCTCGGGAGGGGGAGGGGTAAAGGGATGCCTAACAGTGGGAATATAAGCCCCATATTAACAGGGGGCTTACACATACAAATGCAGTTGTAATTAATTACAAATTTAACAAAACAAAACATAAAAAATAAAATACACAATTAAAACTGTCACCTTAAATAGCTACAAACTATGTTTTGGAAAAATGTCAAAATATTGAAGGCATTCCAGTGGACTTTATTCTGAAATCCTTGGAGTTTATTCTGACACACAACTATTTTGAATTCGAGAGGAATGAGTACTTACAAATGTGTGTTACTGCTATGGGTGCCTCTATGGCAATCAGCTATGCTAATCTATGTCTCAGACTATACATAGGATCAGAAAATAGTGTTTGACCTATAAATTAACCCATTTCATCAGAACATTGTCCACTGGTTCCACTTTATCGATGAAACATTGGTTGTATCCGACAGGGAGATACGGATCAGGTATTACAGTTTATGGAATGGTTAAACTCTAACAACCTAAATTTACATTTTACCCATATAACAGATGCCAGGACCTTGAATTTTCTAGATCCAACTCTGAATGTAAATGAAGCGGACAATAGCATTACTGATACTAAAACATATCGCAAACCCACTGTTACCAGCTCTATGGTACACTCAGCAAGTGCCCACCCCCCTAGCCTCAAGAGATCCATCCCCTATAATCAGCTGATGTGATACTTCTGAGACTGCAGTTAATAACCCCTGTACATTTATCACTGAATATAACCACATAGCTGGCCAAATTGGTAACATTCTACAGGAACTGGCCTGTTTTATTAAGTGATGGTGAGGTGGGACGTGCAGTGGGACCTAAACCGAAGGTAACCTTTAGCAGGACCGAGAATCTAAAAGACAATTGGTTCACTGCAGGATGTTGAAAGTCACCAGCCCATCTAGCTGGCTACCTACTAGACCCAAAGGCTTTTATAAATGCCAGCATTGTAATATCTGCAAATATGCTAAACCAGGTAACAAATTCAAACATCCTAGTACCTCTGATTGCTGTGTAAACATACGCGAATCCATCACTTGTGACTTCCCATAGGTAATGTATGTCCTGTGGTGTATTTGTGGACTTATTTATATTGGTAAAACAGTCCGACCATTAAAACAAAATACAGGAACACGTGATGTCCATTATTGACAACAGACAGAACACCCCAGTTGGGGTTCATTTTACACTACACCACAAATCTTCTCCTGAATGTCTCTAATTCGTGGGCCTGGAATGGGTACTTTCACCCAGAGTAAAAGGTGACAGACCAACTATCTTGCTCCAGAAGGAGAGCAAATGGATTTTTAAATTGAATAGTGTCAGACCCATGGGGCTTAACAACCAGTGGGACTTAAAACCCTTTCTAAAAAAAAATTATTCCTTATGGCCTGGTTCCTAACACCTGATTATAAACTTCCCTCTTTGCTATATCTGATTATGTAGTTTTTTGAATTTATGTAACCTCTGTGTTCTCTTTCTTCTAGGTGTCCTTGTGCACTTCAAGGATGTCTCTGGACTGTTGGACCCTCCCACCTACCTGGTTCTGACTCAATGGGAGTAGGATATAGTAAGCCTTGACATTTAGATCTGTCTACAGTTCAGGATCCAAACTTGGGATGTATATTCTTGTTTAGCTTTTGTGTCACCTTATTCTGACTAAAAAGTTCAGTTTGCACTTAAAGATTAGCTACATATTTATGAAATATTCTATTAAGAATTTAATGAATGGCAATAATGCTTATTTTTTCTTTGGATGCTATTTAAGGTGACAGTTTTGATTATATATTTTATTTATTTATGTCATGTTTTGTTAAATTTATAATTATAACTGCACTTGTATGTATCCAAAACAAATGAAAAGCTGTACCTTTAAATGAATACTCATGAATATTAATGGGTTTTATAACAACAAGACCTGAGTTAACCAATGGCTTTACCCCCTTGAAGACTTGTGAGAGTCAAGTCGCTAGGGGTTTCGTTGTGACACTGAGCCTGCTACTACATGCAAGGACCTTAAATAAATTGATATTTACGTTGTAAACTATTACCATTTGGTCCTTGGTTTTCCTTGAGTGTCACCGCTACTTTTTGGGGTTTGTGCACGTCTGAGAGGTAAGCCACCACTAAAGGTGTGCACCGGACTGTGTCCATGGTTCACAGCCATCCTGTGGTTTGATCTTCTGGAGGAGACCTTAGGGTATGCTTAACAGAGTCATCACTGACTGAGGAGGCAGTGGACTTATCTGAAATGAGGATCCCTTCCTCTTCTTCCTTATCCTCTAGATCATCAGGGAGGATGAGGTCAGGATGGTACTCCTCCTCGATGTTGACCTCTTCATCTGTGTCCAGTATCGGATGCACCAGTGGTGGCCTGCAGGAAGGTTCCTGGGGTCGACGAATAGGTGTCAATGATGAAGCTGTCATTGATGGCGCCAGAGCAAGGGCCTATTGAAGGCACCCAGCTGCTAAACAAGTATGTTTGTGAACTTAATTAGTACTTCATTCAGGTCCATTGAGGGTGTTGACGGAGAGGGGTTCGACGGCATGGAAGCTGATTGCCCTCCATCCTGGGATACCGACGAACCTGTAGCCCCAGAAGGAGAGCGGTCAGGTCTCAACAGAACTGTCATCGATGACATGCCCATCGTCAACGGTGGGGGGGCTGAGTGCCCAGAGTGTCAGGTGGAGGACCTGTTGGCATGGGTCTGGAAGAGGTAGAGACCTGGACAGCTGGTCTCTTCATTGTAGCAGCTGCCACTGAAGAGCCCCCCCGCCCCAAAGAAGGAGAGGCTGATGGGGAACGGTATTTCCACCGGGGGAAGCAGTCAGATCCCGGTCTTTTATGAATCCCCCCCAAGGATTTGGCTCTGGCCTTAGAGGCCTGGGAGCTCAAGAACCGTGGGCAACAGGGCAGCCAGGCCCCAGATGATCCCTACCCGGAGCTGGCTACCTGCTGTTCCATCAGGAATTTTTTGAGAGCCTTCTTGTGTCGCCTGGGAGTTGTCTGGTTAAATTTCTGGCAGAGCTCATAGTCAGAGATGTCGTGCTTAGGCCCAAGACAGCAGTCACAAACAGAGTGGTCATCTGTAGAGGCAGTCTTCTTTCTGCAAGTTAGTGACAGAAAAATGAAGAAAGAGGATTAACTCTCGACATAAACAAAAAGAAAAAATATCTAAAGAGATTTTTGCAAAGGTGAAAATTGCCATAGGCAGAAAAAGGTGTGAACACTATGACGGAGCTTCTGCAGAGGCTGAGCAAGCAAGTTGGCATTGGGAAGGAACTGAGAAGGAGGGGACTCCACGCCTATATAGGGTTGTTGATGTCATGGACGCCAACGGCGGGTGGCCCCAGTTGTACTGATGAAAATCTTCCGTGTGGATTCCCCTTCACTGACGGCAAATATCTTACGCTGTTATCTGATGACTGAGATACCCCTGAAGAAGATCAAATGCTATTCTGAGATTAGGATGGGGAAAGGAGCAGGTCAAGATAAGTGGTGATACTCATCCTGTACAAGGATGCACCCCAGGATGTCTCTGGAAATTAGCTGTCAACTCAGCAGGCCCTTTCTTGTAAAACTCTTTCAATCAATCAATCAATTAATACAAGGACTTGGCTAGACTACACCTGAAGTACTGAATCAAGTTATGGTCACTACAGTACATAAAGGGATGCTAAAGAGAAACAAAGGATCCAGCACAGGGCCACTAAGCCGATTAGTGGCGTAGGAAGTGAGAGCTACAAGGAGGACAAATTCCTTCATTCTTACCATAGTTTCCTTTTCTGTTATAGCTCCAGTGTTGTCAGTAGGGAAAATTGTTAAAATATATGGGGTGATGTGCAGCCCCACCAGGGGATAGTGGCACAGTCAAACTTTTAGACTGTTCCAGCAGCACACAACCATGAGGACATGAACATTCCAAGTGTGTTAGTTAGCCTGCCCACAATATTTGCCACAGAGTACCAAATTATCAGACCAACAATGTTCACAAACTAGTGTGAGCCCTTTTCAACAGTATATATACGGTAGATATAGGATAGTGTATGGTTAACCATACACTACAAAGCTATTCTTCTTCCACCAAGTGGATAAAATGCTGACTGATAACCTCTACAGTATATGGCTCAGTGCATGAAAATGGGCTATCACAGTGTGACATTACTGTCAAATTTCAAACTGTAATATAGTGCAAATTACAAGCAATTTTTTATGCTGTCACTCACCTTATAAAAATGTAGTATGCCACAGGATAAATCCCATTTCAGATATTGAGATAAAGCCCCCACAAAGTTGCACATATAATGGGGGACATGAAAAGTAGGGCTGCACGTGTAATTGGAGACAAGAAAAGTAGGGATGCACATGTACCAGGGACATGAAAAGTAGGGTTGGACGCTTAACAGGGGGACTTAAAAAGTAGGGATGCATGGGACATAAAAGTAGGACTGCCCATGTAACGGGAGATAAACATATGACAGCATGTAATAAGAGAGATGGGAAATAGCTGTTAAAGGTTCAAAGACTTTATCACTTAAGATATAAAAGGTAATATGTTATACAATCATACCTGGAAAAACAGGGGATATGTGATGGGTTGTTGTTGGATACATCATTTATTTGAATGAGCAGTGTGTGACCTCGGTTGACCTCACGAGTGGCGGAGCCACTATTTGTGCAAGGGATCAAGTTACTGGGACTGCCTTCGAGTAGGAGAAGCATCGGGTTGGTGTTGGGGTAATCGCGGCTGAGGAATAAGCAGCTGAGCTTTACAGGATCGCTTGTTGTTTTTGGACAGTAGTCTTTTGACTAGAACAACTAAAATATTGGAATGAAGAATTTTTTCTTTATCTTTGGTGCTTGTGCATGGTAAGGGGATGGGGCAGGGATCAGAAATAAAATGGTGAAGGTTTCAAGATATATCACTGGGTGTAGTGAGGAGGAATGTACACAAACAAAAAAAAGTTTTGTATTTTAAAAGGGAAAACACTTTGTTAAATTAACTGGCCTTGTTGAAGTGATGAATTCTTATGTTCCCAGTATGTAAATTGCTGCAGAGGGAGTTGCTGAGGGAACGAGTTGGGGGGGGGAGGGGGGTGTAACAAAGAAAATGAAAGTAACTGTAAGTAGTGCCAGCAGGAGGGGGTGATGATTGATGGCAGGGTGTGGGATAAACGGTGGTTGATTGATAGCAGGGTGTTTGGATAAATATGGCAGTGAGAATAAATGAATTTATCTGCGCACACCTATTGAATAAATATAATTATTCAATATTTACAGCAAAAATCAATGCTATGTAATACACCAGCTAACTATGCTGCCTGAAACTACAGACTACACCAGTACCAGACTAAATAAATTACATGAAACTACAGACTACTCTACCACCAGAATAAACCATTTACACATCTACAGTATTTATATATGAACAACACTGAGAAATCATTGTTTACACTTCAAATATAGGCAAATCTATCAACACAGACTATTCTAGGACGACAAATGAATCATTATGGCCTAATTTATTACTACGGGCTAATCTATGTAAAAACGCATTATGTTAAGTTGAATGAAAACTGAATGTATTTGTTAGGGTTCAACACAGTGCACTGAAAAGCACATCAAGTCAATTTAACCCCATTTTTCCTGTATCTTGCTGAACTTTGCAGAAATTGTCTGTATTTCATCACTGTGGATTTCAAAAGTGCCACCTCCATTCTGGTACTGTATCGGCCCATGAAAAATTTGTTTTCTTCACACACAGCCATTGTCCTGATGCCTTGGCCATGTGAAAACATTCCCTCACTGCTTCAATTTGGGCACAATTTGAAGATAGAGGGTGGACGGCTCAGAGGTAATGTTAGAAAGTATTTTTTCACAGAGAGAGTTGTGGATGCATGGAACAGCCTTTCTGAGGAGGTTGTGCAGTCAGGAACAGTGGGAGAATTCAAGAATGCATTGGACAGGCATAAGGTAATTCTAATGGGGGGCAGGAAGAAGTAAGCTGTTGATTAACTAGAATCTGTAGCTTATCCATCAGGTAGGGAAATGGGCAGACTGGGTGGGCCAAGCGGTCCTTATCTGCCGTCAAATTCTATGTTTCTATGTTCATGACTTGAAGGAATACCATTGTCCCACAGGATCCACAGTGATTAGTAGACCAACATAAAATTCCTTAGAGTAGTACACGGCATAGTACTGATTGATCTGTATCATGTCTTGGGTGACAAATGTTCTCATCTTTTTTGGAACTGGGTTGTTTGTGGATACTGTAGCAGAAATGTCGGTGGGGAGTGTAGTGCGCCCCACTGAAGAGGCATGAACTTCAGTGTCATGTGACACACTGTCACATGCACAATCACTGTCTGCATTTGCTACTGGTGCGGCCTCAGCTGGAACTTGACTGGCGGGTGAGTGGTGATCCCCAGCGTGATCAGCATTTTCATCCACCAAGTCAGCAGGATCAGAGTCAACATGGGAGGCTGGAGCGTGGGATGCTGTTTTGTTTGCTCGACCACAGTGGCCACTGGGCATGGTATTGTTTCTTTTGAAGAAATCCAATTTGTGGTAGAAGCTGTTAGTTTTTTAATGTTCCATGCTTCAACATGGCTCACATTGTCACAGGACCCATCTTTAGTAATGCAGTGTGTGCAAAAACAAGTTAGGTTTCTTGTTGCCACCACACCGTCTTCTGAACACTTCACACTGTGCAACCTGCGTGTTCCAGGTACCATTTTTAAATTTGGTCTGGCGGGTCTTCTTATTTGGCTTTCAACAACCCAGAAGAATGTCCTCCTGAAATGATCACTGCACCCTTCTGTGGATGGCTCAGTGGTCAGTTCAGTCCTGCAAAATTTGTACAGCTCCTTTGCTTTTCTGATTATGGCCTGCCATGATTGCACTGCTCTGCTTGCTGCCAATTTTATAACACCACTCTCACCATCTGAAGGACCCTTTCCATGTCGTGAACCGAAAAAAGCCCTCTCGATGGGGAATCCATATTGAGTGGACGACACTGAAATGTCAAAGAAGGCCCATTTTGATTTATACTGGCTGCTGCAGCCATCTGTGAAATGTACTTCTTTGCAAATATTTAAGGCGAGTTCTTTTTTAGGTGTGCATTTCCGATCTCCACAAAGTGACATACGGCATGGCGATCATGTTTTAAATCACTTGAGATAAATACCAACAACTACTTCACTGTGGAGTCACAGTGGTCACATAGGTAGTAGGTCACTACCCGGGTGAACTGTGGCTTGTTCATAATGCCAGCGAGCTGCTTGCACTTCATCCAGCAATTTACAGGCATAGTTCTCGGCAAAGTCCAGAACCATCACTACCCATCCCTTGGGTAAGAATTTTTTGATATGAGTAAACTGATGGTGCTGCCACGCTGCGCCATGTAAGTGCTGACCTAAAAACAAAAGTTCCTCTTCTATGACTTCCACCAGCTGTCTCAATGTTGCTTTTTTATTTTCCAAAACTTTTCTCGTCTGCGGCACCTGTATGCCATTGACATCTCGCTTGACCGTTATATACTCCCACTGCTGCCAAGTTATACTGTCTTGACCATGGCCCTTAATTAGATCTTCTACGGCTCTTCCCAAAATTTGCCATGCTGCACTGCTCACATATTTTCTCAACACAGTCCATCCTGTAAAACCTTTACAAAGGAACTCGTTAACACATTGTTAGCTCTACTGCACGGTAGATATTCAGGACTTTGCATGATGTCAGGCAGTAAAGATCGGCAGTACGGTTCAGTGCCTTCAGTTTAAGTGCAGTATTTATGTAGTATTCGCAGAGGCATTGGTCCAGTTTCTGTTCTTTTGCAAGCTTAATGTGCTTGGGCCATAGACTTCCAAATTTTCTTGCTCCCACTGGAGTGTCCAGGTTCTGCTGGGTGAATTCTGAATAAAGAGTCTTAATGGGTTTATCAAGATATGAACGGAATGTTCCACTTCTTTTCAAAAAGGCTTTTTGGTGAGGCAGTGAGGTTGCAGAATCTTCAGAAAAGGTTGCCACTTTCTGTGTTGTTGACTCTGGCAGTGCAGACTTGGGCCATGTGGTGCATTTCTTTTCTCCTCGGGATGCCTTCATAAGCCTTTTCCAGCTTATGCCCAGTGCTGTACTTGCTGTTCTGAGCAGCCTGTATTTTTTTTAACACTAGAAAGTGCTTATGAATTCTCTGTTCAGGTGTCGGTCACTTTTTTTGTTACTTTTTAGGTGAGACATCTTATCCATGACAGCAGAAATCAATTTGTCCTGTAGGTTGCTTGGACTGGGAAATACTTTGCACCAAACCAGTGTGGTTTGTTTGGCTAGTCAACAAACAGACAGGATCTTCTGCATTACGTAGGCGAATCGATTGGGAGATTTTGGTAAACCTTTTTTGGCTCTCTGTACAGCCTTTCTTAGGGCGCCATCATATCTTTGGTTCTCTGGTGTCACACACTGCTGTCTCTCTGGAATGATTGCTGGTTCTGGTACGGGCGGGGTGGAGGAGGTGGTGGTGGTGATGGCAGCAGTGATTTGTGCTTTGTTTTCTAGCTCCTTTCTTTCAGCGTATTTCTGGCGTTGCTTTTTATTGATTTGTCTCCATTTCTGAACTGTCATTTTAGCATGCTGTTGCCGTGTTTTCTCCCTCCATGTTTCTCTTTTTTGCTTCTTTCTTTAGCTCATCAGCCCTTGTTTCTCTTTTAGTCTGTGCAGTACTTGTGTCAATTTAACTCGTTTCTTCTCCTTCTGAGCATCTCTGTATCTCTGCATCCTTTCTTTAGCCTTCTGGTTGTAGTATTCGGGCTGCTCAGCATTCATGTTGATGCGGTATGCACGTGAGCATGCTGCACATTTCTCCAAATAATGCTGGTAACGTTCTACGTCGTTCTTGACATTTAGTTGGTAACGCTAACTTTTTTCCTTAGCAGACTGAGGGGTGGCAAAATTCCGCTGAGCTTCACCAAGAATGGCTGCTGCAGACACACATGGCCTCCTTCTGCATTCCATTATTCCAAACGTAAACTGTCGAAACACAAGTTGGTTTAAAATATGACGATTTATTACCTTTTCCAGCAACACCGGTTCGGTCGATGCAAAACAATTAAGGCAAGAGCATGCTGCCAAATAAGAGTAAAGCGACAGCTGATATGATGAAACACGTCATTATAAGAAAATAACAATATTGTGATTCAGCTAGTGGTAACTCACCTGGGAGAAGACTGATGCAAGAAGAGATCAGTCAAACATTCGTCGCAATAAGAGATGCTTCACAAAACTGGTGAGGCGCAAGAACAGATTATTAAATACCAAAAGGAATCAAACATTAGTCAGAATAAGAGATGATTCATAAAACCAGTGAGGCACAAGAACAAATTATTCAATAGTCACCGAAAGAGATTAGTCACAAAACACATTCAATGCATGAGGAGACGATTCACAGAACAAGTTAAAAGCAAGAACCGATTATTCAATAGTCACCACAAGAGATGTCACAAAAAACATATGACGCAAGAAAAGAGGATTCCCAAAACAAGATGAAGACACCCATCCACCCACCTGCAAACAAGATGGAGACATGCATCCAACCACCTGCAAATGAAATGGAGATACGCATCCGCCCGCCTGCAAACAAGATGGAGACATGCATCCACCTGCCTGCAAACTAAATGGAGGCACACATCCACGCACCTGCAAACAAGATGGAGACACATATCCACCCACCTGCAAACAAGATGGAGACACACATCCACCCGCCTGCAAATGAAATGGAGACACGCATTCACCCGCCTGCAAACAAGATGGAGACATGCATCCAACCACTTGCAAACGAAATGGAGGCACGTATCCGCCCGCCTGCAAACAAGATGGAGACATGCATCCACCTGCCTACAAACTAAATGGAGGCACACATCCACGCACCTGCAAACAAGATGGAGACACGTATCCACCCACCTGCAAACAAGATGGAGACACGCATCCACCCTGCAAATGAAATGGAGACACGCATCCGCCCGCCTTCAAACAAGAGGGAGATATGCATCTACCCACCTGCAAACGAAATGGAGACACGCATCCATCCGCCTACAAATGAAATGGAGACACGCATCCACCCGCCTGCAAACGAAATGGAGGCACACATCCACCTGCCTGCCAATGAAATGGAGGCACGCATCCACCCGCCTGCAAACAAGATGAAGACATGCATCCACCTGTGTGCAAACAAAATGGAGACACGCATCCACCCACCTGTAAACAAGATGGAGACACGCATCCACCCACCTGCAAACAAGATGGAGACACGCATCCACCTGACTGCAAACAAGATGGAGACATGCATCCACCCAACTGCAAACAAGATGGAGACACGCATCCACCTGCCTGCCACATGTAGGCACACAAATAAGATGGAGTCACTACACATATACACCATTAAAGCATGCATTGTTAGTGGACTATGAAATTTACAAAATACAAATGCAGAATTACAGGCACTATAAATGTTGCAAAGAGCAAATTACAAATTCAAGTAATACACTCATGGTGGACAAAAAACATGCCTTGTACCAAGATTAAGTAGTCAGCATCCTCCCCACCTCCCCTCCTCCAGCAAAGCAGATGCACAGGCACGCACGCACGTGCCACGCACGCACACACACACACACACACACACACACACACACACACACACACACACACACCATGGTCCAAAGATGGATTTTCTTTTGGTGGTCTGTAAAATGCATGCTAATGAAGTTTGAAAAACAACTTAAACAAAAAGCATACTCTGCAATTGTTACACAGTTCACAAGCATTTAAATTAAATCAACATTTAAACATTTTTACTGCAGTAAATATTTGAGCCCCCCACCACACACAAAGAAGCCGCATGGTCCCAAGATGATGGATGCACAGCACCAACCAAAGGAGTACTCCACATCCGCCATCTTAACATCCACCAAACAATGGGCCACTACAGTGCATAGATGTTACATGGACCAAATTTACAATTCACATGCATTTAAATTAAATCAATATTTGAACCATGTTTGAGCCCCCCCTGCCACACACACACACACACACCGCATGCTCCCAAGATGATCGATCCCCCCCCACACACACACGCACATGCACGCAACCACCCCCAGCCACACAAACCACATGGCTCAAAGATGCTTTTCTCTTGCAAAACACTTACTGCACTACAGGGCAATAATATTTAATATCTGAGCCCATACCACTGACCTCTTCAAGAAAGCACACCAATTGATATAAAATCTCTCACTAATGCACTCCAATGCCAAGAAGCTGATGACTGATCACACTGCTCCCCATGATAATCACATTCACATTAGGGCTTTACCTTTTAAAATGTTGAAATGCAGGGCCTAATATGCCCTTGGTGCCATCCTGACCTTGGACAAACAGGGACATTACAGCTTTTTGGGTCTCTCACACAAAGTTCACTGGATTCCCAAAAACTGTGCAGATCATGCACGAATACACCACACTGCCCAAGGCTGATAAATAGAGCTAACAAATAAACTGAAAAGGCGCGTGACACCACACTCTCAATATACATATAAACACTGTCATTTGCCCTCACACGTAATGAGAGGCTTGCCTGGCTGCCCACGTAATGTCTCTGAGGAACAAAGGACACGATGACTTCTTCCTTTGCTGGCAAGTGAAGAAAGGGGACAAATGGATTGGAACTGCAGCTTTTAAATCCCCCAAAGACCTCCCCGCACTCAATGTATGTCACCGGTCCCATTCGGGGGTGGGGACAGAGGTCATGCGAGGGCTCGGTGTGAACATCTGGGAAACTGGACATGAAAGTTCATACGAGGGTTCAAGGTCTCGTATGAGCTACTGAAACAGTGCTATAAAATCAGAAACTGCTCTGTAACTTTCTTTTTAAAGGGGAAAGCACAGGAGATCAAAAGAACCACCACCAAAAACATAAATTTTGAGTCAGAACCATAAATGAAGTGCACAGTGTTGGGAACATGCACAGTTACATAAGGGGCCATTTTTTATAGCACTTGCAAAGTGCAGATTTGAATGTCAGAGGCATGCTAAAGGCTGTCACAAAATAAAGACACAGATACAGACAGTATTAAAAATTACTTTTTTATTTGAATACCAGTTAAAAAAATGATCTTTTTGGGCCATTAGTAAGACATGGACAGCCATGTCACAAATCAGCCCTCTTTTTTTCATGCACTTTCCATATTAAAACTTTTATTTTACAACACAGGAGTGAAGATTCAATTAATTTTAATTTATCTATCTGCACACACAGTCTGCTATATAATCCTATATAAAATAATTAATGGCAACCTTTTTTTTTTTTGATTTTGTGGTTGGTGAAACATTGTCACCACTGTTGGTACCCTATTTTCATGCACTGAGCCATGTAGTGTTATTGACTGTAAAATAAAAATAAAAAAAACCAAAAAACACTCACTTTTCCCCATTTTAGATCAGCTCTGCCGACCATCTTTGATTAACAACTGCCGCTGGCCAGCACATGGACGCGCAACTCTTACACAGCAAGGGATGAATTGCAACGTCTGCTGGAGTCCCTTGTATTATGATGTCCTCACTAATGCAGAACGAAAATTCATTCTGCTTTAGTAAGGCTGTCACTACTGCAGCAAAATGACTTTTTGCGGTGTATGGCTTTCCATACACAACCGCATTCCACCATGCACTTCACAGTAGCTAACCATTCCATTTCTGAAACAATAAGAAATATGTAGTGCTACCTTAGCCAGGAGGAAGACTTCATTATGCTGAACATCTGATTTGCACCTCCCTCTAAAGGACTTGCTCAAGATCACTTCAAAAAATAATACATGAAATCCACTGAACACTTGTCCCAACAATAGGTGGTGGTGAACCCACAAAAGCTCCCCCAAAACTCAGAATGCAAGATAATCACGCTGCTAACCTTTAACTACTTTTCTTGTCACTAGCACCACTTACTGTGATTCCGAGTCACTGTTGTGAATCCAGAAAATCCAAAAATCAGACACAAAAATCCCACAATCCCATATAATATTGAATATTATTCTACAAAGGAACAAACGACTCCAGGGTGTGGCCCCATTGACAATGCTGGAGCCAACAGAAAAGGAAATTATGCATGTATTTTTATTTGAAAATTGATAACTGGGAAAGACACACTGAGCCAAGGCTCATTTCCAGGTGCGACCTAGGGGGATGGGATACAATAAAATGCAGACATACAGGAACATTACACATCAAGCATTTGTCAATGCCGAATGTTGATTGCGTTGGTCTGTTGAGCACGCTCACTGACCCTCTGTCAGTCGCTCAGTCTGTTTCTTCTGGTGCTGCAGGCTGTTCTTTTGTATGGGGCTCCTGCCTGCATTGGCACCTTGTTCTGCCCACTAAGAAATCTGCAGCTGTGCCGACAGAGCTCCGCTGAGGCGGCTCACTCCCCCTCTCTCACTCGCTCATTCTGTTTCTTCTGGCGCTGCAGGCTGCCCTTTTGTACTGGGCTCCTGCCTCTGTTGGTGGCTTTTTCTGCCCACAAAGAAATCTGCAGCAGTCCAGACACAGGTCTCTTGAGCCTGCTGACTCCCCGTCTCTCACTCACTCGTTCCATTTCTGCCAACGCTGCAGGCTGGCCTTTTGTACTGGGCTCCTGCCTGCGTTTCCACATTTTCTGCCCACAAAGAAATCCGCAGCAGTCACAATAGAGCTCCATTGAGCTCGCTCACTACCGCTCTGTCATTGGATTGTTCTGTTTCTCTTCGCGCTGCAGGCTACGCTTGTGTACGGGGCTCCTGTCTGCGTTGGCACCTTTGTCTGTCCACAAAGAAATCTGCAGCTGTCCCGACAGAGCTCCGTTGAGGTCGCTCAATCTCCCTCTCTCACACGCTCATTCTGTTTGTCCTAGTGCTGCAAGCGGCCCTTTTGTACGGGGCCCCTGCCTGCATTGGCGCCTTTTTCTGCCCACAAAGAAATCCACAGCAGTCCTGATAGAGCTCCGTTGAGCTCACTCAGTCCCCCTGTCTCACTCGTTCGTATTGTGTCTCCCACCGCTGCAGGCTGGCCTTTTGTACTGGGCCCTTGCCTGCATTGACACCTTTTTCTGCCCACAAACATATCCGCAGCAGTCCTGACAGCGCTCCGGTGAGTTTGCTCACTCCTCCTCCATCACTTGCTCTCTCGTTCTGTTTCTCCTAGTGCTGCAGGCTGCCCTTTTGTACTGGGCTCTTGCGTTGGGGCCTTTTTCTGCCCACAAACAAATCTGCAGCAGTCTCGACAGAGCTCAGTTGAGCTCGGTCACTCCCCCCTCTCAGTTGTTAGATCTTAATCTGTCCCAAACAGTGATTTCCCACAGCGACCATGCTATTCTCTGGCAGGAGTGCAAAAACATATTTTAGCCAGGATGTGAAAAATGGCAGCTGTACTGTTCATAAGGAGGTGTGGAAAAATGGCACTGTTGAAAATGTGGCATGATAATATTACAAAATTGCGAATTTACAAGGGTGTGTGGAAACAGTTCAACGCACACTTGTAACACAGTCATGTTATGGAGTTTTGTCACCAAATTTTCAACATAGGCATTTTAGGACCTCTGCTCATGAACAGTGCCATTGTCATTTTCTTAATCTGTCCCAAACAGTGATTTCTCACAGCGACTACGTTATTCTGCGCCGAAACTGTGAAAACACATTTCGGTCAGGATGTGAAAAATGACAGCTGTACTGCTCATAAGGAGGTGTGAAAAAATGCCACTGTTGAAAATGTGGCGTGACAATGTTACAAATTTGCGAAGTTACAAGAGTGCATGGAAAGTGTGCAATGCACACTTGTAACACAGTCATTTGATGGGCTATCATCATCATATTTTCAAAATAGGCATTTTAGGACCACTGCTCATGAACAGTACCACTCTCATTTTCTTAATCTGTCCCAGACAGTGATTTCCCACGGCGACCGCTCTATTCTGCGCCGGAAGTGCGAAAACACATTTTGGCCAGGATGGGAAAAATGACAGCTGTACTGTTCATAAGTAGGTGTGGGAAAATGGCAATGTTGAAAATCTGGAGTGAAAATATTTTAAATTGAAGTTATTTAGTGTGTGTGCAAACTTAACAACACAGTCATTTTATGGAGTATCGTTACCAAATTTTCAACATTGGCATTTAGGACCTCTACTCATTAACAGTGTCACTGTCATTTTCTTAATCTGTTCCAAACACTGATTTCCCACAGCGACCGCTCTATTCTGCGCCGGAAGTGTGAAAACACATTTCTGCCAGGATGTGAACAATGACAGCTATACTGTTCACAAGAAGTTGTGAAAAAATGTCAGTGTTAAAAATCTGGAGTGAAAACATTGCAAATTCACAAATTTACAAGCGTGCGTAGCAACTGCACAACGCACGCTCACAAAACAGTCATTTTTTAGATTTTTTCCACCAAATTTGCAACATAGACTTTTTGAGAGTCCACCTCATGAACACTGGCACTGTCGTTTAGATGTCGGCATCAAAGGTGATTCGGCGCGAGTAACCTTGAAATCACATTTCGGGCCGAGTAACACCAAGGACAGTTCGAGAATTCAAGGAGGAGGTCCTAAACCCATGTGGAAATTTGGTGCCAAAATTCTAAAAATGACTGAGATATGCATTAAAGTTGAAAAACCTTTATTTCTACCATTATACAGCTTACCGGCATTTCCTCAGTTCGACGTCGGCTTTGAAGAGTGCAGACGTGTTCCCGGTCCACTGAAGATCGTCGCGCAGGACTCTGGAGGTAAGTATGGGGTGAGGGGGGTGTGGGGAGGTAGGGTGCGCAGTGGGTGGGTGCGGGTGGTGAGGAGGGGCCAGGGAGACCGCGAGGGACAGTTTTCTGATTTCACAGGTTTCAAAAAAAAAATCGTGGGACAGTTTTTTTCACCCGACTGCCTTCTTTTTGGGGGCCAGTATCGACGGGGATTGGGCACCTCTGCGCCGACACACAACTAAAGGGGTTCATTATGCCGACGGGATTGGGCACCCGCTGGCACACAACAACAGTGAGCGGGGGTTGACATAATGCCAACGGGGAGTGGGCTCCCCCGTCGGCACAATCAACATTGGGCCACTGAAGCTGATGGGGATTGGGGCCCCCGTCGACAACTAAACATGGTGGAGGGGGGGTTATATTGTTTGTGAACACGGTGGCAAGCCACCGCCATGTTCACAAACAATATCAGGGTTTTTACATCCCACCCTGCAATGACGGGTCACTCCCTCATTGCAGCGATGGCTGATGCTGCAATGACGAGGCAGTTCCTGATTGCAGTGGCTACTTTTTTGGAAGGCTGTGGCACGCTGGCTGAACTAGTGTCAGCAGCAGCATGCCACAGGATTGGGGGAAGCAGGACAAGCCTTTGCAGGCTGTGGGGGCCTTGGCCACAACAGTGCCGCGCCTCTACAACCTGCTTGTGGAGAAAACTGCTGCAGCATGTTTCTTGCGCATGCGCGCAAACAACATAAAAAGGAAGTGCAAACAAGGTAGTGCAACATGGTATAAGTGCAAACAACAGTAACGAATGGCTGGAGCTATGAGCAGCACCTCAGCCCAACGTAAAAGGTAACAACAGGTTGAAACATCAATGCATTGATATTAGGAACTATAAACCTACCCCAAAAGGGGGACCAAAACTGGGGAGGGAAGGGGAACCACAGGCAGGTCAGGTAGGGGGCTAACAGGAGGGGGAGGATAAAGAGGAATTATGGTAAGTATGAAGGAATTTCTCCCTTCTGTATCACTCCACATTGTCAATGGGGAACTAGTTAATACACATGGGTTCTAATAAGCAGTACCCATTCACAATATGGCGGGGGAGAATACTGTCCCCACATATGACCCATTTGCGTAACCGCTGAATTACCTGGTTGAAATCCCTCTGTTGGGACAGGGCATCCACTGCCTTCTGCCCATGGGCATCAAAACTAGCTGAAGTATCTCGGGACCTGAGCAGTCTCCTTTGATGCAAACAGTTCTATCTGAGGCCAACTGACCCTTATGCACAGTAACTCGAACACTGTACTTCTGGGCCTAGAGGCTGATTTCCTGGGGTACTCTCTAGTAGCAATGCCAATCCACCTGTACATTTAGGTTCCTTGTGCATTGGGGTGTGCCTTCAGTCAATCACTATTTTACCAGGCATAAACACCATTGAGCAAGTTCATTTTCAAAGTGGTCCTGGACCAAGCCTAATGCTCACCCCATTCTCAGAAAGTCTATGCATCTGACCTTATTTACAGATGCAGTAGGGTGGGTGTTAGGCTTGAGAAGCACAAGACACACCCTACACCTGCTCTCCTGCCTGGTTTGAGAGGATGGGGTGTTAGGGAAACCCTAACGCCTCATTTCCCAACTTCTGTCGCTTTGACCCTAACTGGAACATTAAAGTTTTTTGAACACACACACACACACACACATACAGTATATATATATATGTCATATACATGAGATATGCCAAGGTCCTAATAAAATATATCTGCACCCCAAGTGTAGTTTGACATTATGGCATAAAAAGTGGCGAAGTCACGAGTGATGTCGAAAGGTCAAACTGCACAAGGGAAAAATACCTTTGATATTTTCATTAGGCCATGGCATATATGATTTATGCCATGCTTTTTATTTTAAAATGGCAAGAAGAATCCCTGGTCTCTGATTGGCCAGTTTGGGGCTAGACCAGTGAGGTTATCCCAGTGCATATCACGGATCTAGTCCCAGCACAGACATGACCGCATCAAATGTTAAAGAAATCAGTCCACAGCCCATGACCAAGCTGCCCAAATTTGGCATGGATGCTGTGGCTTTTACCAGTACTTGAAACATTTTTTTAAACCATAAAACCTGCCCTCTCACTGTCATGAAACAACCCTAAAACCACACAGTAATGAAACTTCTTCAGACACTATGCAGCAGGCCCATTTGTTTTTGGTAGGTTTCATTTTTTATTTTTTTGAGAAGTGAATTAAAATGAAAAAAAAGCCATCATTGCGAACGACTTCCCTACAAGCTGTCATTATGATCGGCTTCAATATTCTATCTCACCACTCCAACCAGAACAGAGATAAACCCCTCCCTCTCACTGTCAAGGTCACAGATACCATTTCTTTTCCTTATATTTGTTAAATATTTTTTAATTTAAAACAAACTGACAACAAAGCCATCATCGCAATCAGCTTCACAATACAGCACAGTCCCTTCTCCCATCCCAGAGTTAGCACATGCACACTGCGTTCTGCAATCCACTTAACCAATGGCAGTTACTGTAAGAAACAGTGAGAGACAGGAAATTTGCAGCGTGAGAGTTGAAAGTAAGACAAACAGGGAGACAACCCAAACCTGTATATGAAGTTGGGGAAGAGAATAGGAAACAGTGCCTCATTACCACCATTTAAAGAGAGGCAAAGAGAAGTTGGTAGGTAGGAAACAGAGGCACACAAACAACACATCAGACCCACCTACTGGACAAAACAAGAAGTCAGCACTGTTTTACCTACCCATTAAAAAAGGTACAAAATCTAGTTTTAATAAACAATTTTTTTTTTTTTTAACAAAAATGCCATTTTATAATCACAATAATGCACTCCAGGGTGTGTGTTAGGGTGGGATAATGTCATGCCCATAGAGTTCAATATTGAGAGAGAGGTTAGAGGGTGGACTCCAATGGATCAGTTGAAGTCATGCATCTGCCATATTAGAGGAGGGTTAAGGTGCTGGCAGAATAGCAGAAACCCTTCTTGAAACTTAGATAGCAGCACCAGCACACTGTTCTGACAACAATCTTTTCATCTAGTTGGGTAAGAAGCACCACTGACGTCAGGGAAATGTTGACGCAGATGCACACTGTGGTGACAAAAGCAAGGTACACTCATTTGTCATTTGCTTGTATAAGCAGTGCATTACTCAACTGCTGGCAGAAAAGTGTGCTGGCACCATTATTTCAGTTTCAAGAGGGATTTCTGCACTTCTGTCGGCACCTCAACCCTCCGCTAATATGGCGGATGCATGGCTTCAACTGAGCCATTGGAGTCTGCTCTCCAGCCTCTCTCTCTATATTGAACTGTATGGTAACGCCTTGTGTTGGATGCACTCGGCCTGTAGCCTCATGCCCAACCATGCGAGGCATGACATTATCTCAAACACATACCCTGGAGTACATTACTGCTTAATTATACGATGGCCCAAAAAAATCCTGCATCCTGACTGATCTACGGCCACCTTATCCCAGTACAACTACACTGTGATAATGAGCACTAGGCACAGTAATTACTGTACCTAAATGGCCACTATGGACCTATAGTGAGAATATGGCACCAGGAGTGAGAATATGAAGATATCCTCACTCTAGGTCCATAGTGGCAAAAATATAGCTGATATTTGCCACTTTCCATCCTCAAAAGTGTGGTGTACATGTGTGTATACATATATCTTTATACAATAGAGGTGAAGGATAAATGAGTGTAATAAAAACATGTATCCTCACTGTGGTAACATCACCACAAGAGATAAATCATGTTGTGATATCACGACTAGCGATAAATCATGTTGTGACATCACCACTGTGAGATATTTCATTGCTGCCTGCAGCCAACTCAGTTACCATGGCAAAACATCCTCACCTGTTTCCTATACTCTGTCTCACTCCCTGCCCATTGCTGTGATACTCTCAGCTTGACTGCTGGCAGAATTCTAAAGGACACAGATTCACAAAACAGTCTGTTTCTTACTGCTGCCTGCAGCTAACTTAATTGCCATGGCAAAATATTCTCACCTGTTCCCCACATACTGTCTCACTCCCAGACCATTACTGTGATACTCTCAGCTTCACTGCAGCCAGAATTCTAAAGGACACAGCTTCACAAAACAGTCTGTTTTTTGCTGCTGCCTAAAGCTAACTCACTTACCATTGCAAAACACACACAGCTTTTCCCACAGAGTTTGTAACACTGCCAGCCCATTCAGAAAAACTCACACCGAGACAGCAAACACAGAAACAGCAACACAACACAAAAAATCATAACAATACTTCTGAAACTCATACCCCTATTGTGTAAATCGAACACATGATGTGCAGATCGTGTGCTATGAAAAATGTCTTCACTCCTGCATCGTGAGCTCTGGATACTCTCACTCGTGCCTTCGGCACTCATGAGCATCCAGAGCTCACTCTGCAGGAGTGAAGATATTTTCCATATCACACTCCTGCCCATCATATATATAAACATATGCACACACATATGCATGCACATGCAACACATGGAAAAAGGGATGATAAGATTTTCTAGAATCTGTTCCATCTGTACCCAGTCATATTTTTGTAAAGTCAGATTCAGAGTCCAATTCTGTTCACTACCGATTAAGGCATAGGAACAGAATCAGAGACAGAATCTGATGTTCCAGTTCTGCACCAGACTCAGCCTCTGTGACTATGGTCAGTCACCAAACCTCCCAAAGTGAAGGAAAAAGAAAGAGCTGGAAGAGGGAATGGCAGAGGTCTCACGAAGGGCTGGAAGGGGGAATTGCATCAGTCTCATTTCAGGGAAGTGAATGTCATTTTCACTGATTTTATTGTTTCTTTTCAAGCTTAATCTGGTTCAAGGTCAGTTGGCATTCATCTGTATCCCCCTCCCCCGGGTCGTGCCTGAAAATAGGCAGGATTTGTCTAGTGCACATACCCGATCAACAAAAGCTAAATAAATAAATAAAAAGCTTAGTGTAGATTCCAATTGGCACCAGGTTGTTTTTCTGGCTTCATTTGAAAAGGTACCTGTCTGGGGGAGTTTGTGGTGCAGCTGAGTGTTTCTAGGGGGATTTTGCTGGTGTAGTTGATTGTCTCTGGAAGTCAGGAGGTAGAAATCAGATTCATTTTAGTACAGAACCTGCTCATTGCTGGTTTTAGTTACTTTATACTGCTGATTTCACTTGGACTACAGTTCTGCTTATCTTGTGTGTTTTTTTTTTAAGCCATTAACTATAGAGGGCAGGAACTGTGTTTTTTTTTTTTTTTTGTCTAGCCCTGTAGCTTGGGAGAAGGGTGCTAATTGTTTGGGGCCTTGGCAGGGCGACTGCTAATCTGGAGGTGGGGCCAAGTCAGAGTGCTGCAGCTGGCTACCTTTGGATTCTCAGAAAGGGCTAGAAAGGGGAATGGCAACAGTCTCATTTCAGGGAAGTAAATGTGATTTTTGCTGATTTTATTGTTGTTGTTTCTTTTCCAGCTTAGTGTAGATTTCAATTGGTACCAGGCTGTTTTTCTGGCTTCATTTAGAAAGGTACCTGTTTGGGGGAGTTTGTGGTGTAGCTGAGTATTTCGGGGCGGGAGGCGGGGGTTGCTGGTGTAGCAGATTGTTTCTGGAGGGGCTCATCCCCCCTGCGCATCACTTCCTTTATACTGTTAGCCTATGACATCATACAGTACCAGCTGACTGCATACAAAGACTGTTAGCCATCTCATTGCAGTACACAACACAGCCACACACCACACCCTGACATAAATTGAGTAGAGACTTTATTGTGAGCTACTGAATAGGTGAGGTCATGAAGTAAATTATGGTACTGACTGATAGCCAGGGGTGCAAGGAAGGTGTGCGGAAAAGAAGGAACCAATCTTATGTGATCACCAAATTTGCCTGGACTCCTTCTGGGATCAAGGTACTATGTCTTTTGAACTGTGTAGGAAAATATTGGATCTTTGGGGTGAAGTCGAGGTACTGTGGCTCTGTGATTTTGGGGTTGGTCAAATGAAATCAAGGTACTGTGATTCTAGAACTGTTACTTGGGTACAATATTTGTAACTCTCGGAATATGAGGCAGATTACTGTGGGATCAAGGAACTATGACTCTGGGGACTTGGAACTGAGTAAGTAAAATCAAGGTACAGGGAATCTAGTACTGTGAGAAGGGAAGTGTGGGAATCTGAAGCTGATTGGGTAATAACTGTGACTCATACCATTGTAATAATAAAGACGGCAGGGGCAGCATCGCAGAAGGAACATGGAGCAGGACAGGGAAGGATGTACTAGAGGGGAGTATGGCAACTTGTGGGGTGGTTGGGGACAGCGGAAAGGTAGGCGGGCCAGGGGCAGTAGGGCACCTGGAGGGCCAACACGGATAGAATAGCTGTGGGAAGGGAACAGGGGGGCACAGAGATGAGAATGGATAGGGGAAAATGACTGGGGAAGTTGGTGGAAAGGACAGGAAAGTGTAATGCACACAGGGAGGGACAGTGGCAGCATAAGTGGAGGGGGATAGGTGGCAGGAGGGGAGCAGTGGATACAGAGGAGGAAGGATCATGGGGTGTAATAACTGTGGAGTAGTCATATTCATGGGCCCCCTTTGGAGGCTGGGGGAGTGCTCAGTTTGTCAAAGACTGGGGGGTCTGGAGGATGAGATTTTAAGGTTAGAGAGAGAATGGTCTTGGACAGAAAGAGAAGCGGAGATGGGAAGCACAGACTGTAACCAGGTAAACAGAAGAAGGGACAGGGGTAGGGACTGGAGATGGAGAGAACAATCCACACTGGGGACAAGGGGGGAAGAGATACAGGTACAGGAGATTGGGGGCCAAAAGGAACGGGGGAACAGAGTTACTGCACATAGGCATACAACAGGCTCAAACAGGTACTGGCCATTGATGGGAATGATGGATGGGGGAGATGGTGCTGTGGAAGAACAGCCATGGGTAATAGAGAAATGGGACAGAGAGGGAGGGTGAGAAGGGAAAAGAACCTAATGTGTGTCAAGATAGAATGAGCACAGGAGGGAGTACTGATGAAAGTAGTAAAACAGGGGCAAAAAGGGGAACAGTGTGCAGGAGGAAGGAGGAGTAAGGACAGGGAGGGGAAGGAAGGATGGGATGGGTGACAGGGTAGAAAGGGGTGGGATCTTAGGGTTAGGGACTTCAATACTGAGAGGCGGCAGGTGAGGTAGCAAGGGAGAGAGGCACAGTTGGGTCTGGGTGGAAGCCATTCCAGGAATGAAGGCAGAAAGGGTGGGGCAATCAGTACTACAATATACCAGAAAGGGAAGGGAAAAAAACCCTTCTAATTCTGCACCTGGGGACGAATGACCTGGCTGATGGGACGGTAGATGAGATGAAAAGGAGGTTTGAGGATTTAGGTCCAGTCTGCAAGGGGGCAGGAAGATCAGTTACCTTCTTGGAGGTACTTTCAGTCCCAAGGGCAAGTATGGCAAGAAAACTGAGGATTCAGGAGTTCAATGAATGGCTGGTAACCTGGTGTCAGGAAAAAGGGTATGGGCTGGTAGGAGGGTGGGGGAAGACCTGGAAGGACAGCAATCTATATGCTAAAGATAGATTGGACTTAAACGAAAAGGGGAAGAAAGTACTAAAGCAAAAGTTTGGGAAGTATATTGAGGAGAATTTAAACTAAAAGAGGAGGGTGGCAGAAGGGATCGAGGTGATCAGAGGCCTCAAGATGGTAAACCATATGAGCTTACCCCCCCCCCCATAATAGTGAGATAAAGTGAGGAGCAAACAATACAGGGAAGGTCGTAAAGGGAGAGGAGGAAGGGGGGGGAGAAAGGGGATGGAGGGTGATATCTTTAAATGCTAGAAGCCTGGAGAATAAAAATGCAGAACTACAGGCTCTCATGGCAGAGGGAGGGGTGGACATGGCAGCCATCACTGAGACATGGGCCACCCAAAACTATGACTAGGACCTGACGGTTCTAGGTTACAGGCTATTCCACAAGGATAGAGTTAAGGGGAAAGGGGGAAGCGCTGTACGTGATGGAGGGGCTAAAGTGTGTTAGGGAAGAGGGGGAGGAGGGAGATACAGAGGCTCTATGGATGCAAATCCAAGATCCACAAAATAGGACACTACGGTTGGGGGTGGTGTACAGGCCGCCCTCCCAATTGGAAAAAACAGATAGGGGATTGGTGGAACAGATCCAGAGGAACTGTGAGAAGGGTGAGGTGGTGATAGTAGGTGACTTTAATCTGCCAGGAGTGGAGTGGGGGACACCTGCCACCAAGTGTAGAAGGGAACAGATAACACTAGATGCCTTCCAGGATAACTTTCTGATGCAGTTGGTCAGCGAGCCAACTAGGGAAAGGAATACCCTTGACCTCATACTGTCCAATGGTGAAGTGAGTGATGGATCTGAGGGTGGAGGACCACTGGTGGGGAGTGACCACCGGACAGTATGCTTCCAGCTGCAGCTGGGCAAGGAGAGGTGGGCATCTCGCACAAAGGTGCTAGACTTTAGAAAGGCTGACTTCAAAAAGATGGGCGAAGTTGTGCAAGGGTTCCTGGACAGAATTCACCCTAATATGGACACGAATCAGAGGTGGGAACTCATTAAGCTAGGGATAGTGGAGGCAACAAATTCCTGCAGCAAGGCCCAAAGTAAAAAGGTTAGGGTGAAGAAACCTAGCTGGATGAGCAAGGATGTCATAGACAGAGTGAGGAGGAAAAGAGTTGCCTATAGGAGATACAGGAGAACAGGGAGGGGGGAGAAGTACCTGAAGGAAGCAAAGGAGGTGACCAGGGAAGTAAGGCATCAAAGGAGCTCAGGTTGGTGAAGGGAATCGAAGAGGGGGGGAAAAGACTTCTTCAGGTACATCAGGGAGAAAAGAGGTTGTAAGGACTAAATAGTAAGGATTAAGAATGAGGGGGAATGGGTGGAAAAAGAGGACAAAAAGGCAGGAGCACTTAACGACTACTTCTGCTCAGTTTTTACTAAAGAAAAGGGGGGTAATACCTAAGGTTGGGGGCAGGATAGGATCAGAGAGGGAGGGGGTGACAGATGGGAAAATCACAGAAGGTAGAATGCTAGAGGGGTTAAGGGCACTGAGGGTAGACAAGGCACCGGGACTGGATGGCATACACCCCAGGGTACTGAAGTAGTTGGCAACGGTCCTGGCAGGCCCATTGGCAGACCTATTTAATGCCTCTCTGGACACAGGGTGTGTACCTCAGGATTGGAGCATGACTCACATGGTTCCACTCCATAAGAGTGGTCCCAAAGATGAACCAGGGAACTACAGACCAGTGAGTCTCACGTCCATAGTGGTAAAACTGACGGGAAACAATCCTGAAGGAGAGGCTGGTGACCCTGCTGGAGTTCAGAAGGGTGCAGAACAGTTTGCAGCATGGCTTTGTCAAGGGCAGATCCCGCCAGACCAACCTAATGGACTACTATGACTAGGGAAATGGACAAAGGACATGCAGTGGATGTCCTGTACCTGGACTTCAGTAAGGCATTCAACTTGGTGCCACATGGGAGACTAGCATGTAAGCTAAGGGGCATGGGGCCGGGGCAAAATTGGTAGAATGGGTAGAGACCTGGCTGCAGGAATGGCAGCAGAGGGTGGTGGGAGGTGAATTATCATCCACAAGGGCAGTGACGAGCAGGGTCCCACAGGTGTCATTGCTGGGGTCATTGTTATTTGGGGTATTTACTGCAGACATCTTGGCAGAAGTATATGGCAAGATCAGTCTATTTGTGGATGACATGAAGATGGGAGCAGTGGTGGATGATCAAGGTGGGGGGGTGGCAGGGATACTAGGAAGATCTAACAAGGCTGGAGACATAGTCTGACACCTGGCAACTTGGTTTTAATGCCAAAAAATGCAAGGTGCTG
Organism: Neoceratodus forsteri; assembly: GCA_016271365.2. Lineage (NCBI taxonomy): Eukaryota > Metazoa > Chordata > Ceratodontiformes > Ceratodontidae > Neoceratodus > Neoceratodus forsteri. The sequence goes on from CM057452.1 coordinate 732,093,668, forward strand.
CATTTTGGGGTAAAGAATCCAAAGAGCAGCTACCATCTGGGGGGGGGGGGTGCAGCTAGCTGTGGCTGAACTGGAGAAAGATCTGGGGGGTGCTCATTATGGGAGCAATGAAAACTCAGCACAGTGCAGGAAAGCAGCAGCAGTGGCCAACAAGATGCTGGGTTGTATTGCAAGGGGTATAACCTTTAGGAGGAGGGAGATGATTTTGCTGTTATACAGATCGCTGGTTGGACCCCACCTGGAGTACTGTGTTCAGTTTTGGCACCCTTTCCTAAAGGGGGACAATTAGATTGCTGGAAGGGGTGCAACGCAGAGCAACAAAGATGATCATGGGTCTGGGGGAGTTACCATATGAGATTAGACTGAGGGAATTGAACATGTAATCTCTGGAGGAGAGGAGGGATGGGGGGATATGACTGAGATCTTTAAGTACATGAGAGGAATGAACAGGACAGGCACGGAGGGACTGTTCAAGGGGAGAGACACTCGGGATCATGACATGAGATTGGAGGGTGGAAGGTTTAGGAGGGAGATGAGGAGACATTTCTTTATGGAAAGGGTGGTAGCAGAGTGGAACGCACTACCAGCAGAGGTGGTGGCCTGTAAAACAGTGGGATGCTTCAAGAGGGGCTGGGATAGGGCAAGGGAGGGTCATAGAGGGGAGCTAGGGTGGGAGGGGGCAGCTGCAGGGTAGGGGTGCTAGCTGCAAAATCGAGCAGACTCAACAGACCAAAAGGACTTTTTCTGCTAGCAGTTTCATATGTTCGTATGTAAAAAAAAAACCTTTCCTCCACTGCCTTTGCCTCCCTGTCCCCTTACCTTAAAGCAGTGCAGTGTCAGCAATCCCCTGGCTGTCATCACTGGTGGCAGAGGTAGTGAGGTCTTAATGCCATGTGGCTCTTTGGTGCATTAAGCTTTTAGTTTTGGCATACATCTTTCAGATTTTGCAGGTAACTACTTTCACATTTTTTCTGTCAAATCAAGGGTGCTGCAGTTATGTTTTCTGCTCTAGCCTGGTTTGGGACAAGCACCCATTTTTTGTGAGTACGTATTTGTTTTCTCCTTCATGGTCTGGACAAGGCAGGGCACTGCAAGTAGCAGTGTACCTATACGGTAGAAGGTAACAACTGCCAGCCACTCCTATGACAAACTGTCCCCAACCCCAAGAGTCCACTCTGAAACATGACTCCCTTTAATCTGTTTTCAGCCAGGGCCACCTACCCACAATATACTGTGAGAAAAAGAGAGGAGACAGATGGGCCCCCATCTGCCCCGACTCCCTGTCCCCAATCCTGCAGCCAGTTAAATTAACTTTAGTAAGCCCGTGCAGTCACTGCCATAATCCTTCGGCCTCTATCTCAAGTTTCTCCCCACTGTTCCCAAAAGCCCCCTGTTCTACTGACCTGGCTGGCCGGGCTGATGTAAAGAAAACCGTGGGGCTGGCCACCACCAGATGCTAATAAACTCAGCACTGAGGTCATTAGGGTGTTGGCAATGGTTACTGAACACAACACACAGTGTCGTGCATGCGCTGGTTCTAGAACCATTGCCTTGTGCCCTGACACAGTTTTACTCCCACAGGATTCTTGTGCCTCCATCCTTAGACCAAAGAGTAGAGCTCTATGGAGAAAACTGAGTCTTAGAATTTCTAGAGGACATACACTCAAAACTGAGGGAGATGTCAGAATAAGGCCAAACATTAGATTTATTTTTTTTGTTTGTTACCTAGGTCAGCTCACAGAGCCAAGCACCATTTTTCGGGAGTGACCCACGGCTGCCAAATACAAGAAGAGCTACAGATGGTATAAAGAAACAGTGAAAGAAAGTAGATTGCTATACACAGAGATAGTGGTTAACATGCACAGTAGCATACCCAATGAGGTTGTGAAAATTACAGTAGCACTGTTCAGGCTTTCAAAGCAGGACTAGACAAATTCATGACAGAAAAGGACATTGACAGTTGCAAAGCATGAGTAGAGGTAGCATTCTGCCTGTTAAGCTTCATTGCGTGTCCTTTCTCAACTTGGGTATAGTCACTGCAGTGGGCAGAAGGAGCAGACAAGGTGGACCCTTTATCCCTTCACACAATACTATGTTGCAAACTATTTCCATGATTTTCTTGGTGCAGTATAGATATTAAAATGACTGCTTTATAATTTCCTGGTTCTGATATATAACCTTTCTGTTTTGGTGTTAATTATGGGGAGCTATGTGAGCTTCCATCTAGTCTTCAGGTGCAAAGCATTAGCTTCACATTTATACCCTTTATACCCTGCCTGATACCCAAGCTGTAAAATCATTTCCAAAATGCTCCTGAAATGTTAATTTGAGCGTTCATTTTCTGGAGTCAACTGGGAGAATCCTATTTTAGTTGTTTTAGTTTTAGGGATTTTTAGTATCAGGCAGGGCTTTTTCGTGAGTTAGCACTGGAGTGCAGATTTTACTTTTTAGTTAGGGTGTCACAGAGCCTGTGCTGCAGTTCTCTTTTAATTTGTGACTTCTTGCAATTATGGAACAATAGAGGAGTACTAAAGTGAATTTTATGGCACTCAATTGATGGAGCGAAGATGCTATGGGAGCAAGCGCCACTGGAGTATCGTTTGCTGATTTCACTGGGCTAAATCTGCCGGCTGGTTGTGAAGAGCAAGGAGTGTGGAGTTCTGTGGTTGGAGGCCACCTCGGGGGTGAGTGGTTGGTCTTGCCAGGCTGAGGTGGTTGAACAGTGGGGGTAACTGTATGGCAGAAGGTGGGAGCTCCACTGCCCCACAGGAAAACCACATCTGTCTCCAGCTAGGCTGTTTGTAAGTGACAAGCCCATCCCAGGGCCCTGTTGAGGTGGCCTGTTCATTTTGGTCTGCTGGGGGGAGAGGAATCGTTTCTCCTGGGACTCCTCCTTGAACTGGCCAGATTTGTCTTTGCTCTTCCATGGGTCATCTACCTACAGTACCAGCACGGGGAAGCACTGCCACTGGGAGTTAAATTCTGGCCTGAGAACTTGGTGAGAGCTCATTCTCCAGTTGCTTTGGATTTCTTTTTCCTGGGGCGAGTGCCCGAGACTTTAAAGACCGTCTGGAGAGTGGTTTCTGGGTGGATTTTGTGAGAGAAAATCCACCCTGATCTCATGCTTTGCAGTGGCTCCTGATGTTTGTATTTCATTAACAGTGCTGTACTTGAGTTTTAAAAGACCCTCTTGAGACTGGTTTCTGGGTGGATTTTGTGAGAGGAAATCCACCCTGAGTTTGTGGCTTTGTAGTGGCTCCTGATGTCTGAAACCTACAAACAGTACTGTACATTATTATATCTTTTGGAACTCTGGTGGTGTGAGCACCATACTGTAGCTTCTTTCGCATGTTGAAATATTCACAAGCCTAAAATGGCCTGGAACTTGACTGAGCAGTTAATTTTATTTCTTGAGACCTTTCTGCATTTGTTTTCTTGGAACTTGCAGCAAATACTCTTTTCGTTTATTCTTTTTTGTTGGTTATTTTACTTATTTTATTTGCTTGTGATTGGGTGTGGGCTTGTTTTTGCTGGGATTTGTTTTGTGGGGTGTTTGAGTGGGGTGCATGGATGAGTAGTATAGAGTTTGTATAATTAGAGTGAGTGGACTCTATGTGTGTTTTAGTTTGTTGTTTAGTATTATTAAGGTTGTGTTTATTTAGTCAAAATAGTTTTTAATTGGGTTCTTCTGGTTTAGGTTAGCATACCAGGCAGTGATGTGTTGGGGCTTGGGCCAGGCACAAATTACCTATGATACTTCTCTGCTTCACAACCTCCGCCCCTTTACTGACCCCCTGGTTTCATCTACTGCTGCCAGGCGCTGCAGGGAGGTCGGGATCACAAGGAGGTGGATGGCTCGCTGTTGGCGAAGAGCAGCTGAGGAGGGGGAGATAAGGAGCATTGAGGTTGTAAGGTACAGGAGATGCCATGGGTTTAAACGGGGCTGCGGGAGATGCCAGATGTGTTCAGTTCCCATACCCAGGGGGCCGACTGCCTCCTCTAATCCTCTTTGGGTAGTGCTTTGCAATGCCAGGTTGATAAGAAACAAGATCACCATTTTTGCGGACTTGATTTCCTGTGTCGACCTGGCTTGCATTATGGAGACCTGGCTGGGTGATGATGCTAGTCCAGTTCTAGAGGCCACCATCCTCACTGGGTACTCCGTGGTGCATTGCCCAAGGAAGAATCATGGAGGTGGGAGAGTGACCATCGTTTTTAGAGCCATCCTGGACTTCAAGGTGCATTCCATTGGTAATACCAGGTCTTTTGAGTGCATTGCCATGCGTGCGGGTCCAGGTGCAGGCTGCAGGATTCTCCTTATTTACTGCCATCCGGGGCCAGGAGGAGAATTTCTATAGGAGGTAGTGGACTTCTCAGTCGACCAGGTGTTGGAATCCCCCAGGTGTTAAATCCTTGGGGACTTCAATGCTTGGGTCGACGATGAATCCTCACAGTTTGGTTATGACCTCCTCCAACTAATGTCATCAATGGGCCTGACACAAGCAGTTGCTTCTGTGACCTACCAGCATGGCCACACACTCAATCTGGTGTTCCAGCTGGGTCTTGGTATTGACAGCCTCAGGACTGATCAGGTCTCCTGGTCTGATCATTGCACCGTGGAGTTGTTTGGGACATCCCCCGATAGTCCTTCCCCCATGGAGATGGTCAGCTATTGCCCTTTAAAGAGTTTTCACCCAGAAGAACTATTGGTGATGGCTGACCTAACTAGATTTGAGGCAGCTTGTGCGATTGGCACTGGGCGGTGGCCACCTATAACAAGCTGGTGTCCGAAGCACTGGATGTCATTGCTCCAGTCCGTATATGACGTAGATCCTCTCACTTGAGAGCCCCTTGGTTTGATGGTGATGAAGATCAAAGGTCAGAAGTCGGAGCGTTATTGGGGGAAGACCCAACTGGAGGCTGACAAACTGGTCCTGCGTGCTCACTACAGTGAGTACCAGGAGGAAATCTCCCATAAGAAGTCAGAATTCCTGACCAGGGAGACTGCAGCAAGGAACAAACATAAAAACATAGACTTTTGATGGTGGATAAGGACTGCTTGGCCCACATAGTCTGCCCACTTCCCTACCTACTAGATAAGCTGTAGATCCTAGTTAACCAATGGCCTATTTCTTCCTACCCTTCCCAAGAATTGCCTTATGTCTGTCCCATGCATTCCTGAATTCTCCCATAGTTTTAGACCCCACAACCTCCTCAGGAAGGTGGTTCCATGCATCCACCACCCTCTCTGTGAAAAAATACTTCCTCACATTGCCCCTGAGCCATCCGCCCTCTATTTTCAAATTGTGTCCCCTTGTTCTTGCACATCTTGAACAGACCTTCTCAGTTTTTTCAGACTGTGGACAGGCTTCTCCATCCTGCCTGTCTACAGCCAAAGAAGACCTTTTCATTCACCTTGTGTGAAGAGTTTGCTCTATTCTTCTCTGACAGAGTGTCATTTATCCGGTCAGGGATTCCGCCAGGGAGGTTCATGCCTCGCAGTGGCTGGACTGGTGGGAGCAGAAGCACTCTGCCTGTCTGGGAGGAGTTTAGGCCGGTGCAGGTGCCTGAAGTGACTGGGGTAATCTTAGAGCTGAAGCACACTTCTTGTGAACTGGACCCAGCCCTGAAAGCATTTCTTAATAGGATGTGCCAAGGCTGTTGGCCTGGTGTTTGCTAGGATTGCCAGGTGCTCGATGGTGGAAGGGGTGTACCCAGTGGCTTTGAAAGAAACCTTCCCTCAGCCCAGATGTCCTGGCGAATTACTGTCCAATCTCCAACCTGCCATTTTTGAGCTAGGTTGTCAAGAAATTGGTGGCACAGCAACTTGAGGATTGCCTTGTATTCTTCGACATCATACAAGCCATTTCAGTCAGTTTTTGGGCTAGACAGCACAGAAAACAGCTCTAGTTTAGGTGCATAATGACCTATTCAGGGCTAGAGATAGAGAAGACAGGTCAGTTCTTGTGCTCCTTGATCTCTCATTAGCATCTGACACCATGGACCATGCTATGCTTCTTGACTGGCTCGGTGAGTTTTTTGGACTCGCCGGCACTGTCATCAGATAGTTTAAGACTTATCTCTCTGATAGGGAGCAGCAGATAGTGATGGGGAAATTCTCCTCCTCCCCAATACCTCTATCTTGTGGAGTTCCACAGGGCTCGATCTTGTCGCTGATGCTGTTCGCAGCATACATGCTGCCCCTGGGTGACATCATTCAACAATACAGCGTGGATGTTCACTGTTATGCAGATGACACCCAGTTTTATTTGTCATTTGCACCCAGAACATCCGGTGCTGTCGACATGCTTAACATCTGTCTGGCTAAAATCAATGACTGGATGGCTTCCAGCTGGATGAGACTGAACCCAGATAAGATAGAGGGGCTAGTGGTCGAGCCAGATCGTGGGCATGATGGGTTGCAACCTGCAGCGGATATAGGTCTTTTCCTGCAGTCTGCTCCATTGGTGGCTTCCCTGAGGTGTGATCCTGGACAGCAGACTGACCTTTGAAGATCATGTCTTGTCTGTAGTTAAGAGTGTTTTTTACCACTTGCGGAACACCACTAGGATCAAGCCCCTCGTTCCGCCTGAGGACCTGCCGATCCTGGTACATGCCTTTGTTACCTCTAAGCTCAACTACTGTAATGCTCTTTACTTGAAGGTCATGTAAGGGACCATCTGCAGGCTGAATCTGGTGCAGAACGTGGCGGCCCAATTGCTGATGAGCCTGCCCAGGTCCTGTCATGTGACCCTGGTCCTGCGTGCTCTGTACTGGCTGCTGGTCAGGTGGAGAGTCCTTTTCAAGGTGGGCTTGCTCACCTAAAAGGCCTTATATGGACTGGGTCCTGGCTACCCATCGGAGCTCCTGACACCTGCGACCTCTGCTCGCTCCCTCCGCTCCTCTTTGAGGGGCCTCCTGGATGTTCCCAGGGTTCAGCTCAAGACATCCAGTGACCAAGCTTTTAGTGTCTCTGGGCCGACCCTGTGGAACATACTTCCATCTGCAGTCTGGAAGCTCCCCTCAATAGGTATTTTCAAGCAAAGGCTAAAAAGCCCACCTTTTCTGCCTGGCTTTTATAGAATGATCTTGTGCGGTACTATTTTAATTACTATAGGTAACTGCAACAACTGGAACTCTGATTTTTATCTAATCTTGTAATTTCTTGATTTTAATTGTTGTTTTATTTTGTCATGCTTTTGTTAGGTGCCCAGAGCCTCGGGGATTGGGTGCATTAAAAGTAAAATTTTCCTTGGCAAAGCTAGTCCTAACTGACTCATTTAATACTGTTGCTAACTCATAAGCCAGTCTCTAAGAATACTTCAGTAAAACCGGACTCATCCAGAAACCTTGTTTACATGAATTCCATCAAGTAGTTTTTCTACCACTTCCTTTGTTATGAATAAGCTACCTACTCAACATCATCTGCTTGGAACAGAATTTCCATCAGTAATCTGCCCATCCCTTTCTTTTTAAAAATGGTTTATTTTCATTTTCTCTTTATAGAACAAAAGACAATGAACACTACGGCAGCTGCTACTTGCCTCCTCTAAGTGTGACTGCTCTCATGCCCCACATAACCCTGATGAACCCAGTAAACTCGGTACCCAACCCTCTCTCTTTCTGGCCTGGAGCATCCCTTCTGTCTCCCCCATTCCCCACATCTGACAATATCCCTTGGATTGCTCCCCTCCTGCCCCTCAGTTGTTGACCAGTTACCCAACTGGGTAACAGAAATGAGTATGCTTATCTTTTGTAAAACTTTATTATTATAACCATGTTAAAATATTGTATAATTATTGCACCCTAAGTCTTGTATGTCTTGCTTGTAAATTTACTGTCCACTGTCTGAAACTGTTTTTTTGGGATGCAGAGCCTTTGCAAAAGAGTCTCCGACTCAAAGGGTTGTAATGCCTAAAGTTAAATAGATAAATAAATTACAAACAGCGAAATAAAGTGCAATGACTGTGTGCAGAATAAATGCAAAAGAAATATCAATTCAGTATCCATGAACAGCAATGGGGGAGGGTTGTGGGTGTTCCCAGCACTGGCACAGACACCCAGGTACTCATTGATTTTACAGCATTTTTTGAAAAAGATGGAGCACAAGAACATTTCAACTCATAAATACATACCAGGAAAGATTGGGTTTTAGGGAAGGAAGTCCAGAATACAGTATGAGGAATGACATAATGAATAAACCCATCTGTCTTATTTATTATGAAGACTGGAAGTTTTTTGCCCATAACGTTCATATGTAAATACTGACATAAAACAGTAATTTTGTACTGTATTATGAAATTTCCGTATCTTTATCAATTTGGCTTCCTCCGCTTGAGGGCATTAGTGGACCAACATATTTTAGTATTTTTAATTTTTCACTCCCGAATCTAATAAAATGTTTACTATGATTCTGTTCCCTGTACTACATGTTCCTCCATTATGGGAAGGAGCATGGGGTTGTTGTTCTAATGCTATAAAACCTTTTAAAGAAGATAGGAAATGGATTAAATAATTCAAACCTATGTTAAGTTTACTGTTTTTATTTCTAATAAAGCTTATGTTTTTGTTTCATCTGCAGTAGTGAAAGCGTATTTTTTTTAATTTGCCAATAGGCTAAAAATATAAGTATGGCTGTTGCTGGAACTACCCGGTTTACGATTCCTGTTTTCACACTGTGAGTGTGAACATGCCAGCTATGTAATGACGTTATCATTCATGCATTTGCGCATGGTGTGACATATTCTTCTGCAGCTGTCAAAAACAGACAGCAACCAGGAAGTAAAGTACTTAGTTGTAGTAGGCGGTGCTATTTTGTTTACAAATAAATGTGATTAAAGCACACTAAACAGCAGTTTGGCAGATATGAAGGTTAATCTGTCCTTGGTGCATCAGGCCATAGGAAAAAAATCCCAAAGCAACATTGTGTGTCTGTGCAGTTTGTTAAAGCTGCACCATCATTTACCCCTGTGAATCATTTGTAATCAGTTTCCATATTTGAATAAAAATTATGGTGTGCCTACTCTGCCTGTCGTCCTTTGCGTGATTTCTTTTATTATTAGTTTGTCCGGACCTGTGACATGCCTTCTGCTCTACCACACATGGTGGACAAAGTGATGAAAGCGAAGTCAAAACAGTGGCAACTGCATGGCTGTAACCTGAATATTGTATACATGTTGGCCTCTTTGTGTATGGGTCAGCGATTACAGGTGGGATGTGGGGGTGCTGAGTGACCAGATCCATGGCAAGCATATGCGATCCACCGACCTGCAAATAATAACTTTCATTGATGTATGTTTAAATTGTTCATCCCATGCAAACCTAAAGAAAGCAAAAATTGAGTTTGAAATTTGCTTTTCTTTGGACCAGAAGTGCACATCAGTTAGTGTTCTACTGCAGTCACTTTGTGGCCCTGCATGTAATCACCATGTTTTTTGCCTCTACTTCACACACAAATAGCTGTCACCCTCCAGTTGCGATAGAACGTACCTCAGTCCCCCGCACCCATCTTAAACCTGTGAAAACCCAAGAGTGTTCATCAACTTCAAAAGCAGCATGATACGCTCAAACCATGAGGAGTCCATGATATGAATCGGGCTTGGAGCAGCGACCTGAAAATAAGCAGGTCCAGTTGGGTTAGATTCACAGATTGTAATGACTGCAGTGCTGAACAAAAATTAATACCGGAAGAACTGCGACGTTGCCATGATGGCAATGCTCTCGAAGCATATGTCGGTGGGCAATTAACTGTGTAGTACGGGCTACATGTAAGCCCCAGAGTAAATGGCACTAGTTAGTTACCATAACACAGCTCAGAGTCAGAACTGCTGCCATAAATAAACACAATTTCACTGTTTTAGAATCCTAGTTTCTATAGCAACACACAATCTACTGTTTCAGAATCCAGGTCATCATGCCATCCAGATGCACTGTTTCACAATGCTGGTCACTGTAGCAACATGAGCCACTTGTGTTAATGTATTCCTTATTCAATAGCAGGATTCACTTTTTTCCTGATTTACCAACAACACTGATGTCAATAGCACCACAGACTCAAACAAACTGGTGCATTTGTTACAGACCTGGTTTCCCTGCGAATGCGATATATAACTTTGCTCTTTTTTGGGGGGTTGCTGATTGCGATGGCTTTGATTGGACTTACAATAAAATTGGCCAGAAATGTTACAGTACACAAGCTTTTGTGACCACGTATGCCCCATATGCAGGTATTTTAGCAAATGGAGCAGAAGATCAGCGTTCAGAAGTGCAGGCAGAATTTGGCACCCTGCAACTGCAGGTGTGTCATGGTTAATTGCTAAGGAGAAGGGTCAAAGTCAAGGAGAGAGAAAAAATCTAGACTTTTAGGGACGACAGAGACACCAGATTTTGCTTAGTGAGTAAATACACAGAACAATCTCACTATGTGATTTCTGGACTGTAATTTAATGTGTCAGAAGTCTCTATAGTGTCTGACTAATTCATACTATTTTGACTTGAACAAATTTACCTTCAGCTATGAATACTGACGGCTCAAGACATGAGTGACTAGGTTTGTTGGAATGCTGTCCCACTGCTGTGTTGGTTATCTTATGGCTTACGTATCCTGCCACACTAAGGAATAGCCTGGGATGGCAATGGAGGGATCAGATATGTTAGTGTTTAGCCAAGTTTCAGTGAAGATTAGAATGTCTGGAGTGAGGGAGATTATCATTGGCTGTAACAGATCAATTTTCGGTACAATGCTGCAGATATTCAAGTGAAGGATCTTTAGCCCTTTTGGGAGGGCAGAGGTGGTGTTGGAAGGTTGTACATTAATGGAAGGACAGTAGCTGGGGGAAGGGGACCAGGATTGGGTTGTACATTTCCTGAGGCAAGTAACAGGAGTGGGAATATAAGGAAGTGTAGTTTAGGATATTTCTGTCAGGCAGAGTATTTATGATGTGTTTGGGGTGGGGCTGGGTGAGTAGATAATCAGGAGACGAAGGAAAGTGAGGTGGCTAGAAGCTGTGAATAACATGGCAAAGGGTATGTGGGGGAAGTGAGTCCAGGGTATTTGAGGGGAAGAGGGGGTAATAGCAAGAATGAAGGAGGGGCTAGAAGATCGTGGGGGGGCAGGGTTTTTAAATTAAGAAGTTTGTGGAGTTGTGTTAGAGATGATGGAAAGAAGAACTGGAAGGAGGGGAAGTGGGGTGGGCATGCTGTAGGTAGACGGGGGGCACTTACCGGTCAGGGTAGATTGGATAGTGGGAGGGGGAAGCATGGGACAGTGAAACTGGGACCAGTGTCAGCATAAAAGTGGCCACTGCCAGAGTGAATTGACAGCCATTAGCAAGTTGTGCAAACCTGGGGAAAAACAGGTAGCTAGAGATAGGCCTTGACAAAAGTAGACAAGGGAGGGGGGCAAAGACTGATGAATAGGGATAGACTGACCACACAATAAGTGAAGTGAGACAGCGATTGGATTGGGTGAGTGCAGTTATAACTGGGCCCTCTAGTGGCTAAAAGATATAATCTGCTAATGGAAAAGTCAGCAAAAAAAATGTATCCTCTTATCAATAGATTTTGCAGAGAGAAGGGTAGTTGCTGGCATTGCATTAGGACATGCAGAACATTTCTGAGAATGTGTGCTTTTTTCCTGCACTGTTTCAGATTAACTTGTACATACTGTATAGAGGCAAGGAAGAGAGTTAAACAGCATTATAATATGGGAAGTTTCAGCAAGTACATCGATTGGTTAAGAACTGTCACCTGACAGTTGATTAATGTATGTTATACACACGCTGAGGATGAGCAGTCTCTTAGTTAGATCAATGCTCTTAAGTTTCACTTAGGCTCTCGTTACTGTGCTGTAAATTCAGTGCAACAGGCAGCCATTGTTTTACTTGGTAAGCGAGCGATCCCCTTGTAAAACAAGTCATGGAGGCCTCTGATGTACTGTGGCACAGACAGTGCACCAACAGTGGCTGCACTCTTACAAGTTTGTGTACAGTGGGGTCAGTGTTAAAACAAAGTTTGGATACTGTTATCTCTGTCTGTGTGTCCGTTACCGAGTGCTGCTGCCCCCCCATGCTGCGATGCCATTTCTGTGCCTGTCCTTCCGACAGTGGCAGTGCAGCAGTCAGTTTCTCAAGAGCACGATAGGCTTACCCACTCCAGGGAACAACTGATTTTCACCGCACCACTATAGCGGGAAGTGGTATACGGCATCTGTATGAACTGCGTTCATGACTGGGAGAGAGACTCACAGACAGTTACAATCAGTGGTGGGACTAGTGCAGAAAACAGTATGAGATCCCTGAGGTGGATGCAAGCTCTGCCTTGCTACACTGCTCTTACCCAAAGGATCTCCTCTTCCACCATGACAGTTTTCCAGTCACTGTGCAGTTTCTGTTCTGGCCAGCATTTCTCAATGGTGGCGAGAGAGACAGCATGGTTTCTGTTGTGGCCAGTACTGAGGGAGCAGGAGAAGACAGAGACACCAGGAATGGCAGATCTTATAGGAGCCGGGTGATAGTGTGTGTATTTCCTCTGTGTCTCTCTCTCTGTCTCCATATTGCAGCCATCCTGAGCCTGTCATGTAGTGCAATGCACCATCAGTATAGTATTTGTTACACATGTTAACTGTAATGTCACAGTCAGGATGCTCGTTGCAAAGTGGAACATTTATGCCCACTATTTGCCTGAAACTTTTCCTGATTAAAACACGTTTCTCTTAGCACAATTCAGTAGCACCACACAGCAGATAAAGTATGCAAAAGTGCTTAGAAATCCTTGAAATCTACTGGTGACAGTGTGAAGTGTGGCTACGATACAAAAGTAAATCATGTTGCAATTCACAACACAGTAAATCAACAGCCAGACCATTCATTCATGGTGCATGAATATTCAGGTTTTTAGTACTGTTTACTAAAACAAGTACTATGAATTGGAACATTTTCAGACATTTTTGTTTCCGGTGAACGCATTTTATTGCCAGAGCTCTGTACTGCATTATGTAAGTCCATAGCACTTCCCGTTAATTATAATAGTAGGGTTTCCATGTAGCAGTATTTTAAAAGTGTTTTTTGTTCTGTTTTATAACTGTATTTCATAGTTGCACAAGTTTTTGAACCGACTGAACTGTAATGTGTGCCTACTATATTGTAATGCTGAGTATGCTCGCAAACAGCACACATCAGAGGTACATGAAGCTTATTAAAGCATTCTGAATCCTTTTACACAGAAAACATAAGTCAGTGTAATATTTTCAAAAGTAAAACAGAAAACATACAAAAGAGGTGATGGGTATCACTTGAAAACATTGAAATAAAGACTGAAACAGTTTTGAATAACGCACTACTTTATTAAGGGGAAGAACACTTGTTGAAATCCATATATTTATATAACTTTTTACTGTTTCTCTTAAGATAGGAAACTATCTATTACTTCCCATGTTATAAGCGCAATAACCCACTCTAGGGTGTGTGGTTACTGGGGATTAATCAACACCCTGGGTGCTGTGAGGACACTCAGACTTTGCCCTCGTGCCTCACGGCACAGGGTCATTATGTCACAAGACATAATGCCACATGGCACAATCACGCTGCACGATTTATGCCATGAGGCATTATGTAATTGTTCTGTGGGGGGCTACGAACCTCACACCCCCCATTATGGGCAGTTGCACACCCCGGACTCCTCCCACTAAAGATTCTCAACTCGTGGGGGTCCGGGAGCCACAGGTCCAGGTTCGCTATTATGCCGTATGCTATTAAGCATGCGACATTATGACCTGGTACAGTGCCTCACAACGCTCCCAGGGTGTTGATTAATCCCAAGTAACCACACACCCTGTTGTGGGTTATTGCTTACTTATATTATTGTTGAAATGTTTCCAAAACTGGCAGTTCGAGTTATGGAGCTGTTAGTCATACAACCCCCCCCAACTGTATCCTATTAACTCAGTTTTGCCTGTTTGATCATTTTGTATTAAGGTTAAACAATGGAAAGCTCAGACATCAAAAAGGGCTTCAGGTAGTAAAGAGTTAAGAAATGAAAATTACGTACCTACCGTAATTCTTGATCTTCTTTGATGAAGTCTCCACTACTCATTCACACTAATGGGACTACGTCGGAGGTGCTAGGACCCAGCGGGAGCCAAACTTTTTCAGGAGGGCCGGCGCCGGGTAGGGCCACGAGAAAAAATTATTTACCATAGTAATGTTGTTTCTTCTAATGGAGTCTGGCTGTATTCTGACAATATGCAGTTAGACCATTAGTTCTCACACTTTGTGATAGTGAGCCTCCCCCAAGCCATGAAAAAGATTTCGAGCCTCCCTCAAATTTGGAAAAAAATCTTGGGCGCACACAGAAAAAAAATACCTACTTTGCACAGTACACCAGAAATAAAGTGAAACTAATAAAGCTGGCTGAGTATATTCTCTTTTTATTCAACTTATTGCTCTCCACCCCTAACTCGGCACCCCAGGTTATACTTGTCACTCCTTTTTTCTGACTCTTGGGTCCTTGTTACTCTGTCTGGAACAACCAACCTAGCCAATTCATCTCTCCCTCTCTTACCCTGCTGTTAAGCAACTTCCTGTACCCTTATTACTTGATATTACTTGGTATGAAGAACAGAAGAAGGCCAGAGCCCATCGAGACTGTTCCCCACACTATGTGAGACGTTATTTATCTCTTATCCCTCAACCAAACATCTAATTTGTTTTTAAAGACAGTGGCACTAGTTGCCTCTACCAATTCTTGTGGCAAGGTGTTCCATACAATGGATGCTCTTATTGGAAAAAAGTTTCCCCTTTTGCTGGTTTTATAAGTTTTACTCAAGCTGTTTATTATGCAGTCTCGGAACATGTCTCCTTTTGGAGTGTTAGACCACATTTTTCCATTAGATCTGGTGAATTTATTAAATTAAAAACCATAAGCATATCACCTCTTAATCTTCTAGTTTGAAGAGAGAAGAGACCAGTAGCTTTTAATCTGTTCTGATAATCCAAGTTTGCTAATCTTGGAATCATTCTAGTAACTCTTCTTTGAACCTGTTGAAGAATTGCTATGTCTTTTTTTTGGTTTGGATTCCAGAAAGGGGAGCCATAGTCTAGATACGGTCTAATGTATGCCCTATACAATGGAATAAGGCATTGTTCAGTGCGATTAACAAAAGTGCGTTTTATTTGCCTCAAAAGTCTGTTGGTCATGCAAGCAGTTCTAACACAGTGATCATTTGATGTAAGTTTATTATTAACATATATCCCTAAATCTTTTTCGCAACCTTACCTCAGGTCACACCTGAAAACATGCATCGGATCTCTGTGCCTTTCCCAGTCACTAATTTACATATGAATGCCTACTACAAAAATGAACCTTGACTCAGTGTGCCTTTACAAGTCAGTAATTTGCATATATATACCTATTGTAGAAACAAGCCTGGACTCAGCATGCCTTCCCCAGGCAATAATTTACATATAAATACAAACCTATAAACAAGCTTTGGCTCAAACGGACTTTCTGGTCAAATATTTGTGCAGAAGTAAAGAAAGTCACCTGCAATTATCCAGATTTAATTTGTTTTATCCTTTCGCACAAAACAGCCAAAACTTAATATTTAAATACTGTACATTTTCAGACTTGACTGGGCCTTCCCTGGAACAATTTGGGGCTCCCTTGGGAGGCTGGCCTCACCATTTGAGAACCACTGAGTTAGACCGACTGGTTCAACTGCATCCAGAGAACCAAGAGTTAAACTCTATGCAAATGCATAGAACGTTGAGCTCGAGCTTGGTTTTCAAACCACTGTCCTCAGTAAGATCTAGTAACAGATCAGATTCTTTTATTTGTTTATTTATTAAAATCTAGGAATTAATACCTTTGAGCCATGGCTCTTTTACAAAGGTTCCACGTCAGAAGGGTACAAACAAGACAAAAACCAAAAAGCAACAAATTATGAAGCAGCATTAAACAGTATTAAGCAGTTCAGTTATGGCATCATGGAATAAAAATACTTGAGTAACACATACTGGGTGATTGGAAGAATTCAACAGAGAAAACAAGGGGGGGGAGCAAGGCGTGGCAGACATAGGGAGACTAGTGCGACTCACGTCTTTGTCAAAGTGATCAGGGACTGGAGGCTAAGCAAAAAAGTCAAGGGAGAGAAATTAATTGAAGCAGTCACAAGAGCTGGCGGCTGTGAGGTGAAGATGGAGCCTAGATTTGAATAATCCTAGGGAGGTGGAGGTGGTGCTGTAAGTGCTGAGGGCATTATACCAGCTGGGTGCACGGTGGGCAAAGGATCTTTGGCCCTGAGTGGTGCAGCATCGGGGGATCTGGAGAAGTTGACGTTCCGAACTTCTGGTGAAACGGGGGTTGGTATTAGGGCATAGTAGGTCTTGGATACAAGGTGGAGTGAGGCCCAAGGTAGATTTTTTCGCTTGGAGAGTTGTAACCATCCCATTTGAGCGTAAAGCTCACATGTATGAGTGCATCTTTGGGCACCAGTAAGCAGCCGACAGGCCTTGTTAAGTGAGGATGTTATGCACCTGAGGGCGGTAGTTGAGGCAGAGCCATAGACAATTAGGCCATAGTCTATGACAGAGATGACAGAGCTTTGGATAGCAATCTTCAGCACAGATTGGGTAAGGTACTGTCTGTTTCAGTGTAGGATACCAATGTATTGGTTCACAATTTTCACAATACTATCAATGTGTGTCCCAAAGGATAGGCAGGGATTGAGAGAGATTCCAAGGTATTTAAATGATGACACTTGTTCGAGGGTATTTCCTGCGTAGGTATTGATAGCAAGCGGATTTTGCCTTTTCTTGTTTTGCGAGCTGGAGAAGAGCATGGATTTAGTTTTTTCTATGAAGTGAACTAGATTAATATGTATGTAATGGCCAAAGCTAAGCCTAAACAGGACCCCAACAGGGGCAACATAAGAAAAAAATACCAAAGGACATATAAAAGACTCAAGTCACAGATGCCCACACAAAACCATCACCACTAATGGTTTAACCCATAAAGTTGCTGCAGAAGAGCCACCCTTCCCCAGGTTCTGAAGGGGAGGTAGAGTGGGAGGTCAGAATACAGCAAGACTCCATTAGAAGAAACAACATTACTATGGTAAGCAATTTTTTTCTTCAAACAACATTAAGTCTTGCTGTATTCTGACAATATGCAGACTATAAAGCAGTGCCCCCAGGAGGTGGGCACAGAAACTATTTGGGGAATAGGCTCTGCAGTACTGCTGTGCCAAATCTGGCATCACTCCTTGACCGAATATCCAGGCTGTAGTGCTTAGTAAATGTATGGACAGACTTCCAGGTGGCAGCCTTACATATCTCAAGCAAGGGGACTTCACAGGGAGGCCACAGTGCCTCTGGTAGAGTGGGCCCTAAGACCTGCTGGTGGGTCCTTACCCAGCTTACTGTAGCAGAACTGGATACAGGCCACAATCCATCTGGCTATAGTCCTCTTTGCAGCTGGCCTGCCCTGACAAACTTTGCCATAAGTAAGAAAAAGCTGGGAACAATCCTTTCTTAGCTCTTTTGTCCTTTCTATATAATAGCTAATAGCTCCTTTAACATCCAGGCTGTGCAGGCTGCATTCTCCTGAACTAGAGTGATCTGAGAAAAATACAGACAAAGTAATGGATTAGTTCAGATGAAAATCAGAAACCACCTTAGGGAGGAATTTCCTGTTAGTTCGGAGCACAATCTTATCCCTGCGAGGGGAAATATAGTTGGGCTCCACAGACAAGGCCTGAAGCTCACTGATCCTTCCAGCAGAAGTGATAGCCACTAGAAAAACAGTTTTCCAAGTGAGAAACTTGAGTTCTGAAGAAAACATAGGTTCGAAAGGAGGCTGCATAAGCTGACCTATACATATGTTCAGGTCCCAAGCAGGGGTAGGTTCGTTATTTGGGGGATGAAGATGCAACAACCCCTTGAAAAACTTTTTGAAAATTGGGTGTGCAGCCAGAGAAGACGCCTTCCCTGCTGAAAGATAAGCAGAGACAGCAGAAAGGTGTACCTTCAGGGTAGATGGCTGTAAATGCAAAGACTAAAGGTGGACCAGATAGTCCAGAAGCTCTGGTACTGCAGCTTGCTGTGGATCCAAATCCTGCTGTGCACACCAGATGGAAAAATTCTCCATTAAGAGGAATAGGTTTTTCTGGTAGCAGGCTTTCTGTCACCTTTCAGAATATCCAGGACAGATTGAGACAGTTGTAAATCTGCACATTCTAGGTCTTAAACAGCCAAGCCCTGAGGTAAAGGGACTGAAGATTGGGGTACATTATTCTGCCCTGAGAGGATGTCAGCAGGTTGTACCTCCTGGGTAGGAAAATCAGTTTGGTCACTGACAGTGACAATAGCATTGAGTACCATAGCTGTCTGGCCCAGTCTGGGGCTATGAGAATCACTGTGGCAGACTGAGACCTCAGGTTGACCAGGACTCTGGCTATCAGAGGAAAGGGAGAAAAAGCATAAAGGAACCTGTATGACCAGTCCAGAAGGAGAGCATCCAGTGGCAGTGAGCCCTGGAGTGGTGGCCTGCAACAACAGAGAGGTAACTGGTGATTGTCTGGGGCTGCAAAGATATCTATCTCTGGAACCCCCCACCTCCTGAATACTGAGAGAAGGACCTGCTTGTTCAAGGTCCATTCATGATGGCCCTGGCTGATTCTTCTGAGAGCATCGGCCGGTACATTGTCCTTGCCTGGCAAGTGAACTGCTAACAGTGATATGCTGAGAGAATATGCCAGCTTCCAAATGTTCATCAATTCTGTGCACAGCAGGGAGGATCTTATTCCCCCCTGCTTGTTGATGTAGTACATGGTGGTGGTGTTGTCTGTCCTGACCTGCACCACCTTGCCCTGTAAGAGACTGGCAAACTCCTGATTAGCCAGGAGCACTACTCTGAGCTCCAGAAGATTGATGTGCAAGAGAGACTCCTGAGGGAGCCATGTACTGAGTGCTGTGTGGTCCCCCAGGTGGGCACCCCAGCCCAGAAGAGAAGCATCCGTTGTCAGCACCAGAGAGGGTACCTGAGGGAGAAAGGGAACCCCCACACTGAGGTTGTCCATCTCCTGCCACCACTGAAGAGCTAACAGAAGGGTGGGAGACACTGGAATCAGTTTGGACAGAGAATCCCTTTTCTGAGACCAGAAGGATCTGAGGTGGAACTGAATGTCCCTCATCTGGAACCTGGCTCCCAGGACCACAGCTGTGGCAGAGGCCATGTATCCTAAAAGCTGTAAAAAGTACCTTGCTGGCCGAGGAACTCGAACCTGAAAGGATTTTGCCAATTCTATGAGGGTCTGTGCCCTTGCAGAAGGCAAAAAGGCCCTTGCCTGAATGGTATTCAGCTCTGCCCCTATAAAGTCTAGTATCTGTACTGGGGTTAAGACAGACTTCTGATGATTTACCAAAAACCCCAGAGAGCGAAGAATATCTTGAGTGAGTTTTAGGGCTTCTGTGACCTGCTGAGGTGCTTGACCCACCAACAGCCAGTCGTCCAGATTGGGGTAAACTTGAAACCCCTTACCTGCTGAGGAATGCCACCACTACTGCCAGACATTTTGTAAACACTCTTGGTGCAGATGACAGGCCGAAGGGCACAGCCCTGAATTGGTAGTGGCCTGAATGCAGTCGAAATCTGAGATATTTTCTGTGAGACTGTCTGATGGGAATGTGGAAGTAAGCATCCTTTAGGTCTAGGGATGCCAGCCAGTCCCTTTGCTTGAGAGTAGGTAGAATGGTAGCCAGGGTTGTCATTTTGAATTTTGGCTTTGTAAGATGACTGTTCAGGAAACTGAGATCCAGAATGGGCCACCACTCCCCATTTTTCTTTGGTGCCAGGAAGTACCTTAAGTACAGTCCTTTTCCCCTGTGCTGAAGTAGCACAGGTTCCACTGCTCTTGACTGAAGAAGTGTGGAAACCTCTGCCTCCAGCTGGGCTGTTTCTTTAGTGCTGGAAAGTCTGAAAATTCTTGCTGACAGTTTTGAAGGCACCTTGAAAGTAAGAGTAAGTCCCTGATCCACTATCTCCAGGACCCATTTGTCTGAAGTGATGGAATGCCAAGCCTGGAGATGGTAGGTCAGCCTGCCCCCAACAGGGTAAGGGGAGGCGGCCCAAACAGAGCTTTCAGGGTGTCTGTTTCACTGGGGTAGAAGACTGGGGGGGCGGAGGCGGCCCTGCCAGCATCCCTCCTGCCCCTCCCTCTAAAGAACCCCCTGGGTTGCTGGTAAGAGGGAAAAGCTTGGATCTGGTGGAAAGGCATGGGGTAAGGTCTGCCTCTGCCCCTGGCCTGCTGCTTCTGAGAAGTGGCAGCTTTCTCTTTTGCTGAAGCACTCCTGTATGCCACTCTGTACTCATTCATTTTCTTCATATATGCCTCAGTCCGTTCCCCAAACAGAGAGTTCTGGACAAGGGGAAAATCCATGGCATTATTCTGTGTATCCTGGGACAGGTTAGTACACGTAAGCCAGGAAAAACACCTGAGGGATACAGCAGAAGCCATAGCCCTGGAAGCTACATCACTGGAGTCCACAGCCATGTGAAACTGGGACTTAGATGCTTGTACCCCCTTATTGACCAGCTCCTGAAGGTCAGCAGAAAGCTCAGGAGGGGCCTTTTTAGTTAGTTGTTCGACAGCCTCCCAAAGGGACTTTTGATACCTGGAGGCATAAGCCATATAGGAGGCTTGCCTGATACCCAAGGAAGATGCCAGGTACCCCTTCTTGGCAAGAGAATCCACCTTCCTGGAATCCTTGTCAGGGGAGTGTGAGGCCAGAGGAATGCCAGCCTTCTCACAGGCTGCAGTCTGAACTACCCCTACATGGCTACAATGACTAGCTAAAAAGTCAGTACCATTGCCAGCCAGAAGGTACTTCCTGTCCATCATCTTATCTAAAGGAGGGACAGAACTAGGGGCTTGGAGGATCTTTAAATTCTGCTTCTTAAGGGACTTATGAATGGGAATTGAAAGTCCCTGGGATACAGGAAGATCCATCATCTCCTTGTAATCCTCTTCCTCATCATCCTCCTGCCTGGCCTCTTGTACACTTTTGTACAGAGAGCTGCAGGGTCTCAGCCACCTGCCTCATAAAAGCAAAATGGGAGGTAGCCTCAGAGACAGGCCTAGGAGGCGACTCGTACTGAGGATGGTCAGGGGAGACCTCAGGGTCAATGAGTTCCCCTTCATCCTGTTCCTCCTCATATTCAGAAAAGTAATACTCCTCAGGATCAATGTGTTCTGAAGGGTTGAACCGGTATCCAGAACCATTGGCTGCTGACTATTCGGTACCTGCGACAGTTTGTCAAACCCAGATTGCAAAGACTGCACTATTTGAATGGCCTTTGCAATTTCATCTGAGGTTGGAACATAGAAACATAGACTTTGACAGCAGATAAGGACCACTAGGCCCACCCAGTCTGCCCATTTCCCTACCTACTGGATAAGCTGCAGATTCTAGTTAACCAACAGCCTACTTCCTGCAACCCCAAACTATAATTGCCTTATGTCTGTCCCATGCATGCTTGAATTCCCCCACTGTTTTAGACCCCACAACCTCTCCAGGAAGGCGGTTCCAAGCGTCCACCACTCTCTCCATGAAAAATAATTTCCTCACATTACCCCTGAGCCGTCTCCCCTCTAACTTTAAATTGTGCCCCCTTGTTCTTACACATCTCTTTTTCTGAAAGACACTACCTTCCTGGGACTTTGTTGATTCCCCTGAGGTACTTAAAAGTTTCTATCATGTCCCCCCGTCCCTCCTTTCATCAAGGGTATACATATTAAGCTCTCTCAGTCGCTCTTCATATGGTTTCTGATGTAGACCCTGTACCATTTTAGTTGCCCTCCTCTGGACTGCTTCCATCCTGTCTGTGTCCTTGTGTAGATGAGGTCTCCAAAACTGCAAGCAGTACTGCAGATGGGGTCTCACCAACTGTCTGTACAGAGGGATAACCACGTCCCTTTTTCTACTTGTGATGCCCCTTCCTATGCATCCCAGTATCCCCCGGCTCTCCTTACTGACTTCTCACATTGCTTACCCACCTTTAGGTCATCTGATATGATGACACCCAGATCCCTTTCCATTACTGTTGTTGTTAGTACCTCTCCTGCTATTGTGTACTCTTCTCCTGGATTTTTATTTCCCAGGTGCACTTCTTTGCATTGAATCTAAGTTGCCATATGTCTGACCATTCCGCCAACCTTGCCAAGTCCCTTCTCATCCTTTCTACCCCCCAAAGACAGAGACCGATTGCTTACGCGGTTCCGAACCGGAGCATTGGCTTTCTTCAATGGTGCGGGTTCAGAAGTCGACTCCGAACGTCATTTACCCATCGATAGTTCACCCTGGCTTGAAAGGTCGGTTGTAGGATCCAAAGGTTCGGTAGAACCGGAACTGGCCTCAGTAGTCTTGTCCATTTTTTCCTTCAGTTTACCGAGGCGCCTGTCTAAAGTAGACTGAGGGAAATTCTTACAAATATCACAGTCTGTTTGTAAGTGGTTAAAACCCAAACAATACAGACAAACCAAATGTGGATCAGCTTTTCCAAATTGCTCCCCACACTTAGTACAATGCTGAAACCCAGTGGGACCGTTTTTTCTCTTGGGTTTCTGTGACATAACCCTAACATTTGGAGCTTAACCCAGTGGCTTAGTTAGGCTGGTTAAGCAAGAATCAAATACCTACTTTATCCACAGTGGCGAAGTTAGGCCAGGATAAAGAATTGAAGAAATAAAAAAATTACCCCTGAAGGCTTACTTAGGTCAGGTAATAGAGAAGACAAAGTCTGAACCGGCCAACGGATAAGCACCAGCCAAAAATGAACCGAGAGCCTCCGGTTCTGGTCAGGACATTGCACCGGTATCCCAGTACAGTGAAAATTTAGAGAAAAAGAGAAATTTAGAAGTTTGGTCCCCTCACAGTCACAGAACCGATCGGAAACCGAACACTTCCCCAACCTAGGAAACATACACTATACCGAAGACAGCGGTTTGAGAACGTACTAAAATTAAAACAACAAAGCAGTTTGAAATAAACCGACGAAACACAGCTAGACTGAAAGCAGTGAGGAGAAATTTCTGAGGCGTCTTCACTGATAAGCGGAGTAAAGAATCTGATCAGTTACTAGAATGTACTGAGGACAGTAGTTTGAAAACCGAGCTCGAGCTAAACATTCTATGCATTTGCATAGAGTTTAACTCTTGGTTCTCCGGGGCAGTTGAACCGGTTGGTCTAACTGCATATTGCCAGAATACAGCAAGACTTCATGTTGTTTGAAGGAATCGGCACTACAAGCTCGACTTGCACCGTATAGGCTATCCAGCATCAACCCTCCAACTGCCTCAGTACCTTTTTTACCAAGGAGGTGCAGCATAAACTAACCTAGTGAAACTAACCTATTGTCGGACATAAGATAGTCCGACTGACCCGTATAAGAAGTGAACACAACAGAGTTTTCACAGCCCAGCCATCGAGGGAGTGAAGACTGCAAACAGATAAGTGAGCTCGGGAGATGGTGGGTGGTCATGTGAATAAGTGGTAAAGACTTTGTCCAAGAAGATCAAGAATTATGGTAGGTACGGAATTTTCATATCTTCCTGGACATGAAGTCTCCACCACTCATTCACACTAATGGGAGAGTACCGAGCTAAAATAATCCCCCAAGATGGGCGGCAGGAGAGAAGAGCTCATCTAGAACTGAAGTCCATTAAGGACTGTCCTGCCAAAAGACTGATGCTGTCTGGCATGGACATCCAAGGCGTAGTGCTTCATGAAAGTGTGCACAGAGCTCTAAGTGGCCACGCTGCAGATGTCTGCAATGGGCACATTGCAAATTTCTGCCAGAGATGCCCCAACTGCTCTGGCAGAATGAGCGTATACTCTGCTTTCCAATGTGACCTGTGCCATGGAGTAGCAGTAGTGGAGGCATGTCACTAGCCATGCTGAAATACGCCTGATAGCAACAGGCTGACCCAGTCGGGCCATGCTGAAGGAGACAAACAGTTGTTTAGATGTGCAGATTTCCTTTGTCCTGTCTAAGTAGAACCACAAGACTCTCTTCACATCCAGGGAATGTAG
Source organism: Neoceratodus forsteri (assembly GCA_016271365.2). Lineage (NCBI taxonomy): Eukaryota > Metazoa > Chordata > Ceratodontiformes > Ceratodontidae > Neoceratodus > Neoceratodus forsteri. The sequence continues at coordinate 732,117,754 of CM057452.1, forward strand.
GGTACGCTCTCCCTCATTCTAGAAGTTCACAAAATAGGTAGGAAGGACCAAAGGCTGATTCAGATGGAGTTTTAAGACAACCTTGGGAAAAAACTTGGGATGGGTCCTAAGAACCATCTTGTCTTTGTGAAATACAGCATATGGAGGGTCAGTGACCAAAGCATGTATTTCAGACACCCTGTGGGCGGAAGTGATGACTACAAGGAAGGCCGTCTTCCAGGTCAGAAATTTCAGGTCACATGTAGCTAGGGGCTCAAAAGGTTTACGAGTGAGCATGTCTAGCACAAGGTTAATGTCCCAGGCTGCTACTGGTCACCTGACCAGTGGCCAGGTATGCAAAATGCCTTTAAGAAACCTCTTGACCACAGGAAGCTGAACCAAAGGCATGGAGTGTACGGGCTCATGGTACGCTGATATTGCGCAGAGGTCAACCTTAACAGTCAAGTATTGCAGACCTGTGTTTGAGAGGTCTAGAAGATACTCCAGGACCTTGTTTGGTGGGCAGGAAAAAGGATTCCATGAGGATTTTGCACACCAAATGGAGAAGCGCTTCTACTTAGCTGTATATGTTTTTTGAGTAGCTGGCTTGCATGCAGATAACAGAATATCTGAAACCCTGCGTGAAATGTTAAACCTATTCACCTCTATCTCTTTCAGAGCTAGGAATGGAGGTGAAGGGACTTCAGGTTGGGATGAACCACAGGGTCCTGGGTCAGCAGGATCATAAGAAGTGGAAGCTGTCTTGATGAAGTTTTTGATAATCTGTTGATTAATGGAAACCAGATCTGACGAGGCCAGTAAGGGGCGATGAAAATCATTCTGCCCCCATGTGCCTCCAGTTTGAGCAGCACCCTCTGAACTAGGGGAAGAGGAGGAAATGTGTACAGAAAGCATCTTGCCTACCACAGTAAGAATGCATCCTGACAAAAAACACCAGGTTCTGAACTTCTGGAGCAGAAGAAAGGCAGTTTTGTATTGAGTGGGGACGCAAAAAGGTTCCAGGTCTGGAGTGCCCCAGTCTTCAAGAGTGATTGCATGACACTTGTGTCGAGAGACCACTCATGAGGATATGTCTCCATTCTACTGAGATGATCCACCAGATCGTTCTGGACTCCTGGCATATAGACTGCCTGGATCAGAGCTTTATCCTCTAGGCATCATTCCCCCACTCTCATCGCCTCCCCGCATAAGGGGTAAGAGTGTGCTCCACCCTGCTTGTTGATGTAGTATATCACTGCCTTGTTGTCCGTTTGAAAGGGAATGGTCTTGTGACAGAGTATGTCCTTCAGGGCCCGGACTGCATATAGGACAGCTCTCATTTCCAGAACATTGATGTGAAACTGAGACTCATCCTGACTCCAATGACCCTAGGTGTGGAGATCCTGGCAGTGAGCTCCCCATCCCAGCAGGGATGCATCCGTGGTGATGGAGATCTGGGGATCCAGAGGGGCCAAGGGATAACCCTCCCAAAGGTTGTCCTCCTGAGACCACCAGGTGAGTGACCGTTTCAGCAGTTCCATCACCTTGATTTGAAAAGACTGTGGGTGTGTGGTTAGCGATCACTGAGTGCTGGGCGTCCACTGAGTAGTTCTCATGTGAAGATGAGACAGAGGCACAGTGAACACTGAGGATGCCATAAGACCCAGCATCCGCTGCATCTAGAGAGCTCAAACTGAGCTGTTTTCTCTGATGAAGTGCGCCATCTGGAGGATGTTGTTCCTTCTGTCCTCCAGAAAAAAGGCTTTAGTGTCGGAGGTATCCAGAAAAGCTCCTATAAAGGGGAGCTGCTGGGAGGGCTGTAGCTGCGACTTTGTCAAGTTTAGCAGAATTCCCATGGATGTGAGGAAGTTTGAAGCCATGGCTATGGCTTCTTGAGTCTCTTGTCTGGAGGGGCTTGTGAGGAGCCAATCATCCAGATACGGGAACACCTGAATTCCGATCTTCCTCAGATGCGCTACGAGAACTGCAAAGCACTTTGTAAAAACTCGAGGCGCCGAGGATAGCCCAAAGGGAAGGACTCTGAATTGGTAGTGCTGACCCAATGCCACGAATCTGAGGTATTTGTGATGGCTTGGGTAAATGGGAACGTATTGACAGGCATCCTGCATGTCCAGGGAGGCTAGACAATCATGTTGATGAATCAGAGGTAAAAGCGTCCAGAGTGATATCATCTTTAACTTTTACTTGAAAAGGAACTTGTTTAACTTCCTGAAATCTAGAATAGGGCACATGCCACCTGTTTTCTTTGGAACTAGGAAGTAGTGGGAGTAGAAACCTATGTTCTGCTGCTCCAGCGGAACTCTCTCTACTGTCCTGTTGTTCAGAAGGCCTTGGATCTCAGAAGCAAGAAGGTCTGACTGAGCGACAGACAGCCAGGGCTGTCGTTTGGGTGAATGATCCAGAGGAGTTTCCAACAGATTTAGAGAGTACCCCTCGCAGATTATTCTGAGCACCCATCTGTCTCATGTGATTGACTTCCACCAGTTGTAAAACTGAGTCAGACATCCTCCTACTGCCGAAGAGGAGTCCCCCTCAGACGGATGAGGTGGAACTTGGGCCAGGATCTCAGAGGATGGCACTAGGTATTTTGGACCCTGTGCCTTCTGCTGCATTTTCTTATGTGGCTGAGGGGTTTGGTTTCTGTTAAAGCCCCCTCTACCTTTACCACGAAAGGACTGACGATTCTGAAACCAATGCCTGTTCCCCTTCCCTTTGAGGAGCGGGAGGGGGTCTGGCCATTTTGATGGCCATTCTAGGCATTCTAGGTGGCCTCCAGTGCTTGTTCGACCTCAGGACCAAACAGATACATACCATCAAAATGCAAGGCCATAACTCTCTGTTGGGCATCATTTGTGAAGCCTGAGGTGCGCAACCACGAGTGGCAACGGGTACAAATGCCAGACGCTGCTGCTCTGGAGGCAATGTCAAAGGCATCCATGGCAGCTTTAAGCTATTTATTATTAGATTCAATACCCCTGGTGATGGAGTGAAGGAGCTCTGAGTTAACCTCCAAATCAGGAAGAGCTTCTACTGTAGCCTTGAGCGAATGCCAGAGAGTATATTCATATTGAGAAAAGTAGCCCTGGTAGCTAGCAATGCACATGCCCAGGGTGGAAGCAACAAAGACTTGCTTTCCCAAAGTGTCTATCTTGTGAGATTCTTTGTTTGTTGGATGTGCTGTAGATTCTTGTGGAATAACAGCTTTGTCATTCTCCGCCAGAATGATGGCATCAGCAAAAGCTTGTGAGGCCAGAATGGGGTGATCCTTGGGAGGGGCATATTTCTTATCTATGGACTTAGTCGCAGAGGGAATGAGTGCCAGATTATCCCACACCATCTGCGAGAGAGTCTCGAAAGAGGACTGCACCGGTGGGGTCAATTCCAGAGGAATACCCGGAATGTGCAGGTATTGCAGACGCAGCAACTTTCCAGGATCTATATCCAAAGTCTGCAAAGAGAGTGTGGTATTCAAATTTCTGAGCAGAGACTTAAAAAGAAAGGTCCTCGACCAAAGACTCTGCTGAAAGAGGTTTATTCACTGCCCTTAAGGAGGAATCATCGTCGAAGTCATCCCCTAATCAAAGATCAGGATCAGATTCAACATTATCTCCTGTCAGTCAAGAAGGGACTGTGTAGATAGGAAAGGGATGAAAAGAAGGAGGAGGAGTAGGAGCAGAGAGAATTGGCGTAGAAAACCTCAGAATCTCACGTGGCACAGCAAGCGTCCTCGGCGCCGCAACAGAAGGTGGCGCCAAAAACACAGTCAGTGCTGGCACGGAAAATGGCACGGAGCACAGTGCCAGCACAGGAAGTGGCACTGAGCACAGTGCTGGTGAAGCAGGCACTGAGCACGGCACCGGAGAGGTCAGCGCCGCAACCAGCGGCGCCACAGTAGAAGTTCCCAACCCTCGACTCACAGAAGAGAAATGAAGAAATTCAGCAGGAGATAAAGGCACCAGTGTGGACCCCTGTGCCACAACCATGTGAGGGGGATGAACACCAGAGTGCAGCATCGATGGCACCGGACATGGCGCCACGCGACTAGGAAAGCTCAATCACCCTGCTCGCAGGTCCAAAGGCCCCGGCAATAGACTTGCCGGCTCAGGTAGACAGGACACCCACTGCTCCATAAGAGTGGCCCAATGGTGAAACTGCTCACAGGAAGACCCCCCCCACTGGGTGGGGAGGGACTCCAGAGTCAAGGATGCCAGACACTAGAGACGGAGATCGATGGGGACCCTGGAAGAGGTGGAGTTTGGCCTCTGCCTCCAGACACCAATGATCAATGTGCAGACATACCAGAAGGCGACCTCGAGTGGTGCCATTTCTTTTTCAACTGGTAGGCCGAAGAAGAGCTCGAGGTCGAGCGGTGCCAAGAATGGGACCGTTTCTTTTTGTGCTTTTGGGGAGACTGCCCATCCCTCCCGGACTACCTATAGTCAGACCCCCCCCTCTAGTAGAGGGCGGCAGACCAGACCCAGCCTGGCTGACTGAACAGCTTTCATGAGAAGTCTCCCTACCGTCACCTGCCCCTGTTCATGATCAACTCCGACAAAGGAGGGCTGAAGACTTCTACTGTGATACTAGAATAAAATTAATATTTTTTACTTGAAAACAATAAAACTATGATAAACTAATCGAAACTGAAGACTATAGCTACTGTCGTAAGACGTGAAGTTTTGACTCCCGGCAGGCGAGCGACCTCGTCACTGAAATACACACCCAAGGTGGGAAAAAGGGAACTCAGGCGGTTGGAGGGTCGACGGCAGATAGCCGAGCTCACAGTGCCGATTTCTCGAGGTCCTACCCAGCGCCGGCCCTCCTGAAGAATTTAGGCTCCCGCTGGGTCCTGGCGCCTCCGACGTAGTCCCATTAGTATGAATGAGTGGTGGAGACTTTATGTCCAGGAAGGCATAGTCAACATTGCAGAACTGTACATCCTGAAACACATTTGATATAGCTGACCAAAACTAACGTGTCACTTTACAGTATGTATAGACTTATGTCATTTTTTTTTTTTTGTGGCTATATAATCTAGTAGACAAAGTTGATTGCACTATTCCAGATCTACCATTCTTTCTCGCTCCCTCCTCACTACTATGATTCCCTTGTATGTATGTGATTCATCCTTGAACCCACCACTGTGTACCACTGAATTGAATGATGTCTGAATGACTAATTCTGTAAAAAGTTTACTTTTTTTTTTTTGGCAACCCTGTAACAGGTTAGTGGGCTGTGTGTGACCATTTGGGTTTGGGGAGAGGGATGGTAGGGCCAAGGGAAATCAATGCAGAAAGTATAATGTGGCATCCTAAGCAAGATATTATAATTATTTTCATAAAGTAATAGTAATGTAATCGTGCAATCTGGCAAAGGATATCAGGTCTCCAACATAAATTTAGCTGCTCCATTACTACATAGATTGTAAATCAATGTTGCTCATGAATAGGGATGAGTGAAGGTATGCTTGCTCCACAGGAGCACACACTGTTTCAGAGTCCTCTGAGTTCATTTGTTCCTGCACTCCCCTCATCCGTCCCTGTTATTCCTCATGTGGCCATAGTTGGTGGTGGTGTATGCGAATAACTGGGAAAGTGCCAGTCTTACTAGGAATGGGGTAACAGAACATGGCAGTATCTTTCACTATGTGATTCCTGTATTCTCCGATACCCCATTGCTTTACTCCTGTTGGTATTTTTATTTATTTATTTTTTGTTTCATTTGTTTACCGGTACAGATTGGGATCCACGAGCATATTGTACACGCATCCTTCATGTGTATCAGATTTTGGATTTGCTAATACAAAGGGCACCATCATTCAGTACTGTTACTTCATCCTTGACCACAGCAACGTTCCTGCTCATGTATGGTGGCAGAATTGTTTGGATTGTTTCTGACCATTCCACTATAGCTCAGCAGTCATGAACCAGGCACACAGGCTGTAGCCAAGCCACTGCTAACCAACAGAATTCTTCTGGAGCATGAGACACTCCTAGTTTGGTTTTTACATGTAGTCTGGAGTCAGTCTTTGTGCCATGCTGCCCTCATAACCAAAAAGAAAAAAAAAAACAAGAACTATGTGTATTTTTATTAATCTTGTTAGTGGGGCAGGTAGTAGGCAGTGGCATGGGGGGGGGGGGAGAGAGGATATGTCAAGTTTTCACTATCCCCAATCTTCTGTTCTTTCTCCTTCCCTCCTTACCACAATAATTCCCTTGAGTTTATGAGATGCACTCATTCACCCACCACTGCGTATGGCCACATTGATTTAGGTGTGAATGACTAATTTTGTAAAATGCAACTATTTTTTTTCTTTCCTTTTTGCATCATGTTATTTTTTTTTCTTTCCTTTTTGCATCATGTAACAGTATATAGTAAGTTGTGAATTCAAGTGGGATATGTGTGTGTGTGTCTGATTGGTTGGGGGGGGCAAGGGAAGTCAATGCAAAATAGGTAAATGTGACATCCTCAGCAAGATGTTATAATTATTTTCAAAAATCAATAGTAATGCAGTTGTGTAATTCAGCAAAGAGTATCAGGCCACCAACATAAATTTAGCAGCTCCATTGTTATGCATTATTTACAGCTTGGTGCATCCATGCCTGTGGCCACTTCTAGCACTGCACATGAGCAGTTTGTTCTCACTGTATGCGATACCTGCAGTCCCACAAGGGCCATGTCTAAATTCACACCTGCCTGTTACCCCTGATATAAAATCTACCCCTGCGCTACCTATGAAGCAAGCTTGATACACATGCCAAGCATTCCTTATCTTTTAAAGGTGAAGATCAACAGATAAGAGACCAGAAGGACAGACACTGCATCGTGTCCCCCACATGTTCAAATTTCAGGAGGAAACTGTGCAGCACATATGCAAACTCAGAGCCTCCTTCAATATGTCTGTGCAGTCATCATGAGCTGATCCACAACGGGAATACAGAGACTGTAAAGATAATATTTGTGACCAGGAGTTGCACAATCCATGACAATGTATATCCTGGCTTTTTTTTTTTTTACTTTGCATTTCATTGTTCATTCTTTCAACAGTCTGCAGTAGATTCAATCCCCGGGTAGCTACACTAGTAACCAGATATTTACTTATTTATTCAATTATTGGGCGTGTTTGCCATGGCTGTTACAAATATTTACCTTTGCACACAAGTACATTCACTCCCGAGGCAGACTTAGGGCAGAATGTTTAGACAGTACATGTTTGTGTCAGGCATTTGCCGCTGTCTGGAATTACATACATTCACAAGTAAATAAAATGTTACCTTTTTTCTATACACTCTGATACACTAGCTCTTTAAATAATGATTTCAGTGGCTAACAGTTGACTGTGAAAGGGCACACTGTTCGACAGTAATGAGACATGCACCTGCATTACAAATTACCCGACTGAACGTGCTCTAGCACACCAAAGAAATCAGCTCATAGATAAGCATATATTCAGCAGTGCTGTTATCGGAAAACTAAAAATATCGGGTAAACAGGTAAATGCTTTGAGAAATCTGATTATTAAATAATCCGTCCAAACTATCTAGTCAGAAAATAAAGTACATGTAAACAGTGTATGTTCATTGCATGCTGCCTGGAAAATATGATACTGATTATAAAAACACTAACTTTTCTTTCAGTAGGCATGAATGTATATAAACTTGATTATGCCACATAGTGAAACTGGCACCAAATAAATAGTCTCAAACAATGAGTGCTGCACTCAGGACCAGGGCAATGTGCTAGTACAGGGCTGCGGCCCTAAGTGACAACAAATAACAAATGATACACTAGCACTCCAGAATCAGGAGCTGTGGCGCTTCAATGAAGTATCAAACTCAAAGTCTGAGTGTATAAGCAAGTGTTTGTATTTAACTTGCTTTAATAGCATTTATTTCAAGCACAAACTTTACCAAGGTGGACTCCATATGGTCAGATGCCCCTGACCATACGGAGTCCACCTTGGTAAATTCTGTGCTTGAAATATATGATATTATAGCAGGTTAAATAAAAACACTTGCTTATACACTTGGACTTTGAGTTTGATACTTCATTGGAGCGCCACAGCTCCTGGCTCTGAAGTGATAGCGTATCATTTGTTGTTTACCAAATAAACAGTCACCTGTTTTTATATACTGAAGATGAGATTTACAAATCAAAACAAAAAAGTTAGTAAGGGTTTCTTTTTTCATTACACAGTTGTAATATCTGTTCTGAAATTTTAAAAAAATCACACAGACTTCAATTTCAGCACGGAAGTGTGTGTATGTGACGCAGTTTTGAACAAGAAAAATTGTTCACTATTTCGCACTTGTCGAGAGCCCCGTGTATACATCAAATGCCCAAACCGCATTATCATCATTAGAACACACATCCTGTCCAGCAGCCTCGAGCAGTGCCACAATGTTGGGGATTGGCTTCACAGAGGGTAACTACTATAAGTAAATACATTAAATCAGAAAAAAGATAACAGGACACAAAAATATGTAAAAACATTGTTTAACATAGGAACACAAAATTAATCAAATCATTGCCAGAACTGCTTTCTTGTCCCCTTTAAAATATAATTTTCCAACACAAGTCATCAGTTTTCTGTTTCATGGCCGCTCATTCTTTAAGACTGAGGTCATTTACATAAAAAAAAAAAAAAAACAGGATCTCTGTTCCTTAGATTTCAGCTCATCATCCTGCCATTTTCCCTGCTGAAGTCACAATCCTCTGTGATACCATAGTTATCTACACAGCAACAGACTGGGATGTCACAAATGGCATATTGCGACTTCAGTGGGGGTGGAAGCTGGTGAGAGGAAGTCTGGGAGACAAAGATAATGAGATCATGCAAATGACCTCAGTAATAAATAATATATAGACAAATACAGAGCATTAATAAGACAGGAGTTGAACTGGAGTGGAATATTGCACAATATTTCAAAATGTTTTCCTGCATACTTAACTAATGCATTAAGATTTCTTTGGATAGAACCTGTTTTTTTTTCTATATCTTATCAACACAAAAGGGCATAAAAGATTCCCAGAGCGTCATCAAAAAACTTTTACCTTTACAAAAAATGGAATTAGGAATGTCTGAGGCACGGCACACCCATATGGAGAATGAGAGCACCTAAACAAAAAATTACATGGTACTTGAATTAAGATTAAAGGGCACAGAGATAAATATAGATAAATATAAGTCATTCTTAACAGTACGGCACAAAAGTTATGTCCTCAGGGTAGCATGACTCACAGGATGAAAGAACAGCTGTAGTTTGTTAGAATTTGTGACGCTTAGTCAGCTGGTTATGATTATTGTATGATATCTGTAATATAAAAATATAGTCTCACATAAGATAGCCTGTGCTTTCATGGGTACCCCCACACACACACGTTTCAGTGAAGCTACAGGATATGTAAACTGACCAGGGACCATTTAATTAACTGACTTCCTTCAGAATAGCATTTTATTACCTTTTTATGACATGCCTAGGCTTTTTGAAGTGGAAATCAAATGTGACTTTATGACTTCACAAACAGGACATCATTAGGCTGATTCCTGTGTTTTTTTTTTTTAACACATTGGTGCCAGTGTGGGATTGCTAAGTTCGAAGGAAATGTGTAATTAAGGAGTTATATATAGGAAATGTATTTTTTCTTCTGATGGCACCTTATTTAAAATACCTCCTGATAGGAAATCATTTTTTTGTAATTTTATTTTCTAAAAGGAGGAGCTAGATGACTCACATAAGGGGTGTGGGATTGCTAAGTTCGAAGGAAATGTGTGTAATTTTTGGTTTTAGTCTTTGTAACGGTAGGCCCACTAGGCACAAGTGCCTCTTTTCAGGGATGACCTGGGAGCACTGGGCGGTTAAGTGACTTGCTTAGAGTCACACAGTATGCAAGTGGAGGTTGTGAGAATCAAACCAAGGTCTGGTCTGCTGGATGTATCAAGCTCATTCACACCACGTTCCTCTAACCTCTAGGCTATACTGCCAGCCAACTGAGTTATATATAGAAAATGTATTTTTTCTTCTGATGGCACCTTATTTAAAATACCTCCTGATAGGAAATCATTTTTTGTAATTTTATATTCTAAAAGGAGGAGCTAGATGACTCAGAGAAGGGGTGTGGAGACACAGAGTTTAAACTGATACTTTTGTCTGAAATGTAGGTCATATCATCTTGGGACTCTAGAGATACACAGTTCTCTGATCTAACTTTAAAACACATTTCCAGAGGTGATACCTTAGAAAGCAAACATCTAAATGCATTGTGGTAGGAGTTTTGCTTTGTAATTTCCCCTTGTTCTTTTATGTGATTGTGAGCTCTTTGATATATTGTTCTGTGTTTACATTTTTCATATTTTTATCATCTTTTAGTAAAGTACATTTTCTTAAGATACTGCCTGGGTGTGTCTTCCAAGTTCGTTTTGCATGTGATGTACTGTATACGTGGTTAAGTCTGACAGCTGTTTGAAGGGCTTGATGGTGATACTAAACTGGGAAAAGGTAAGAATATACCCAAGGTCTCTTTTAGAATTAAAAGGGTTCATTTTGGAAGCCTGGCTAGGTGCCCCTGGCCAAAGATTCTACCGCAATCCCTGAAGAGGGTACGTATCTGAGCCTGTTCATTGGGTATGCTAGCATAAGGTTCACAGTTTGAATCCCCCCCCAGAACTTGAGACTAAAGGTGATTCAGACCCAAAAACAACAGGAGGGTTACCCTGTCTGTTACCTGTTCACACTATTGCACTCTGAGGTTGGCACTGTGGGAGCAGAGGGCCTGACCTGCTGAATGCATTTGTGACAGTATTTTTTTGTAATATAGCTGAAATACTGTACAGCTCATGCAAAATTATTTAGCTTGGTCATATTTAGCTAATGCCTCATACCGTACATGTTTAGAGTGGTTTTTGGATTTCCAGCAAAATGATTAACTGCTGGCATCAGCAGAAATCACTTACACAAAATCCACCCAAAATTTGCATTTCTGGACTCTAAAGTTTTTTTTTAGTTAAATAACTAAAGACATCTGCAGGAAAACTGTCTCTTTCCCCCTTTATATTTAATATTTTCCTGCTGCTTGTCCTGCCCTTAAGTATAGTCTTCTACTTGGGACATCGTAATAATTTCCATACTGACTGTGATGACACTGCAGAGGTTATGAGTTTCTTTATATTTGTTTGTCAAGTAGATCGTTGATCCACACATGGCCATTTTCAAGGATGACCCAGGTCAAGTCACAGCATAAATGCAAGACACTGATGAATTGTTTTTATATTGATGTAACTTTAGAGACCTATATCTTAGCATCTGTACATGGCACCAGGTCAGGCCTTTCAAGTAGTGTACAGCTTAAGATGCTTATATGCTAGATTCAAAACGTATTTGTTTCCAAAGCTGCACTGCCAAATATCAATATGAGACAATACACTGATGTAAATATTACAGTAATGACACATTAACAGTGCATCAACATACTACCACCATGACGATAAGACAATCTTTCTTTATTTTTTTCAAATTAAATTCATAGCCCTAACAGCTTCAACATTAGCCCATTTCTTTGAAAAAGACTAACTGTGAAACTGTTTGGGCAAGGAATTAATTTTTTTAATGAAAGTTTAGACTAAAGCCAACATAGCTGTGTCATATTAATACAATTCTCATGCATTAATGTACTTCAAATCAGATGTCAAATTGTTAAATGGAGGTTGACAATGCTTGATATAATATTCACCTCTGCATCCATAGATACTAGAGATGTTTTGTCCTGAGCTACTGCGAGTTTTATATTGATTTCTGTTTTTCTTTTATGAGCTTTAATTTACAGTTGTTATGAATGAGGAATAGATAGATACTTTAGCTGTTTCTATATATTCATTTATTTTATTTATTTAGCTTTTGTTTACCAGGTAAGTACACTATACAAGTAGTATGCCTATTTTCAGGAATGACCCGGTTCTACTCTACAGCTGCTATGAAACCAGTATGGACAGTTGGTTGGTAAATATTCACCATTTTACAAGAAAAATCCCATTGAATGTACCAAGTCTCACAAGAGTTGCCCCATTTTACACCAAAAACAAAAATCCTTTTGAGAATAAGGTTCTAAAAGAGATGGTAAGTAAATTGTTTGTTTAGGCAATTAAAGTAACTGTCTGGGACTGGCACTACAGCTGCTACAGTGCAAGCCAAAAACATAGTTTCTGCGATAGATTTATTAGGCCACTCTCTCCTCTCCTCTCCGTTTCAGTTGTTCAGTTCAGTTTCTGACCTCAAAACAGCTTGATGACTCATGCTGACAGTCTGCATCCTGACACTGCCTCATCTTCCTCTAATAATGTTGCTGCTACATAGACCACCCCCACAGTGATGGACACACATGACTGGAGCAAACCACACAAGCTGGAATAGCCTGTCCATCAATCAAGTTCATCCCAACCCTTGAATGTTCCTGACAGCCTTGTCCCCTCATCCTGACTGCTCACTCTCGCTGCAGACTCAGAGAGACCATGAAATGAGGGAGCTCACTGCAGCCTGCTGAGTACCCAGCTTCTGTGCCAACCAGTGGGTCAAGGGTCACAGTCATGTATCATGTCAGGAGGGATGAAGAGGAGAGAGATGCACCATGCCAGTTGTCTTATAGAAACAGCAGTCGGCCAGTCTGTTTTAACCAGGACCATAGGTAGGGATGCAGATGGAGCAGAACTGAAAGTGTGGGAGGAGGCTCAGACTATCCTTGCTGGCTTCCAGGTTGACTGAGAAGGAGCAAGGTAAGCACATACCACAGTACCGCTCACTCTTGCATACTTACAATCACACTGGCTCACAGCAGCAGCACTTGTCTGATGGAGCTCTTATGAGAGGACTGCATTACATTAAAAAAAATAAACTGCCAATGCTAGCAAGCATGTCAGCATCAACTGGGGCTACCCTAAACTGAAGGGAACAACACTCCCAGTTTTGGGGCTCCTAATGCCCCTGGTGGTAGTGGAGAAAAAGCAGCCATGAGGTGAGGATGGTAACAGGGCATGCTCTGACCGTGTGGAGGGGCAGAATGATAGGTAGAGAGGGAAAGTGCACAAGTGGAGAAGGCGTTGTCCAAATCAGTTGCAGCCTGTGGGGGTCAGAGATGACAGAGCTGCCAAGTTTGATGACTGAAGAAATTGGGAGAGGGATCAGAAATAGAGCTGAGTACCTTCCAAAACTTAGAGGAGTTATTTCAGGTATTTAAGTTGTTCTGAAAGGTGGACTCAAAGTAGCCTACCTTAGCTTGTCTGATGGCCCAGGTACAGGGATTACAGAGTTGCCTGTTCCACATAACAACAGGGATCTGGAGGACTCATGTAGTCACAACACTGCATCTCTAGCCTTAAGGTTGCTAATCAGCTTGACTGATATCCATGGAAGGTGGAAGTCCTTTACTCTAACCCGAGGGGAGCATGTTTGTCCTGGGCAGTTGTGAATTTGGACTGGAAATAGTCTAACATATCATCAACATCTGAAGATGCTAATATGGAGATCAGTGTACAGTGTGAAGGTCAGTCAGTAAGTAGGGTAGATGCAATGACCAGTAAGAGTGAAGCTGTATGACCTAAGGGGAGGACACTGGAATTGTGTATGTTATGCAGACAGTAGATAATTTGATGGTCACTTAGTGCATCTGTCGGGGTCCCTGCTTCCAGAATTATGATAGGGGTGGGATGACAGAACTCAGTAAATAACGGAGTGGCTGGAAGTGGAGTAGTTAAGTCTGCAAGCGCTTTCATTTTTGTGAGGCAACATCTGTTTCTGTGAGATATGACTTCTATTATTTTGAGTCAGAGCTGTCATGAAAACAAGTAGCAGAAAGAAAACCTTTGCACATCAAACACAAAAAGAATACTGGTATTTGCAGTGTGACACTTGTGTGGTCAACAGAGTGGGGTAGAATTTTGATTCAAGTGTTTCTAAAAAGCAATCATTTTAAAATTAATACTGAAATTAGTTTGTTGCGTGTCATGAAAACAGTACCTGTTTTTGTGACTGCCAAATCCATTTTCATGAATGATAAAAAGCTGCTTGGAGTTGTAATCTGAAACTTGTGTGGTTGACAGAGTGCGGTGGAAGGTGATTCTTTGTTGACAAAAACAACACTTTTTAAATTATTAATGAAATTCAATGACATAAAAACAGGGCCTATTTTCTTGACTCGAAAATTTGTTTTCATGACTTGCAAAAACAGGTTACTCACCTGTAACAGTAGTTCTAGGAGTGGTATACGATGTTCATCCACACTTTCTGGCAGTTGCCTTTCCCTTTAAGACTCCACCGGAATGTCTTCAAACCGGCTCCTCCCACCCACCCGGGTGGCAACTCCCTCAGCTCTGTGATGCCAGATCTTGTTTGCTGGAAGCAGAAGGCTATGCCACAGTCAGGGGAGGTAGGGTGGGTACGTGTGGATGAACATCATATACTACTCCTAGAACTACTGCTAAAGGTGAGTAATCTGTTTTTCTAGGGACGTGGATATGATGTTCTATCAACACTTTCTGGCAGACTCCTAGCAGTCCTCCAGGAGGAGGGGACAAGGTGCACAGCCCCTATTTAGGGAACAGAGATTGGAGAACTGAGGCCCCAAAACCAGCATCGCGGTGTCACTCAAGGTCGATGTTGTAATGGGAAATAAAGGTATGTGCTGACCTCCAGGTAGCAGCCCTGCAGATTTCCTGGATAGGGATGTCCCTGGAAGCAGCCACTGAGGCAGCGATATGGTGGGTGCAATGAGCCCTAAGCCCTATAGGAGGCTCTCTACACGCTAACCTATAGCAGAGGTCGATGCAGGAAATGATCCACCTGCAAATCATCTGCTTAACTGACGGTCTGCCAGGTGCAGCTTCAGCGTAGGTGACAAACAACTAACGAACCTCTCCCTGAACTCCAGCCATGCGCTCCTTGTAATATGCGAGTGCTCGCTGCAGGTCCAAAGCATGGCTCCTGTGCTGGGCCTCAGAGGTGTGGTTGGTGAAGTACACCGGGAGATTACTCACCCAGTTAAGGTGAATATCATACACAACATTTGGGAGGAACTTCGGGTTGGGCGAAGGACAACCTTGCCCCTGTGTAAGGCCAGGTATGGAGACTCCACTGAAAGCACCTGGAGAAAAATAGAATTTAACGGCAGATAAGGACCGCTTGGCCCATCTAATCTGCTCATTTCCCTACCTAATGGATAGGCTGCAGATCCTAGTTAACCAACAGCCTACTTCCTCCTACATCCTACTGATTCTTCTAGCTGATGTGGTAGCCACCAAGAAGGCAGTCTTCCATGACAGGTGAGACATTTCACACCTGTGCATTGGTTCAAATGGTTTGCCCACAAGCTTTTCCAACACCAGCAAGTCCCAAGGTGGTGGTGGTTCACACATCAGAGGGGAAATGTGGTCAAGGCCTTTAAAGAAATGCCTGACCACCTTCTCCTGCACCGGCGACTGCTGACCAGTAAGCAGAGATGGCTGCCAGGTGCTCCTTGAGGGTCATCGACCATAGGCCTGACTGAGAGAGGGACCACAGATAGTCAAGAATGCAAGCCACTGGACAGGACAGAGGGTAAAACCCCTATTCCTGACACCAGATAGAGGTTTTGCATCTGATCTAATCTCTGTACAATCTTGGCTCAAAGACAATAAACTCCTCTTAAACTACCCCAAGTTCCAGCCCATGTTCTTGGGACCCCCTATAAACTGAAAAACGCATCCACCTCCCTAACTGTAACAGCTGAGAATGGCACCACCCACGAGACAGTTACTACGTTCAAGTACTTGGGGATCCATCTTGACCCCTCAATGGATTTCGCCTCCCACATCTACTCCATGTGCAACGGTATCAGCTCTAGCATAGGCATCACTTACCGGGCCAGGAACAATCTCTTCCTGCTGCACGTATCACAGCTGCTCATTGCTTCCTTCTTCCCAAACTGTTACACAGGCTTCGTGTGTTTGCTCACTCCTCCAGTACCATGCATCACAAATGGACTGTCTGCTACAACAATATACGTCATTTCCTCTTATCCTACAATTGACTCACTCACCACTGTATACTCTACAGCAAATTAGGATGGCCCGCACCTACTGCCACGTTGGACTCTTCGCTAGTCAAGGTAGTCTACTACACTACATCTACAGTGAAGCCAATCTCACTTGCCCCCCCTTTTAGTACCTTGGTCACACCAGGATTCCCTTTGGTCCTCTGATGACAGGCAACTAGTAATCCCTAGATCTCGTTCCAAATTTGGCTCCATGGCTTTCTCTGTCGCTGCTCCCATAAGGTGGAACTGCCTCCCAGCTGCTCTTCATTCCTGTCAGAAACCTAGCACTTTCAAAAGGCAGTTATATTCCCTACTGCTGGACCGCTCTATATGCACCTGTCCCTAGTCATATTACTCCTTACCTGTCCTTTTTGCCCACCCGGCACTTGAGCCTATCCTGCTGCTCTGGTCTTACACTGTTCACATGCTTTGTATTATCACTTTAGTTGCACAAGTCTGTTAAATTAGGCACTCCACGTTGATGTTACTTGTCATTTGTTACCTGTATAGTTTGGTTGTTCCTTGTTTAAAGATCATGTGCAACGGTTTTTGCATATTTTTAATAAAAGCTTTAAAAGCTGAAATTCAAGTCCTTGTGTCATGATTAGTGTTTTCTGAAAATGTCATGCTGTTTGATTTTGTGGTTTTCTTTAAATCAGCATTTGTTAACTTGCTCTACAGTGGCTGAAAACAGTGGAGTTATTTCTGTCCTGTCAGTCAAACTTAGAGTGCGATGACATCATTTTGGAGTAGCTTACTGTTTCAGAGCAGCACTCTGTAGAGTTTATGATTTGCTGAGCTCTCCAGATTCCTTACAAACCCAGTCTCTGGTTTATGTTTAGGGAGATCAGCTTAAAATATATCATTCTCTTCCTTTACAAAGCTGATCATTTCAGTTCCAATGCTGAACTTGAAGTAGTGGAAATCTTTTTCTGTGAGAAATCAACTTGTCTGTATCACAGCTCTGTTCTTTCTAATCAAACCTCAATTTTTTTTCTAACTATATAACACAGGGCTATTTAATAAATATAAAACAAATCTAAATTTTGTTCATTCACATAAACAGTTGTCTTTGATTTAGCCTTCGTAAATACAATCATGTAAGAATGTTTTTTTTCATGTCAGATTGACAAACAGGTGCTTATAGCACTCCACTACAGTATTTCAAGCACATGTACTGTCAGAACTCACAAATTTAAGCTCCTTGGTGGTTTCTGTGTGAAAATACATCATGTACGTGTACAACTAGAACCACTATGTGGCATCCTTATGCACTGTGTCTCTGCCCCACAGTTGAGGCAGCTGCAGTCTACTGCCACCAGTCCCTGCCCACAAGCACCCTGCCTTCTGCTCCAGATTGAGCTGCTGCCTGCTGCCCTGTCTTCTCCACACAGTCATGGACTGTGCACCCTGCTGCCTCCATCCCCTGCCTAAAGAATCAGGACTACTGCACCCTGTTGCCCCCTGCCCGAACAATTGGGGTTGCTGCACCCTGCTGCCATATCTCCCATGCCCTCACAGCTAGGGAAGCTGCACCTGTTGCCCCCTGTTCCTGTCTCCACAGTCAAGGTTGCTGTGCTGCGCTAGGCCCTAAAGTGCCGTGTTCCCTGCCTCCATGGGCAGGGCTTCTGCATCACATGTACCCCATCTCACAGTCAGGGCTGCTGCACCCTGATGACCTATGTGTCCTGCCCACAGTCGAGGCTTCTGCACCATGCTGTTTTCTATCACCTATCACCACAGACAGGGCTGCTGCACCCTGATCCTTTCTGCACAGTTGTGGCTGTTGCTGTGGCCTGCTATGCCATAGAGCCCCATGCCTCTGCAGTTAGGGTTGCTGCACCATGATGCCACTTGCCACGAGATTCAGGGCATTTGCTTTACCCTCTTGCATGCCTTCACAGTTGAGGCAGTTGCACCCTGCTGTCCCCCTGCCACCAGAGTCAGATCCTTTGCTACACTCTGCTGAGACAGGAACAGGGGGCAACATGTGCAGTGTCCATGACTGTGAGGGTGAGAGAGAGAGAGAGAGAGAGAGAGAGGGAGGGTAGCAGGGTGCAACAACCCCAACTGTTTGGGAAGGGTGCAGCACAAGAGTAAGGGCAATTGCCCCTGTCCCCTGCCTGTGGAGTCAAGAGGCTGTGTGGTGCAGCAAGACACAACAGTGGCAGGGGACAAAGGACAGCATGGTGCAGAAGCCTTGACTCTGGGGCAGGCACAGGTGGGCATCAGGATACAGCAGCCCTGACAGTGGTACAGGGAGTACATTGTGCAGCAGCCTAGCCCTTTTGGGGCAATAGAAGTGTGTAGCAGGGCTCAGCAGACCCAAATGTGGATGCAGGCGGCATGAGACTGTAGGGTATAGCACAGCACAGCAGCCCTGACTGTGGAGACAGGAACGGGGGCAACAGGGTGCTGTGGCCCTGACTGTGAGCATGGGGACAGAGGGCAGCATGGAGTAGCAGCCCTGAATGTTCAGGCAGGAGATAGGGGTAGCAGCCCAAACTGTGGGACAGGGTGCAGCAGCAGTGCCTGTCTGGGACAAGGGATGTGGGCAGCAAGGTATAGCAAAAGATCTGACTCTGGTGGCAGGAGACAGCAGGGTGCAACTACCTCAACTGTGGAGGCATGCAACAGGGCACAGCAAATGCCCTGCATCTTGTGGCAAGTGGCAGCTTGGTGAAGCAACCCAAACTGCAGCGGCATGGGGAACTAGAGCACAGAAGGCCATGGCAACCCCAATTGTGTAGAAAGAAAGAAGGTGCAATAGCCCTGTCTCTGTGACAAGGGATAGAGGACAGCATGATGCAGAAGTCTCGACTGTGGTGCAGAACACAGGGGGCATCAGGGTACAGCAGCCCTGACTATGAGATGGGGTACAGATGGTGCAGAAGCTCTGCCCATTTGGGGCACTGGAAGTGGGTAGCAGGGTGTAGCAAAAACCCCACTTCTGGTGGCTAGGGCAGCATGGTACAGCAGCCTCAGCTGTGGAGGCAGGGGACCTGGCACACTAGGGCTTAGCACGGCACAGCAGCCCTGACTGTGGAGACAGGAACAGGGGGTCAACAGGTGCAGCTTCCCTAACTGTGAGGATGAGGGAGAGAGGGCAGCAGGGTGCGTCATCCCCAACTGTATGGGCATGGGGTGGCAGGGTGCAGCAGCCCTGATTCTTTAGGCAGGGGATGGAGGCAGCAGGGTGCACAATCCCTGACTGTGTGGGGGAAGACAGAGGGCAGCAGGATGCAGCAGTCTCACATGTGGAGCAGGAGGCAGGGGGCTTGTGGGGCAGGGACAGGTGGCAGTAGACTGCAGCTGTCTCAACTGTGATATATGATATATTTTCACACAGAAACCACCAAAGAACTGATATTTGTGAGTTGAGAGAGAGGCCTGTCACACTCTGCTACAGTATTTCAAGCACATGTACTGTTTGTCAATCTGACAAAAAAAAATATTCTTTCATGAACATATTTATGAAGGCTACATAAAAGACAAACTCTTTCTGTGAATGAACAAAATTTAGATTTATTTTATATTCATTAAACAGCCCTGTGATATATAGTTAGAAAAAGAATCAGATTTTTGATTAGAAAGTACTGAAAGCTGTGATACAGACAAGCTGATTTCTCTCAGAGAAAGATTTCCACTACTTCAATTCAGCATTGAAACTGAAATGATCAGCTTTTTATTAGAAGATAATGGTATCTTTTAAGCTGATCTATCTAAACACAAACTATGAACTGGGCTTGTAAGAAACTAGGAGAGCTCAGCAAACCATTAACTCTACAAAGTACTGCTCTGATTGGGAATCTGAAACAGTAAGCTACTCCAAAATGATGTCACTGCACTCTAAGTTTGATTGAGAGGACAGAAATAACTTCACTGTTTTCAGCCACTGTAGAGCAGATTGACAAATGCTGATTTAAAGAAAACCATAAAATCAAACAGCATGACATTTTCAGCAAACACTAATCATGACACAGGGGACTTGAACGCCAGCTTTTCAAGCTTTTATAAAAAATATGTAAAAACCGTTGCACATGATCTTTAACTATGTACTTATTGTAAACTGCTGAATTTGTCATCCAATAATGTACTGTATTCTCCTGGGTTGTATCTGAAAATAGACACGTGTGCTTAGTGTACCTCACTCGGTCAATAAAAGCTAATAAATAAGTAAATAAATGGAGAACCTCTTCCATTTGAAGGCATAGCATTTCCTGGTTGACCCCTTCCAAGATGCCTCAACAATGGTGAGAACATCTTCGGACAGACCCAGAGCCTGGAACTCTAGCCACTCAGGAACTAGGCTGTCAGGTGCAGTGATTGAAGGTTCAGATGGAGTACCTTCCCCCAGACTGATGGAGAGCAGGTCCAGGTGGACAGGAAGACACCTTGACAGCCTGCTGCTGAGGCTGAGGAGATCAGGGTACCAAAATTGGCATGGCCAGTCCGGGGCCACCAGGATCACCTGTGCCTTGTCCCCCCTCCTGGCCTGGAGTAACACCTTGTGGATCAAGGGAAATGGAGGGAAGGCATAGAAGAGGCCTGGAATCCAGGGCCTTGAGAAGGCATCCTCTGCAGTGTTCCCTGCTTGGGGGCGGGGGGAGACACAATACAGCCTCAGTGTTGTGTTCTCCCTGGAGGCAAACAGGTCCACCTGAGTGATGTCCCACTTCAAGAACAGACTTTGTGCTACCTCTGGGTGGAGAGACCACTCGTGAGACGCCTCGTCCACATAGCTGAGAGCGTCCCGACAGCTGGTTGGAGACACTGGCCACATGGATGGCCAGAAGATCGGCCTCCAGACTGTACATGAGGGTCCACATGCAGAGAGTTTTCTTGCACAGAGGCAGGGAGTGTGTCCCATCCTGCTTGTTGAGGTAGTACATGGTTGTGGTGTTGTCCGACTGGACCGGACCCACCTGACCCTGAATGTGAGGAGCAAAGGCAGTCAGCACCAAACGCACTGCTCGGAGCTCCAGCAGGTTGATGCAGCATTGGGACTCCTCGAGGTGCAGAGCCCTTGGACTCAGTGTCCCCCCAGGTGGGCACCCCCAGCCCATGCGAGACGCATTAGTCAGCAGGATGACTGTTGGCTCTGGGAAGACAAACGGTATCCCTTCCTGCAGAGGTTCTGGGACTAATCACCACTGGAGAGTGTCACACATCCGCTGGGTCACAGTGCCCAGCTGGTCGCTGAGACCCCTGTGCTAAGACCACTGTCTGGCCAGCTCACATTGTACAGAATGCATTCTCCATTGGGCTCATCAGACCACGATGGTGCAGGCTGCCATATAACCCAGCAGGTGCAGGATGTCCCGGGCAGAGCACAACTGCCCAACCAGAAATGATCGGGCCAAGGAGGAGACAGCCTCTGCCCTGTCTGCCAGGAACTGAGCCCTGGCTCGGCAAGAGTTGATCTCTGCCCTGATGAAGCTGATCACCTGTGAAGTTACGAGTTCCAACTTGGCCTCACTGACCCGGAGGCCAAGAGAGATGCAGGTCTGGAGGGCCAGATCCCTGGACTGCTCCATCTCCTGCCTGGAGGCACCCCGCGATCAGCCAGTCATCCAGGTAGGGGGTAAACCCAGATCCCTCAGCACCTCAGGTAAGCAGCCACCACTGCAATGCACATGGTGAAGACCCTGAGGGCCGATGACTGGCCAAATGACATGGCCTGGAACTCGTAGAGGGTTTCCTCTGCTCAGAAGTCAAAGAACTGTCTGTGAGATGGATGGATCAGGATGTGAAAGAACGTGTCCTAAAGATCTAGGGAGCAGAATCACGTTTTGCTCTAGTGATGGTATTATCTGAGAAAGCCTGACCATCCTAAAGGTGCACAACTTGAGAAACTTGTTCAGGTCATGTAGATCTAAAATGGAGCGCCAGCCCCGCCCCCATCCGTTTTGGCTCCAAAAAGTACCTGGGGGCAAACCCTTGGTGTTCCTTGAGTGTTCTGTATTACAGCAACCATGACCTCCTCGAGGAGGAGCTGGGAAATGTCCTGTAGGGCCGACAGAAAGTCTGTGGATACCATGTCCTCCCATGGGGCGTGGGCTTGGCAAGGCGAGTACTGCTCAAACTCCAGAGGCAGACCCTGACCACTTCGAGAACCCATCTGTCCATGGTGACAGTGGACAAGGCAGAAAGGAAGTGGCTGAGCCAGCCCCCCACACTGAAGGACCCAGGGGAGGCATGATGTACATGAGGGAGGCACCCCTCATCCCGTCACTGGGCAGGCTTAGAGGTGGAGGAGGGCCTGGCTAATGAACCACTGGGGTGTCATCCTCCAGGCTTGTGGATGACCATGGCCACTGACTTTGGCCAATTCACCAGGCCTGAACCTGTTGCCCAGTTTGGGGCCGGGCTGGTCTGGACTCAGGAATGGAGGTGGACCAAAAGGGCATCTTCTTCTGTTGTTTGAAGCCCTTGATGTCCCTCTGGGCAGATGCCACTGAGTCCAAAGTGGCACTGGACTTCTCAATGTGGATGAGGTGACCCTTGACCCCGGGCCCAAACAGGTCAGTGCCCAGGAAGGGGACATCCGCCAGCTTGTGCTGGTTATCTGCTGTGAAGGTTAAGATCTGCAGTCAAGCCCTGCAGCACATGGTCACTGTGGCCACCACAGAATGGGCACAGGAGTCCCCAATGTCCATGGCCATCTGGAGCTGCTGCTTAGCCACAGCCCAATCCTGATCACGGACCTGTGTGACCTTAGTCTGGAGGTCTGCCAGAAGATGAGGAAGCACCTTCTCCAAAGTGCCCAAAAAACGTGGGAGAAGTGGGCCATCAGGAGGGCCAAGCTTGCCTGGCAAAGGCCAAACAAAGAGGCAACATGGACCTTTTTTGCCAAATGGTCGAATTTCTTGGACTCCTTATCCAGTGGTTTGTCGACATCCCCCATGCTGCCTGAACACAGAATCAGCCACCAAGCCCTCGTACGAGAGATGCTCTGGGACTCCTGATAGGGAACCGGTAGGGACTGCATACTTGCAGGCCATCTGAACCGACGACGCCGGGCAGGAGGCGGGTCACTGCCAAAGCTCCAAGGCAGGGCCAAGAATGGCCATTGCAACCAGGAAGGCTTCCCCAGGGGAGTCCACCTGGTTCAAGTTCTTGGTGAGAGGGTACCGAGCCCTTTTCTGAACTGGCTCTATCTTAAGACCTGTGGATTCCGAGATTAGGTGGACAGTACCCATGAAGGAGGTAGAGCCTTCATCCATCAAGAGAACCCCAGCCAACTCCTTTTCCACTGGACAGAAGTGTAAGGAGGAACTCTCTGACTCAGAGGCATCATCGAAGAGGAGTTGGCCGCTAGAATCCCTGCTGACCCTCTGCGGACGGTCAGGGGTGACAGTAACCAACAGATGATGGGGAAGACCCGAAACCAGCCAAGATGCCTTGGTTGGAGTGCTGGATATCAACTGTTTGGTGGAGGCTCCACAGGAATCAGTGGAGATGCTGGGGTAGGCCAAGCTAAGACCGATTTGGTCGTCCCCTGAGGCAGAGAGAGCATCGGCCTTTGTGGCGAAAGCCAAGTGATGGCTGGGGTAGGAGTCAGCACAGGCTTCATACTGGCAAACACCAGCTGCTGCCACATAAGATCCTTGTTGCATCAATGCAACTTGCGCCAAAGTCTCTCCTCACCGGAGAATGAGGATAAAGAATAGCGGTGGCACCACTTTCCTGGGCGTCTGGAGCAGGAGTGCCGACATCGGCATGACCCACTTGACCCACAAGAATAAGACTGGCAATTCAACCTCAACCACTGGGGTGACCGGTGGCAGGCCTCGGAGGATGCTGCCAACAGCTGGGGCACCTCCATTTCCTAGTTGATAGTGATTGGCCGAGGGTCAGCGGACTGATACGTCCCTTCCTGGGTCTGAGTCAGGACTGGAGTTATGGACAAGGAAGTATCAGCCTCCTCAGTTGACAACTGATTGACCAGCTTGAGAAAGATCTCGGCCAGAAGACTGACCAGTGTCTAAGCCAACTGGCTTGATGGGGTTACCGTGCGGCCACTGGCCTTGCCAAAAGATTTGACTGAAGTCATATCTGGTGAAGCGTAGGAATCAGAAGCCCAAGAGCAAGAGTGTTCCCAATCCCACAATCGATGACAAGACCATATTATGGCCTCTTTTTTAGCCTTGGACTTGTGTGTTGATGAGGGGCTCTGGCTGTGAGTTGGGAGAGCCTGGCACAAATCCTTATATGCCCCCAGAAAGGAGGCACCCAAAGAGAGCGGCAAAAAGGCCGAAGAGGACTGAACTGCGGCCTGTGCCACCACCTCTTCGGAAGCCGCTAAATGTTCAGTGGACCCCACAGCCATGGACACCATGCGACAGGAGTCCTTTGACTTGACCAGCAGGTTCCATTCGTTCGGATGGCTGAGAGTTAAGCGTGTGCAATGGTTCTTCAAGAACGGAAGGATGAAAAGTCCGACATGCAGTATGTCGCAGGCATAGGGATTGTGCTCGTGGCCCAGGCAGTACATGAACGCATTGTGCAAATCTGATCAGGACATCTGCCCACAGAGGCATCAGCAGAACCCCAGAGCAGACTTGACATCCATCGTGGTCAAGAAGAACGAGCCTGAAGACAAAGTTTTTTATTGAATTTGGAAGAAAATACAAAGATTTAACAGCAAATGGCCTACTCAGCTAACAGCGATAAGGAAGGAACCTGCTTCTTCCAGTGGAAAGGAAGATCTGACATCACAGGGCAGAGCTGAGGGAGTTACTACTTGTGTGGGTGAGAGGAGCCAGCTTGAAGATGTTCTGGTGGAGTCTTAAAGGGAAAGGCAACTGCCAGAAAGTGTGGATAGAACATCATATCCACGTCCCCAGAAACCCACATTTCTGCTATCGTGACACTCTCAAAACAAACAAAAAATATGTAAGAAATGTACAATTACACATATCCCCATGATGCCTGTGTCTTCTATTTTCAGCCTTTGCAGAGTGCATGAGAGGCCATTTGGCACAGTACACTTGCTAAAAGCAGAACCAGCTAAATTATTTCATGGTTATTTGCATATACTTTCCATGATGCTTTGGATTATGAGGATATGTGTAGTTTTACATTTCTTTGAAACCTGGCTTTATTGCCAATTCCCTTTCCGGATAACCCCTGCCTCAGTGCTGTTGTGCTGAGGTTCTGTGGCTTTTCCCTGATGGTACGCCAGCAGCAGGACACTGAGCGGATGACAACAGCCAACTTGGCTACTTATGGGTGTGGCCTTTTTCTAGTGGGAATTTTAAACTGCTGCTCCAGTCTCCATATAGCACAGTCAGCACTATCTACTCTTCATACCTTGTTCCAGTCTACAAGCTGAGGGTCATGAGGGGTAAGTGGTTGTAACTGCTTACCCCTCCCCTCCCATGATCACCACCCAAACAAACCCAGCATTTCCCAGATGGACTCCAGCAGCAGGACACTAAAAAGAGGCCAACGGCCAATTGGACTACTTATGGGCATGGCCTTCCTTTGGCAGAAATTTCAAACTGCTGTTCCAGTCTCTATATAGTGCGGCCAACACTATCTACAGTACCCTCTACCTGCTGCTACAGTCTGCCAGCTGAGAACTGTGAGGTTGTAACTGCTTGCCCTCCCATCCAACAATAGCTTGCTAAATGGATCAAATATTTTTCCAACAGGACTCCAGAAGCAGGACACTAAGAGGAGGCCAACAGTCAATTGGGCTACTTGTGGGAGGGGCCTCCCCCTGGCAGGAACTTCAAACTACTGCTCTAGTCTTCTTAATTGTTCCCTACCTAGAAGTTCAGAGCGCTGCGATCCACAATGTTAAGGACCACAGCACAAAGGGCATCTACCATGGGCTTTAACCATGGAGGCATCCAGCAACCAGCCATGATGCTTATCTATTACACACAAATACAACAACAATCTTCTGTTTTACATGGACAAGTGTCTACTAGACACTGCGCTGTACAGGTTAGTAGGTTTTTGTGGTAAGGCATGAATGATGTGTGTACTGACATTCGCCAATTATGCTGTACTGCTATCCATTTAGTGTTGTCCCTAACAAACTGAGATGGGGTGTTACTGCAGTCTGCATGTTATTCCAATCCTGCTTGCATTACTGTTAACTGTTAGGCACCCCAGCATTGTAGTTTTACTGAGACCTACTATAGCCATTGATGTAGTTGCTGTCTTCATTTTGTAATATCACCTTACCTTGGTGCTGGGCATATCATCCTACCTGGGTGTTATTTACATCTGCATTATTCACCTCATGTGGTACTGGGTATATTCCCTTTAGGTGCTGTCTACAGCTGTATTGGCATCTCATTTTGGTGCCTGATATGTTCCCTGTTTAGGTGCTGCATACAGCTGTATTATCCACCTCATCAGGGTACTGGGTATATGCCTTTCTAGATGCTTCCTATGTTACAAGTATCACAACATTTGGGTATTGGACATACCTGTAATTCCTCCTGCCCAAGTCGGTAGCTCGCCTGTAATTACTTATCACTGTTGCTCAGCTATTAAACCTTGTCCTTTTAGGAAGCCTACTGTAATGCATCTCTTCCTCCCTATTCTAGTCTTGGCTATCTCATACAGGGAGATTATTTCACTATAATAACCGGGGAGCATTTTCTCCCATAGGGAAATCAGGTTATAACAGTGAACACACACTGGGTTTTCCTCGCTCCCCACATGTGCAGGCCTCCACTTTTCACTTTTTTCAGAGCTACTTTGCCGCAAGTTGCACTCAGTGCCAGCTGTAAGTAAATACAAACAACATGCCTCCCACATAAACGGTCACAATTCCTTACTGAGACAGGTGCTCTGAGAATTCAACCTTTTTAAAAAAAAAAGAAAACGGAAACCTTTCAGAAGCTGCTGATGGCAGACCGTGCCTCATCCCAACCAGACCGCGGCTGAACACTGATGTATTTGTATTTTATATAATTGCTGTGGTGAGAAAATGCTCCCATGCAATTATATAAAACAAAATACGGGGTGGTGTGTAAAACTTGAATTTTACACACACCCTCAGAGTTGGATGCCTGAATAAACCCCTCAAGCTTCGAGGTTTATATACTGTAGCATCCAACACCTCGGGTGTGTGTAAAATTCTCACTAAATACACCTCCCCATGTATTATTCTATATGTTGCATACAAGTTCACCTTCAAACATAAAATGTGGTTCCTAGGACTAACAGCTCTACTCGGCTACCTGGGCACAAACTCAGTATACAGCACTACTATTTTCCAAATGATCTGCTTCAGTATACTGATTTACCATTTGATATATGGCCCTGCCTGAGGGGCTCAAATACCTCAGCCTTAACCAAACCTCTGCCCTGTGGTGCCCTCTCTACAATTACGGTCCCTGGTAGATAAACCATAAGTTATAAAACCATCTGTACTCCAAAGGTCTATGAACAAGAGACGGTATCCTTAAAAAAAAGAACAAAAAATCACCAAAATTCTATGCCAACAAGCAAATCATTATCCTATTATTATTATTATTATTCTCTGGTGATGCAGACATTATGCTAGTCCATCATCTCAAGACATTACTCCCACTGACTTCACCAAATTAAATGGTCTTAAAGTTATGACAATAAATGCCCATAGTCTACTAAAACAAATTTACAACATAATAATTGTGGTAGCACACTCCAATGTTGATTTTAACTGAGACATGACTTTCCAGTGATACTGACTCCCAGGTAATCTCCCTATTTAATTTCATGTCGTATCAACTTGACAGATCCACCAGAAGAGGAGGATTATCCCTTTAATATCAACAACAACCTCTCTTCTGTTTTAGCACGCACTCCAAACCTAATGAATTTGAATGTTTATTAACATCCATTACCCCCTTCAGCAACAAAACTATCTATGCAGTAGGTTGCTACAGACCCTGTATGGGTGGCACTGCACTCATATCACACATAAGTAACCTTACCAGCTCCCAAAGTAATGAGACTGTCATCCTCAGTGACCTTAATCTGGGCTGGCTTTCTGTGGCTGATCAAACAGCCCTATGTCACCTCAAAATCACCTTAAACAAAGCCTGTCTTATCACAAACTGTGACAGGTAAACCCACTCCTGTGGTCTATATCAGCAGGCACAGTTACTAAACTTTGACTTAAGGCTTAAATATCATACCTGCCTTCTGGCTAAGAAAGCCTACTCAAACTCGTTCCCCTGGGGCTTGTCTGCCTTATCCAACCTGCCCCAATAAACAGATCTAGCAGAAGTTCTGCCAAGTCACTCATGGCAGCCCCCACACTGTAGAACCTCCCCTGGCCAAAGGGCTTTCCAGTGGTGGGCCCCTAAATGGTGAAATGAGCTCCCTACACCTGTCCTACATGAAATAAAACTGGGTCCTCTCAAAACCCATCTCAAAAATCTGCTTCTGTCACAATCCTCTTGGGAGGGTCCTTAATCCCCCTCCACTCCACTTCCCCACCCATTTTCACTACCCTTCCCACTTAGTCCCTATCCCCCACAATAACATACTTGCAACGCACTACTGCATGTCTCCTTTCAACTATTAAGTGTCTTATGACTGCAAATTACCCAATGCTAGTTTAGATAACTGCTGTATCTGTATCCTAGCTTGTTAAATTCAGATGATGGGTTTGTTTCTACCCTACTGACTTTTTTTGCTCATCTTGTACTGTATGTGTAATTCCCAGTGTATTCTTAACTAAATTCTTATGTAACTCCTAATGTGTGTATGACGTGGAACCTTTGCAAAGGAGTCCCTGACTCAAAGGTGTATTTCCAAAAACCAAAATAAAATAAAAAATAAATTGGTGGATCTCAAACAAATTAGTGATGAGCTCAGCTTAACCCAGCTCATAACTAAACCTGCAAGACTTAACCCTAAAAATTCCACTAGTGCTTTCATTTTAGATCTCATTCTAACAGGCCACAGAAAATTACCCATACAGCTGTCTTTTGACAACAATATCAGTGACAATGCCGATGCATATGTTAGGTGCTTAAAAAAAAGGCAAGTCTCAATCAAGATTGTTTTGAGAAGACATCTTGCACACTTTAGCAGGAACAGTTTCCTACATGATCTGGCAAATAGTAGCTGGCAGAGCTTCTATCTCACACAGTCAGTACATGCTGCCACGGAAATCTTTAATGAATTGTTCTTTGATGTCAGCAGGCATGCCCCCTTGGTTAAGCACAGGGTAACAATGCATAACTGTCTTTGGTTCAACAGGGATCTCAAGGTTGCCTTAAGAGAAAGAGACAAGCTTTTGGCAAAAGCTAGGAGTATTAAAGCAACCCATGACTGGCTGTTTATTGGCAAAAGTGGAATTACTGCACCCATTTAATGCAGAACACCAAAGCTGCTTACTATCTAAAACTAATAGAAGATGCCACTAATGACCCAACCAAATTCTGGAAAGCAAGTCAGTCTGCCACTGCAGTGGTAGTGCTACCACTTGTGGCACTGACAACTAGAAGCAAACGCGGTGCATCAGAGGGCCAGCGGAGGGGAGGTTGGATGAGCATCCCAGGGACACACCTCTCCACCTCTGGGGGGGGGGAGGGTCAGTGGCACCCAGCATTCAGGCAACTCCCAGCAGAGGCTGGGAGTACGCCAATGCCAGGGACCATAGCACAGGTGGAAGTAGTGGTGAACATCTGCGGGGTACGCATAGGAGCATCCATGCCTGCATGCTGACATCATTGAACATCCATGCCTTGGGGAACCAATGCAGGTAAAACCCTATG
Organism: Neoceratodus forsteri; assembly: GCA_016271365.2. Classification (NCBI taxonomy): domain Eukaryota; kingdom Metazoa; phylum Chordata; order Ceratodontiformes; family Ceratodontidae; genus Neoceratodus; species Neoceratodus forsteri. Next base: position 732,147,552 of record CM057452.1, read on the forward strand.
CAGCAGCAGAGTGACACGCTCCTCCCAACCCCCACCAAATGATGCCGGAGTGTAAGTCTCAGTCCGGGAATCAGGTTGATCTCAGTCCCTCCCTCAGGAGCCCCACAGTAAAGGGTAAATTATGGGCCTCTGGTATGGGCTACTACTGGGGGATGCCAGTGGGGAAGGACAGAGAACTTGAGTTGGGGAATATCCCCATCTGCAGTACAGAGCATAAATAGAATTAATAACAAAAAAAACAAAAAAAATTCAGGAAAGCTTTCAAGTCCCTGGAAGGAGGAGGGGGATGATTCTTCCATGCTGTCTTAACAATTAATAATGAGCAATAAAGATAATCTGTGAAAAGCAAAGCATTGTAGAAGAATGGAGTACCAACTTTATGTCTGCTGGACTGGCTTTTGACAACTCCCCTGCAGCATCCAGTCCCCTACCGAACCTGAAGCATACTGTGAATGTGAACTGTAGTAATGAACCCTTTCACCTTAGATCAGTTTTTCACAAACAGGTCATACAGCACTTAAAGCTGGATACCAAAAATCTGCTGGAGCTCACAATCTAGACCCCTTTTCCTAAACACGGACCACACAATTCTATCTGCCACTGTCACTCACCTTTTAACCTCTCGCTTATCCAAAATGACCTTCCATTACTATGGAAAATGGTACACATCATCCCCCCATTTCAAATCTGATGACAAAAGCAACCTAAAACAACGATGGCCCTACAGTGGTAGTTACTCAAAAGCTGTCTTGGTACTGCAGTATACTGAACCTTCAGTAAACAAACAAACAAAAAAAGCCGAGAAATGTTAGCCAATGGGTTTTTTACTGCAGCTGTCATATACAGTTGTATTTTTTTTACTGTAGATATGGTATACTGCGGTACTGACACAACTCAGTAACTACCACTGTATATCCATGCTCACTGTCTTTGTTAAATTGCTTGAAAAGTCGGTAAGTGAGCAATTAAGTGCCTACCTTTATATAGAGAATAATGGATGGGGAAGGGTGTGATATGAGAATTTAATGCACACCCAAGTTGTGGGATGCTACATAAACCCTGAAGGCAAAGCCCGAGGGGTTTATCAAAGCATCCCACAACGAGGGTGTGCATTAAGTTCTCATAATCACACCCTTCCCATCTTTTATTTTTTATAATAAAGGGCCAGCAATTTTTCTCCAGCCCAGTTTTTGTGAGACTGTTTGACCTGCCCACACATGGAATGTTGGCCAATGAGGCAGCAGCATTGTTTGATTGGCATGGCTCATGAATGTCATAACAACCAGCTGGTTGTTATGGAAAATATCAACCTGGTCAGTACACTGAGAAAAATTCCTGACCAGTTATTATAAACACAATATCATCACACCCATACAATCAGGGTTCAGACCCAAGCATAGCACAATCATTGCTCTGGCTAAGGTCACAAATGACTGGTTCACTGCTCTGGACCAAAAACTAGTCAGTGGCACTGTCTTCCTTGATCTCAGCAAAGCAACTGACATAGTCAACCACACCATTTTACTGCAGAAACTCTCCAATGTAGGAGTCAGTGTGTCTGCCCTCCCCTGGTTTGTTAACTATTTAGCTGGATGGCAGCAACACATAAAGCTAGGAGGTCTCTCCTCCTCCTGTATCTCCATAGTTTAAGGAGTCCCCCAAGGGTCAGTCCTGGGTTGGTTACTCTTTATGATCTACATACATGACTTAGGGTCTGATCCGAAGGATACAAAGTTACAGTTCTATGATGATGTGATGACACAGCTCTTTATCTTAGCAGGACCAGTATAGACAAGGTTGATGCTTACCTTCAGATTCTTTTTAATGCAGCATAACCTGTTTCACTCAAAGAACAATTACTTATCATAGTAATCTTGTTTCTTCCCAGTGATGCTCAGATATTCATAACTTTATGCAGTAAGCCTGAGGGGTTGGACTGCCCGGAGAGATGGAACACATGCAAATGATGGAACACTTTGCACGTGAGCATCTTTCAAACAATGCCTCTACCAACTGTCAGTGTTCTAACTACTTCAGATTTGTAAGGAGCCTGGAAGTCAGGGCTTAAATAATTAGTACAATAATTAAATCATTAAAATTAGGGTTACCCCAAATTTAGAATTTTAATCAAAATTAACCTCCAAGTGGAAGAACAATGAATACAACAAAATTCAGAACAAATATAAAAGAAATCTAAAATAGAAAAAACAGAATAAACTCAACTTAAAACTGTAAATCAGTGTTGAGAATATGCACCGTGAGATATAATGTGATTTGGTGGCACAAGCATGCAAAACGCAGAGGCTGAAGTTCTGGGAGGAAGGGAGGAAAGTTATGAATATCTGAGCATCACTGGGAAAAAACAAGACTACTATGGTAAGTAATTTTTTCTTCTAACCCCAATAATGCTCAGTACATTCATAACTTTATGCAGACAATCAAGCAGTACCACAGGAGGTGGGCACATAACTTACTTTGGAAACAGACTTTGCAGGACTGCTGTGCCAAACCTAGCATCACTTCTGGACAAAATATCCATGCTGTAATGCTTTGTAAAGGTGTGTACTGTTTTTCAGGTAGCTTCTTTGCAAATATCCACTAATGGAACCTCCTTAACTGATGCTAAGGTAGCAGCTGTTCCTCTTGTAGAGTGTGTCCTCAATCCTTTTGGGGGCTCCTTACCTGCTTTAGTGCAGCATAACTGAATACACTGGTCTATCCATCGAGAAATGGAATACTATGAAGCTGGCTTTCCCATTCCCACATCAGGAACAGCTGTTGTCTGTCATTCCTGTGGCCTTTAGTGGCTGTCATGTAATAGCTGAGAGCCCCTTTTTACATCTAGGCTATGAAGCCTTTTTTCACCAGAACTAGCATGGTCTGTGAAAAAAACAGGAAAGGTGATGGATTGGTTTAGATGAAAGTCAGAAACCACTTTAGGGAGAAACTGCATATTGGTTCTAAGGACTACCTTATCTCTGTGAAATGAGATATAGTCCTGGTTGATAGAGAGAGCCTGGAGCTTGCTAATTCTTCTAGCAGAAAAGGAGGACCCATGAGTTTAGCTGTGTAGGTACTGGTGCCCTATGGGGAGGGTGCAAATTAATCAATCCCTTAAAAAATCTTCTGAAAATGGATTGTGATGCCATTAACACCTTTGCTCCAGCAGAAAGGTAGGCAGACAATGCTGCAAGGTGGACTTTTAGAGAGCTGGGTTGTAAACCCTGGGAATGCAGATGAATAAGATAGTCCAAAACAACTGGGACTCCAGACTGAGCTGGCACTAAACCCATGGCTATGAATCAGAAAGAAAAATGTGTCCACTTGGAAGAATAGGTGTTTTTAATTGAAGGTTTTCTATAACCTTTCAATATGGTTAGTACAGTGTTAGAGAGGTTTAAATTAGCATATTCTAGTTCCTCAAGAGCCAATCCTTGAGACTGAGGTTCAGATACAACAGTGTTCCCTGAGTGGAGGTCAGGAGATTGTGCCTCCGAGGAAGATGTATTGGTTTGGTTACAGACATGAAGAGCAGAAGAGAGTACCACGGCTGCCTGTGCCAGTCTGGAACTATCAAGATCAGAGAGGCTGAATGAGATCTAAGCTTCAGTAACACTCTGAAAATCAGAGGGAAGGGAAGAAAGGCATATAGGAACTTCCCTAACCAATGTAGGGACAGAACACCTGATTTGGTGGTCTGCAACAATATTGTGGCAGGTAGTGATTCTGGTGGGATGTGAACAAGTCTGTCTGTGGAGTGCCCCACCTCCTGAAAAGAACTTGTACCACCTGTTTGTTCAAGGTCCATTCGTGATGGGCCTGGTTTAGTCGACTCAATGTATCTGCCAGGGTATTGTCTTTCCCTGGTAAATGGATTGCCTGCAGGGATACTCCCAAGGAATAGGCCAGAGCCAAAATTCTCATGGCCTCTGTGCAGAGGAGGCCTGATCTGGTGCCTCCCTGCTTGTTTATATAATACATTGTGGTGGTATTGTCTGTTCTGACCTGCACCACCTTGCCTTTCACTAGGAAAGAGAAAGCTTTTAGAGCTAGCAACACTGCTCTGAGTTCTAGCAGGTTTATATGCTGGAGGTACTCTGCAGCTGACCAGGTGCCCTGGGTTGTATGATCCCCTAAATGGGTACCCCAGCCCAGGAGGGATGCATCTGTTGTTAGTATCAGTAAGGGAGTGTCCTTTTGGAATGGAATCCCCTTTCTTAAATGGGACTCTTTTTCCCACCAAAGGAGAGCCTGTAACAATGGTCTTGTTACCAGAATGAGTTTTGAGAAAGGGTCTTTTCTTTGATTCCAGTGCTCTCTGAGATGAAACTGGATGTCTCTCATGTAAAACCTGGCACCTCGACCAGTGCCTGTGGATGCAGCCACATGGCCCAGTAGCTGCAGAAACTGCCTTGCAGCTTTTGGCTTGTGAAGTCTGAAAGTGTTTGCTACTGACTGAAGACTTTTTACCCTGTCCAAAGGCAGGAAGGCTCTGCCCTGCAGTGTGTTTATCTCTGCCCCTATGAACTGCAGAATTTGTGCAGGTAAGAAGACAGACTTTTTCTGGTTGATGATAAAACCCAGAGACTGTAGAAGGTCCTGGATGATTTTCAGAGAAAGTTTGACTTGGTCTGGTGATTTGCCCACTACGAGCCAATCATTCAGATATGGAAAAACAGTTATTGCTTGCCTTCCAAGATGTGCCACTACAGCTGCTAGGCACTTTGTGAAAACCCTTGGGAATGAAGAAAGGCCAAAAGGCAGGGTTGAAAACTAGTAATGGCCAGAAGGGAGTCTGAATCCTAGATATTTTCTGTAAGATTCCTTTATGGGGATGTGGAAATAAGCGTCTTTCAAGTCTAGTGATGCCAGCCAATCCCCTTTTTGGATTGCTGGCAAAATCAAGGCCAAAGTTACCATTTTGAACTTTGTTTTTTTCAGATGCTTGTTTAAGGCTCTGAGATTCAGTACTGGCTGCCACACCCCATTTTTCTTTGTCATTAGGACATATCTGGAATAAAAAACCCTTCTTCTCAAGGAGGTAGGAACTGGTTCCACTGCTCTTGAGTTGTAGCAAGTTTTGAACCTCTGCTAGGGAAGGTGTGCTGAAAACCCTGGTTTTTAGAGGAGGACAGGATTTGAAATCCAGAGACAGGCCCTGCCCCACCACCTCCAGGACCCACTTGTCTGTGGTGATACTCAGCCAAGCCTGGAGGAAATGGGACAGTCTGCCTCCGACAGGGAGGGAGGAGGCGGCCAAAGCTTCAGGGATTCTGCTTTTGTTGGGGCTGAGGTTGGGGCTGAAAGCCCCGCCTGAAGCCCCTTCTACCCCTACCCCTGGAGTATCCTTGTTGTGGATACTGCTGGTATTTATTTATTTAAGAGTTTAACCAGGCAGGCATACTGAGCAGAGAAACCACCTGTTTCCAAATGCGACCTGGGGAAATGGGGGGGGGCATAGGTGAAAGGCAGCAATACATATATGATCTGTACACAGTAGTTCATGAGACATTATACAATAGGTAGCTAGGTCAGACATACAAAACCTATATATAACATATATCATACAAAGTGAATTCCCATACATTGCACTGGGAATTTATATCATCTACAAGTTGACAGTATTGAGAGAGGAACAATCTAGAGTGTGAACCCAGTGCACCCAGTGCCAGTGCATAAATTGTTATCTACCAGGTGGGGGAAACCAATAGGGGGACTTATGATTGTGTAGGCTGGGAGCAAGAGCAGGCCGTAAGGAAATGTTCGAGGAGACGGGTGTTGAGGTGGCTATGATTGGAGGAATGGCGGATATCAGCAGGCAGGTCATTCCAGAGTTTTGGCAATCGGTATTTGAACGCCGACTGACCCATAGAGGTGCACATGAGAGGGATTTGGAAAAGCCTGGTATCCAAGTGTCGTAGTGAGTAGGCAGATGGGGGTTGAGATATTAAGGTAGCGCCCAGGTAAGGAGGAAGGGTTTGGGTCCAGAATTTAGCAGCAATTCTAGTGCAGTGGATTTGTCTGCTGGCAGAGAGTGAGGGAAGGGCCAGGGAGCTATATAGGTCGTAGTGGCGTGTCAGTTTTGGGCATTCCAGTATGAAACGGCAGAAGGAATGAAAGAGTGTGTCCAGGCTGGCCAGGTTTGATGGTGAGGCGGGCACCACAGACCACATCCCCCATAATCAGATATCGGGAGTATCATCTTTTGTACAAGTTCATGCCTGACTGGAGTGGACATGCAGCCTTTGTTACGATAAAGGGCCCCCAGTTTAGGATGCAGTTTCTTATGAAGAGATTCGACATGTTTTGAGAAGTCTAGGTATTGGTCGACCCAGATGCCCAGATATCTGAATGAGGTGCAGGACTCCAAAGGAGAAAGGTCCAAGGTTAGGAATGAGGGGCGACTGGTAAGTCGGAAGAGCCGTGGTTGCGAGCTGAAAGTTAGTTAGACTGTTTTTTTATTGTTTAGGAATAGCTGGTTTGTTCTGAGCCAGTGTTGTACAGCGTTGAAATCCTGCTGTAGTTGGCTGTGCACTGCTTCAGCAGAGGGGCCAGTGGTGTACAGCACGGTATTTTCCGCGTACATTTGAATGGCTGAGTGGGAGCAGGCTAGTGGGAGATCATTTAGGAGTACTGAGAAAAGGATTGGGCCCAGGACTGATCCTTGTGGGACTCCCGTTGAGATAGGGAGGGGGGGTAGATATGTGGGGGCCAATTTTCACCGCTTGGTGTCTGCCACACAAGTAAGCGTGAAACCAGTTAGTGGCATGGTTGGAGAGGCTGGCAGCGCTTAGTTTGTCTATTAGGAGTGTGTGGGAGACTGTGTCAAAAGCTTTGGCCAGATTGATGAAAATGGCAGAGGTGATGTGGCCTTTATCCATTCCTGAGAGAATATCATTTGTAATTCTTAGTAGGGAGGTGATGGTAGAGTGTGATGAACGGAACCCCGACTGGTATGGGGTGAAAAAGGAGGAAACGTTTAGGTATTGGAAAAGCTGAGCAAGGGTAAATTGTTCTTATACTTTTGCCAGAGTTGGGAGAAGGGAGATGGGGCGGTAATTCCCCGGCGAGGAGGGGTTGCCCCTCCCCCCTTTGGCAGGGGGATGATGGTTGCCAGCTTCCACGCGGTGGGGATTGTGGCCGTCGAGAAGGAGAGGTTGAGCAAGTTGGCTAACAGAGCGGCTATGGTGGGGGCCGATAGCTGTAGTAGTCTGGTATCCATGCCAGAGGGGCATTTGCCCTTGTTAGGGTTTAGGTTGCTCAGTGCTTGGTAGACTTCGGCCGGGGAGACAGGACGGAAGTAGAATGAGGGGGGAGAGGCGGTGTTCTGAGATTTAGGTGAGGTAGTTGTCTTGGGTGGGATGGGGAGACGATGAACCAGAGAGTTGCGCTGGTGGTGATGAAGGTGTTGAAAGCCATGGCTACTTCATAAGGGTCGATGACGGCCGAGCCGAGGATTGATACAGCTGAGGTTGGTGGTTGTACAGGAGTGATTTGATGGTTTTCCAGAAGTTGGTTGGGTGGTTAAGATTTGCGTTTAGTGCCAACGCGAAGTATTTCTGTTTTGCTAGTCAAATCGATTTAGTGCAGGAGTTACAGAGGGATGGATAATTTAGTAGGGCTTGGTGGGAGCTAGTTGATTTGTGCTTTTTCCAGGCCAGGTCCCTGGTGCGGCATAGGCTGATGATATCGGCGGAGATCCAGGGAAGGTGGGAACCCCTAACTCTAGTGCTTCTTAGCGGCGCATGGTGGTCCCAGACCTCAAGGAAGCTATTTTTGAATTTTTCTAGTGTGACGTCTGTGGATGGGGCCTGTGGGATGAAGGACCAGTGAACCATAGCCAGGTCCAATAGGAGTGGTGGTAGAAATAGAGACTTGAAAGACCTGGCTAGAAGGGTCCTGTGGTAGGGTTTAGGGGGTTTATGCACTTTTCTGACCAAATATACCATATGGTGATCACTTAGGAAGTCGGGGAGTAGGCCTGCTCCAATTGACCTATGTGGGTGCGTGGTCAGTGCCCAGTCCAGGAGGGAGTGGTTATGCGTTTTTAGGTTTAGCCTGGTGGGTTGGGAGAATTTGTTGTACAAGGTTCAGGGCGTTTACTTTGGAGCACAGTTTGGCACAGTCATTTGCTAGCCAGTTGTAATTGAAGTCCCCTAAGACACAGAGCTTGCCTGTTGCGGCGGAGGATTTTAATTTGGCCAGGTGGTCTAATATGCCAGGCATTGGAGTGTTAGGGGCGCAGTAGGATCCTGCTATAAACGCCGGGGCGGAGTATGGGAGTACCATTTTGACAGTTAAGGACTCAATTTGTGGCGAGGGTGTAGGGATGTGGACCGGGGTGAATTGGAACTTGGCAGCAATGTACATGGCAAGGCCATCCCCCCTTTTCTTTCCCGTACGGTCTTGCCTAATTAAGGAGTATCCCAGAATGGCAACAGTACAGTCTGGGTGGTGAGGTTTAAGCCATGTCTTGGACAGTATAAGGATGTCAGGACGAAGTGATAGGGCTGATAGTTGCAATTCTGAGATTTTGTTAAGGATACTACAAATGTTTAGGTGTAGTATTTTCAGGCCCTTGGGAGAGCCGGGGGTGGATAGTTTGGCGGGGTGGGGCCAGGGTTAGATTCTATATCCCCAGCAAGTAAAAGAAGCAGCGCTGTAAGTCGTATGGTCTTGTACCAAGTGGTGTTGGTTTTGCGATGGCAGTCAAGTGAGCAAGGTGCTGGCCTGTACAAGTCAGCCTTGAAGCAACACAGCACAGACAGTACCGGGGCCAAAGAGGGAGGGAGAATGGAGTCTCCGAGTACCCAATTAAGGGGGGAGCCTGTAGGAGTTAGTTGAGAGTGGTAGACCGCGAGAGCTCAGGAGTTTTGACAGTGCAGTGGAGATGTGACAGTGGTTGCCTTAGAGGGCGAGAAGCTGGGGGGGAAGGAGGCTACTGGAATGGCAAGAAAGATCAGAGAGAGAGGGCCAGGAGCGTAATTTCTCGTCTGTGGCAGTCAGTCGGGCTGGCTGTAGTGGCCACTAGTGGAGATAGCAGATAACCTGTTAATGGAAAAGTGGGCTGATTGGTTAACACGCCTGCCCGATCACGTGTGTACCTGTATAAAGCTAGGAGCCGATCAAGGGTGGCGGTGGGGACGGTGGGGCCTAGACCACACGCCGATCATTCAGGCAGGCTCATCAAGCAAAGCCGGACCTGCCTTCCTTTCTTCTTGCGGCTGGGGTCTCCCAATGGTCGCGAGATCCGGGGAGGGAGGCTCACCCTCGCGACCAGGCTGTCCTGCTGGGAGGGAGAGGCATCTCCGGTGCTCTCGGTCACCAGCTGTGGAGAAAGGAAAAAACTGGGTTATTTAAGGTCTGCTGGGGGCGTGGCGACACAGGTAAGCTGATGTAACCAGCAGGAAGCTGCACTGACTGGGCCGGGTGTGTAGGTAGTTTATGTTGTAAATCTCTATTGTGTTTATGCTGGCGGAGCTGTTTGCAAGTGGGAAGGCAGAGTCAAGCAGGACATGCAGGGCTCAGAGAGATCGGTTGCTGAACTGGAGCTTTTAAACAGGGCAGGCTAACTATCCTAGTGTGAAACACAGTCTGCACACTCTAGGAGCAGAGCGACTAGTGCTTTGGCAAGAGGAGATTTTTTATTTTAATTTTTTGTGGGTGCAGTGGAGTTGTGTAAATCAAGTTTTGCTCTGGTCTTTAAACTGGCACTTGCAGAGGGACTAGATAAAGCCTACTGTGGTTATTGCTATCAGACACATATAAAATGTAATATTATGCAGGAAATCTACTTAAGACAACAGCAGTACTTGTTTCTAGAGCAGTTCGGTGGTAAAAAAATGCAGTAATAAGCAGGGAATCCACTTAAGGTAACAGCAATAATTGCTTCTAAAGCAGTTCGGTGGTAAAAATGCAGTAATAAGCAGGGAATCCACTTAAGGTAACAGCAATACTTGCTTCTAAAGCAGTTAGGTGGTAAAAAGCAGTATTAAGCAGGAAATCCACTTACGGTAACAGCAATAATTGCTTCAATAAGCAGTTCGGTGGTAGAAAAAGGCAGCAGAAAAACTATCAGTGTAACCCCTAGATGGCGCTATCCCAGGGGCTACTACCCCTGCCTGATTTGCCACTAACAGGTTGAGGGGCCTGGATCCAATGGCGGGTGCCTCCACCCAGAGGTCAGGGTTTGCAATAGTTAAACTAACTTAGTCACAGCCCTCTGGGACACTGCAACCCCCCTTTCTTCCCACTAGTGGCCCACACAATATATCAAAATTACCTTCACAGTATACACTTACCCCCCAGGTCTGGTTCCAGCACTGGGACCTCCTGTGAAATGAGATACAGTGCAACAATCACAGTACAGTACTTTAACATAGACAAATACCTCAGGCAGTATAACTTTGCTGAAACAAGCAGCTCTGATTTATTTAGGGGATATAACAAGGACAGGGGAAATCAGGTTAATTAGCTTATCACTCTAATATCTACCTCATGGCTCTGTGCACAGGCCTATCCCTATCAGTTACTGTCCCTGGGTACCCAAGCCCTAGTGGCTAGTCCAAACCGTGGCAGCTGGTAGGGGCCCTTTCACACAGAGAAAGGAGAATTAAACAGTCAGCAGTACAGTAATTCCATTTGGATTTAATGTGGCAATTCAACAGGGAGCGACCCTGAATTAGTACTCACGACCTCCAAATAAGATAGGGTCCTTCAATGTCAGCAGGGCTCACTTGAGGTACACAAACCTCTTCACACATCCATCTAAAAGAAAGCACTATACCAGGCAGGCTGCATCTGTATCCCGATCGCAATTACTGCAATACCGGGAGAACACACAGCAGATTCAGTTCCTGACAGACCGAGTGCAATTTTCAGCAATTCCTCCAGTCTTCTACAGGGTGAGCCTGGTTTCTACTCTTCAGAGATCCTTTGATTCTTTTCACAGGACGATTCAGTCCTAACAAGCTGTTACACAAGCTGCAGACCGAACTCTGGGCCTTACACGTTTTTGACTAAAACTGCACACTGAAAAAGCACAGGGCTCCTTCCTTCTTCACTGCCAAAGCTCAACTGAAACTCCAACCGACAAAACGGGCACTTCCTTTGAGTTCCTCCCAGTTCTTGACTGGATTGGCTGTCACCACAACAGACTGCTGCTGTTGGTCCAAAAGGTGCTGAAGTCTAAACTACATCTCCCAGAGTCACTGCTCATACAATCCTCTTGTGGCTGGCTCAGATTATGAGTCCAAGTTCTGATTCGTCCAAGGGACCATTTTAGAGCTAGCTTACCCCACACTGATTGGTCCAGTTCAGCAGTTCAAAACTAGAATGGAACTAGCAGACACAGTTCTGACTGCAAAGAAAGCAGGTTAGACAAACTGTAATTTCATTATTACTCTATAATTTCTGGCAAACAGTTACATCTTTCAGATAGGTTCCCTTTGCACTCCTGGTGACTGCAAAAATGAAGTGAATTGGCAGCAGCTTGAGTGGTACTCAATCAAAGAAACACACAGTCCCCCATACAAACTAATTATGTCTGCAAGCAGACAGCTCTTAAAGAGACAGTACCAGAGGTTCTAAAAACACTCACTGATAAATGGCTTAAATGCCAAACACCATTCAGGCTTGGAGCATTCAAGCAAGCTCCTGGAAGTCTTTTGGGAACCCCCATTTGCAGGGGGGTTACACCCTTCCTGGCCTGGGAAAGCTTGACGTCCGCATCAAACAAGTACCCCCATAAGTTTCAACTGCAACCATATACATTTGCATTAGGCTCGCACATGTAATCATCAGTCAATATATCATTTTACCAAGAACACATTTCTGAAACATTGCAGTACGTCACTCTTTACACAGTATTACATACACATTGTACCATAACTCAAGTTATTACCTCTTGTACATGAAACCTGAAGAGGGCCCTTCCTATCAGTTACCTTGGGGCTGGATGGGCAAGGGCACCAAACTTAGAGGGCAACACAAGTAACTTGGAGTTAGCACTGATGCTCAGTTTGGGCAATGAGCTGGGGACACATACACTCTTTATGGACAACATTGAGAGGCAAGTCCACAGGCCTCCCAAGTGAATCATAACTGAGGTGCACCACAGGCTTTACAGCTCGACCAGTCTTTCTAGGGGAACTGTTATAGTCTCTGCACTCTGAGCCTCATTTCAGCATTGTCCTCACTTGTCAGGGAGTCTCCATGGGGGTAGAGAGGCTAGAACTTGGGGCACTTTCAGCTCCAGGAGTTACAGTTTCTGAGTCCACAACATTTGGCTCGCATGGAGAGCTTTCGGACACTGGCAGTGGACTGTCAGGGCACTCAAAATACTCTTCTTGTTGGGTGTATCACCAGTCTGCCCCAATCTATCATTTTCCTCCCTGAAAGCTCAAACAGTTCAACCATGCACAATGATTCCATTTCATCTGATCTGATGCTTTGCACTTCACTTTCTGGGAGCATTGGCTCCAGGGATGAAGCTGGGGGCTTAGACAGTCCAGAAGGCCCAGCTTCATCTCCAGTATTGACTAGGGATTGCCCGAAACAATTGACTCAGTTCGTAAGAAGGATAGTATTCAAAGTCACTCTCACTTTCTTCCGATATGGACTGACAGTCATGCTCAACTGGGACTTGTGGAGGGAACACTTTAACTTTGCTTCTGTAGGTGCAGACTTTCTTGATCTTTTCTTAGCAGCAGCTCTAGTCACTGGTCCAGAGGGGCATCTTCTAGGGCTCAGACTCAATTAGATTTGTCCAATGGGCAGTAAATGATTTCTATGCATTGTTTTACATCTTTTGAATTATTCTCAGGCCTTACTTTGTACACTGGCAGATCATCTAGTTTGCCCACTACAATGTGAGGAGATGGTGCCATCTGTCAGCAATCTTGTGCTTGCCATGCAGTCCCAGATTTCTTAGCAATACCCGATCTCCCTCCTGAGTTCCTGTGCTTTCACCTTTTATCATACCTTTCTTTGTTGGCCAGATTTCTTTTGGCAGCCATGGTTTGAGCCAGTTGGTACGCATGAGTTAGCTGGGCCTTTAACTTTGCACATACTGTAAATAGTTGTCAGCTTGAACCCCATCAGGAGAGACCCCAAAACACACATCTACTGGTAGTCAAGCTTTCTTCCAAACATCAGGCGGTAGGGGAGAATCCAGTGGCATCACTTTGGTGCAGTTATAAGCATGTACCAGGGTGCTAATTTGTTGGCTCCATCTAGGCTTGTCCTTTGGGTGCAGGGTGCCTAGCATATCTAGCAAAGTGCAGTTGAAACGTTCAGGCTGTGGGTCCCCTGGGGGTGGTAAGGAGTGGTTCTGGACTTTGACTCCCACAGAGAAAGCATCTCTTTGATCAGGCGACTCTCAAAGTCTCTCCCTTGATCAGAATGGATTCTTTGTGGAGCCCCACAGTGAACAAAAAGTTTTCTACAAGTACTTTGGCCACAGTGGATGCTTTCTGGTCTTTGGTGGGAAAGCTTGGGCATATCTGTGAAATGGTCAGTGACCACCAGCACATTACTGATATTTCTTTGATCTGACTCCAAACTCAGAAAATCAATACAGACCAGCTCCATGGGTGCACTGGTGGTGCGTTAACAAGGGGCAGCCCTCTGGGGCAAAGCTTTCCTCTGTAAGCAGCGACAAGTTCGAATGTGTTGCTCACATCAGCCCCCATCTTAGGCCAATAGAATCTGGATCTCACCAGTCAAGTGTTCTGTCTATACCAAGGTGCCCCATGTGGTTGTGCAAGGACCTCAGTACTGAGTCTCGAAAGGCAGTGGGTAGCACTAGTTGTTGTTTGTCTACTTGTCCCCTCTGTCTACTGTTTCTCTGTATAACAGTTTATTGATCAGTTTCAACTTAGGACCTTCTTTGTATAACAGTGCAGTTCTCAAATCAGTGGAGCGTAATTTGGAACATCTTTTCCTGCATAGAGGGCTTCTAAAGCTGCTTTGATCATGGGATCGTGGAGTTGAGCCCATCGAATACTGTCATTGTCCAGCTGAGGCAGTGCACCAATGTCTATTGCAGAAAAGTGGCAATAAGCAGCGGTATGCAATTCTCAGAGGGTCCCAAGCAATCCACCATGCAGTCCACTGCGCCGTGACATTGTTCCTCCCTGTCAAACTTCCGCAGAGTGCCGAATGTCAGGTTCTGCCAATCGGACCCAATCATTCTGGGGAACAGGCCTCCGGAGAGAGCATCAGCATCTATGTGGTTCAGACCTGCTCAGTATTCGAGAGCATAGTCATATGTAGATAATGCAGAAAGCCACCTATGGCCAGTGGCATCCAACTTAGCTGAGGTCTGCACATAGGTCAAAGGATTTTGTCAGTTTTACTAGTATTTTAGCCCCATACAAGTACTCATGGAATTGGTCAACAATAGCCCACTTCAAAGCTAGAACTCTAACTTATGTACAGGATAGTTCTTTTCGGATGGGGTCAGGCTTCTACTGGCAAAGGCCACTGGTCTCAGGCCATTTCGTGCTCTTGGTACAACACAGCCCCCAACCCTTGCAAGCTAGCATCAGTGTGCAGGGCGCGTAAGGTTTTCTTGGATCGGCATAGGCCAGCACTGGAGCATGGGTAAGTTGATATATGATCTCATGAAAAGCAGTCTCACAATCAGGAGTCCAGGGCCCCAAATACTTCACTCGGATGAAAATACACTCTTTCAGTCTTGAGGGCGCTGACTTTTGGTATTTTTGTGGGTTGGGGATACCCTTGAGTAAGGTTAAGTAAAGGCGGATCACTCTTGAATAGTCCTTGATGAGCGCCGATAATAACCACAGAATCCCAGGAATCTTTGCAGTTCTTTTAGATTTTTGGGCTGCGGCCAGGTGGTCAAGGCCTCAACTTTACCGGTGGGTCTCTATTCCCTCGGTGGATACTATGTGTCCCACATACTTTACTGATGTTTGAAAGAATTGACACTTATCAATGGACAGTTTAAGGCCAAAGTCCTCCAGTCGGTCCAATACCTTAAATAATCTGCTCTCATGTTCCTCCAGTGAGCTGCCAAACACAATAACATCATCTAGGTATACCAGGCACTCTAAGTAAGTTCAAGTCCCCCTGCACGCTCCATCAATCGTTGAAAAGTGGCTGGGGCACCTGAAATCCTTGAGGCATCCTCATGAATTCATAAAAGCGGACAGATAAAGGCCGTCTTCTCCACGGTCCTCTGGGGCCATCGGGATCTGGTAGTACCCACTGTGGAGATCCAGCACAGAGAACCACTTGCTCCCGTTTGGCAGTCCAAAGCATCCTGAATGCGGGCATTGTGTACTGATCAGGGATAGTCCGCGGTTTAAGGTGCGATAATCCACACACATCCTTACTGTTCCATTCTTTTTCCTCACCACAATGGGGAAGCATAAGGGCTTCTGGATTCTTGTATTACACCAGCAGCTAACATCTCTTGCAGATGCCGTCTCACATCATCTATGTCAGCAGGTGCCAGGCGCGAGACCTCTCACGAAATGGTCTTTTGTCATGCAGCGGATATTGTGCTCAGCTCCTTGCACGCATCCTACATCCCATTCCTTTAAAGAAAACACCTGGTCTCTCTGGGCAAGCTTCTCACTGATCCTCACTTTCCATTCAGCTGGCAGCGGGAGTCACGAAATCAAACAAGTCAGGCGTTACTCTGTCATTCTTCCTTGAACTCTTGCTGCTGGGTAGCACTGCAGTGTCTGCACAATGCACATTAGCCAGGATGCAACCTCTGTTTACTCGAATGTCTCTTTCAGACACATTATGAACTTGGACCATTACCCTTCTGGCATAAGCATGGGCTCTAGCGGGCAAAATACTAGGCTTGATCAGCAGTCCCTCTGGCAATTTTCCATCGCCTGGTGCATCCAACATTAATATTTTATTCTTAACATCCTTTCTGATCACGGACCTCTCCTGTAAGGTACACTGGGCATTTGGCGCCAGGATCAGAGACTCAGGATCCTTCTTCCATACAATTCCGAACCGGTTCCTCTGGTTCTGTTTTTCAGCATCTCTCTGTGCCTCACAGGCCTTCTTAATTAAAGCCGGAACTCTTAAAGCTCTACTAGTCTTTGACCCTGTTTTCATAACACAACTGTGCCAGCCTTCCGAACATATGAGCATTTGTTCCAATCAACAAAGGGACAACATCATACAGTCCAGTGGGGGACACACTAAGGCTAGGGTCTCTACTTGTTCGGCTACTCCAGCCACGGAGGTGGGAAAGACAGCCAAATTCGGATATACCGGAATAGGGGTAGGCCTTCTCACTTAACCCCATACATGCAGTCCTTCTAATGGTTGTAAGGGCACGTCTGACAAATGCTTCTGATACCAATCCTGGAACATAATTGTCACTTGGGAGCCACTGTCTAATACAGCTCTTGTAGACACTCCATTCACCTTTACAGTGGTCTCCATGGAGGGACCCACTATTCTGGACCAGTCTGGAGAGGCGGTAGTGGGGGCCTGGGCAACTGACCTTGCCACAAAAGGATGTGAATTAGCATTTTTGGTGCCCTCACTGGGATCATGTCGTGCACCTCTTAACCACTGATTTCTTCTCCGAAGCTCTCCTTGTAGCCTATATGCAACTTTGCCAGTGTCTTTTGGGGACTGGCATTCCCTTTTCATGTGCCCATCTTTCCCACAATTATAGCAAAACATACTTTCTGGAGTTTGAGCTGGCCGAGGCGCCACACTGGGAGCCAGGGCGGGGGTATTACTAACTGGAAACCTGGGTGCCATCTCTGTCTCTGGCGTGGATAAGCATTTGGAGACATCTCGTCAGTTCTCCACTTCATGGTCAAGGAATTGAGTTTGGAGCTATTATCAGCAGGAGATACATGGGTGGGTACCCCACCCCATAGCAGATGCAGTCGGATATAGGTCAGGGCCCGTACTTGCAGGCATGGCCTTCATAAAGGGACTGTTTTGAATTCCGGATCTCTCTCACAGTTCGCCCCATTGTGGCATATCTTTTTCCTTGTCAGAGCACTCATTGACTGTCAACCTCTGCCCTGAACTTCACTTGATGGGTCACCCTCAGTCACTCGAGGTCGTAGCCACAGCTGTTGGTGCAGGTACCTCCGAGGTCGCCTTTTCTCAACTCCTCGATTTCTCTCATTAACTCATCATAGGAGGGTGGGGATTCAGTCGATTTGCCAGGCGTAACTGGAAGCAACAACAGTTCTGAGAAGGGGCAGACTTAAGATTCTGTCCAGTCTGGTTCGGTCCAGTTCAATCGCTGGCAAACTACCCTTTCTGAGGCATTCTTGCAACAATTTTTCCAGCCGAGAGACATACACAGACAACAACTCCCCTTGGTACTGTTGTGCATTTCTTACTCTCCACCATAGGTCCTCATCAGAATCTGGGCTCCCATACACATTCTCCAAGGCCTCAAGATAGGCCTGTGCAGTCGCTTCAGGGTTACTGGCCCTGCTTAGCACGGATGGTAGCCAGGGCAGGACCTCGGAGGCTCTCACTAACCCTCTTTCGCTTTTCAGCTTCCGAGCATTGCCATTCTAGCACTTGGGGGGCAACATAGTCTATCCAGGTCTCCCAGTCATCCTCCCCTTGGGGGGTGGGGAGGGTGCCAGAGAAGATCCTCAACCTTCGGTAAGAGTCGTGACTAATGGCAGGTGCAGAAATAGAGTCTGCATTGGTTCAAGCCACCATTACGGGCACTGGAGCAGGAGAGGGTGTTGGGGGAGGAACACTCCCAGGTGGCAAGAATAGTTTCTTCAAGTCCTCCACAGTTTTCCCCTCTCCCAGCAACCATTCAGCAAATTTCTCCTCAAAAGTTTCAGATAGTGGTGGGGGCTGATTCCCCCCCGGGTCTTTACTGTCCTTAGTTATCACTCTCCAAGCAGTGAGGGCTCCCTCTGGGGTAATGGTCTGTGGCACTTTGGAGCTATCTATGGGATCCTTAAACTCTACTAGGGCCAGGAAAGTGTGGGTGAGCAGATTAGCATGCCGACCCACCACCACAGGGTTTTGTAAACCTTCCACCTTGGAAAGTACTCCCTGCACAGTGTCCGTATTGATACCCAGGGGATGTCCAGGATAAGCATAGCATTTTGGGGTCGATCTCCTCCCAGTACACCACTCCACCAGCCAGTGCACAGCCACTTCTGTCGGGTACCCATTTTTTCTTAACAGTGGTTCAGAATATGGCCACTAGAGGACACACAATCCCAGCGGTGAGCCTCCAAGATGTAACCCCTAGATGGCGCTATCCCAGGGCTACTACCCCTGCCTGATTTGCCACTAACAGGTTGAGGGCCTGGATCCAATGCGGTGCCTCCACCCAGAGGTCAGGGTTTGCAATAGTTAAACTAACTTGGTCACAGCCCTCTGGGACACTGCAACCCCTTTCTTCCCACTAGTGGCCCACACAATATATCAAATTACCTTCACAGTATACACTTACCCCAGGTCTGGTTCCGGCACTGGGACCTCCTGTGAAATGAGATACAGTGCAACAATCACAGTACAGTACTTTAACATAGACAAATACCTCAGGCAGTATAACTTTGCTGAAACAAGCAGCTCTGATTTGTTTAGGGGGATATAACAAGGACAGGGGGAAATCAGGTTAATTAGCTTATCACTCTAATAATCTACCTATGGCTCTGTGCACAGGCCTATCCCTATCAGTTACTGTCCCTGGGTACCCAAGCCCTAGTGGCTAGTCCAAACCGTGGCAGCTGGTAGGGGCCTTTCACACAGAAAAGGAGAATTAAACAGTCAGCAGTACAGTAATTCCATTTGGATTTAATGTGGCAATTCAACAGGAGGCGACCCTGAATTAGTACTCACGACCTCCAAATAAGATAGGGTCCTTCAATGTCAGCAGGGCTCACTTGAGGTACACAAACCTCTTTACACATCCATATAAAGAGAGCACTATACCAGGCAGGCTGCATCTGTATCCCGATCGCAATTACTGCACAATACCGGGAGAACACAAGCAGATTCAGTTCCTGACAGACCGAGTGCAATTTTCAGCAATTCCTCCAGTCTTCTACAGGGTGAGCCTGGTTTCTACTCTTCAGAGATCCTTTGATTCTTTTCACAGGACGGATTCAGTCCTAACAAGCTGTTACACAAGCTGCAGACCGGAACTCTGGGCCTTACACACGTTTTTTGACTAAAACTGCACACTGAAAAAGCACAGGGCTCCTTCCTTCTTCACTGCCAAAGCTCAACTGAAACTCCAACCGACAAAACCGGGCACTTCCTTTGAGTTCCTCCCAGTTCTTGACTGGATTGGCTGTCACTCACAATAGACTGCTGCTGTTGGTCCAAAAAGGTGCTGAAGTCTAAATTACATCTCCCAGAGTCACTGCTCATACAATCCTCTTGTGGCTGGCTCAGATTATGAGTCCAAGTTCTGATTCGTCCAAGGGACCATTTTAGAGCTAGCACTCCACACTGATTGGTCCAGTTCAGCAGTTCAAAACTAGAATGGGGAACTAGCAGACACAGTTCTGACTGCAAAGAAAGCAGGTTAGACAAACTGTAATTTCATTATTACTCTAAATAATTTCTGGCAAACAGTTACATCTTTCAGATAGGTTCCCTTTGCACTCCTAGTGACTGCAAAAATTAAGTGAATTGGCAGCAGCTTGAGTGGTACTCAATCAAAGAAACACACAGTCCCCCATACAAACTAATTATGTCTGCAAGCAGACAGCTCTTAAACAGACAGTACCAGAGGTTCTAAAAACACTCACTGATAAATGGCTTAAATGCCAAACACCATTCAGGCTTGGAGCATTCAAGCAAGCTCCTGGAAGTCTTTTGGGAACCCCCATTTGCAGGGGGGTTACATCAGTATATCTGGGCCAACTTAAAGGCCGCTGCATTTTACTGCGTAGTCAGTTCAAATTTTGCACCAAGAAAACAACCTAACGCCAGCGCCAGTGGGGCCTAGACCACACGCCGATCATTCAGGCAGGCTCATCAAGCACAGCACAGACCCGTACCTTCCTTCTTTCTTGCGGCTGGGGGTCTCTGCGATGGTCGGAGAGATCCGGGGGGAGGGCAGGCTCACCCTCACAACCCAGGCTGTCCTTGCTGGGAGGGCAGCATCTCTGGCGCCCTCTGGTCACCAGCTTCCTTCCTTCTTGTGGCTGGGAGGGTCTCTGTGATGGTCGTCGAGATCCGGAGGAGGGCAGGCTCACCCTCGTGACCCAGGCTGTCCTTGCTGGGAGGGCAGGCGTCTCCGGTGCCCTCTCGGTCACCAGCTTCCTTCGTTCTTGCGTCTGGGGGGTCTCCGCGATGGTCGGCGAGATCCAGGGGAGGGTAGGCTCACCCTCGTGACCCAGGCTCACTGGTTGCAGAAAGGGTCTGGCCATGAAAGACCTGCCCTTACCCCCCCCATAGGGTCTAGTGGATGAAGAAGCTCTCTCTCTCTCTGGCCGAGCTGCTTCTGTAAGTGGCCTTGTACTCATCCACCTTTTTCATATAGACAACAGTGGACTCCCCAAAGAGAGAGTTTCCCTCCAGGGGAAAAATCCAATGCCTTAGTCTGGGTATCCTGAGTGAGGTTTGTGGCCCTAAGCCAAGCAAACCCATCTGTGCCACTGTGTTTGCCATCCATCTGGCTGCAGTGTCACTGGAGTCAGCAGCCATTTGGAATTGGTATTTAGCTGCCTCTAGTTGAACCTGGCAGTTTCAGCCAGGTCATCTGACAAGGGTGAGGAGGCTTTTTGGGACATAGCCAGGACAGACTGCCACAGTGACTTCTGGTACTGGGCTGCATAAGCCTGGAAATTAGCCTGTCTCATGGCCAGGGAGGCCGATAAATAACCTTTTTTGGCCATGTGATCTATTTTTCTGGAGTCCTTGTCCGGAGGGTGAAAGAACAGAGGGACCCTGGCTTTATCACAGGCTGCTTGCTGTATTACGCCCTGATGGTCTGGATGGGAGAAAAGGAACTCAGACCCTTCCCCATCCAGCTGGTACTTTTTATTCATTCTCCTATCAAAGGGAGGAATGGAGGTTGGTGTCCGCAGGAGCTTCAAGGCATCTTTCTTGAAGAATTTGTAGACTGGGAGGAGGAGAAGAGTTTTTGTGGGTGTTAACCCCATCATTTCTAAATACTCTACCTCCTCTTCATCCTCAACCTGTTCAGATGTGGCAATGTCTAAGGTATCTGCCATTCTCCTGATAAATGTAAAATGTGAGAAGTAATCCTCAGACACCCTGGGGGGGAGCCAAAGTCCTGTTCAGGGACACTTCTGGCTCTACAGGTTCATCATCCTCCTCAAAATCATCATCATCATCATCATAAGGTTATTCACCTTGTAAGGAGGGCACTTTACTGCCAGCCTGGGGACCCCAAGGAGGGGCAGGAGGCTGCTGAGAAGGCATGATATTCTGCAGAGTCTGAATTATTTTAAATGCCTGGCCAATCTCCTGGGCTGAAGGCATAGTGAGGCCCTGGGCAGAAGCCCCAGTTTAGAGGGGGAGAGTTCTGCATGCTTAAGTTTCCTTGATTTTTTAGATGGAACTGGAGAGTCAGCCGGTTCATTAACTCTTTTTGCCCCTTTTTCGCCTGTATTAGGGGCAGGGGTAGAAATAGATGTGGGTTCAGCCACAGTTGGTTGGGGTGTCGGCTGGTCAGAGCCAGAGGAACCCACAGGAAACTTTTTCTTTAACCTTTCATGACGTTTCTCTACAGTTTTTACTGGGAATGTCTTACAAATTTCGCATTCCACATAAGGTGTGTTTGTCTGCCTTTGCAAAGACATCTCCACACTTAATACAGTTTCTAAAGCCGGGTTCACCGGTTCTCTTTTTAGGTTTCACTGACATTATGTTTTAAAAAGAAGAAAACACCAACTGCTAATAAAGAAGTTTTGGGTTTTTCTTGCTGTTGCGGTCAGTTCTGGAACTGATAGGTAACCGAAAGAACCGAACCGAGGAGATGTACAATGAACCGGTTCAGCAGTTCAGTAACAGAGAAAAAACGGTTACAAAAATACTTTAAATTTAGAAAAACTAAAGTATTTAATTCACTGAAAAGAAGGTTCTTTAATCAGAGAACCCCGATTTTAACTAAAACTAGTCCGGTTTCCTCGTGGTTATCCCACACCGAGAAGAACCGGGAAAATAACAAAACTTAACTGTAAATAATAATAAATAACTAAACAGTCAGTAGAGGCAGTATATGAAATAAAATATACTTATTTTAGGTAGATCGTAGATTTCTTCATGCAGGAGAAAGTGGACAAATGAAACTCCGAGTGACCAGACTTTCAGGCGGAGAGAAAAAATCTGAAGTAGTTAGAACACTGACAGTTGGTAGAGGCAGTGTTTGAAAGATGCTCACGTGCAAAGTGTTCCAACATATGCATGTGTTCCATCTCTCCGGGCAGTCCAACCCCTCAGGCTTACTGCATAAAGTTATGAATATATTGAGCATTACACTAGGGTTAGAAAATGAGAATTACACACTCACCATAATTCTTGATTTTCTGGGAATATTTTTACCATTCATTCACTCTAGTGGGTCTGAGCTGGATGCGCTACGACGCTGAGAGAGCCAGAATATTTCAGCTGGGCTGGTGCTGAGGCAAGCGACTCTGCAAGACTGAACTTGCAAGCATAGGCTTATCTCATCATCAGCCCTCCACCTCCTCAGCGCCTTTTTTACCGAGGAGGTGTAGCATAACGTAACAAGTACCTGTGCACTTAACCTAAGGGCATAGGATAGCCCTAGTGGGCAGTGTAAGAAGAGCCTCCAAGCCAGTAACACAGTGTCTTCACAGTGTGAACCAACCTTAAAGGGGTGAAGACCAACAAAATGTACTGAAGTGAACCCAGGGGGATGGCGGGCAGGTGAGTAAATCAATGGTGAGTATATTTCTAAAAAAACAAGAATTACAGCAAGTACACAATTTTCATATCTTCCTGGAATCAATCATCAAATATTCACCATTGTTTCCCACTAGTAGGTCAGAGTACCAAGCTCAGACAAAATTCCCCAGACGAGGGTGGTAGGAACTGAGGACTCACTCAGATAACAATCCATTTTGGACTGTCCTGTCAAAGGTAGCATGCTGCCTGGCATGGGCATCCAGGGCACAGTGCTCGGTAAAAGTGTGCACTGTTCTCCAACTTGCAGCGATGCCAATATCTCTGATAGGTTCAGATCTCTGCCAGGGATATAGCAACTGCTCTGGTAGATTGGGCATGTACCTGGATCTCCATCCTGTCCCCAGCCATTTCACAGCAGTAGTGCAGGCAGCTCATAATCCAGGCTGAAATGCACTTGATTGTAACAGGCTGTCCCTTTCGATTTGGATCGAAGGAAACAAAGAGCTGTTAGGATTGTCTAAAGTCCTTGGTTCTATTCAGGTAAAACCTAAAGAAACTAGAGAGTGCGCTCTCCATCATTCTGGAAGTTGGCAAAATAGGTAGGCACCACTAGTGTCTGCAAGGCTGCAGCTAGCCATTTATAAATTGTACACCAACTGGCCAATCTGTTGCCCCCTTGAACAAATTCTAGTGAATCCCATAAGGATTTTTAGGTGGTACTGGGTAGCAGTGCATGAGTCATATAATTTGTATTGTTATATTTTGTTGTATTTTGTATTAATGATACATTTAAGAATAAACTGACCCCTCCCACACACACACGCCAACAATGGACCACAGAGAATTGCCTTCCACCAAGTAAACCCCATCCCCAATATCTCCTACAGATGCAAAAAGCTCAGCATCTCTGGTGCACTGAGTGTTGCCTTTCTGGAAAGCAACTTCTAAAAAGACAGAGCTTATAGAGTATTTTAATACTCCCTTATACATATTAACATATAGTCCCACCATTATACTTTCTCTTGCCAAATAATTCTGCAGCCTTTACATAAATATTAAGGTCAGGTCAGGTATGGTTAGGGACTCAGACTGATTTCCCTTACTATACAGCATGTAGACTTTAATTTCACCAGCGTTCCATTTTAGTATTTCACAACAAAGCAAAGATAATAATAATAAGCTTTATTTAAATTAAGCACCTTTCAAATATCAAGGCACTGTACAGTAAAGTTAAAACAACAATAATAAAATCAGCAATGACAACAATAAATAATCAGTAGGGGTCCCTTCAATCCATTCCATTAAAGGCCTGATGCCATAAAAAAGTTTTCAGTGCCTGTTTAAATCTCCCCCAAGTCGCGCACTCCTGCAGCTGATGGGGTAGAGAATTCCAGAGGGTAGGGGCCACATACATAAATGCACGGGCTCCAGAAGATTTTAAAGACACTCTCGTAATCTCCAGCAACCCCTCGTCAGCCGAACGGAGTTGTTGCTCGGGGAAGTAAGGTACAAGGAGCTCTTTCAAATAGTCAGGGCCAAGTCCGTATAGGTCTTTATAAGTCAATAATCTGACTTTAAAGGTGATCCACCACCAAGGCCCCTGGAATTCTGTGATTCTGCAGTTGTGGAATTTTCCATAGAATTTGCATCATGCTACAGAATATACATAGTGCCGCAGAATTCATTGTTTTTGGTGAATTTTCATTCAGATATACTGTTTTTCCATAGTGTCAGGCTTTCTTTCCCATCTCGCTTATCCTGAAGCCCCTCCTCTGCGCTCAGCATGTGATGTCACTGATGACATCACATCATATTTAGCCAATGACAGGACTGTGTTCTGCCAGAGAAACAAATAAATCATGCCGCAGAAATCAGAAAATGCTGCTGCAGAAGCCAAGGAGCCCTGCCACAGAAATCAGAAAATTTTGCCAAAGAGCACTAGGGGTAATGTCCACCACCGAATCGGCAGCCAGTGCAGATTGCGTAGCACAGGGGTAATATCAGAAGACAGAGAAGTCCCCATCAGCAATCACGGTGCAGCATTCTGCACTAACTGCAGGTGGCGGATATCAACCTCAGGTAGCCCTAAGTACAAGGAGTTGCAATAATCAAGGTGCGGGGTCACAAAGGCGTGGACCAATGTAGGCAGGTCACCAGACGGAACAAGGTGCTTGATCCTGGTGATGTTCCTAAGATGGTAGAAGGGTGCCAGCCCGCTGGCGCAGTGGTGAATTTCTGCCTGGCGCGGTGACCGAGGTTGAGAACAGACCCGGGTCATTGGAAGCCAGCCGGGGGAGAAGGATGGAGCGTCCTATGGACCGCTCTCCTTCTCCGGGGGGAGGGTGAGGGTAGCGCTCAGAGCACTGAGGACTCCTGGTGGAGGCCGGAAGATCTCATGCTGCCGACGCTCAGCATCCGGGAGGTGGGGCGGACGCTGGCGTCATTGCACGTCCCCACCTCCGTAATGGAAAAACAGAAAATCAGGTGGGCAGGGCCACAGTCTCTATGAAGCCCTCCCGGGAAAGACCTCGAGTGGCTACCATCGCTGCGGGTCCCCCGACTAGATACAGTTCCGTGACCACGGGAAGACCGTGGCCACGGCCCTGCCCTCTGAGGGGTAAGCCGGGGGTGACTGGGGGACCCCGGCAGCCATAGATGGTGGCTGAGGCTTCCCGGGGCCGTGACCAGGGCCGAAAAATGACTGGTGGCCCGGCCAAATAAAAAAAAAAAAAAAGATGGTAGAAGGAAGACTTGATGACTGCCGACACCTGAGATCATAGTGTCAGCGTCATCAAGCACCACCCCCAGGTCTCACACCCATTCAGAGGCAAGGACCTGGGAGTCCCCCAGACAAAGATCAGAGGGCTGACCAGCCCTCATCCCCTCTATCCGGTGACCCAGATCCACAACCATCACCTCGATCTTACCCATGTTCAACTTTAGCCAGCTCGAATTTATCCAATCCTGGATTTCAGCAAGGCAGTTGTTAAATATCGAGAGAGCACTATCCTGGTCAGGTGTGCAAGACAGGTAGAGCTGGGTATCATCAGCATAGCAGTGAAACCTCAGCCCATACCATCTTACAATGTCTCAGAGGGACAGCATATACACTGTAAACAACATGGGGGACTGCACTGAGCCCTGAGGGACCCCACATTATGAAGAGAGTGGGTCAGAGGAATAAATCCCAGACACCACTCTCTGAGTTCTGCAAGTTAGGAAAGATGTGAAACACCTGAGGACTGTACTAGTCAGGCCACAGATGGACCTCAGGCACCCAAGCAGCACCCCATGGTCCACAGTGTCAAAAGCTGAAGAGAGAGATCAAAGAGCACCAAAATGGAGCAGCTTCTCCAATCTCTTGCCATCAGGAGTTCATTGAGCACCTGAACCAGCACAGTCTCGATACTGTGCCTCTTTCGAAAACTGGATTGGAGAGGTTCGTAGATGTTATGGATGGTCAAGTGGTTCTCCAATTGTACCGCCACTACTTTCTCAATAACCTTCCCTATAAAGGGGAGGTTTGAGATTGGTTTGTAGTTGGCCAGAGAGTCCGGGTCCATAGAAGCCTTCTTCAGGAGGGGTGTCACCAGCACCTCCTTCAGGGAGCTTGGAAATTCACCTGAATCAAGGAAGCACCAGACTATCTGTACCAGGACCGGGCCGATAATTTCACAACAACCCATAATCAGGGAAGTTGGGCCAGGATCCAAACTATAGCACATAAGGCACATACTCTGGACAATCCACATGACTTCCACGAGCTCCTGCTGGGCAAAGGTACTCCAGGAAGCATGAGGTGAGGTGACCAGGCACCAATCAACAGCATCCCTCACAGAGTGAGTCAAGAGGATCTACGCCCTAATGTCAGCTACCTTATTCGTAAAGAACCGATACATCAAATGCTTTGCAAATGCAGTCTATTAATAGAAATCCACTATTTAAAGTCTTAATTACCTCAGGTGTTGCTAAACAACAACTGTTACATAAATGGACTTCACAATCATTTACTGAATTTGTGAGGACAACCAGGAATTATTTTGAGTTCAAGTTGCAGTCAACCTCAAGAGCACAAGATACAGTCATACCAGGCATTACAACAGTGGTGCTAAATAAACAGCTGCAGTATAAAGATCATACCTCGTCGAAATCTGATCTGAACTGCAAAAAGGAGCATTGGAAGACTTTCAAGTTAAAGCTGAGGATTTTTGTTTCATTTTTAAATTGCAGCTGGCTTAACTAATCAATCAATAACCAAATCAAACAGAAGCCGGCCCAGTGGCGAAGAGGGCCGTGGTGCTTAGTGCCTTACCTCTTCTCACGTCACTGACCCAAGTTCAGGAATGGACATGGGTCATCAGGGGTCGGCCAGGGAAGGAGAGGATCAAGTGTCTAGGGGACTGCTCTCTTCTCCCGAGGTGTGATGGCCTGTCATCCCAGCCTAGGCTGCCCTCAGGGGGAGGCCAGGGGGTAGAGCAGGTCAGGGAGGCAACATAAGGAAAGGTCTGTGGGGAATGTCAGACAGGTACACCTACATGCACAAGTCTGATGCTCCACAGTCAGGAGTGGGACCAGAAAAATGGAAAAAGGAACATCGAGGGGGGGGGGCTTCATGAAGACCGGCCCAGCCATATCTGCGCCCGCACCACTACTCAATGAATGAATTGGTCCGCCTCGGTTTGAGTGTGCTGGGGGATGGATGGCCCTCCGCCTCCGGCTCTACCACAAGAGCCAAAACTTGTGGGAAGAATCCAACTGAGCACGCAGCCGAGGTAGGTGGAAAGCCTTCTGGGAGACTGTGCACTGCCCCCAGGATGTAGAAGCCAGAAAGACCTATATGAAAAAAAAAACTGAATTAAACATTATAATTAAAAGACTGAATGCCTGTGAGCACTAAATATTCATACGAGGTTGACATTGTTTAAATTTCTTTGGTAAGCCTCAGGCTAACAAACTCTGCAAGATACCTGTAATCTACAGTATGTATATGGAATACAGGGGGCCTGATTCTCAAAATGCTTAGAAGGCCACAAGCCCTGGGTGCGCCAAACACATGGCACATGGGGCTTGTGGCATTTCCAGGCTGGCAATCGGGATTCTCAATCTCATGTGCCACTTGCTCCAAGTTAGACCAACTTTTTCTGGTCTAATGTTGCTGACCCTTTTTACAGAATTTGTGCTAAATATTTGGTGCAAGCTGCTGCAAGAAGGGTAAAGTGTTGTAAATGTGTGCAACCTCTTAGATCAGGCACACAATGTGCCAATGTGCCTGGCGCAGTGCAGTGTTTGACACAGGGCTCGTCCAAGCCCTGTGTCACCTTTTGAGAATCGAGCCCAGCATGTCCACTTTTTTATGTTGGGCGACACATTAAAAAGTTTTCAGTACAGCATCTTGCCAGTACAGAATAACACTAATGTGCAGAGATTCAAGCCAGTATTCCTGAACTACTGGTATTCAAGAAGCACATTTACGTCTCCCACCCCCATATTCATTAAGCACTTTACCCTGTGCTTTCGTTTTATTTTAACTTCATTTAGGTTTTTGTTGTACTCCAGTCATAAAGGGCAGTGCTGAATCAGGACACCAAAAAAAGAGCACAAGACAAACAAAAACAATTGTGCCAAATAGTTGTGTTCGTTAGCACTCCTTGTGTATTATAATTTACTGATGTACTTACTTTCTATACCCTCCTCATAAGAAGAGTCAGAGGTGCATGGGTTGCAGGCCCACTAATCCAGAACTGCGGCACCACTGGAGACTCTGGTTCTAAAGGCCGAGGGGCCAGTGCCAGGGGCGATGCCTGAACTGGAACCAAATCTGGCACTGGGGGGGATCCACAGCACAGAGGACAGTGCAAGTCCCAGACCCTGAAGGGCCAGAGCCTGGCACCAGTACCAGAACTGGAACCAGACCCAGTGTCAATGACCCAGTTGACACCGGCATGACCGGCAATGGTGCCACAGCCAGCCTCATTCCCTACACGGGACTAGGAAGTGGCCAGTTGGACAGGAGTCAGCAGAGTGGTCACCATCAAGGACTCAAGAGCTGTTGCTGGAGCCAAACCCTCTACCTGGCCTGAGGGCCCCACCCACGGCTCCAGTTCCACCCGCCCTGAGAGGCCAAGGATCAGTTCCACCGACAGAGGTACACAGGCTAGGTGCTGTACCCACTGCTCCATAACAGCTGCCCAGTGGTAGAACTGCCCACTGGAGTCCCCACTTACAGAGAGACAGGGACTCCTGGCCCAACATTCCGACCTCCTGGAACCAGAGAACCTTGATGATACCAAAGGTGATGACAAAGGCCTCCAGTTCTCCCCGAGACCAGAGACCTTGTGGCAGACCTTGCAGAGGGCAACCTTGATCAGTGCCACTTCTTCTCTTCTGGCAGGAAGAGAAAGATGTTGAGGACGAACAGGGCTGGAACCCTAAATGCGATCAGGATTGGGCACCCTTCTTTTTGTATTAATAGAAGGACCGTCTTTCCTCCCAGGCACTGGACCACCCATAGTCAGGACTAGACAAGGACCTCTGCTGGAGCAGCTTGCCTTAGGAAGCTCCAGGCCCTCCTCTATGGCCTTCGACCATTGACACTCAGTAGGGTTGAGAGAAAACTGACAGAAAATTTTTATGATGAATGCTAAACTGACAAAGAAATAACACACTCTAGCTTTAAACACTAAAACTGAGAAGAACAGAATGCTGTTGGCTTATAGACATGAAGTTCTGACTCCCGGCAGGGGAGCAACAGGTGGCTCCAGGGGACTGGAGGAAGGCGAATGTAGTCCCTTCTCCACAAACGTGGGAACAGGGAGGAGGCTGGCAACTACAGGCCAGTCAGCCTGACCTCAGTGGTAGGAAAATTAATGGAGTCACTGCTAAAGGAAAGGATTGCAATATTTCTTGAATCCAACAGAGCACAGGATCCGAGACAGCATGGATTCACAGCGGGAAGGTATTTTCAAACAAATCTGATAGATTTCTTTGACTGGGTGACCAGGGACATAGGTCAGGGTGGGGTAATTGATGTGGTCTACCTAGATTTCAGCAAGGCCTTTGACACCGTCCCACATAAGAGGCTGCTATATAAGCTAGGCAGCCTGGGAGTGGGCACCAAGGTGGTAAACTGGGTCAGAAACTGGTTTAGTGGCAGGACGCAGAGGGTGGTGATTAATGGCATTCAATCTGAGGAGAGGGGGCTGACCAGCGGGGTGCCACAGGGATCCGTGCTGGAGCCAGTCCTCTTAACGTCTTCATAAGTGACACTGGGACTGGAGGGGAAGGTATACCTCTTTGCAGATGACACTAAGATCTGTAACAGGGTCAAAACTCTGGGAGGCGGGATGAGAAAGGACCTAAACATGCTTGAGGAGTAGTTGAGAGTGTGGCAGCTAAGATTCAGTGCAAAGATGTGCAAAATCATGCATTTGGGGCACAGAAATCCAAGGGAGGAGTACAAGATTGGAGGAGAGGTATTGATGGACACCAATCAAGAAAGGAACAATGAGAGAAGGCTGTGGGGAGAGGCAGAAAGATGCTAGGGTGCAGAGGGAAAGGTATCACCAGCAGAAACAAGGAGGTGGTTATGCCATTGTACAGAAAACTAGTGAGACTTCCTCTGGAGTACTTGTCCAGTTCTGGAGGCTGCATCTCTGGGAGGACACAGACAAAATAGAGGCAGTCCAGAGAAGGGCAACAAAAATAGTGCAAGGACTGCACCAAAAGTCATATGAGGAAAGACTAGAGGACCTTGGTATGTGTTCCTGAGAGAAGCGAAAGAGAGAGGGGAATATGATAGAGACATTCAAGTACCTCAGGGGTATAAACAAGGTACAGGAGGGTAGCATCTTTCAGAAAAGATGTACAAGAACAAGGGAGCATGATATGAGGCTGGGGGGGTAGGCACGGGGCAATGTGAGGAAGTACTTTTTCACAGAAAGAGTAGTGAATACTTGGAACAGCCTCCCTGTGGAGGTTGGGGGGGGGAGGCTAAAAATGGAAGGGGAATTCAAGAATGCATGGGATAGACAGAAGAGTACTCTCACAATAGGAAAGAGAGAATAAAGATCAACTAGGGTCTGCGGTATTGCATTAGGTAGGGAAAGGGGCAGACTATTTTATGTTTTTATTTATTTAGTTTTTGTTTACCGAGTAGGTGCGCTAGCCATAGGGATGACTATTTTCAGGCACGACCCGGGAGAATTACAGAGGTGACAAACAGCGGCAAATACAGGAAAACGGATGCAAAACATAGTATTATACATCAGGGTTGCATTGTGAAACTAAAATACAGTGTACAGAACAGGTTACATAAAAACAAAGTTACATTATTTGGTACAGAGGGTTTATACAAACATGGTAAGATATGTCAGGTTAAAGCATTGGTAAAGTACGGCATTTAGGGAAGGTTACAGTATACGAAATTCTGTCAGTACAATTTATACAGAGCCATTTACAAGTAGGGCAAAACCAGCTAATCCAGGGAGAGATAGCCAGTACAGCTCTAGGAGAAACTAAACAAGGCTGATAAGTGGGAAAGCAACAGGGGACTTGAAGTTGAGATAGTTTCAGTCTGGAGTAGGGTAAAGCTCAGAGAGGGGGAGCTGATGTAGAAAAAAGAGAGGAGTAGAAAAAGTTTGGGGAGGGTAACCTGGTGGGTGAGGAAAAGTAGTAGCCTGATAGTGCATAGGCATTTTGCAGGTTAAGAGCATAGCAGGAGGAGGACGTAGTGCTAAGGCGGTTTAAAGCAGGAGCACTGATTTGACAAGATGAGGTGACAGCGGAGTGCTTTTTTAAAGGCATAATGAGAGGATGCCAGGTGTACTTCATGCGAAAGGGAGTTCCATTGTTGGGGGGCATAGAGGGCAAGAGGGCAAAAGCACAAGCACCTTTGGCCGATTTACGCTTTGGCACGCACAGAAGTGATTAAGAAATACAAAATCACACATACCCCCGTACTCCAAAGCATCATGGGCTGTATATGCAAAGCACCACAAAATTTTATGCTGGTTCAGCTTTAAGCAGGAATGCATGGTGCTGAAAGGCCTCTCATACAGTCTGTAAAGGCTGCCAACAGAAGACACACACACGTGTTTCATCGTACCAGGACTCATCAGTGTGCCTCATCTGTAAGACACCCCAGTGGAATGAACCAGCTACCCTAAGTTGGTCTATCTGGTTTAGTTTGTGGTGAGCCCAATAAAAACAAAAAAACAAACTAAAACACAAAGAACCCCAGTGTGCAAGCACTGAGGTAAAGTTACCCCCAAAGAGCATTGGCCGGGAAGTCAAGTTTCAATTGCGTTATGGAGGTATGTGTGATTTTGTATTTCTTTGAAACTTGGCTTCCCTGCCAATGCCCTTTGAGATAACCCTTACCTCAGTGCTTGCTTTGTCTTACAGAAGTGATTTATCGATCAGGCGCAAACCACAGTTGGAGGACGGAGGAGTGAGCAGCCCCGGCAGCGTAAGGGGGTCTGGGTCCTCACAATACTATCAATTGCGGAGAAGAGGACTTGGAATCTTGTTGCACTGGGAAATAGCCAATTCATATCTGAGTACAAGAGGCAGTGATGTTTCAGTCTTTGGGATGAGGAGACAAACCTACGTATGTTGTTGTATGTAACATCCCACGAATGAAGGATAGATTTCGGCAAGGCAGTATATGTAGCTGATCCATAGGTAAGGGTTGATAGAAGTATACCCCTGGCAATAGCCTATCTAGCCGAGGGGGTTAGTGCACAGCTGATCTGGTACGCAATGCCTAATTTAGAGTTAATGGAGTTGCAAGTGTTCTGTATGTGCAGATCAAAGCTTAGGGATTGATCTATGATCACAGGTGCAAGTGTTCTATATGTGTCGCTCAAAGCTTAGGGATTGATCTAGGGTCATAGGTGGCTAGAGTCCCTATCTGCCATCACCTGCTACGTTTCTGTGTTTCTATCACTGATGTGCACTGGACAGTGGGGAAAATGGAACTAAGGCAGTTGAGGGCCAGTGCCTTAAGTAAGCCTGTGCCCATCAGCTCAGCCTTGCAGAGCCACACATGTACGTAGCTTGCCTCAGCACCAGCTTTCCTGAAAAGTTCTGGCTCCCATGGGGTCCTAGCACCTCAGGCTCAGACCCACTAGTGAGAATCAATAATTAAGGTTGATTCCTGGAAGATTTACTACTCAATGCTTCAAAAACAAAGGTCATGGTATTTTCTTCTAACAGCAACGCAGCCACTAATGCTACCTCTGTCCCCTCATCCACTCTACTGGGGGATAAGCTTGGGCTGGTAGACAGTTATAAGTACCTGGGACTATGGCTGGAAAGCAAACTATCCTTCTCCACCCACAGTGGGACCCTATGTACAAAACCTCAAGTTTCATGAGAAGCCTTAAGAGATTTCTCTATCTGCTGTCCAAATGGGTAAGTTCCATCAAAGGGAACATTCTTAACCTTTTGCTGGATGCTGGGGGAGGGAGACAGATGTTTACAGCTAGGAATATCGCCTGATGCAAATGCCTGCAGTGGCAGAGTGAGGGACAGCGTCAAAGGCATCCATAGCAGTTTCAAGTTGATGACTACTGGAATCAGTATCATGTTTGGCAGTCAGCAGAATCTTCTGTCTAGCCTCTGAATCAGACATGGACTTTTGCAGGGACTTAAGTGTGCTCCAAAGGGTATGCTCGTGTTTAGAAAAAATGCCCTTGGCAGCTGGCAATCCTCTAGCCTAGGGTAGCTTCAGAGTAAGCACACTTGTCCATAGTGACAATCTTGTGTGACTCCTTTTTAACAGGGTGTGCAGTGATGTCTTGAGGGAGAATGTCCTTGTCATTCTCAGTGAGAATAACAACAGCATCAGCTATCGGTTGAGAAACATACACTGGCCTATCTTTAGGGGCAGTGTGTTTCTTGTCTATCTACTTGCAAACTGAAGCTACTGAAGCAAGCCTATTCCAGACTACATCAGCCAGGGTTTCAAATGCAGGTGAAATAGGAGGACCTAAAATGAGCAGTGTGGTAGAAATGTTTACCCTGGTCAATGGTTGTAGGTTTGAAATGAAGTGCAGAGTGCATATTTCCAATCAAAGCCTCTAAAGTTAGATCCTCCTGAGGTACGGTTGTGAGACCTTGCTCCAAAGTATCTAGGCTGAAGAAAGAATCATTATCCCCACTCTCAGAAATGATGAAGTCGGGGTTAGACTTCTCCCCCTATACATCCTCCCCAGAAGGAAGGCTATAGAGAGGTGTGGATCATAGGCCCTCTAATCCAGGATGTAGTCGAGGCAACACTAGAGGCACAGACCCCAAAGCATAATGGGCCAGTGCCAGAGGTGGCACCAGAACTGGAACCCAATCCGGTGCCAGAGGCTGGTGCCAGGCCCTGAAGGGACCGGAACCAGACACGGTGCCAATGACCCAACCGGAACCACAGTGACTTACAATGGTACAATGGCTAGTCCCACCCTAACCCAGGACTGGGTGCAGTCAGTGGAACCAAAGTCGGCATCACGGTCACTGGTACAGATGCAAGGGCTGTTGCTGGAGCCAAATACTCTATCTGGCCAGATGGCCCTGCAAGCAAGTCCAGTTGCACCAGCCCCAAGAGGCAAAGGATCAGCTCTGCCGGCAGAGGCACATGGGCCAGACACTGCCCCCCCAATTCCATAAAAGCTGCCCAATGGTGGAACTGCCCACCAGAGTTCTCACTTACAGACGGAGGAACTTCGCTGACTTTCTGGACCTAGAAGCCCCCAGTGACACCAATGGCATTGGTGAGAGCCTCCAACTCTGAAAGACCAAAGAGCTCCCAGCAGACCTTGCAGAGGATGACCTCGAGCAGTACGGTTTTATTCCCCTTCCATATTTGTGGTGAAAAAGTGGCAATAAATTTGACTGCATTTTCATTCTGGACATTGTTAACATTGTACTGGCAAGCTAAAAAAGGTTATTATAGAGAATGATTTGAAGGTAGCTGGGCCAATCCTATGAGGGTTTGGAACAATGTTAATTCTTTACTATCTCCTAAATCTGATGTTGGTATCCCGACTATTCAAGTTGATGATTCTGAAATCAATGATCCTTCTGAAATTGCCAGGTTGTTAAATAGCAAGTTCTCCGACTTATCTACATTTCGATCTTCTTTGTTTTCACCTGATTCTACTGAACCTCCTTTGGTTGACCCCGCAGTGAATGGTCCTATGTTTCAGTTCGTGGAGGTGACACCTAGCGAGGTTGCTCAATCCTGTACCAACTTTACCTGACAGATCTAAGTGATTGTTTGGGGGGCTGATGGTATTTATTGGTTGGCTATTCCTTTATTATTGATTGTATTTGTTACATATTTAATATGTCTTTGACCTCTGGTATTTTTCCATCATTGTGGAAGGGTTGTTCTCGTCCCTAAAAAGAGTAATGCTATTTCCCTGGATGATTATAGACCAATTTCAATTTTGAATCCGTTCAGTAAATTACTGGAGAAAGTGGTGGCTGAGCAGATTGAAGTCTACTTAGCGACCCATGGTTTGATGTCTGAGCAGCAACATGGTTTCCGGAAGTATCACGGAACGGGGACAGCCTTGGTTGGGTTCACGGACACTGTCCTGTATGATTTCGATAGAGGTTGGATGACACGAGTGGTGTTTGTGGACCTAACCAAGGCTTTCAACTGATAAATCATGACTTAACATGTACAAAGTTGTATGACCTAGGTTTCTCAGCTACTGTTATTACTTGGTTTCACAATTTCTTAAGTAATCGAAGTCAATTTGTACAAGTTGGCCCCATTGCTTCTGATGTGATGCCCATTGTTTGTGGGGTGCCCCAAGGGTCCATTTTGGGACCCCTGTTATTTTCAATTTTCATTAATCAATTACCAAGAGTCTGTGAGATGGAGAAATCACTGCTATATGCAGACGATTTAATAATCTATGCCCAGTCAGACTCTGTGTCTGAATTTCGCTACTTTTTGCTAAGGGAGTTTGAGAAGGTCTGTTGCTGGTTAACTAATAATGCCATGGTGTTGAATGCCACCAAAACTAAAGTTATGCTTTTAGATACAAAACCCATGTTGGACAGCTCTCCACAATTGGTGATATTTGATTTTCATGGAGATTTTTTGGAGCAGGTATCTCAGTTTAAGTATCTTGGTATACTTCTGGATCCGTGTTTGACTTTTTCCTTACAGGTATCTGCGATGGTGAAAGAAGTTAATCAAAAAATAGGGGTGCTGTACAAATTTAAGTCATATTTCTCTCAGGATACTAGGTTGGCTATTACCACTGGATCTCTTCTCCCTCATTATGACTATATATTTAGCATTTATCATAGTATTGGGGCAAAAGAACAGCAATCTCTATATGTTGCTTATAATAATATATGTAGATTTGTTTTGGGTGCTTCTAGTCGAACCCATCATTGTAGTCTCTATTCTAGTCTCAGTTGGTTCTCCCCTAGTTGTCGTGTGAAATATTAATTGGGTTGCCTGATGTACAAATGTTTTCATTTTGGTTCTATTTCCCCCTTTCAAATGTAGTTGTTAGGAGAGAACTACTGTCAAGTTTAAGGGCAGCTGATGGTCCACTATATCTTGTCCCTAGGTATCATTTGCAAGCCAGTACTAGGGCCTTCTCTACAGCAGCACCTGTTTATTGGAATACACTACCAAAATTACTTAGACTCGCTCCCTCTCTTCCAACTTTTAAAGTTAGACTGAAGCAATATTTGTTACAACAATCTGTAATTGTAATATGTGAAATAAACTTGGATTTTTTCACTATTTAGTAAACTGGGTATCAAGTTGGTTATATAACAGGACACAGATGGTAAAAATAAATGGAGTACTGTCTGGACAGGACCGAGCTACTAGCGGGATACCCCAGGGCTCTGTCCTGGGATCCATACTCTTTAATATTTTTATTAGTGATCTCAATATCCTTTCACTTAATCATATTACAAAATTTGCTGATGATACAAAGCTTGGAGGTAGAGTAGATTCATCATATAATATACACCTGTTAAAACAAGATCTTATTACCATTGAATCATGGGCAACAAGGAATATTCTGACATTTAATACAGATAAATGCATGGTTCTACATTTTGGTGCAAATAACCCTCAAAAATATTACTTTCTAAATGATGTTCTTCTAAAAAAATAAATTGTGAAAAAGACTTGGGTATTTTAGTAAATTATCTTCCTTCCCACATTGCAATAAAATAGCAAGAACAACTAATATATTGTTAAAACAAAATAAAAAATCATTTCTCAGTAAATCCAAACAGTGTTTAGTTCCATTATATAGAACATTCGATAGACCACAGATTATGGATCTCCGTTTTGGAACCCATATTTAAAAGGAGATATCAAACGTTTAGAACAAATCCAGAGACGTTTTACTAAAATGATACCAAATCTTAGAAATCAGACTTATGAAATTCATCTCAAAGATACTGGACTAAATCCCCTTCATTTAAGAAGACTTAGGGGTGATATTTTGTTTACATATAAGGTATTAAAATCACCAATACTAATGAAGCAATGTGGATTAACTTTATCTAATAAATGTACAGTAGGCAGATGCCACATTATACAATGGCAAGAAAAAATCCTGGACTCTGATTGGTCAGTCTTGGGCTGGACCCGTGATGTTATCCCAGTACAACATCACGGGTCTAGTCTCAGCCTCACTGTGAACCTGTAGATGATCATTTGCTTGATTTGTTTCTGCTTGATTGTTTCATCTTCTCTCAAAAAACAAAAATATTTTTCCACACAAAAAACATCTTTTAAAATTATTTTTTTATTCTGTATAACAACGAACCATTGTATAGCAAATAGTACCCTCCAGGGTGTGTCGTTTGGGATAATGTCACGCCTCAGTCGTTGGACACACTCAGCCTGCGGCCTCGTGCCCAACCACCTGAGGCATGACGTTATCCCAGCACGACACGCACCCTGTTGGGCATTATTGCTTAAATAAACAACTTACTGTAGAATGGGCAAATACTAATAAACATGATAACTTTTTCTGTATTAGGGCATCTAAACAATGGAACTCACTTCCACAAGAACTAGTAGATATAACTAATTTTGACACATTTAAAACAAAACTTGATATATGGTTAAATTTATAAATGGATAAATGAGCCACTATTGAGGGGGACACTCTTGATGGGCTTAGGCCTCCTTTTGTCCCATACAAAATCCAGTAAATCCAGTAAAATGTTACTTTGAATGTTTGTATATTGATGTTTTTTGTCCAGGTCAGGCCTGAAAAGGGACCTTTGGTCCAGTGCCCCTTACCCAGTTAACAAAGAATAAATGAAATGAAATGAAATTTTCATTGTACAATAAATCATTCCCTCATTGTTCATTTGCAAATTAAACACTAACTTGATAACACTGTCTCAGTAACCACTCTGTGTAAGTCTGTTATTCAGATCTTGACACTGTTCTTGAAAGTTCACCTCGGTGCTACATTTGTGTCTATCATGCAAAGATTTCCCCTAGGTCACGTCTGAAATAACATGTCATGGATGACTGCTACTAGCTAGAAGCACAGACTTGTTCTGATCCATAGCCTTTCTATATGGGTTGCTGTTCAAATTACCTAGAAACTTAGACTATGATAGCAGATAAGGACAGCTTGGTCCATCCAGTCTGCCCATTTCTTCCTACTTACACTATTACTGCAGACTGTACTCGATCTACAGCTCTACCCCTTCCTTTCTACTGTGATTCTATTGTGCTTATCCCATGTATTCTTGAACCCCACCACTGTCTTTGTCCCCACCACCTCTGCTGGAAGGCTGTTCCAGGAATCCACCACTCTTTCTGTGAAGAAGTACTTCCTCACATCTCTGCTGTATCTACCCCCCCCCCTCCAGCTTCATAGCATGTCCCCTTGTTCTTGAGCACCTTTTCTTCTGAAAAATAGTTCCCTCCTATACCTTATATATATATTTACCGCTGTGAGGTATTTAAAGGTATCGGTTATATATCCCCCCCCCATTCCATGTTGTACATTGAGGTCCTTTAGTCTCTACTCTTGAGGCTTTTGATGCAGACCCCGCACCATTTTAGTTGCCCTCCCCTGGACCACCTGCACTCTGTTTATGTCCTTCCAGAGATGTGGTCTCCAGAACTGGACAGAGTACTCTACATGGGACCTTGCCAGAGATCTATACAGAGAGAACACCACCTTGCTCTTTCTGCTGGTGATACCCCTCCCTATGCACCCCGGCATCCCACTAGCCCTCCCAACTGGCTTGTCACACTGACTGGCCATATTTAGGTCATCAGATATGATTACCCCCAGGTCTCTTTATAGCTTGGTGGTTGTCAATTCCACTCAACCCATTTTGTACTCTGCCCCTGGGTTTCTGTGCCCTAACTGCATTTTTTTTGCACTTTTTCGCACTGAAATCCAGCTGCCATACTCTTAACCAGTCCTTCAGTTTTCTCAGGTCTCTGCGCATCCTTTCCACCCCCACTCCATAATGTCCACCCTTTTGCAGATTCTGGTGCTCTAAACCTGACAGAATGATACGCTTAGCCACTAGAGCTGTGTGATGCTCCCATGGGTGGACCATGGCAACTTTGAACTGGGCAAGGTTCACCACTGCCTGAATTAGTCTGAAGTTCACATGGTCAAAGAAAAAAAAAACTTTCAGCACCCTCCCAGTCCTTCTTGGGTGATGATGCTAGTGCCTCGGCCACCACCTCCACCATCCCAGTCATTTGGCAACCCCCAAAAGAAAGCCCAAGTTCCACATACATGCGCACACACACACACACACACACAGAGCCAAGACACAACTCTGTGGTATGACCCCCTGGCCATAAAATGCTTTCATTTAACAGCTGCCCCTACCCCAACTGCCCCCCATCCATGATTTGAGGTGGTATGGGAAATTAATCAATTCCAGGCTAACTCAGTCATCTCCCTTTCCACCCAATTCATCTTAAAAAAAAAACTCCCTGGCACTGAGCCAGGAGCCAGTACTGCAGCACCAAAGTAATCTCTCTTCTCTAACTCAATCCCAAAGAACCCCAAAGTACCTTTTAAAAATAAGCTGTGCCTTCCCTCAGGACTCCCAATCCATGATTTTGGTTGGAGACGTGTCCAACATTCTCATCTAACTTAGTCGTCCCAAGCACCAGTTTCACTCATAAACAGCAAGCAGTCTCACAGAGTAAGCCAGTGTGCGACCAGGGGAGAGGGGCAAAGCAGCTGTGTCTCTGATGACACTAAGCAGACTGGCCAATCAGACTGCCCAGCAACATCAAAGATACAGCTGCTCAGCCCCAACCTCTCAGTTGTGTGCCCGCTCGCTCCATACTACTACTTAGCTATGAATAAGACTCGACTAGGTGCACTACAAAGGGGAAAAACCAAGTAATTCAGGAATGCTGGACACTGCCCTCTAATTGTGGACTGAGGTTCTAGTTGGGGGGGCAAAACTTATTCTTAAATGCACTTTGGGGGTCTGGGTGGGGGCTAACTATGCTGCTGGCTCAGTACCAGGGAGCTGGTGAGATGTTTTAAAAAAGTTTAATGGGAATGGAGGGGAAAGAGTTATCCTGGGTTCTATTCATTGCCCCTTCCCATCTCAAATCATGGACTGGTGGTCAGTGGAAAGGGGCAACTGTTAAATGCAGATGTTGCCTAGAGGGGGGAGTAAGCTAGATAGAGTTATTTAAAATATGGTGTTTGCTCCTGGCTCAGTGCAAGAAGTCTGCAAATATATTTTTTTACGTGTATGAGAGAGTGAGAGAGAGGAGGAGGGAGTGGAGATTCAGGAGAGCTGGTTTGATGTGTGCCAGTTTAACCAATTTTCACAGACCCAAAAAAGTTTGAATTTAGCCACAAACGTTTACAGAAACTGAACATGAACTGAAGTTCATGGTTGATTCTCAGCTCTGTTTGCAACTCCTAGTGGCACTTTAAATAAAGCAGTATGTTCTTTGGGATTTTTGCAAACAAAACACAGAAAAACACACACTCCAACCATATAGGTGTATCCTATAGCTCGCCAAAAGGCAAGTAACTGCCAAAACAACTAAAAGAATTGGCGCATACCTTTCTTGGAGACAGACTTATGCAAAAGTGCATTTTTTTATGCAAAAGGAATGTCCAACTGCAACAACTTGGAGGTAGGCACCCCTGCATGTATCAACTCACTCTGACGCTTCATCAAGGGGTACAGCTGGATGTCTTTCTTACATAATAAATGCACTTTTGCTTCAGGCTGTCTCCAAGGTGAGCACCAACTCTTTAAGTGGCTCTGGCTGTTCCCCCGAATTTGAAGTACTTTTACTTATTAATGCTACATTTCACTCTTCTAATCATGGTGGTCTGACTCTGAGCAAGTAAGAAGACTACTGAGAAATATAGGAACTTCTTGTCTCAGAACAGGAAGATCAGGAACTTTAAGGGCACAGAGGCAGTAAGTAGATAGGGAGAAAAAAAATAAACAGAGGAACGAGTAAGTATTCCAAACAACAGTTAAGGGACCAGAGATAAGACATGATAGGAGTGGTGCAGTGCAGTGGCTGTGGAGCAGCAGTCTTCCGGGAGACGTTCTGGACGATGCAGTGTTGTCCCATCTGCAGGCACCTCTCTGGGCTGAGGGAGGAGGTTGCTCATCTCCAGACTGAGTTGGCCAGGATTTGGGGGGCCGCCTCTCCCACCCAGGGACCACCAGGGCCACTGCCATTGCCTCAGAGGTTGCCAGGAAAGAGGAGTGGTTGGACCACAGTGGGCTCAGGGAGTGTGAGGGTGGTGGAACAGAGGTGCATCCCTCCAGTTGTACCTCTCCACAATTCATATGCCATTCTGGCAAAGTGTATTTCCTCTATGGAGGCACCCGCAGTGTAGAGCAAGGAGGATGTTGGGAACCTCCACAAAGGAGACCCACAGGAGGGTGGCATGGGATCCCACAGGGGAAGAAAACAACTCCTTGTGGGGGACTCCATTGTTAGGGGGGTAGAACTGGGGGATGAAGGGGAGAGGGAGGTAAGGGGCCTGCCTGGCGCCATGGCTTTGAGGGACAGGGAGTGAATCCTCCGGATCGCTGGAGCAGCTGCACGAGGAGGGAGATGGATGTCATTGTCCACCTAGGGACAAATGACCTGGCTGAGAAAGGGATCAGAGCAGTGCAGGAGTTTGTGGAGTTGGGGAAGGGCCTTAGACAAGTAGAATGCATGGTAACCTTCTCGGAGGTGCTGCCTGTCTATGGCATGGATGAGACTAGGGTGCTCCACACCATGGGATTCAATCAGTGGTTGAAAAACTGGTGCAGAGCTCAGGGATTTGGCTACATTGGGGACTGGGGGTCCACTTGGAGTGATGCAGGCCTATACTGGCAT
Source organism: Neoceratodus forsteri (assembly GCA_016271365.2). Lineage (NCBI taxonomy): Eukaryota > Metazoa > Chordata > Ceratodontiformes > Ceratodontidae > Neoceratodus > Neoceratodus forsteri. Next base: position 732,189,760 of record CM057452.1, read on the forward strand.
GCTGGTCTGCATCTGTCCAGGAGGGGAACTAGGTGATGGGTTTAAATGCTTCATTGGCAAGCATTTAAACTAGCCAAGGGGGAGGCACTGGAAAGGAGCAGGGAAATCCTAGCCCCACCAAAAAATCAGGGTAGTAAGTGAGGTAAACACCAAGATAGAGATGTTGATAGGGAGAAGGGCAGGGGTAAATGGAGAAAATGACAAAGGCAATAAGGATAGGGATGGGGAAAAAAGGGGGTAAGGCCATCAAAAAATGGAGGGTAATGAGTATCAATGCCCATAATCTGGGCAACAAGCTCCCTGAACTGGTGGCCTTGATGGAAGAGGGATGCCTGGATATTGTAGCAGTCATAGAAACATGGTACAGAGAGAACCATGACTGGGATGTTAACATACCAGGGTACACAACCTACAGGAGAGACAGGGAGGGTAGAAGAGGGGGAGGAGTAGCTCTCTATGTAAGGGAAGGGATAAAAGCAATGGAACAAAAGAATAAACAGGGAGGAGAGGAGGCACTGTGGGTCACCTTAGAGACTGGAAATGGCACCACAATCCGCACAGGGGTTGTATACAGACCCCCATGTCAGGAGGAGGGATTAGACAAGGATATTATAGAAGGCATCCTTAGAATGGCAGAGAAAGGGGAGATACTGCTGATGGAGGACCTGAATATGCCAGTTGTTAACTGGAACACCTTTGTTGCAGCCACATCCAAGAGCAGGGCCATTCTCGGTGCCCTACAGATGGCACGCCTCAGAGAGCTAGTTTTGGAACCCACTCATGAGGGAGCAATCTTGGACCTCATACTTTCAAATGTGGACAGTGACAGGATCTCAGATCTAGAAGTGGGTAGCCATCTGGGAACAAGTGACCACCAAACAGTGTGGTTCACGATAAACTCAGCTACAGAGTCAAGCCACACCAAAGTGAGGGTACTGGACTTCAGGAGGGCTGACTTTGGCAAGTTGGGAGAGTGCCTTAGAAAAGCACTAGCAAACAGGCTAGAAGGAGGGGTGCAGCAACAATGGGGAAACATCAAAACTGCCATCACAGAGGCAACAAGCCTTTGTGTGAAGCAAATAAACAAATCAAAATGAAAGAAAAAGCCACTATGGTTCTCAATAGAGGTGGCAGGGAAGGTTAGGGAGAAAAAAATTGCATTTAGGAAGTATAAGAAAACACAGAAGGAGCAGGACAGAGAACTGTACCAGTTAAGGCAGAAGGAAGTAGGGAAGGAAGTCAGAATAGCAAAGGCCCAAACTGAGGAAAAGATAGCCAACTCAGTTAAGAAGGGGAATAAAACCTTTTATAGGTACATCAAGGAGCGTAGAAAGACAAAGGGAGGGATAGTGAGGCTCAACAGAATGGACGGCAGGTGGGCAGAGAGGGACAGTGAAAAAACAGGGATACCGAATGAATACTTCTGCTCGGTAATCACAAAAGAGGAGGAGGGGGAGGTGCCTAATCCAATTAACAGAAGCACTCTGGATAGCGGGGTCAATCCCAGTCCTTTCACAGAAGAAAGGGTTCTGAAAGAACTCCTAAAACTGAAGGTGGACAAAGCAATGGGGACTGACAGAATTCACCCCTGAGTTCTAAAAGAATTAAAGGGAGAACTAGTGACACCACTGACTACCCTTTTTAACAAATCATGGGAGGATGGTGTGGTACCTGAGGACTGGAGGATGGCAGATGTGATTCCCCTTCACAAAAGTGGGAACAAGACAGAGGCAAGAAACCACAGACCTATCAGTTTGACCTCTGTGGTAGGGAAAGTGATGGAATCACTTCTGAAGGAAAGAATTGTTGAGTACCTAGAGGCCAGGGGGGCACAGGACCCAAGGCAGCATGGGTTCACAGCGGGAAGGCCATGTCAGACAAATCTAATTGACTTCTTTGACTAGATGACCAAAGTAGTAGACCAGGGAGGGTTTGTGGACATGGCCTACCTAGACTTTAGCAAGGCATTTGACACAGTCCCACACAAAAGATTAATAATCAAATTAACAAGCTTGGGAGTGGATCCCAGGGTGGTACCCTGGGTAAAACACTGGCTGGACAACAGGACACAGAAGGTAACTGTAAATGGAGTCCACTCTGAAGAAAGAGGGGTTACTACTGGGGTACCGCAGGGTTCAGTACTGGGTCCAGTCCTTTTTAATGTCTTTATAAGTGACATTGCAGAGAGACTGGAAGGAAAGTATGCCTCTTTGCAGATGACACAAAGATCTGCAACAGGGTTGATACACAAGGAGGTGTGGAAAGGATGAGAGGGGACTTGGCAAGGTTGGATGAATGGTCAAAAGTATGGCAGCTTGGATTCAATGCAAAGAAGTGCAAAATAATGCATCTGGGAAACAAAAACCCAGGGGAAGATTACACAAGGGTGGGGAGGTAGTAACAACAACAAAAATGGAGAGGGACCTAGGGGTAATCATATCAGATGACCTTAAGGTTAGCAAGCAATGTGAGAAGGCAGTAGGGAGGGCTGGGGGGATACTGGGATGTATAGGGAGAGGCATCAGCAGCAGAAAACAGGAAGTTGTTATCCCTCTGTACAGACAGTTGGTGAGACCCCATATGGAGTACTGAGTCCAGTTCTGGAGACCCCATCTCCGCAAGGACATAGACAGGATGGAGGCAGTCTAGAGGAGGGCAACTAAAATGGTGCAGGGTCTGCAAGAGAAGCCATATGAGGAGAGACTAAAGGAGCTTAATATGTATACACTTGAGGAAAGGGGGGGGGGACATGATAGAAACCTTTAAGTACCTCAGTGGAATCAACAAAGTCCAAGAGAGTAGCATCTTTCAGAAAAAGATGTGCAAGAACAAGGGGACACAATTTGAAGATAGAGAGGAGATGGCTCAGGGGCAATGTGAGGAAGTATTTTTTCACAGAGATGGTGGTGGATGCATGGAACAGCCTTACTGAGAAGGTTGTAGGGTATAAAACTGTGGGAGAATTCAAGAATGCATGGGACAAGCATAAGGCAATTCTTGTTGGGGGAGGGAGGAAGAAATAGGCTGTTGGTTAACTAGGATCTGCAGCTTATCCTGTAGGTAGGGAAATGGGTAGACTAGGTGGGCCAAGTGGTCCTTATATGCTGTCAACGTCTATGTTTCTATGGTACTGTAGGTAACTATCATCTGCCCATGTTTTCTGTAGCACCGTCAGATTCTGCAGACAAAAAGTGGACCGAGGCACTGCTGTGAAGGGAAGGAGGGTGGAGGAGAGGGCTCCATATCAGAGCTGCAATTATGAATGCAGCTGTGAAGGATAGTGAAGCAAACAAAATAGAAAAACACATTTTTATAAATGCCTTTATTGATACACATGCTTCAGCGAGTTTGACTGGATCACAATTTGCAGCTACTCTAATTTATCTACTGACTTAAGCAAAAGCGCATTTATTACTGGGTTGGCACTATAGCCTAGTAGTGAGAGCAACAAGCTATGAATGAGCTTGATACATCTGGTAGACCTGGGTTTGATTCCCACAACATCCACTTGCACACTGTTTGACCCTGAGAAATTCAATCTCCCTGTGCTGCCGGGATACATACAGCATGTAAACATACTTTGGGTCAGTGTGCCTTTCCCAGCCAAAAATTGTAAAATAGATAAAAACAAACATACATAAACGTTACACTTCCAAATTAATCTAAAACTACAACAGCATTGTTTTTGCATTCATCCAGGGAATGGATTCAGGCAGGGGGTACAGCCAGTGTCCAGACAACTTGGGGAACTGAAAGGGGCATTAGATGAATAACAGGATGGAATCTGCTTATGCCTCAATTCTTTTTCTATTTACTGTACTTTCCAACCCCCTCCCCAGTGGTGGCCCCAGTACAGAGTACTATATGTGGGGCTGCCAGCACCATCCACTGCACCTCAAAGACATTTCTCCATGCCCTCTCTTGGGTCACCAGCTAGAAGTTTTCTAAGATGCCTCACCCTCTATGTAGGAAAGCATCCTTCAGGATTCTTTTTCTACCTTATAGATTTATTTCACAGCCAACCCCGCATCACCCCTCATCGTTTACTGGTGACAACCAGGACCCTTCCTCCAATAACCTGATTGTTTCTGCTGCTTCCCTCATGGCTGGCCACTCATGTTGGGGCTCCAGGGGAGGGGCTTCTGCTGCTGCCACCTCCCCCATGGCTTGCTCCCATGGTGGGACTCTAGGAAGAGCTGGCCCACCCCCTGACTTTAGGAGCCGGTGGTAGAGAGATGGCAGTATCGAAAGATGCTAGTGCTGCACCCTCAGCATTAACTTATTTGATACAGTTTAATACTTTTTGCATCAAACCTACATTTTGCTCAAGTATTTATTTTGGGTCAGACTGCTACCTCATATGTTCCAGAATGCTCATTTTTTGTGTGCGTTTTAGACAGGTGGCAGACTGCGAGGCATAGGTCCCCTAAGCGTACCAGCAGTCACTGTGATAGAGACTAGTGATGTCTCCCTGGTTTTCCCTCACCTCCCTCTGCCCACTAGATGGCACTGCACAGCATAGCATTGGCCATGGATCCTACAGCAATGTTTCTGGAGGAAGCAAGCTCCCCGGCCCTCCACAGAGGTTGCTGCTGTGCTGGACAAGGTGCCACCTCCTCCCTGGGCTGTGAAACACTAGTACAAGAGATGACAGCTCTACCAGTCATTCAGCTGAGGAAAACAGCGCTCTCTGGAAAACATAGCAAGCAGATCTCCAATATATTAGGATTACACTTAAGGAACGAGCCACATAGGAGGCAAGGACATGCTTGAAACAAGCATACGTGGCTATTGACCTGCATACCCGATGCTCACTTGCACCAGATGTCATCCTCAATCCTGGCTCCATGCTATGCTACTATGCAGCCACACATTACGGCAGGATACAGCAGGGTGGGAATCCATTCAACTGGATGCCTGTACAGGCCCACAAGTAGACCTCTGTCTGTGCAGAGAGCAGGACAGATGGAATACAGCAGTCCTCCAGGGCTGCAGTATACCCACCAAAACAATGTCAATTTGTAATTTATACCAGCTGGTGTTGGTGATGCCCTAAGCCCCCCACGGAAGCTTTCAGGGCTGGTGACTCTCATTGGTGGTGGTGGGGGGGGGATCAGACATGAATATGTGGCTGGACAAAGGGGATGCATAGCCACAAATGCAGCCCCTAGGGCTGTGTAGCTTCCACCCCCTCTGCCAGCTCTCCACACCATGGAGACTCTCTTTAGAATCAGGCAGATAGCTGCTTATACTCGCTGGCCTGCCCCCACAGCCATTTACGAGTGTCAGGGATTGGGTGTGGGGGAGCCCGCTCCCTTACTGTGGATGCCATGCAGTGCCCAGATGGCATTCACCCTGTAGTAGAGGGCAACTGCAAATGGGCTGGGAAGCTTCTATGGATTGGGCCATTTGTTCTTAGCTTTGGAATTTCTGCACGAAATGTGACTGCTCTTCCACACTCAGAATACAGTTTTAAGGCTACTGATAAATTCTGCCATGCTACATTACTGATTCTGTGGGTAGTTCTCTCTTACATCTACATGGAATTACCTAGAATTTAAATTCCTTTGCTGGTTTTAAACATTAGGGAAAAGAATGCCAACCTAGTAAGAAAGGAACATGAAATTGCAGAAGATTCCCTAATTTTGTCAGTTATAAAACAGCACCAGCTACAGCTAGAATGCTGCATACTGCAGTGTACCTAGATTCCCACTTCTCTCAGGTTGACTGCCTATGAGAACATAAAATCACTGCAGGTGATGCCACCATAAAGGGGCAGCAGATAGTTTTACGGGCACCAACAGCTGGTGGTGTGCACAAATCTGAATCCCATATGCCAAGTGCCATGAACACTGGAGTACAGTATGAAAGGATTAAACCACAACAGGCGTGGGTATACTGGGATTAATGTGCGGGTGGGGTTGGGGTGGGGGGTAGGGGTTGGACCATGAGGCCGAAGGCTGAGTGGTTCCATCCACCCAGTCATACATTAATCTCCAGTAGACCCACACTTTGGAGTGGGTTAATTCACTTGTAACATGGAGAAGAGGAGAAGAGAAAGGGTTTGGCACTCTTTTTATATGTTTCTCTTCCCCATGTTACATTTGTATAAAAGTAAATTTAAAGTGCAAAATTACAAAGGTTCCGCAAAGAGAAAAGGGGTTGCACCTGACTGGAGAAACTAAATGCTGAACAGGCTGAATTTTCTTTTATATTGTGAGTGCAACAGTGAACAATTATGGATTACAAGCAGATGTGATCAACTATTCAGAATATGTACTCATTTTGGCTGACTTAGTTTTGTAAACTGTGGAGTAATCTCCATTTTTCTGCTGTTTGATGTTTGGGATGTGGCTGCTGTGCATTATGGGAAATGCATATATTTAGGTGAAACTTCTGGTAGTTCCTGCAATTGCTTTTGAGTCTTCTTCAGAAACAGGCTGCTATAGTTAGAAATACGCTGCTATGCCGGCCCAGTGGTGCAGAGGGTTGAGGCACTGGACGCCACACCTTGTGCCACACTGGCAACCTAGGTTTGGGAGTGAGCTCGGGCCACCGGTGGTTGGCAAGGGAGGGACAGGATCGAGTGTCTAACAACAGCTCTCCTCTCCCGGGAATGGGTGAGCGTGTCATCCCACTTCTTGGCTGCCTCCTGGTGGAGGATAGGGGCAGCGCCAGATCCCGGGAGACATTGAAGCGTGGCTTTATGATGCTTGTGCGTGCATTCACGGCCGTGAGGGGAGGGACAAGAAAACCAGGGAAAAATGGCTGCAGGCTCTATGAAGCACCTCCAGGATGCCGGCGCCGCTCAAGGCACAACCCGTAATTGCCCGCTCTGGATATGCGTACAGGGGTGGGGGAGGACGGCCTCCCTTCCTCCCCAACCATAGGGGATAATCCCTGGGGGATCACAGGGCTCGGGGGTGCCAAGAATGAGCAGAGGCTGGGTGAGTGAAGGAGGTGGATTCCTGCCTGCAGGCCATGGAGGATAAATAATTCACGAAAAAAAAATAAGAAAGAAAAAGGCTGTTATAGTATATAGTTACTTTTTAAACAGTCTGATGAGCTTGCCTTAATTGCGTTTGAGTCCTCTTTTTAGAAACAGGCTGCTATAGTATATAGTGGTTTAAATTGATGGCTGAGGGATGGCCAGAGTTCAATGGGCAGAGCAACAAACCCCCCCCCCCCCAACCAGGTCTTAAAAGGCACTCCTCCAGGCCAGTCCTCATTTGTTTACTTTATTGCGGCCAGAGGTACTGCTTTTCCTCACTCCCTGCTTCTCCTAGTTTTTTCTCTGCGGTTGCCTCCGGCCTCCAGCTCACTCTCCTGTTTGGGTTCCCTTGATGTTTCTCTTTCATTCTGCAGCATTGTGCCGCTGCTGTTCTGTTCATTCCCCTCAGCAACTCGCTTGTTTTCGGCTCCCCTTCCTCCCCTGCCACTCTGTTCAGCAGTGTCATCTGTGCCTCTACATTGCTTTTCCCTTCCCCCTGCCATAACATTCTCCCTCCTCTCGCCACTGTTTCTTCCCTTCCCTGTTTTCCCCCCCTCCCTCTCTGTGGCTTTTGGGATCAGTCTGCTCAGGGTGACAGCTTTCCTTTCTGCAGAAGACTGCCCATTCCTGCGCCCCGGCTCTACTCTGTCTGTCTTTTTCCCTTCTGGCTCCTCCTTCTGTTTTGTCCCCTTACCTCTGTGTCGTGGCTCCTTGTCCCATCCATTTTCTTCCTCTGGGGCCTCGGTATGTTGCTTTTCTTTTTGGCTTCTTTCTACCAAACCCCAGCTCCATTCCACTCCCATGCTTTCGGGCGTGATATCACTCCACAGGCGCTGCTCGCCCATCACATTGTTGCCGCTCCGAAGTGGGCACGCCTCTACAGAGGAGCTCTGGGATCTTCTATTAGGATCTATCATCCAGTTCATACTGCCCTAGCTGGGATGTGAGCTCTGGTCTGGGCTTCATCTCCATCCTGCCCCTGCCTCGCTTGTTTGGGGTTACTGATCAGGGCATGCTCCCAGGCGCTGCTGTGTCAGCCCAAAGCAGTAAGTCGCATGCCTTTCTACTGTTTTGGATTTTGCATAGCGCTATGAATTTCACACTCCATTTTACCTTGTTATGGGAACATCAGTTTCCTGCTGTTCCCATAATGTTACAGCTATTTCTGGATGCACCAGTTGTTGGCTCAATGAACTCAGTTGATAGAATCGTTCCTCGTTGCTAACTACATGGGTCCCTCTATCTGTAGGCATCTTATTGTCTAAAGAAGGGGGGTTGCTACGCATTCTGGTCCTTTGCTTTTGATGGCCAGTGCTCTGATTTTTACAGCCAAGAGTTTGGGAAGTTTGGTACATCGGATCCCTGTTTGGGGTGCATCCCTCAGAGGTAATTAGCCCAGGTTTCCTGCCTTTATGTTTGTCCTCCGGGTATCTTTTACACTGCTCGCTGCTTATTTTTCCTAGCATATTTTCTATTGCGCTGCTCTGCTGCTACTCAGCACCGGTGGTCCCTTGCCTCCCCTCTTTTTTCGTCTCCTCTGTTCCTTTGGGGTTGTTTCTACCCCACCACTATTGTACCTATTTGCCTCTTCCCCTAGTCCCACATTTCAGAACTACTTGCCTTGTATTTCTCTTTATTTCATGCCAACCTCCATTCATTATTGAACCTCATCCTTCCCATACTCTACCTGCCATCCTATTTGGTGCACACTCAAACCGGCCTTCGAGGCTTTCAACCCACCATCCTACATCGTTCATTTCCTAACTTTGGTACCAACGTTCTGCGCCATACCTCCATTATATTGTGTCTTTCATTCTTGAATCTTGTCTCTTCCCCTGGCCCCTTGCTGGGGTATGCTTAGCTCAAGCCAGCCTCTTAGTAGGTTTACTCGTTTACATTGTCTAATTACGTCACCGACAGCTTCGCGCGGCTGCTCTTGCTCCTACCATCATGCAATTGTATCCATTCCTAATTTAGCTTCAGTGGATCCAGATGGCATGCACTCCCATGGTTATCAGTCATAGGTAGCTTCCTCTTGACATGAGTCTGGTTCTCCTTCACTCAGTCCGACCTCAGGGTCTACTCATTCACATCAATTAATCGAGTATACCTCTCACTGAGTCTTATGCTACCTCACCGAACTGCTGCACTCCTGTGGTTAATATCACTATCAGTCTCCTCATGACTGCATCTAGGCCTCCCTCACTCATCCAACCTCTCTGTAGAGCTACTCCTTCACATAGACTGCTCAAGCATAACCCTCTCAGGTCCATGCTACCTCGACTCGACCTGCTCTCCACTCAGTGACATGCCTTCCGTGTCTATTGCCCCTTGGCTTGGGGCTTTCTGCATTGGCCTCTCATCACCAGGGCCCCTTTAGCTGCCTGAGCGGGTTCAGAGGCACCCTCTATGCAATTCTCTATCTAACCACCTCTAGTTCACTTGGACTGTTTTGTAGGCTCACATAGGCCAGCTGAGTGCTTCAGCAGTCATCTCTCTCCTCTCTTGCTTTTGAGCGTCTAGTTGCATAGACATCGCTCACAACCCTCAACAGCTGTCCCTTTAGGAGAGCTCCCTCTAAATTGGAATATTTTCCTCCTCCCTTGATCGTGACTCTAAACTGCAGCAGCTGAGCCATCACTACTCAAAACATCCTTCAGCCTGGAGGGAAGGCGACCTAGGCCTTGGACCCCCAGAGGTTTCCTCCTCAAAAGGTTTTTTCCTCTCCTCCGTGCCAATCGTCATAATTTTAGATAGGGTTGGAGATTCCTTAAGTTCCGTAGTTTAGTTTCCACTGTTGGATGGGGTTTGGATGGTGGCCCAGCTGTTCCCTCTCTCCTTAGGAAGTCCACCCTTCTGCATCTTGTCTGCTTTCATTTCATTCATCATCCTCGTCATATCTCATTCTTCTCCTGTCCTTCCCATCTACGTCTATCACCTTAATTTCCGTTCTCAATATATTCTGATTTCTCGCCTCTTCGGAGCTTGACACCCTTTTGGGTATTCTTTTTTGGCTTCTTCCTAAGCTTCCTTTATCCAAGGGAATTATTCCCATGGCACCTATTTGGGGGGGGGGCGTCTCTAGGGTTCCTTGCGTTGTACCCCTACAAGGTGGAATATCCCACGGATAGAGAGGCAAACAGCCACAATGTATCGAAGTCACACAAGCATACATCTCATCCAGTTGCGCAAGCCCACTGAAACAGTCTCAGCCTGCAATTCATGGGCAGCCAACAGATGGCTGTCAAACAAGCAGAGATATGGTTAAGTGAAACTTCTGTTAGTTCCTGCACTTGCTTTTGAGCCTTCTTTGGAACTAGGCAGCTATAGTTAGAAATAGGCTGCTATAGTATATAGTTACTTTTTAAACAGTCTTGCATGCTTGCATTAATTGCTTTTGAGTCCTCTTTTTAAAAACAGGCTGCTATAGTATATAGTGGTTTAAACAGTCTTAGCCTGCAATTCATGGCCAGCCAACAGATGGCTGTCAAACAAGAATAGATATGGTGGCCACAGGGGGAAGAGAATAGCTGCGGACTCAGCCACACATTAATTCTCAGGCAACCGTGCATTACTTGAGAATTAATGTATGGTCACCTGATGGTGCTCAGCCAATCCAATACAACCCTTTCTCTTCCCCATGTTATAACAGGATTTAGATTGAATCCCAGATATGCTTGACATTTTGATTCAGAACACTCTTGCCCCCTTCAAATATGAATGGGCAGAATGGATGAATGGCACAAACACAGAAAGAAAAAATAGAAAAGAGAAGCCCTTGGAGAGGTGGAGGGCAGGAGATATGTGGTAGTAATGGTGGTGCTTTTACTATCAGAGAAGGTAGTGAGGGGCATGCATACAGTAGGTCCTGGGACTCCACAAGGAAATATTCAGATCCATACCCAAATGTATCTCAATGCGGGGTACCGAAATCTGAATCCAAATATTGAGATTCATGCCCATGCACACTCTTAGTGGCAGCCACGTCCAACCAGCGGGTATGAGCTAGAAATCCTGCATGGCCTGGCCACAATGGGGTCTACCAGGGGAGCAAAGGGGTCTAAATGTAGAGCATCACTGTATGAAGCAACAAGGTCCAACAAATAAATAAATGTCAACCATTAAGTTCTACATTATTCCACCTGTCATTGTGCAATCTTCTCATATTAGACCATTTATCATCTTAACAAATCATATAAGTAGAGCCAAATCAGGTGGGCTGATTGACACACATCCCTGTGCAAGCGTCAGGCTCATACCTCTCAACTGTCACACATTACGAGGTACGTCACTCATTTTCCCCTCAGAAATTCTTTGTCCCACATGGGGAAGGTGATATTCCACATTTCCCACTGAGATTTTAAAGCAGAAATTCATAATGCTCTATTATGTTCAGTTATCAGCAAACATTAAGAACATAAGTGCACTGATAGCCATAGTGTTCTGAGCTTGCAGTGCCATGTTTGATGATATGTCACACGTTTTGGTCATTTGTCACACATCTTGTCACACATTTCGGTGAAAAAATGTTGAGAGGTATGATCAGGCTTGCTACTTGTTAAAACAAACAGTCTACTGTACACGCCCCATAAAATACTGCAGCTGACAACTCATCTTGACTGCAGAAACAGAATGTACTGATGTTTTCTCTGGTGAACGCCACCATATAAAGAAACTAATCCTGCTCTGCTATGGAACACTGCTCACACATCCTTTGGGGTAGGGCAGACAGCCCCATGGCACAGAAGCATCAAATTAAACAAAGATTCAAAACACAGGATGTTAAACTAGAGTGCAGTAGATCAAATACCCAGCACATAGGCAAAGATCTGCAGAAAGTAAAGGCTGGCCTACACAACTGTTTCAGTATGATTGCAGGGCTGATGGTTTATTTATTTATTTCAGCCCAGAGTGGAGAAAAAGGACCCACTCACTCGTAAAATGTTTTTAATAAATTATTTCTGTCGATATTAATTCCACAACAAAATATAAGCTCAATGTTTCGTAGTTGATTGCTAACCACTTCTTTAGGATAGCATCTATAATACCATACTTAAAATTAAAACTTTTTTATAAAAAAAAAACCAAAACATTATGCATATAGTATTTTTAATTGTATACTTCATTGCAACCTGCCATCTTCAAATTACTAAACAATACCAGCATCATTAGGATTTCTGACTAGGTCTACTGTTAAATTCATTTTGCTCCTGTGTTCTGTTTTATACACGCCATAAATCCCTATTTTGTGGACCACCAATTTATCTCAACATAGTTTTCAGACATCTCATATAATACTGACCCCAAGACTAGTTGTTTATTTCTTCCTAGCTCCCACCTGTGCTCATTGCATCCTGCAGAGAGATCATCATTTTGTTTTATGTTTCCTGATCACAAACGCTACTTCATGTTGTTCTGTATATTTGAATTTATGTTGAAGTACACATACCTTACTAGTAGTCTCTTTCTAATTCATTTTGGTTAAAGTCTGCAATGCAAATAACCATATTTCTATATTTTTTCTTCATTTCAAAGGCAGCTTACTAGTTTATGAATATTCTTGTCTAAACAATGATGCTGCACTTACTTTTTAGCCACTGCTAATTCTTCCTTTCCTGTCCACACTCCGAGAGCACAGTCTTAAAAAACATCTTTCTGCATACTGTTGTGGTTCTTATACAATCCTAACACCCTCAGGATAAATCATTTCAGTTAGTGCTCTTACCTTGCCTTCTGGCATCTTTTAGACTAGTGGGGCACTGACTCCACAAACTCTCCATCCCTTAATACTGCTCAGTTACTCTTGGCAACCTTTGACGCATGCCACAGGCGCACGCATGCTAAGGTGAAAAGCAGAGTTTGAATTTCATGCTTCTTAGGATCATTCTCTTTAGTTCGTGCATGCTCATATCTTATTTTAACACACATAATGTGCTAAATGCAACCACGGTAAGTCATGTAACTGCTATTGTTGCACTGTTTTTAAAGTGGCATATTCCACAGTATATTTAGCAAAGAGCAAATTGTTCTAGTTTATTATTTTTTAAAATGCAGTCTTCCGATAAAATACTGTATTTTGGTGAACACAGCAAATTCCCTCATATGTTTTCCAATATTATAAGTCTGTATATACACACATTACATACATTTATCTCTGCACAGCAAGATAATCTGAATCAGGAAACCACAGTTAGACACGGGTAGGCTAACCCTTTGTCCTGACCCACTACAGTGGTCCCTGGGGTGGAAGCACTTGTGTAGTGGGCATGGTGAGAATACTGTCACAGTGGTCAGCTGGGGCATGGTCGGAGTCACGTAGACACCTTCCATACTGTACAAAATGGATATGCACTCTCATCATACACTTTTATACACTGTCAGTACTATCTTACCTTACCCACAGGTATTATGACCCTTTTCTCTATACCATCCATAAAAATTGCACTAAGTCTATTTCTTTGTTCGGTCCATATTTTAAATCTAGTGTCCCAAACCTAGTGATTCAATATGCCTCTCATATGGCCATCTACCAATTGCAATCCTATGAAACATAAACTTGCTATACAAGGTTTAGCTGGGTTTGAAATGTAAGCACTGAACTCTCATCCTCCTTCCTAATCAGAATTTTGTGCTCATTAATTCCCTTAATGTTCTTGACGTTTTCCCTGTATCGGCTCTATCACATGGGCATTTGTGAACAGATCACTTGCTCTGTCTGGCATGTCATAAACTCCTTTATCTGGATTTCTTTGCTTTTGTGTGAATTATATACACTCATCATTTTTCTTGGATTATTACATTTTTGACATGACCAGCATGGATAAAAGGCTACTACTGGGCGGGAGTCTGGAAACAAAGCTCTCCTTTGAGGAGGTATTTTGTGAACTTAGTATGAAAATCATGTTACCCACGTTTCTCAACCTTTTGACCATCACTAAAGGTTTCTCGTTGAATGCTTCTGCGGCTGCGCCCTGTTGATTGGCAAGTAGTGAAACACTATTTTATGTTATCATTCCAACGTCATCATTAAAATTAACTGGCAGAATCATTCTGTCTTCTTTTCTTTGGTCTCTCCTTCTCTTGAGCAATAGTTGTCTGTCCTCCATGTCACATCATTCCCTTGCCACTGTTATCACTACCTCCGAGTATCCCCTTTCACAAGATCTTTTTTCCAAATCCTTTGCTGCCTTATTGTAGTCCTCATCCTTTGTACAGTTTCTTCTTGCCCAGAACATCTGTCAATATGGGATGTTGGGTTAGTGTTCCTTTTTTTGTGAAAACCTGCAGCATGCAGTAGAACATTTTGTGTCTATTCTTTCTGTTCGGTTTAGAGCACAATCTGTTGTTTTCCTTATAAATGCAAATGTCAAGGAAATTTATAATATTCTTGTTCCATGTCATAACAAATGTCACGTCAGGTTTCAAAAAACAAATTTAAAGGGGACAGGAAATCTGTGCTAATTAACAGCAATTAATAATGTTCCTAGTAACAGAAATGAAAGACTTACCTTCAAAAGAGCCACATTTAACTGCACAGGAACAGGCATGGATATGAAAAACTGTTTCCTTTTTTTAAGGACAACATTCCGTACAGCTCTCTTAATGGAACCAGCGATTTAGAGTTTTGGCTATGTCACAATTTGTGTACAGGATACTAAGCATGAGCTGCTGTCCCATCACAACCACACACTGAGTTATGTGCTCAAACAGTGACATACTGTAGTTAAAACTCCAGGTCATTGGTTAAGTGAAGAGAACTGTAACAGAGTTCTGCCCATAAAAACAAAACAATGCAAAATACAGTTTTTGACATCACTTTTTATTCAGGCATAGTTACACTTGGATCACTTAGCCACATGGATATCATTTCTGTAAATGGGAACTTTATAAAGAGCTGCCAATTAGAAATCATTTCCTGTCTTCTTTAAGTCACCTGGTGTTCCTTGCCATATGCAAATTTTGTCTTCTACAAATTTTTTTCCATAACATGATTTTCTCTAAATATATATTTATTCTCTTGATTATAGATGAAATCATGTTCAAATCTGTCCATAAATAGGTTAGCATACCCTGGGGCCATAGAAGACCCCATCGCAGTGCCCTTTGTTTGCCAAAAATATGAATTCTCAAAGTGGAAGTGGTTCTTAATCAGTATTAATGTTGCCATTTTGGCTAAGCAAGTACTCAGTGGGACCTCATGTCAGCCTAGTTGTCAGTGCTTGTTTCAATGCTTTTATTCCCATATCATGTGGAATACTAGTATAAAGGTCTTTCATAGCGAAGGTGACTAGCATACTCGAACCTGAGATCATATTTTGCCTATTTAGTGTTTATAGGACCTCTGTAATTTTAGTGTCCTTATGTAAGCATGTATGTCAGTGACCAAGAGCTGTTTGTGGTATTCAACAAATACCAAGAGTGCCTCCAAAGCAGACACTATCCCCGATACAACTGGCATGCAAAGTAGGTTTCTCCAGGTATTTGTGGATTTTAGGTAGGATATTAATAAAGGTATGATCGGAAATGGTCTAAACATGGCTCTCCTTTCCCATTCTGTACTGAATATTTTATTCAGACCTTCATCCAGTAGGCAACTATTTGTTTTCACACTTCGTTTGTTGGGTTCTGTTCTGCCTTTTTGTAGTTCCGTTGATTTGTTAATTGTATCTGGCATTCTGCTTTGTATTTTGTATAATCTTGCACCACCAGTCCACCCTTAGCTGCATTCTTCATAACAATCTTATTTTCCAGGTGTCTCAGAGCTGCAATTTTTTCTGTGCTCAAATTATACTTTTTTCTCCTGTCTGCCTGGTGTTTCTGAAGTCTGTAAGTGTCTTTTTCTATCAGACCCATATAAGTTGTTACATTTGCTGGTACAGGTCCTGAAGGTAAAAAAGTGAATTTATATTCTAGATGTCTGGCCAGGATTGGTGTTTCCTTTTGTTCTCTTGGGTCCATTTTATCCTCTGTCGTGGTGAAATATTACTTCGAACCTCAAAAGACATCAAACCTTCTATAAAAAAACATAACTAACTTCGAGTCAAACATTTTAACTTTCTAGTGGGGGTACAAGTAAAGACCAGTGTTCAGAACCTTAAGTTCCATAGCTGTCAGTACCCTTGTTGATAAATTGAAAAACATGTTTCTTTTGGTACCTTGCAGTTACCCTTTCTCCTACAGTGACCCCACCTTCGGCTTCTTCTTTGTTCCCTCTTTTTCTGTCTCTTCCTTTTGCCCCTCTGGTTTGTTCTTTTGTTGGATATCTGTTCCAGCAGTCTCTTCCTTTGTAGTGCTCCCACCATAGCTTCTTCCTCTATAGTTCCCATGATCTAAAATAAATACCTCTTTTCTATACCTTCTACCTCATTCCAGGCTACTATCAGAGCTGTACAATGATGATTCTGAGTTGTTTTTTTTAGGTGTAGCCTTTACCATCCTTATAATCATTCAAATCTCTTTTGAACTGTTTATTTGAAATTTCTACAACTGTGATAACCACATAAGATGCAGCATCTCATTTTCATGGGGTCCCAGGGAGGACAACAGCAGGCAGCAGTATAATGGAACACAGAAGAAATGCCATTATATACAATGTACAAATAAGGTAGACATGCAATATTGTAAAAGCAGTTCTCTCTCATACAGTATATCTGGTTGAATACACTTAGGCAAGGCCCCTGGAATTCTGTAATTCTTCAGTTGTGGAATTTTCCACAGAATTTGCATCATGCCACAGAATTTATATAGCGCTGCAGAACTCATTGTTTTTGGTGAATTTTCATTCAAATATACAGTTTTTCCATTGTGCCAGGCTCCCGCATCCATCTTGTTTATCCAGGGACCCCTCCTCTATGCTTGGTAGGTGATGTCATCAATTACATCACTTCATATTTTAGCCAATGGCAGGGCTGCATTCTGCCACAGAAATGAATAAATCATGCCACAGAAATCAAATAATGCTGCCGCAGAAGCCTAGGAGCCCTGCCACAGAAATCAGAAAATTCTGCCGCAGAGCACTAGGGGCCCTGCCCTTAAGTAAATCCCAGTTCACACCAGCCCTGCAGCCTCCCACCCGGGCTGTAATGATCACATCATTACTTACAAGCTTCCTCATTCCTGCAAGCAAAGCTCCACTCCATTCTTAACCTACAGAGGACAGTAACAACTGGAAGAGGGCTGTCCTGAAGAAAAAGAGATATCAGTACATTTCTTTTTATGATTGGCTCAGTCTTCCAGGAACCTGACAAATGTAAAGAGCTAGATGATAAAATCCCCCCAAAGAATGTGAATGGAGTAAAATGCCCTTACATAACAGTGGGGTCAGGGATGAGACAGAGAACTACAGACAAGTCAGTCTGACACCTATCATTGGAAAGCTGAAGGAAATTTTTATTTAGGAAAGGTTGGTAGAGCCTCTGAAGGATAATAGGCTGCTGTATTACACAGAAACATAGAGTATGGCAGCAGATAAGGACCCCTTGGCCCACCCAGCCAGCCTATTTTTCCCTACTTAAAGTATCACAGGAAACCCTAATCGATCTCTGGCATTTTCTCCCTTGCCCTTCCTTTCCACTAAGATACACTTATGCCTATCCCATGACAGGTAGCATGGGTGTGTGGCACGAAGGGCATGCCAAATAAACTTGATATATTTTTTCTGATTGGGTTACAAGTTTGTGGACAACAGCCAGGAAGTAGACTTACTATATCTGGTCTTCATCAAGGCCTTTGACTCAGTTCACCCATAAAGGAGTGATCAAGAAGATGGAGTACCTAAGGGTAGGGGACAAAATGACTAGCTGGATAGGAACTGATGGGGGGGACCCAGAGAATCATGGTCAGGGGGAATACTTTGGGATGTGGGAGATCACCAGAGCTACCACAGAGGTCAATGCTCAGACTGGTGCTGTTCACTGTATTTATAATTGACATCAGGAATGGCAACAAATGCATAATTTGCCTTTCTGGGGATGACATCATCCTCTGTGGGAAGGTGGACACAGAAAAGGGGATTAGCAGCATGAAGGGAAGACATGAAAAAGCTGGTGAGATGGTTCAGAACCTGGGAGCTGAGTTTTAACACCAAGAATTGCAAAGTCACAGACATGGGGAGGAAGAACCCAGGGACAGAGCATAGGCTGGGGGGGGGCACCATCATAGTGACAGAGATAAGCCCTCTATACAGTACAGTAAAGCAATGGGAAAGCCTAACAGGATGAGGAGTTGCTTAAGTAAGGGGTTCACAAGGAGGAGGAAAACCATACTACATTTGTAGAAATCCCTAGTATGGCAGCACCTGGAATATTGTATACATTTATAGAACCTCTACCACAGAAAAAGCATAAATCAGTTGAAGGTAGTGCAATAAGGGCCAACTAAATGATTCAAGGGCAGCAGGTGGACTGGGATAAAATGAGGCTTTACAGAGGAGAATTTATTTACTGAAATCTTGTAACTGGGAAAGGCATGCTGAGCTTATTTCCAAGTGCAGCCTGGAGGGAAGAGGTAAAGAGACAAAATATGCATGGTGGTATGTGCAACAAAAACATACAGCAGCAGAGTACAGGCTGTAAACAAACTTTAAGGCACAGGTACAAGTGGAAATAGGCTAAAACAGGTACATACTGTGGACCATAATGGTAAGCAGGGAAATAAAATGTGACATAGTATATTGATAAGTTATAGAGTGAGAACCCAGCATATGAGGGGTATACCAACAGGACTGTAACAGAGGGGGGGATTCTATGCTAGAAAGACCAAGGCACTAGATAGAAGGGGAGGAAGGGAACAGACAGCATGTCAGCTAATGCCAGGGCAGGAGCAAGAGAGGGCATCAAGACATTTAAGAGGATGCTTGAGGGACATATGAGAGGAGAAGTGGTAGAAACTGGGAGGGAGACTGTTGCAAATGGAGGAAGACGAGGGGAGAAAAAAAGATTGCCTTGCAGCTGAGCTGGACTGTGGAATGAAAAAGGAATGTGAGTCTCAAGATGGAAGAGAACAGGAGGCAGAGAGAATAGACAAGAGGAGAGATAATGAGGAAGACAGTCATACAACTATTTAGAAACGAGGGATGCACAGTGCATGAGGCACATGAGGGAGAACATGAGTGACATCAGGGAGAACCTGGTGTGTCTTTACTGGAGGATAGAAAGGAGAAGGGAACATGACAGAGACTTTTAAATATCTGAACAGAATCAGTAGGGTGGATGCCAGTGAATTATTCTGGATCAGTAACAATAAAAATACAAGGGTAAAGAGCTACAATTTGGCATGGGGCAAATTCACAAGGGTTGTCAGGAGGTACTACTTCGCAGAAACAGCACAGAGGTGGAATAAACTGCTATAGGATGTAGTGAACACAAGATCCACAGACAGCTTCAAGAGGGGGTGGGATGAGGTAGATAGCAGGCAAAGGCATCAAGGAGGGGGGCGGAGTGGCGTGTAACATGAAGGTGCACATGGCTCTGCTTCAGGCAGGCTCAATAGGCCACAAGGCTTTCTTCTACTGGCAGAATTTTGTGTTATGTTTCTCTGTTTGTATAGAATGGATGAATGTAGCAGACAAAGACAGAAAGAAAAATAGGAAAGAGCAGCCCTTGGAGGGGTGGAGGGCAGGTGTGAGTGTGTGTGTGTGGGGGGGACTGTGGTGCTTTTAGTAACAGAGGAGACAGATGAGTGAGACCATGAGTCCTGGGCCCTCCAAAAGGAAATATTCAAATCCAAAAATACAGCTGAATGCTGGGCCCCCAAATCTGAATTGAAACATTGAGACCCATGCCCATGCACTCCCATTAGCCATGACAAACCAGCAGGTAAGAACTGTGGACCCTGCATGGCCGTACAGGGGCTGCCTTGGGAGGCAATGGATCTAAAATGAGGTGCAACACTGCATGAAGGAATGAGGCCCAACAAATGCATGCTGACAATTCAGTTCTATTTCACCCGTCATCATGCCATCTTCTCATTTTAGACCATTTATCTTCTTGACTACTAATTTAAGTTGAGCCAAAATAGGTGGGTGACTGAATGACATCATTGTGCAAGCATCAGACTTAATTGCTACAGATGAAATAAATAATCAACATGCCCCATTAAGGACTGCAGGTAACGACTCATCTCGACTGCAGAAACAGAAATGTACTGAAGTTTTCTCTAGCGAAGGTGAATGCCAGAATATAAAGAAACATCCTTTTCTGCTATGGGACACTGCTCACACACTTTGGGGTGCGGCAGAGTGGTACATAAACATCAAGACTAAGCAAGGATTCAAAACTTGGCAAAAGAATGTCAGACTAGAGTACAACACACTAGCTATCCAGCTCATAGACAAGTAAAACGATGGATCATAATTTGCAGAAAGCAAAGGGTGGCCTTCACAAACGTTTCAGTACAAACTGCAGGTCTGATAGTTTATCTGAAATTTATCCAGCCAGTATAATCCCATCAGATGCAGCATCTAGTTTTCATGGGAGTCTCAGGGAGGACAACAGCAGGCAGTACAACTTAGCACAGCATAAATGGATGGCTAATTATGAACTAAGTTTGAAAAATGAAAAGGATATAACAGAAAACACTTATATGTCTCAGGCAATGTTAACGATGGGGCCAGTTAACTAGAGGAGATCGCTCGATTCTCATTCTCCTTGATCTCATTTAGCTTTTGACAACATAGACCATGGGATTTTAACAACTCAGCTGAAGGACACATCAGTATTCTGGGGCACTGCTCTGAAACGGGTCAAGTCCTTTCCTACTGGCAGAGTGCAGTAGGTTACATGAGGGAATTTCTCTACATGCCCTACTGCCCTTAACGGTGGGTCCCCTTTAGATTCTATTTTGTCATCTATGTTGTTTGCAGTGAATATACAGCCCCTGGGAAGGGTCATTCAATGATGCAATCTGAAGTTTCATTGCTACTGTATGCTGATGATATACTCAACTATGTCTGTTGTTCGCCCCTAAGGAAAGAAATGCTGCTGTTATTTGTTGTTGATAACTGGGTATGGTGTGCTAGCCATAAAAATGACTAAGACGTCCCTACTCCCCTGCTGTTAATGCAGTCTCTGCCTACTCCTGCCTCCGCCCCCTATTTCCAGCTTTATTGTCTAACCACCTGCTCTCTCTCTCTCTTCTCTCTTCACAGCCTGAACTCCCCTGACTGGGTGCGCTCCTCCTGCGGTGCGGCTTCTTCAGCAGCTGCTGCCTGCCTCGCCCAGTAAGCCGCAAGACTCTTCAGGTATGGCCCGAGTCCAGGATCTTTCACTTCAAACTTAGCACTCACCTCCCGCTATCCCGTGATTGGCCTCTTAATTTGTCAGCTCCTGCTGATTGGCTCCTGACCGAACTGAAAGGACCTGAGCCTTTTCCCCCAGCATTCTGCGAGACATGAGGAAGGACTTAAATCTGTTCTTCAGCTGCCTTCTATATTCTCCCCTCTGAATTTTCTTAGCCTAGAAGCTACTGTAGAATATGTTTACCTTTCTGTTAGCTTCCCTGGTATACTCTTGTAGTCAAATTTTTCTGATGAAATTACACTCATTGCAAATTAATCTGCTTGTATTGCTGAATTTCTGCTGTTATCATGTTTGCTGCTAATTTAAATTTTAATTTGACTACTGCTTCTTGACCTTTTTGCTAATTACTGCTGTCTATTTTGCTGTTTTTTTCCCCACAAGCTCATTTCATCCTCCTCCTTCCTATCCCCCAGCTCTTTCGTTTCCTCCTGCCGCGTTAATCCTCCTCCCAGATGTGTCTGCTTCCTTGCTGTTAAATGCAGTCTCTGCTGCCTTGCTGTTAAATGCAGTCTCTGCCTACCCCTGCCCCACCCCCTAAGTCCAGCTTCACTGTCTAACCACCTGCTCTCTCTTCACAGCCTGAGCTCCCAATCGGGTGCGCTTCCCCTGGGGTGTGGCTTCTTCAGTAGCCTCCATCTGCCTCGCCCAGCAAGCTGCAAGACTTTCGGCCCTGTCCACACTGCAGCCTGAAAACCCTTCTGTAACATTATAGAGGGTGTAAACCGCATCCATAACGGTGTACGTTTACACTGGTAACGTTACAGCAGGCGTTTTCGCAACTGTTATAGAAACCTGTCAGGAGGTGGTTTCTACAACAGTTACAGAAATGGTTGCAGGGCTGTAATGTTACCACCAGCTGTCTAAACGCATGACTGTGTATCCCCCAGTCAGCTGCTAGACCAGCAGGCAGTGCACCACAGAGGGGCACATGGGAGGCAAATGAACAAGGAAGCGCCCAGAAGGCAGAGAGGCACGCGAGGTCTGGAACCACTGCAGTGAGGTGAAAATGATGCAGGGCAGCGCCTGTACAACGTCAGAGGCACGGAGCCCAGATGAGCTGGGTGTACACACCTGAGAGAGGTGCAGCCTGGAGGCACAGTGTGCCAATAGGGGGTGCTGCCTGCATCAGCAGTACATGAACTGCGAGGACGGAAGAGCATTAGTGCCCAGGGCAAACAGTGGGCACATGCCATAGAGAGGCAGCAACAGATGCCAGCACTGTGCCAGAGGTGTGAAGGGGGCCCCAGCAGCTGCCACAACACACAACCAGCCCCCAGAGGACAGCAGTGCCAGAGCACACCACCCCAGCATCACTGCAGAGTGACCCCATCCCCCAAGCACCGCCTGTGACTGGTGGAGAGTAGACAGGCCTGTGCCAAGCAGTGATCACAGCCGCACACCACCCTGACCACCAGCAGGACCATGTCAGATCGTGGTGGCACCTGGTCAGATAAGGCCACAAAACTGCTGGTGGAGTTCTGGACCCAGGAGAAGGTACAGGCAGAGCTAGCCAATGCAAGGCACAACACGAACGTCTATCAAAAGGTATCGGACTGCCTGTTTGGGAATGGGATGGAGCGGACGGCAAAGCAATGCTGTGACAAGATCAAGCAACAGAAGGTGCGGTACCATAAAACCAGGGACAGCAACAGATGCTCGGGGGGGGGCGCATGTGGCATGCCCCTTCTATGACACATTGGATACCATACTTGGAACACGGCTAACCACCGAACCAGCGTTCATCCTGGAGAGCTCACAGGTGGCCAGCCCTGAACTGGACATGGAGGATGATGGGGAGACCACCAGGGATGCATGCCCGCACCTGGGGAATGAGGATGACAATGGTGTGCAGCGGGAGTGCCCCAACACAGGTATGTGCATTGTGCAATGTGTATGCTGGGATATGGCATGCCAGTGGAGGTGTATCCTGGGCACCACGCACATGGTATAGGCATGGTATGGGTGGTGGCACAGGTTCACTCGAGGGAGTGTGCATGTGGCACCTGTGGTGTGTGTAGGCACACAGGTGCGTGGGATAGAAGCATGGGGTTGGGGTTGGCCGTGGGGGTGGGGGTGGAGTACCCACATGTGTGTAATGGTGACAGGTGTGTTCTGCCATTCCAGGGCAAGACCCCGGTGAGGGGACATTGGTGGACACCGACACAGTGGAGGCCTACCCAGTGTCCTCCGCCCTGCAGGATGTGATACCAGGAACCTCCAGTGACAGCTCCACTGCGGGAGGAGGCAACCATGCGATGCGGCAGGGTGACCTGTTACCCCTGGTGAACCTCAGGAAAAGAAAGTCGAAGACAGCATGGATGGCAGACATACTTGGGGTGGTGCTGCAACCAACGCATAGAATGATGCAGGAGCACCAGAGGGAGCTGATGGACCTGGAGAGGAAGAGGGCATTGGAGGAGCGGTTACAGAGACAGGAGGCAGAGCAGACACAGCGGTTCTTCACACAGATGGTCCAGTTACTGGCCATGCAATGCCAGCAGCCACCCCCTACAGCTGCACCGCAATGGCTGGGTGCCACCCCCATGGCACACACCACCGCAGCTCCAACCCCCTCTGCCCTGTTCCCCCGTGGGTGTGCCACCATGCCAATGGCCACTGAGACCCTCAGTGGCATGGCTGACCCTGCCATTGTCCACCTGTCCACTGCTGGTGGACAGACAGGCTGCGTGGCACAGCCAGTCACCTCCAGGATGCATCCCCCAGCTATGCCAGCACCCCACAGGCGTGACACCCCACTACAGGGTGCTGTGTACATGGGTGGTGTCACTGCCCCCACTACCCTGCCGCCTACGTCCCAGGCAACACCGGTTGGTGTCAGCATGGCACAGCAGTACCCCACAGGTGTCATGCCAGCCACCGTTGGCCTGCACACAGCGCCCCAACCCCCGATGCATGGGGCCACTGCTCTGCACAGTGCTACCCTCTTGGATCCCACAGCAGGCATGCCCAGCTTCACACAGGATCTGTACAGCGACAGGTTCCAGTGGACCACCCTGTGATTACCAATGCAGCATGTAGAGGTTGGCTGACCGGTGCATCCGTCCGGTTGCCACCCGGGACTCCCCATTTGATTTCCCTTCTACATTGGGGAAGCCGCTGGGGTCTGCCCAGTGACAACAGTGCCTGGTTCATGTTGGCACAGAGGTACGTGCCGACTGTGGCACTCAGTTGCACAGTGCAATTCCTGGGTCACACGCACTGTTGCGTGGCATCTCTGCAACATGCTGTGTCAGGGGTTTCAATACAGTATGACCACACGGTTGCCTGGGTTAGGGCACCACCTGTGCATGGTTATGTTTTTCTTTGGTTTGGGTAACAGTACAGTGACCCACATGTAGGTTCCTTTATATGTTGGTGTACACCGAAGCCCATATGGTGGCCCGGCATTGTGTACTGCATTGTTCGTTCACATGACAGTGTCAATTTCATTTGGGGATATCTGGTGTTACGCAGCAATGCACATGGTCCAATGCATGGCCATGCTGCCACTGCACATTGTTTACTTGTGTTATTGCCACCAGAAGTCATGGCGGCATTGGATTAAAGGCTGTCTTGTGTCACCATACCGTGTTGCTGGTTTGCTTGGGCGGTGTGCATGCATGCACACATTGCTTTCTGGGGCACAGTGGGGCTTCCGATTCCATGGGTTGCTGGCGTGGGGGTTCTGGATGTGTGGCCTGGCTGTATAGTGTATGCTGGGGCACGCAGCTTGCACCTGGTGGCAGTGGGGCATGGTATGCCATTTACTGGTGGTGCATCGCATGCCTGCCTGTAGGACACAGTGGGGTCCCTGTACCCGGCATGTGTTGGTGCATCACTGCACGCTTTCATGCCATGTGTAGGGGCCTCTCCTCATTTAAGTTCCACACCGTCACCTGCTGCACACCCTTGGTCCCCCACGGGTGCCACTGGGCACACATTGCTGTAGGACACCGTGGCATGTTCTGCTGCACTCAGTGTGCCCTGTGTACACTGGCAGCTGGGTGTTCATTCGGATGGGTTTCTGTCTTCACAGCTGTCTTCCCCAGGTGCATCATGGGATGCACTCCACATTACAGTTGTTGGGTGCACACACTGTTCACATCTCAATGTGGACAGGCTGTGCCGGTTCCAGACCATTTTCACACCTATTCCCTGGCAGTGTGGACACACTGTTACATTTGCAGCCTGTAATGGTTTGGAACCATTTCAGCCTTGTTGGGTGCAGTGTGGACGAGGCCTTCAGGTATGGCCCGGGCCCAGGATTTTTCACTTCAAATTTGGTACTCACCTCCCACCACCCTGCAACTGGCCTCTTAATTTGTCAGCTCCTCCTGATTGGCTCTTGACTGAGCTGAAAGGACCGAGCCTTTTCCTCTTGCATTCTATGAGCCATAAAGGACTTAACTCTGTTCCTCAGCTGCCTTCTATATTCTCCCCTCTGAATTTTCTCCCACCCCCAGCACTCTTTAAATCCACTTGCAGCACCTCTGACTCCACCCTGCAAATGCAGCTCGCCCAATCGCTATGCACCTTTAATTTTTTTTCACCCTAGGATCCTTCCAGAATCTCTCTCCCTGAAATGCCATATACTGTGGCTGCCTGCATACTTATCCAGCAGCTCTACTTTTTCACAATTCCCTGCTGCTCCATCCCCTTCTCCACTGCTGCTTCCTCCCGCTTTATGCTTTAACATTGCATCTTTTCACTGCTGTAGCCATCTCCTACTCACCAATTCAGTGGCGCTCTATACTCCTAATCATGTCACGCCCCCCCACATCCCACTCCTGCTCCTCCTACTTACTCACCTCCCCACCCCCCACTATCCCGCTCTCATGCCCCCTTCCCCCACAGCTGCCCCTGCCTAGCCTCACATCATTTGTTCACCCACCTCCCCACTTCATCTGCTCCCCCACCCTCCCATCTCTCCCTAGGCCTGCCCCATGCTCTCCCACCCCACTCTTTCCCTCCCCTCCTTGCATCCCACCCATTTCCCTCCTTTCCCTTCCCCCTCCATGATCTTCTCCTACCTTCTAAACTTTGAAGCCCTCTACCGCTGCCTAAATCTCTCTGCCCCCCCCCGCTCACCGCTCAGATAGATTGAAATGCCCCTCACTCCTTTCTCTCCCCCTCCTACTCCTTGCTGGTGACATTCAACCCAACCCTGGCTTGCCCATGACCCAATGCACTGCCACCTGAGCATCTGCTCTGCCAGCATTGTCCCTGTCTCAGGCCTCATCTTCGCTACCCAAGGATCTCCACATATTTCACCTCAATGCCAGGAGCCTGCTCCCCAAATCTGATGCCCTCAAAGTATGGTTCTCCCAATATCACCCTGACATACTCCATATCTCTGAAACCTGGCTATCTGCCAAAATCCCCAACTCCTATCTAGCCATTCCTGACTTTAACCTACTCCGGCAAGATACAGGCAAGTGAGGTGGTGGAGTAGCTTTGTACATTAGGCAGTCCATCTCCTGCTCTATTATTTTTGAAGAATCCAGCCCCTCCTCCCATGAACTCATTCTGGCCCACCTATCCCTCCCCTGACCCCTTTATATTTGTGCACTATAAACCCCACGTAGAGCCTTGCTAGACTCCATCATCAAGGCCATCTCCTCAATTTCCACCCTCACCTCCAATGGAGAACTTTTGCTCCTAGGCAATTTCAGTCTCAACTGGCTCTCCCCAACTGGCAAGCCTACCACCCTAACTATTGAGCCCTTAATACTGATGGCTCCCCTGTCTCTGACCCAGCCACAGTAACCGATGCATTCAATAAGTTCTTTATCTCTTGTGCCCTACCAGACTCACCTCCCCACCTCACCTGACTCTCTTCCCGGCCCTACTAATTCCCCCTATCTCTCCTACAGCTTCCTCTTCCCTTCTTTTGCTTCTCTTGAAGTTTACTCATGTCCCTCAACCCCTCAAAATCAAGCCCCAACTGTCTTCATCCTAGACTGCTCCACAATTGTTGCCCTTGTGACACACATACTAACTCTCTCTCTCACCTCAACTACTGTTCCCAAAGCCTGGAAGTCGGCCAAGGTCCTACCCCTTCACAAGGGTGGTGATACCTCTTCCCCTGGAAATTATAGGCCCATTTCACGTCTCCCCTCTCAAGTTAAAGTCCAGGAATCCCTCATTCTTGCTAAGCTCTCTGACTTTTTCTCCACCAATAACTTCCTATCACCTGTACAATCAGGCTTTTGGAAACAACACTCCACCATCACCTCCCTACTGCATGTCACCAACTCCATCCTCACTGCAATGGACCAAAGTCCAACCACTCCAGATGTCTTTATTGATTTGGCTAAAGATTTTGACTCTGTATCCCACCCACTCCTTCAAAAACTTACCTCTTTCGGCCTGGCTAAACCTGCAGTTCACTGGTTCTGTTCCTACCTCCATAATAGGCAACAGGCAGACCAAATCGGTGATAGACTCTCTTCTCCCCTCCCTATCCTTTCCGGGGTCCCTCAAGGCTCTATCCTTGGCACCATACAGTTCTCTCTCCCTCCATAAATGATCTTCCTTCAGTCTGTCACTGCTCTAATATTCACATGTATGCAGATGACACAGTCATCTATGCCTCCCGCCCATCCCATGACAGTGTTGTCCCACCATCTCCAAAACTATTTCAACAAGTCCAGCCTTGGTTCCAATCAAATGAGCTAAAATTAAATGCAAAAAAAACAGTTACCATGTTTTTGGTTCAGACAAAAGCTAGCCTCCTCCCTACCCCCCAACCATGATCACCACCTAGACAATTCACCTCTTGAGAGGGTCTCTGCCTTCAAATACCTGGGCTTCTGGCTGGACAGTCACCTTGATTTCTCAATGCACATTGCCGCCATTTGCACCAAACTCTGGCCCAAACTTGCAGTCCTATACCGCCATAAAGCTTGCCTTCCTCTCATCACTCAAGGAGAATTAGTTCTTAAAACAATCTTGCCAGTGTTGGACTACGTCAACGTAGTCTATGGCACTGCCACAACCTCTTCCCTCTCCAAATTAGACACTCTTATCAACTCCTTCTGCTGCTTTGCTGCCGCCTCCCCACCCCTTAACCATCACTGTCTCCTCTATGCTCCACTATCCCTTACCCCACTATCTCACAGGAGAACGATTCACTGTGCCTCCCTAATTGCTAAATATTGGTTCATCTTTCTTCCCCCCCATTTCTTATCCTGTATCACTCCAGCCAAATCCACATCCTACTGTCTCTGCCACAGAGACTCGTGTACCTTCTCCATCCCTCGCCCCCACTCCGCTGCAGGCCAGTCCGCCTTCTCATACCATCTCCCTCTTCTCTGGAATAATCTACCCTCTGATCTTCATCTCACTTCCCCCTTCTCATCCCTAAAAAAGGCTCCTCAGACTCCTCCCATCTCCTCAGTGTCTCCAATGCTCCTAACTGCCCCTGCTCCTCCCTTCTGACTCAGTGCACACTATTGTCTTTTCCCACACCCTCCCTTGCCATTTCCTAGCCTCTGCTATCTGAGCTGATTCCCACCTGATCACAAACTCTGCCCATGCCTAGCTCCTAATCCCTCATAAGGGATCTCAAAGTGTCTCAAAGTGCCTCAGGTTAAACTGTTTTTTGTTATGCATTATGCCTATTTCCATATTTTACTTTGTGTATACATTTATATTTATATAAATGTGTAAATTCTTTGTAATAACTTTTACTGTAACTTGTTCTACCACTGTATTACTTTGTACCCAGGTTGCACCGGGAAATGAGCTTCAACTCAGTACGCCTTTCCCATTCACCAATTTTAAATAAATAAATAAATAAATAAATATTTTTCATACATGAGCCGTGAGGTTACAAGGTAGTGGAAGAGAGTACATGAACATAATCAAAGCAAGTAAGTGTTACAATACATGACAGGATAAAGAACTGGTACAGAAAACATGGAAGGATCCGAAACAATCCAGAACAGAGATAACTGCAGAGCAAACTGAGCAATTTTAGTACAATATAACTAAGCAATTCTTAACACACTAGGTAAGGTAAATGAGAGACAAAATAATGGAATTAACAAAAACAAATAAATAACAGCAGCAGTTCTCTCCTTAGGGGCGAACAACAGACATAGCTGAGTATCATCAGCATACCGTAGTAATGAAACTTCAGATTGTATCACTGAATGACCCTTTCCAGGGGCTGTATATTCACTGCAAACAACATAGATGACAAAACAGAATCTAGAGGGAACCGACCATTAAGGGCAGCAGGGCATGTGGAGAAATTCCGTCATGTAACCTGCTGCACTCCTGCCAGTAGGAAAGGATTCCACCCATTTCAAAGCAGTGCCCCTGAATCCTGACATGTCCCTCAGCCAAGCTGTTAAAATCCCATGGTCTATGGTGTCAAAAGCTATTGAGATCAAGGAGAATGAAAATCGAGCAATCTTATAGAAACATAGAATTTGTCGGCAGATAAGGACCGCTTGGCCCAGCTAGTCTTCCCATTTCCCTACCTAACAGATCAGCTGCAGATCCTAGTTAACCAAAAGCCTACTTCCGGCTACCCTGCACTAGAATTGCCTTATGTCTGTCCCATGCATTCTTGAATTCCACCACTGTTTTTGACTCCACAACCTCCTCAGGAAGGCTGTTCCATGTATCCACAACCTTCTCCATGAAAAAATACTTCCTCACATTACCTCTGAGCCATCCCCACTCTATATTCAATTTGTGCCCCCTTGTTCTTGCACATCTCTTTTTCTGAAAGATGCTACTCTCGGACTTTATTGATTCCCTTGAGTTACTTAAAAGTTTCTATCATGTCCCCTCTGTTCCTCCTTTCCTCGAGGGTATACATATTATGAACCTTTAGTCTCTCTTCGTATGTCTTCCGGTGCAGACCCTGCACCACTTTAGTTGCCCTCCTCTGGACAGCCTTCATCCTGTCTATGTACTTGCAGAGATGGAGTCTCCAGAACTGCATGCAGTACTCCAGATGGGGTCTCACCAACTGTCTGTCAGAGGGATGACAACTTCCCGTTTTCTATTAGTGATGCCTCTTCCTATGCATCCCAGTATCCCCCAGCCCTCCTTACTGCCTTCTCATATTGCTTGCCAACCTTTGGGTCGTCTGATATGACTACTCCCAAGTCCCTTTCCATTTTTGTTGCTGTTAGTATCTCAGCACCCACTGTGTACTCTTCTCCTGGATTTTTGTTTCCCAGGTGCATTACTTTGCATTTCTTTGCGCTAAATCTAAACTGCCATACATTTGACCATTCCTCCAACCTTGCCAAGTCCCTTTTCATCCTTTCCACCCCACCTTGTGTATCAGCAGTTACAGATCTTTGTGTCATCAGCAAAGAGACGTACTTTTCCTTCCTGTCCCTCCACAATGTCACTTATAAAGACATTAAAGAGGACCGGCCCCAGTACGGACTCCTGCGGTACGCCACTAGTAACTCCCCTTTCTTCAGAGTGGACTACGTTTACCTCTAGGTAACTGGCCCCACTGCTAACATCATCTGAGACATATGTTGTAAAGTGTTTTCTGTTGCATCCTCTTCAGTTTTCAGACTTAGTGGTAAATTAGACATCCATTTTCTGTTGTGCTAAGTTGTACTGCCTGCTATTGTCCTCCTCCCTGAGACCTCCATGAAAACTACATGCTGCATCTGATGGGATAATACTGGTTGGATAAATTTCAGATAAATAAACCATCAGGCCTGCAGGTTGTACTAAAATGCTTCTGGAGGCCACCCTTTGCTTTCTGCACTTCTTGATACATCCATTTACTTGTCTGTGCGCTGGATATTTGATCTGTTGTACTGTAGTCTGACATTTTTTTGCTACGTTTTGAATCCTTGTTTAGTTTGCTTTTGTATCAGTCTGCCCCACCCCAAAGAAATGTGTGAGCAGTGTCCCATAGCAGAGAAGGATTAGTTTCTTTATATGCTGGCATTCACCTTCACCAGAGAAAATTTCAGTACATTCTGTTTCTGCAGTTGAGATGAGTTGTCACCTGCAGTCCTTAATGGAGCATGTTGATTGATTGTTTCAGTTTGTAACAATTAAGTCTGATGCTTGCACAGTGATGTCATTCAATCACCCACCTATTTTGGCTCTACTTAAATTAGTAGTCAAGAAGATAAATAGACTAAAATGAGAAGACGGCACAATGACGGGTGAAGTAGAACTGAATTGTCAGCATGCATTTGTTGGGCCTCATACCTTTTTGCAGTGTTGCACCTCATTTTAGATCCATTGCCTCCCAAGGCAGCCCCTGTACGGCCATGCAGGGTCCACAGTTCTTACCTGCTGGTTTGTCATGGCTAATGGGAGTGCATGGGCTTGGGTCTCTATATTCGGATTCAGGTTTGGGGGTCCAGCACTCAGCTGTATTTTTGGATTTTAATATTTCCTTTTGGTGGGCCCAGGACCCATGCTCACACTCATCTGTCTTCTCTGTTACTAAAAGCACCACAGTCCCCACCACATACACACACACACACACACACACACACCTTCCCGCCACCCCTCCAAGGGCTGCTCTTTCCTATTTTTCTTTCTGTCTATGTCTGCTACATTCATCCATTCTGTACAAACAGAGAAACATAACACAAAAATCTGCCAGTAGAAGAAAACTTTGTGGCCTATCGAGCCTGCCTGAAGCAGAACACATGCACCTTCCTGTTACACGCCACTCCGTCCCCCTTCTTGATGCTTTTGCCTGCTCTCTACCTCATCCCACCCCCTCTTGAAGCTGTCTTGGATCTTGTGTTCATTACATCCTATAGTAGTTTATTCCACCTCTCTGCTGTTTCTGCAAAGTAGTACCTCCTGGCAACCCTTGTGAATTTGCCCCATGCCAATTTGCAGCTCCCCTTGTATTTTTATTGTTACTGATCCAGAATAATTCACTGGCATCCACCCTACTGATGCTGTTCAGATATTTAAAAGTTGCTGTCGTGTTCCCTTCTCCTTTCTATCCTCCAGTAAAGACACACCAGGTTCTCCCTTATGTCACTCATGTCCTTCCTCATGTGCCCCATGCACTATGCATCTCTCATTGTTAAATTGTTGTATGACTGTCTTCCTCAATATCTCTCCTCTTGCCTATTCTCTCTGCCTCCTATTCTCTTCCATCTTGAGACTCGCATACCTTTTCCATTCCACCGTCCAGCTCAGCTACTGGACAATCTGTTTTCTCCCCTCATCTTCTTCCATTTGCAACAGTCTGCCTCCCAGTTTCTACCACTTCTCCTCTCATTTCTCCCTCAAGCATCAGCTTAAATGTCTTGATGCCCCCTCTTGCTCCTGCCCTGGCATTAACTGGCATGCTGTCTGTTCCCTTCTTCCCCTTCTAACTAGCGTTTTTGTCTTTCTAGTGTAGAATCCCCCTCTGTTACAGTCCTGTTAGTATACCCCTCATATGCTGGGTTCTCACTATCTGTGACTAATCAGTATACTATGTCACATTTTACTTCCCTGCTTACCAGGATGGTCCATGGTATTTCCCTGTTTTTAGCCTATTTCCACCTGTACCAGTGTCCATTCCCGAACCTGGGTCGCCGGTGTGACGTTCAGCGCCTCAACCCTCAGCGTCACCGGGCCGGCCTCATCTTCTCATTTTAGACAATTTATCTTCTTGACTACTAGTTTAAGTAGAGCCAAACTATGTGGGTGATTGAATGACATCACTGTGCAAGCATCAGATTTAAGTACTACAGATTGAAACAAACAATTAATTAGCCCCATAAAGTACTGCAGGTGACAACTCATCTCAACTGCAGAAAGAGAATGTACTGAAATTTTCTCTGGTGAAAGGGAATGCCAGAATATAAAGAAACTAATCCTTCTCTGCTGCAGGACACTGCTCACACTTTTCTTTGTGCTGGGGTAGACTGGTACATGGACACCAAACTAAGGATTCAAAACTTGGCAAAAGAATGTCAGACTAGAGTACAACACATCAGATATCCAGCTCATAGACAAGTAAAAGGATGCATCAAGATTTGCAGAAAGCAAAGAGTGGCCTACACAAACATTTCAGTGCGACCTGCAGGTCTAATGGTTTATTTATCTGAAATTTATTCAACCAGTATAATCCCACCAGATGCAGCAACTAGTTTGCATGTAGGTCTCAGGGAGGACAACAGCAAACAGTACAACTTAGCTCAACAGAAATGGATGGCTAATTTACCACTAAGTTTGAAAACTGAAAAAGATGCAACAGAAAACACTTTACAACATATGTCTCAGATGATGTTAGCGATGGGGCCAGTTACTTAGAGGAGATCACTCGATTCTCATTTTTCTTGATCTCATTTAGCTTTTGACGCCACAGACCATGGGATTTTAACAAATTGGCTGAGGGACATGTCAGAATTCAGGGGCACTACTTTGAAGTGGGTCGAGTCTTGTCTTACTGGTAGAGTGCAGCAGGTTACACAGGGGAATTTCTCCACATGCCCTACTGCCCTTAACGGTAGGGTTCCCTCTAGATTCTGTTTTGTCATGTATGTTGTTTGCAGTAAATATATAGCCCCTGGAAAGGGTCATTCAATGATACAATCTGAAGTTTCATTGCTACAGTATGCTGATGATACTCAGCTATGTCTGTTGTTTGCACCTAAGGAGAGTAATGCTGTTGCTGTGCAGAACAAATGGCTAGCTGATATCAGTGACTGGATGGCCTCCAGCAGGTTTAGGCAGATTCCAGACAAAAACTGAGTGTCACTAGTGGGTGTGGATTCTCCTAGTTTGGTGAGGAGGGGAGATGCCAAGGGTTAAAGCTGGAAGCTACTCCTCTTGTTGCTACAGATCGGGGAAGAATCTGGGTGTCATCCTCAACCAAAATTAGACAGCAGAATATCAGATGTCAACCGTGGTCTGTGGTGGATTTTTCCATCTAAGAAATATCATCCAGCTCAAACTCTATCTAAACTCTGGGAACTTGAAGACACTGGTGCGTACATTCATGACTTCAGATTACTGCAGTGCTCTTTATCTCAGGCTCTCTCGAGGTTTGATTTGCTGCTTGTAGTTGGTGTAAAATAACACAACCAGGTTGACTGCTGGAGTCTCCCACTCCCAGTACATCTCCCCTATGCTATGCAAATTGCTCTGATTTCCAGTAATGTGATGAATCTCCTTCAAGATAGGTTTGCATACAAAGCCCTATATGATCTGCAGCTAGGCTACCTGAAAGGCTCATCTGTTCTTTTGCTTCTAACTGTCCTCTCCACTCTTCTGAGGAGGATCTCTCGGTGGCTCACAGATCATGCTTAAAATTGTCTAGGGACTGGGCTTTTACGGTGGCAGTCTAAAATAGCTTGGCTCAGTCATGGTAGAAGAAACTTATTGCTAAATACAGAAAGTTCACAGCAAACAACTGATGCTCCCACACTGCACCCAATGTTTTGCAGATATGCGCTTTGCCAAGATGTTCAAACAAATCATTTATTTATTATCCTGCCACTTAGCTGTACGTCTGCTCATCCCTGACTGCGAGACAAGCTACTCGAGACTGTTATATGCTCACCATACTGCAGCTCCAGTTGTCTGCCTCCTGTGTGACCTTTTTGCTCTAAAATCTGTGGTGGCAGCACTGATCTTTTGGAACCCAGTGCCCCGGTATATAAAGACCCCTTTTGGTCAAAGTTTTTGAGTGGGGGTTGGAGCACAATCTCCTTTTCTTGGTCTTTCTGTATTAACGATCTGACCTCTAATTCTGTGCCAGTCCTTGTTACTCAGGACCTTTACCTCCTACCTCTGGATTTTATTATGCTTCTTATAAAAGAATGGTTCTTGATCATCTCTTCTGTGCTGCTGTATTGATGTATTCTGTAAGGCACCCTGTGCCTGTGGGACAGGGTACCTAATAAATAAAAACTGCTACCACCTATCACACTACTAAGGGTATGCACTTAATCCAAATTCTACCTTTATTCAGTGGAATTCAGAATACCAGATACATTTGGTGTATTTCGTGCAAAAAAAATATCCCCACCTTCAAGAACCCCATTTCACCTTCCTCTCTCACACCCAGCCAGAGTCACCTATCATATTTTAACAGTCTCCCACCCAGGCCCACTTTGCACCCCATCCCACCTCCTGCCCCTAGTCACTGTGAAAATATACAATTCAAGTTTTTTTAAACTTTACCCCAAATGCATTCAAAGGCCTTCCCCATTCTCATAGCATGTATCCCACCCCTTGAAAAAAGGCAAAGTGCTCCCCCTTCCCCAAGCCAAAAACCACCCAATACTGCCCTCCTCCCCATGGCACCCACACTTAGTAATTAATGCTTTCTCTTGCAACTGACAATGACTGGCACAGCCTCCTCTTTTTACCTCGACTGGACGCCACCTGAGGAAAACAAAACCTCTCAAAAGTAGTATATTGATGCAGTACTCGAGTGGAGGCAGTATAGCGCAGTGGTTTAAGGCTCTGAGCTGCAAATCTGGAGACCTGGGTTTAAATCCCACAGCCCCCACTTGCATACTGTGTGACCCTGAGCAAGTCAGTTAACTTCCCTGTGCTCCCAGGTTGCACCTGTAAACAAGCTTCCAGCTTAGTGTGTCTCACCTGGTTAAACAATTGAGGAAAAAAAAAAAAGAAATTATGCAAGTACTATACTGATATACTGTACCTCCTCCAGAGTATCGATATACCACTACTCACATGAGTTGTTTTTGTTGTTTTTTTTTGTTTTGTTTTTTTACTCAGACAGCAGTCAGCCAAGATGTAGAAATATGATCTGTGAATCTCCCTCAATTGCTGGAGAATGTACGCACTACTGAGTGGGTGCCATAGGAGGAGAAGGGTGTGATTGGGAGCTAGAGGGCTGAGGGGGAATTTATTTTTACAGTTCTTTTGGCCAGAACACATTAAGCCAAGGCTCATTTCCAGGTGCGTCCTGGGAGCACAGTGAAGTTAAATGACTTGCTCATGAGCACAACATATCCAAGTGGAGGCTGTCGGATTCAAACCCCGTTCTCCAGGTTTGCAGCTCAGTACTCTAACCACTATGTTATACTGCTTCCTTATTTGCATTTTGGTAGGGGTGGTAGGAGGGTGGGATGGGTGCTACGAGGGTAAGGGAAGGGATCTGAATAGATCTGTGGTAAAGTTTCATTTTATTTTTTACACGGTTTGGGGGAGAAGGATAGAATGACGTGCTAGTGGACTTGGTGATTGGGAAATAATGTGTATTGTGGAGGGGGAATGATGGTGTGATGGATGATGCTAAGTAGAATGGGAGTACTTTTTTTTAACTGGGGCATAGGGGGCAGAATATATTTATTCCAAATACCGAATACAACAGAGTACCCAAATATTCACCAAGGTATTCAGCAAATATGTTTTGCATTATTCTGTTTATCCGCCTCCTCCTCGTCTTGACTGGCCTCTTCTTTGGGTCGCCTGGGACACTCTCACTGCCTTCCGAGAACCCCTGTCACCAACTCCCACCTCACATTGCTGCCACTCTACAGGGTAACCCAACATATTCCTTTGTCAGACGGGTCCTCTCCTTCTGGAGAGAATGTGCCATGCGGCTTACCTTTCTTGGCCCTGGGTGCTGCTGAGGTCGGTCCAGGCTGACTGGGGGTTCCGTGGTGGCAAGGGTCCAGGCGGCTGTCATCCGGTCGGTCAAGATGCCATTTTCCCTGGTTTTCTTGGCCCCTGTGCAGCGCTGCTCTGCAGTGCTCCTGGTCTCCACTGGCCGCTAAAGAACAAAGTAAGCTCCCCAACCCTTCCCAGGAGAGGAGAGAACTAAATCCTCTCCTTCCTCTGCCAACCCTCAGTGTCCTGAGTCCATTCCAAAACCAGGGTCGCAGGCATGGCGTGAGGTGTGGCATCCAGTGCCTCAACCCTCAATGCCCAACAGCCCTCAGTGCCACCGGGCCGGCCTTCAGCAAATATTTACTGAATAACAAATTATGTATTCACACATTTATTTCTCCTCCTTTCCTTGTTTTTCTGCTGTTTCAGTCTACAATCTTGTTTTCAGCACAGACCGAGAACCACACAATGAATATCAGTGCAAGTTCTGTACACCTAGGGCTGGATTTTCTGAGACTCATTGTCAAATATATGGCACACCGGGCTTGTGGCAATCTAGCAAGATTTTCTATCATGTGCATCAAATTGGTCTAGCATTCATCATTCCTGTGGACCTCTAACATGCAGCTTGTGGACTAACTTCACCACAAGCTGCCATAAAGTAGGGCGGCTGTCGCAACTGCACCCAAGGTTATAAAACAGGGCTTAGTTAGCTGCATTCATCTGTGGTGCAGCTGCAGCAATCTAAGGGTTTGGTGCAGGGCTTGATGCAAGCCCCATGTCACCCTTTGAAAATCTGGTCTCCAGTGTCTAGTCAAAGTGAAATCACCACAAAGTGGACACCGCACTACTTTTTATAGTTAGCGGGAAGTAATCCCCTCACCCCCACATACTTGCATGGAGTTTTTGGCATCGGTGGGAGCTGATAACCTGGTGGTATCCTACCCCTGGAGTATTCCTAACCATCATAACAACATGTGGTGAAGTAAAAGCACATAACTGAGAATAAACTCATTCAACAAACAAATGGAATGGGATTTGCAAATTGTTTATTTAAGAGATGCCAAATATCCACCTATTTTCTCTGCCAACGTTTTGTGACAAATAACAGCAGATCTGCCACTGACCCACCCTGATGAAGTGGTTAAGGAGCAGGTTCTCACTATAACCTGCCATTTCCTTGTACTCATGAAACACAGCTGTTTAGTATCATTTCATGGGCTTAAATGTAAAGATGGCTTAGTCTGTCCGGCTAGTGCTAATGTTTGTCCCTTCCTGGTAGACATATTTATCCCTAACTGATATAGTGTATGTTTGTGTGTTTTTTGTTTTTTTTTGAGTGGGGGGAGCAGTAAGAAAAAATTACTCACCATAGTAATCTTGTTTCTTCATAGGAATCACTCATTATGGTTAAACTTAATTCAGTCAGTCTCCTGTGTTGAATTGCCCGGAGAGATGGAATTTTATGTAAATTATGGAACTCTCAGCTGGCTCATGCCACTTTCAAACTGCTGCCCTAGCAACTGATGCACTCTGAGTGCTTCAGATTCTTGCGGAGCCTAACTGGGTAAAAGACCCACTAGCTAAAAATTAACAAAACTTAAAAATAATATTTTTTGCCCTTTCAGGTCAAAACATCCTTAACTAACAAACCTAAGACACGTGAGACCACCTGGACACCAACTGGCTAAACAAAGCGAGTGTCCACCTTAACCTATATAGGAGAAAGAAAAAACCCTAATGCAGGGACGCAGAGCAACTTCTATAGGTTCTAGTAAGGGAGGTAGGGAGGGTCTTTAATCCTAATGAGTTATCCCTTTGAAGAGACAAGATTACTATGGTGAGTAATTTCTTCTTCTAACCCCAGGAATCACTCATTATGATTAAACTTGATGCAGGACTACCAAGCAGTACCTTTGGAGGTTGGGCAGAGAACCTACTTTGGAAACAGGCTCTGCAGTACTGCTGTACCAAACCTAGCATCACCTCTGGATTGCAAGTCCAGGCTGTAATGCTTTGTGAAGGTGTGTACTGTTTTCCATGTAGCTGCTTTACAGATTTCTAGTAGCGGAATTTCTCTTGAAGCTGCCAGTGAAGCAGCTGTGCCCCTGGTGGAGTGTGCTCTCAGGCCCAGAGGTACCTGTTTACCCACCTTACTATAACAAAACTGTATACATGCCACTATCCAGTGAGCAACTGTACGTTTTGTTGCAGCTCTGCCCTTACCAACTTCACCATATGTGAGAAAGAGCAGTGATTGACTTGTCCTGTAAGATTTGGTTCTGTCAATGTAATGGCTGACAGCCCTTTTGATATCAAGGGAGTGAAGTCTCCTTTCTGGAGAACTGGAGTTGTCTGTAAAGAAGACAGGTAGAGTGATAGACTGATTTAAGTGAAAATCAGATACCACCTTGGGAAGGAATTTTCTATTAGTCCTAAGGACTACCTTGTCCCTGTGGAATGAGATGTAGTCCACATCTGTGCACAGGGCTTGCAATTCACTGATCCTTCTGGCTGAAGTAATGGCAACCAGGAAAACATACTTCAAATCTGCGGTTGCCATAGGTTCGAATGGTGCATCCATGAGTTTAGCAATGCAAATATTTCGATTCCAGGCTGGAACCGGTTCCCTTGGGTGCAGAAGATTAAGGCCTTTAAAATATTTTCTAAATACCGGATGAGAAGCCATATAATTCTCCTTACCAACTGACAGGTAAGCAGAGACTGAAGTTAAGTGAACCTTGAGGGTGGAAGGCCTCAAGGCCTAAGGAATGTAAATGTGTAAGGTAATCTAGAAGAATAGCCAAATCAGCCCGGAAAGGGCTCAAGCCTTTACCTGTACACCATATTGTACATCTTTTCCACTTAGAGGCATATGTCTTCTTAGTAGAAGGCTTCCTGGAACCCCTAAGCACTGTCAGCACCTGTTCTGATAGATTAAGGTTAGCAAACTCTCAGTTCTCAAGAGCCACGCCTTGAGCCTCAGTGATCTGAGATTGGGATATAGGATCCTGCCCTGAGAGGAGGTTAACAGGTTGTGTCTCCTGGGCAGATGGATTGGGGAAACCACTGACAGAGACAGCAGAAGAGAGTACCAGTGCTGTCTCACCCAATCCAGAGCCACCAGTATAATTTTTGCTGTTTGGGACCTCAATTTCAGTAGGGTCCTGAATATCACAGGGAAAGGAGGGAATGTATACAGAAATTTCCCTGTCCAATCCAGGGGGATTGTGCCCCTTAGAGGAGGCCTGCAACAGTACATTGGAAGCTGGTGGTTTTCTGGGGGGGGGGGGCAAGAGATCCATCTCTGGAGTGCCCCATTTTCTGAAAATTGTACTGAGTACCTGAGTATTCAAGCACCACTTGTGGTGGTCCTGACTTATCCTGCTTAGAGAGTCTGCCAGTACATTGTTCTTCCCTGGAAGGTATATGGCTGACAGGGATACTCCCATGGAGTATACTAGGGAACACAGTCTCATTGTGTCTGTGCACAGTAGATGTGACCTGGTACCTCCTTGCTTGTTGATGTAATACATGGTTGTGGTGTTGTCTGGTCTGAATTGCACCACCCTGTTTTGCAGGTAAGGAGCAAATGTTTTCAAAGCCAGGTAAACAGCCCTGAGCTCCAAGAGATTTATGTGCAACAGAGACTTGGGGACCATGTGCCACTTGCTGTGTGCTCTAACATGTGTGCCCCCCAGCCAAGAAGAGAGGCATCTGTTGTGAGGATTACTGAAGGTTATTCCCTTATAAAAGGCACACCCACTCTGAGGTTGTGTTCGTCCAGCCACCATTGTAAGGCCTGGACTAAACTTTCTGTGACTGGAACCAGTTTGGACATAGGATCCGTCCTTTGAGACCGATACTGTCTGAGATGGAACTGAATATCTCTCATTTGAAACCTGGAGCCCATTACCACTGCCGTGGCAGATGCCATGTGGCCTAGTAACCTGAGAAATTCTCTGGCTGTTCTGGGTCTCCCAGACACAAAGGATTTTGCAATCTGCAGAATGCTTGTTGCCCTGTCCTGTGGCAGGAGGGTTTTGCCCTGTCTGGTATTTAGTTCTGCTCCAATAAACTCCAGCACGTGGAGTGGTACCTGTTGAGAGCTTTCTTCATTTATCAGAAATCCCAGGGACTCTAGTGTGGATTTTGTGAGTGCCAGTGACTGTACTGCATGCTGCAGAGACTGTCCTACTATTAACCAGTCGTCCAGGTAGGGGAAGACTGTTGGGCACTTTGTAAAAACCCTTGGTGCTGAAGTTGGCCCAAAAGGGAGAGCTGCAAACTGATAATGGCCTGAAGCCAGCCTGAATCTCAAGAATTTTCTGTGAGATGGTCTGATGGGAATATGGAAATAAGCATCCCTTAGATCCAGGGAGGCTAGCCAGTCTCCCTTTTGCAAGGAAGGAATGATTATGGCAAGAGTGACCATTTTGAACTTTGGTTTCAAAATGTGCTTGTTCAGAAGTCTTAGATCCAAAATAGGCCACCAATCCCCGTTTTTCTTCCTTATGAGGAAGTATCTGGAATAAAAACCTTTTCCCCTGTTTATTAGAGGCGCTACCTCTACTGCGTTGATTGCTAGCAGATGTTTTACCTCTGTTTCCAACAAAATCCTGTGTGCAGCTGTTGCCCGAGCAAAGTTCTTGTTCTCAGCTTTGGGAATGATTTGAAACTGAGTGCCAAGCCCTGGCTCACTACCTCCAGCACCTACTTGTCTGTGGTGATGGACTGCCAAGCGTGAAGGTAATAAGCCAGTCTGCCACCTACTGGTGGATCTGTAATAGGGGATGCGACCTGCACTATCCCATCAGGGATTCTGTGCAGGCTGTGCCTGACCCTGTGGTGCAGGAGCTGCTCTTCTCATGGCTCTCCTGACCCTTCCTCTAAAATAACCTCTAGCCTACTGCTGAGGCTGGGAGGCTTGTGCCTGAAAGAAAGGTCTAGGGTAAAAAACCCTGCCACTACCTCCCCTACTCTGGGATCTATAAGAGATAAAGGGCCTATCCTTGGAATTGCTCTGATAGGTGGGTTTATATTCCTCCACCTTTTTCATGTATGCCTCAGTTTTATCCCCAAACAAGGAGTTGTTCTTCAGGGGGAAATCCATTGCTTTGGCCTCTGTGTCTAAGGTTAGATTGGTGGCTCTAAGCCATGCAAATCTTCTGAGTGAAACTGACAAAGCCATTAACCTAGATGCAGTATCATTGGCATCCACTGCCATATGAAATTGGTACTTGGTAGCATCAAGTGCAGCCCTTGCTGTATCTTGTTCGTCTACAGCCACTTCATCTTGGACCCTATCAGCCAAAGCTAGAACAGTGTTCCATAGAGCTTTTTGGTACTGCACTTAATATGCCATGTAACTGGCCTACCGAACTAATAAAGAGGCAGCCATGTACCCTTTCTTTCCCATAGCATCCATTTTTCTTGAATCTTTGTCTGGTGGATGGGTAGCCAGTGGGATCCTGGCCTTGTCGCAGGCAGCAGCTTGGACTACTCCCTCAGGATGAGGATGTGTAAATAGAAAATCAGCTGTAGTTCTGTCCAGCTGGTATTTCTTGTCAGCTTTCTTATCCACACCAGGAATAGAGGCTGGAGTTTTAAAAATCTGCACTGCAGCCTTCTTTAAAGATATATGCATGGGCAGAAGTAAACATTTCATGGGGGTTAACCCCATCATTTCTAGAAAGTATGCCTCCTCCATATCCTTCTCTGTTTCCTGAAGAGGAAGGTTCAGGGTTTCCATCATGTTCTTAACAAAAACATAGTGGGAGAAGTATTTCTCAGGACCCCTAGGAGGAGATCCAAACTCTAGATCAGGAGAAACCTCTGGATCTATATGTTCCCCTTCAAAGTCATCCTCCTCCTCCTCCTCCCCAAACACTTCCAGCACTTCTTGCCTTGCTGGAGCTGTAGGAGGAACCGGGGCAGTCGGTGTAGGAACTGGGATTGCACCCTGTAGGGCTTGTAATACTTGTAATGCCTTAGCAATCTCCTCAGCCGAGGGCATAATATGCTTGTCTGCTGGGAGCTCCTTAGCCTTCTCGGCCAGACGTGCAGCGACATATTTTTCTTTGCACTTTTTCTTTAATGGAACAGGTTCAGTGCCTGTTTCCACAGCCTTTTTTGTTTTACCTTGTTCAGATTTATCTGAACTCCTGTCAGGATCTTGGCTTT
The DNA here is from genome assembly GCA_016271365.2 of Neoceratodus forsteri. Lineage (NCBI taxonomy): Eukaryota > Metazoa > Chordata > Ceratodontiformes > Ceratodontidae > Neoceratodus > Neoceratodus forsteri. The sequence continues at coordinate 732,232,774 of CM057452.1, forward strand.
ACCTCCATCCTTTTTGTGGGAGGAGGAAGAAGCAGAATTATCCCCAGAAGCAGAAGCCATCTCTTCCAAAATTTTAGACCTTTTCTTTAATGTCCTTGGGCAAAAGGTCTTACAAATATTACAGTTGGCAAATATGTAACTTATACCCAAACAAGAAATACAGAGAGAATGTCTAGTCTACTTCTGCTATAAGTTGCCCACAAGCGTCACAACATTTAAAACCTGTGTGCCCTGTGTGTTTTTTAGGTTTATCCAAATGGACCTCTGACCTTTAAACTAGGCAAAAAAGATTACTTCAAAACACCGTTATTTAAAGTAACTCTGAACCGGAGATTACTTTAAAATAACTACTGCTAGCAGTTCCTGGAACCGAGTGCTATTCGGTTCCTGAAGAAAAAGGAACCGAGAAAATTACTAAATTTGGACAAAACTAAAGTGGTTCAGGGAACCAATCGCTAAATCACTCTAAATAATAATAATTTGAGATAAGAAATCTTTAAAATAGACGCGAAACCCTCGGTTCCAAGGAACCGTGAGGGAACAACGAATATAAATAAAAAACTACTAAAACACTAATTTAGTATACTAAGCAATGTTTCTAAGGCAGCAATTTAAAAATAAACTGAAAATGAGTACTTCTCTATAGATAAACTTTAGTCAGAGACAGTTCAAGGAGAGCTCTCCGGGACGTCCTTACTAGGCAGGCGGAGTAAAGAATCGGAAGCACTCAGAGTGTAGCAGTTGCTAGGGCAGCAATTTGAAAGTGGCATGAGCCAACTGAGAGTTCCATAATTTACATAAAATTCCATCTCTCCGGGCAGTTCAACACAGGAGACTGACTGCATTAAGTTTAATCATAATGAGTGATTCCTGGGGTTAGAATGTGTGAAAGTGTCCACTTATCAGTCAGAGTCCTGTATGGGGTGAGCTGCACCCCCTCCCACTCCCTTCAGCAGACCTCCTCCACTTCTCCCCAAGGGAAAAAAAAAAGATTAGCTGTGGCCCCCCCACACACACACACAAATCCCTCCTGCAGCTCACCCCCATACAGTACTCAGACTGGTCAGCGAACACTTTTACATATTACTGCTGCCACAGAGGGGCTATGAGGATCATGGTAACAGGTTTGAGTTGTAGTTTCAGTAGAGTCCATTGCAAGAGTGGGACGGGGGGGCATATAAGAAGAGTCCTATCCAGGGCATCTATAGACAGTCACTTTCTGTTTGGAATTATGGAATAGTATCTGGGTAGTCGTTAATTGCTGGAGGAGGCAAAAAGGTCGAGATGCAGGGTCCCCCACAATCAAAAGATCATCTGAAGAACTTTGTGATGAAGTATCCACTCGTGTGTGGAGGTCTGGTGACTGAGAATGTTGGCCAGGGTATTGTGGCATCCAGGTAGATGGATGGCCATTAATGACAGATGTTGAAGTATGGCTTCCTGCCAAACTACCATCACCCTGCAGAGAGTGCGAGACTTGGTACATCCTTGTTTGTTCAGGTAGTACACCACTGAGGTGTTGTTTGATTGGAGCAGCAGAGGCCCCAGGGAAAGGCAGGGGGCAGAAAGCCTGAAGGGCAAGACAGACTGCTCTCATTTCCAATACATTTATATGAGAAGGGATGGAGAATCAGGGCCACCTGCCCTGTGTCCTGTAGGGGCCCAGATGCGCCCCTCAGCCATCGAGGGAAGCATCCATAGTTAACATCTGCTGGGGAGAAGGGGACTGGAAGGGCATGCCTTCAGATAGGTTGGCACAATGGGTCCACCAGTCAAGGGACGAACACAGAATGGGAAGGACTGATTCTGTCTTTGAAATCCCCTGTTTTTTGCTGCCACTGATTCTGTAGAGTCCATTGGACTGGTCTCATATGTAGATGGTCAAAGGCCAGGGTGGGGATGGCTGCGGCCATATGTCCCAAAAGGCATAAGAGACGTTTGGTTGTGATAAATTGTTGAGCTCATATTTGGGAAGCCAGAGACAGAAGTTGGTCTTGTCTGTCAGCAGGGAGGTAAGCCCTGGCGAAGGAGATGTTCAGAACATCTCCTATATACTGGAGTGACTGGGTAGGAGTTGGATTGGATTTGGGCCCGATGACCATAATTCCTAGGGACTGGAACAGAGTGAGGGTCACCTGGAAGGACGAAAGCAGAGAGGTTTTGGAGTCTGCTTTTATGGGCCAATCATTTACATATGGGAAGATGAAATGTCTGTCCTGTCTCAGGGCCATTGCCACTACCGCTAAGCACTTGATAAAGACTCTCAGGGCACATGAGAGACCGAACGGGGAGTGCCCAAAACTGGTAATGTTGTCCTAGCAGGTAAAAGCAAAGGAACTGGTGGTGGGTGGGGTGGATGGGGATAGGTAGGAACGCATCTTTCATGTCTAATGTGCATAGCCAATCCCTTTGTTTTAGCATTCGCATAATGGATGTTGAAGAGACCATCCGGAACCTTTTGTACTGAATGTGTAGATTCAGTTGTCTGAGGTCTAGTATAGACCTGAGATCTCCCGTGCCTTTATGTACCAGGAAAAAATGGGAGTAGAATTCCCGATGGTACTCTGAAGGAGGAACTGGAAATACAGCATTCTTGTGAAGAAATGCCTGAAGTTACTCTTGAAGAATTGGGATATGGTCGGGTGGGTAATGGACAGACCAATGAGGGGGAGGCACTAAGGCGAGTTCCAGCATGTGCATCATCCTTATTATCTGAAGCACCCACTCATTTGATGTTATCACCTGCCAGACCTCTAAATGGAGAGCAAAGCTACCGCCCATGGCTTCCGAGGCCTGGTTGAAGAAGCCCAGGCAATGGTCCAGTTGGTCACTGGGTAGTGGGCCGACCAGCTCCACCCGGGGGGGTGGGAGCGGGAGTCCTTAGAGGTAGAAACAGTGTCATGGAGGATGTCTGGGAATGAACATGGAATCTGCCTCTGTAGGTACCTCTATATTTGCTGCTTCTCTTTGACTGAAAAGATGACTGGGAACGGTACTAGTAAGATGGCTGTGAGGTATGATACATGTCATGCACCATATGTAAGGTCCAACCTGAGGCTTGTAGATCATCTAAGAGAGTTTGGGTACCTGGACCAAAAAAATTTGATCCATTAAAAGGGGCATTTACCACTTCATGCTGTATATCTGGTGTAAATCCTGATACACGTAACCAAGCATGTCATCTCAGGGTAATACCTGTGGCAGACACGCTAGCAGAAGTATCCACCACAGCATATCCTGAGGGAAGCAAGTGTCTAGAGATGGAATTGCCAGTGGAAACTGTTGCCAATAATTGGTCCTTCTCCCGAGATGGAGGAAGTTTACTGACTAGTTGTATAGCAGAGGACCAGAAGGTATGTTGGTATTTAACCATGTTTTCCATATCATTTAGAATTCTGAGATTCATGGTACCCACCTGGAAAACCTTCTTTCCAAGGTAATCGAGATGGTGGGACTTCTTATCAGGGGGCAATGAACTCATGTGTTTTGGTCATTTGGTACGATCATGAGCCGCTGTGATCAACACTGAATCCGCTTTTTGGGTAGTGGAAAGAAAGGGATGGTCAAGAGGAGCCTGGTAAAGGTGAGCCACCTTTCTAGGGAAGGTCAGAACAGCTGAGGTTTGGTTCCAAGCCGCCAATACAGCATTTTGGTAAGTTTGTTTAAGTGGGGGGGGTACCACTACTACAGGTTCTTCAGGTAGTTCAAGACAATCTGCTATATCCTTTCTTTATCACGTTCCGTAGTTGAAAATCCCATTATTTTTTTTAAATTTGGACCATCATCTCATGAAAGGATGGATCATCAGGAGGAGAGGCAACTGCATGTCTGGAGGCATCCTTTTGCAAGGAAGAAATAGTAGAAAGCGAGGATGGAGGATGGGAGTCCAAGTCCTGAAGCTCAATATCCTCTAGATCTCTGGGAAAGCCTTCCTGAAATTCTGCCTCTTCTGAAAAATACTCTTCCTCAGATGAGGGAGGGGACCAGGGTGGAGGGGGCTCTCTGTTGCCTTGGAAGCATTTAGGTGGAAGGGTGGGAGAACAGGAAGGGTGACCTGCTTCCCCTGGAGTGGGGGGTTGAGAATGCCTCATCACTTCCAAAACCTGTTGTACCACTGTGGTTACGACCAATGAGGTAGTACTAGAGGGTGGGGTAGGTGGCTTCTGGGAAACTGGAGGAATTGTAGAAGAAATAGGACATGAGGTATAAACAGGTTTAGCCCCTAGGTAGTAAATACCAGGGTCCGAGTCCCTGTCTGACTGACCCCTGTGAGAGAATGGTTGTGAAGGAGGAGTGGCAGTAGAAATGGCAAAACCAGTAGTCCTCCCCATGAAAACCTGGCCCTTCATCGACAGGGGAGTAAATGGGGAGGCATTAGAATGCTTAAAAGTAGGCATCGTCGACAGGAAATGAGTCACCGTCGATGGGATGTTGATGAACTTACATAGGGTTTCACAGAAATTGGTGAAAGGGTGCCAGAAAGAGCCGTCGATGAGAGAGTGTAAACTCCCGTCGACGAGGAAGCAGTTCTGGAGGGCATCGTTGACGGTGGAGCACCTGTGACAGTGGCCATCGACAAGTGTCTCCCTGATGAGGATGAAAATGATTTATCCATGTCCCATTTAGGCTTCTTGTGTGAAGCTGTAGCAGGGGGCTCTTTAGGACAGGCCCTCTTCTCCAAGAGAGACAACTTCTGCTCCATGAAGTGAGCTTCAATCTCCTGCAGCCGCCGTTAATGGGTTGCTTGGATGAATTCCTGGCAATGTATGCAGGAGATGGTGTCATCTGTGGGACCCAGACACCTTACACAAACAGTGTGGCTGTTGTAATGGTAGATCTTCCTACCGCAACAACATGACCAAAATTAGGCTGATTCGCCTGTAGATTCTTTGGACATTTGTCAATGAAGATTGGAAACAGAGGGAAATTCTGTTCCCAGCTAAAGCTTTTGTCGATGACTGCTTCACTAGCACTAGCTGCTGCATGGAGCTGAAAACGGCGGGGAAAATGAACTGAGGATACCAGGGACTGCCCACTCATATAGGAGCAGGATGATGATGTTATGTGTGGGCGGCCCCTGGAAAAAAGACTGCTAGAAGAGAGGTGCCATGCACCACAGCACCCTCTGGTGACGATCCAAGTGTATTACCTGCTGGAAAAGATTATCCCCATGGAAGATATGAAAATCAAGTACCTACCATAATTCTTGATCTTCTCTTGTATCTTCACCATTCATTACTGATGGGTGTAAGCCTGAGGTGCGCACCAGCACGGGAGTGGTTTTTCTTTTTTTTGGGGACCGGCTAATCGACGGCACTACCCACGACCCACGTACCGGGCGTGGGCGCATGCAGGTGGCTATTAGGCACTGCAGGCTCCTCCTCCGCCCTTCTGTTCTGTTGGAAAGGAAAGAAAAAGAGGGATCGAGAAAACCAATGATGAGGCAAGAAAGCCAAGGGATAGGAAAAAGGAAAGAATATAAACTGAAAAAGGAATAAGCCAGCCAGAGGACATAGGGTATATAACTATTTCCCTAACTGGCCTTAAGGACCCAGCCCCTGGGCGGCAGCACGGGAAGAGTGAGAGAGAGAGAGAGAGAGAAGAGGGAGAATGAAAGAGAGGAGAAGAAGAAGAAATAGGGGACAGAGGGGGAGACCTCCGCAGTGCTCAGCTGGAAGACCATTGGCTCATTCCAACCTCAAAGCCCTGAGGGGAAAGAAGACACAGGAGCAAGGATCCTGTCAATTTCAGGGACCACTGGATATGGGCCCAGACACAGAACATTTTGATGGTCTTGGAAATATAATGCACGGCAAAGTGGAATCCCCCCACCCCCACCCATAGACCCACATAAGGGATTAAAGTCCTGGAGCATGGCCCTCTAGCTCAACACCTGAGGGTTAGTTTAAGGGGGGGGGACCTCTTAACCAGAGAGGACACTGTCCAGAAATTACCCCCATAAGTAAAGGGGGACAACATGAAGGGAAAAATGGAGGAAAGTCCCCACAGGTCCTCCCACAGAATGTACTGATAAAGTTTCCACCTCTTTAAAAGCACAAAAAAGAGATCTGAACCACGAACGTGAGGACCCCAAGTACAATCCAGTGAGAACCCTGGGAAGTTCCCTCCTAGGCCAGGGTGAGGACCCTACTCAACGCCCTCCCAGGTTGGGTGCTCTATGTGACTTTTTAGAGAAGGAAACAGAGGGCCCTGAGGTACCAGGGGGACTCTGCCCCCAACGAGCCTCGAAGAGAGGGAGGGGGAGCAGGGTGGCGGCACCCAGGAGCTGAGACCCAAGAGGAAAGGTGGGTTGGAATCAGTAATGAATGGTGAAGATACAAGAGAAGATCAAGAATTACGGTAGGTACAGAATTTTCATATCTTCCCTTGTCAATCTTCACCATTTATTACTGCTGGGTGAGTATCAAGCCTCCCGGAGGTGACCTGGCACTGCCCTGAGGGAACAGATTCCCTCAGCCTCCTGCAGGTGAGATGCAGGAGGGGGGAGACCTCATAGCCCTACTAAACCATGAAGCCATGCGGTCCACCTGATGCAGATCGCTGTCCCTGCCAGTCTAGAGGCCACCTCATTGGCATCATAAGATGCCCTTGCTTGGTGCCTTGCAAGCTCCAGGCCCTGCGCAGAGAGGGCAATGGCTTGCCTAGATTCCTCCAAATCAGGCAAAGATGCAACACCTGCATTAACATCAACCACAGGTGCTTCTTGTAGGCAGCATGGTGAGCCTTATGTGAACTGATACAAAACAGCACACGAGTCGAAGAGAAAACTCTTCTTCCCCACCGGTCAAACTCAGCAGAATCTGGATCCAGTGGTCAGTCATGCGCTGGGTGTAAAAGCCTGGAAGGAGTATCTAAGGCCATCATCCCCAAATGTGGGTGAGGCAAAGAACCAAGAGACTCCTGGGGAGCACAATACCTCCTCCTGCAGTCCGCTGGGGCTGGGGATGAGACGGTTGGAGACTGCCAGGTGCAGATTGATGCTTCCTGTAAAGTAGTGCACACTAAACTCATTCAGGAAGGAGTGCATCTCCTGCTCGGTATTGTGTCTTACTACATGGGATATATGGAGTTCCTACACTAACCTTGAGAGGAACCACTGATATTCAGTGAAATCAGCATCCGAGGCAAGGTGGACTGAAAGGTCCTATTCTTCAGAAGAGGAAGCCGAGGAACTCGAGTGCTCAGAATCCTCTTGCGGTGGTTGAGACAGGTGGAAGACCTGCTTGTCCATGGCTCTAACACAGTTAGGGAAGGCTGCCGCAGTGGCCCTGAAGGTTTCCCAGGTTAAGGGCTCATTAGGGCCCACATGGCCAGGGAGAGTAGGTGGTGATTGCAGTCGGATTGGGGAAGAGCACCTAACTGAAAATGCCCGGCCTCTGCCAGGGCTCTGAGACCTCGCTGAAGATCCTCTCGCTTGAACAGATCCAGAGGTCGACCCAGTCAGTGTATGCAGTAGATGTGAAAACATACCCTGGCTGAGCTCTGATGGGGAATCTCTCCTGTGGTATGACCGGGGTTGCATGGATACAGAAGGGCAACCCCCAGCACCACCCACCAAGGGTGCCTCTAAAGGACTCCAAGGAGAAGAAGTGGGGATCTGCACTGCGACTCCTCCCCACCCCCCGCAGGGAAGTGGAAGAGGGCCCCCATGCTTCACCCTGGCCCCTCAACCCCTCGGATTCGGAGGCTGCCGTGTTCCTCGACCTCAGTGCTAAGGGGTCCCCTGATCCCGCAGCCCCCCCCCCGAGGGAGGCTGCAGAAGCAGAATTCCCCATCCCAACTGAAGGAGCTAAAGCAGTACCAGACATGGCAGCTGCCTTAGCCCCGGAGGCCGAGACCACCACACCAAGACTGCTATCCACCGCGGGACCCCAGACACTGGAGTCGCTAAGGGGGTCTGTAGAGACCACAGACTCTGGGGAGTCCAGCAGGCGAACACTGTGCTGCCTGGTGCTGTGTCCGGGGAGTTGGGACACTAGTCAGGATTGGCCAGCGAGTCACCCTCCTCCTCCGAAGAGGAGGCCATGCATACTGACAGACTAGTGACCCTGGGAGCCCCAGAATCTATGGCACTGTGAATAGCGTAGCTGGAGGACATGGCACCATGAACGGTGCTGGGATCCAAAGTGGCAATGGCTGGTGGCACCAAGGGTCCACCGGTGCCAGGCCCAACAGCCATGGGCCGCACCACCAGGGGAGCCTGCACCTCCAAAGAGGTAATTGCTGTGGCAGTGCTCCTGACCTGGCTCTGCAGAGAACCGAGGCATTCCTCTGGCAGTACAGAAAAAACCTCCCGAATGGCAAGGCTTGAATCTGAGGAGGTTTCCTCCTCACTGGGCCGTGTAGTCCCGGAAGGGGACCCGGAGGTAGGGTCAAGAGATCTTGCCATGGCATCCCTAGAATGACGCCATCCTCCAAAAGTTGGCAGGGCCCTGCCAACTTTAAATGCACAGATTTCCAGAATGCAGCAGTCCATGGAGTAGCAGGCATTGTAGTTATCCATACTGTGGCTGGGACCCAGGCATCGCAGACAAATGTCATGCCCCTCGGTCATGGAAAAATGCAGGCCACAGGGGCACCAACGCATGGGGGCACAACCTGCTTTGGATTTTCTCTTAGCCCCCGAAACAGACATGACATAAAAAGAATCCAACAATTCACAAGAAAAAGACCCTGGCGCCGTTGGCATTAATAATAAAAGGAATGGTCTTACCGGAATCCAACGGCATCGGGTGAAATCAGAACCAGGATGGAGAAGCAGCAAACGGCATCGAAAAATGGTACGAGCCCGATGACGCACCAAGCACTGAAACTCACGCAACAGGTGTGACCTTGACAACAGGAGAAACAGAACTGGGGTGGAGAAGGAGCCTGCAGCGCCTAATGTCCAACCTGCATACGCCATGCAGTATGTGGGCCTCATGGGTGGCGCGAGTCAATGCCGGCTGTCTCCCCCACAAAAAAAAAACACTCCCATGCAGGTGTGTGCCTCTGGCTTACACCCAGCGGTAATGAATGGTGAAGACTGACAAGGGAAGATCTACTGCTACAGGTGAGTAACCTGTTTTTCTAGGGACGGTGATATGGTGTACTATCAACACTTCTGGCAGACTCCTAGCAGTTCTCCGGGAGGAGGCGGCAAGGAGTACACCCATATTTAGGAAACAGAGATTGGAGAAATGAGACCCCCAAACCAGCATCCCAGCGTGACTCAAGGTCGATGTGGTAGTGAGAAATGAAGGTTTGTGCCGACTTCCAAGTAGCAACCATGCAGAATTCCTAGACAGGGTTGTCCCTGGAATCAGCCACTGAGGCAAGCGGTATGACATGTGGAATGAGTCCTTAGCCCAGCAGGAAGCTCCCAAACTGCTAACCTATAGCAGAGGTTGATGCAGGATACAATCCACCTGCCAATCGTCTGCTTAGCTGCTGGTCTGCCAGGTGTGGCTTCAGGGTAGGAGACAAATAGCTCGCAACCCTCTCCCCAAACTCCAGCCGTGCGCTCATTATAATAGACAAGCACTTACGGCAGATCCAAAATATGGAGCCTGTGCTTGGCCTCCAAGGTGTGGCACCCTTTGCAAACTGTGAGAAGCCTTTCCGCACCATGCATTTCTGCTTACAGTTGAACCAGCACAATATTCTGCGGTGATCTGCATATGCAGCCCATGATGCTTTGCATTTGGGGGCAATTGTGATTTTGTATTTTTTGAGATATGAATATGCAAAGGCATACGCGCACTTATGCATATTGAAACATGAATATCCGTAGGCACATGCATGCTATCACGGCTCCACTTCTGGAGCACTTTAAAAGTACTTTATAGCTCCCGTATCAGAGAAGGAGCTAGTTTCCAAAGTTCAGCGTTCTTTCTAGCATCTAAAAATAGATTTAGCTGAACTTGAGTGAAAAATATAAATTGAAAGGGAGGAAATGCTGCTAAAACCACGTAACAGCCCAGGAGAGTGATGTACTGGCTGCCATGTGTAAGCAACCGCAGTAGTGTACTCACACAGGTGCCAGCGCAACAAAAATGTTGCGATTTTGGTACAGTGCCAGGTAAAAGTGGCTTAAGAAAGAGTGACCATCCTGAAAATGCACAACCAAAGGAATTCATTCGGGTCATGCAGATCTAAGATGGGATACCAGCTCCCCATCTGTTTTGGCACCAGTAAGCACCTGGAGACAAACCCTGGGTGTACTGTCTGAGACAGGAGCAACTACCTCCTTCTGGAGGAGCTGGGTGATGTCATCCCCAAGGTCTGACAGAATGTCGGCAGACACCATGTCCTCCTGTGAGGTGTGGGCTCAGTAAGGTGGCTAAAGCCTTGAACTCTAGAGGCAGACCCTGACCGACCACTTCTAGGACCCACCTGTCCGTGGTGACAGTGGACCAGGCAGAAAGGAAGTGGTGAGCTAGCCTCCCACAGAAGGACCCAGGGGAGTCAGGACAGACTTGGGGAGGCACCCCCATCCTGTCATTGGGCAGGCTTGGATGTGGAGGAGGGACCGGCTGAGGAACCAGTGGGACTTCAACCACCAGTCTTCCAGACTACTGAAGCAACCACCTTCAGCTGGGAAGGCCAAGCCTTAGCCTGCTGTCCAGCTGAGGGTTGGGACAGCTTGGCCACAGGAGCAGAGAGGGGCCGAAATGGCTACTTCTTTTGAACCTTATAGTCCTTAGGATCCCTCTGGGTGGAGGTAACTAAGTTCAGGGTTGCATTAGACTTCTTAATATGAATGAGGTGTCCTTCCACCCCCGGCCTAAACAAGTTGGTGCCCAAGAAGGGGACATTTGCCAACTTGTGCTGGGTATCTGCCATGAAGGTTGAGATTCTCAGCCAAGCCCTGCGGCACACAGCCACTGTGATGAAACCGGACAAGGATTTGGTAGGGACCACATATTTGTGGGCCATCCGGGCCGATATTGCAGGGCAAACAGCAGGGTGTTGCCAGAGCTCCAGTGCAGGGCCAAGAATGGCCTCAGTGACCGGAAAGGCTTCCCCAGTGGAGCTGTCTCAGTCAAGAATCTCGGTAAGGGGGTTCTCAGCCATCTTATGGATGGGCTCCATCTGAAGACCCATAGACTCCAAGATTAACCGAAGCAGGCCCATGAAAGAAGTGGGACCATGCTCCATCAACAAATCCTTGCCTGACTCAACATCCACCTGGTAGAACTGTAGGGAGGAGATCTCAGACTCTGAGGATTCGTCAAACACAGGTCGACCACCAGAATCTCAGCTCACCCTATAAGGTCCATCGGGAGTAACGGTGACAGATAGCCAGTGAGTAAGCCCTGGAGTGGAACGGGCATCCGAGGGGGGGGTTGAACTTCAGCTGCTTAGGCAGGAGCTACACCTGAATCAGCGGAGAAGCTAAGGTCGACCGAGCTGAGGTGGGCTGAGGCCTAGGTGATGGGAGCCATGTAATTGCCAGGGTGGTGGCCGGAATCGGCTTAACCCCAGTGAACATGAGCTGATGCCACAAAAGCGCCTTATAGCACTGATGCATTTTGCAATGGAGCCTCTCCTCATCTGAGGAGGAAGACAAGAAAGAGTAGCAGTGATGCTGCTTGCCCGAATGCTGAGAGCGGGAATGCCAATGCCGGCATGGGCTGCTCAACTTGTGGCTTCGGGATCAAGACCGAAGACCTCTACCATCGAGGCCACCGAAGGTGTTTCTTGGAGGAAGCCAGCAAAAGCCCAGGATCCTTTGGGATGACTGGATTCTGAGGGGTAGTGCCCGGATCAGCAGGCTGGTCTGACCCCCTGGGAAATCACAGGCAGGACCAGAGTCAAGAGAGGGAGGTATCGGCCTCACCTTGTGACAATGCATCGACCAGCTCAAGAAAAAACTTGACAGGTTGGTCGATGGGCGTCTTGACCTACTGGCCTGACGGGGAGACTGTGGAGCCATTCCAGAGAAACAGAGGGACCTGAGGCCTGAGAGCGCGCGCAATCCCACGAGTGACTGCAAGACCTCTTTTTAGTCACTTTTTTAGATTTAGACTTTGTGCCATGAGAAGGGCCTTGCTTGGAGGTGGGAAGGGACTGGCAAAAGTCATGAAATGCCCCTGAAAAGGAGTCACCTAAGGGAAGCAGCAAAAAGGCCAAAGTTGAAGAGGCATGCTCCGTGGCCTGAGCCACAGCCTCCTCAAAAGCCGCTAACTTTTCAGTGGACCGCCTGACAGGCATCCTTCAATTTAACAGGAGGACCCCGTTCATCAGGATGCCCCCCAAAAGAAGCCTAGCATGCAGGTCTCCCAAAGTGGAAGAATTCAAATTGCGACAAAGGCCACATGTCTGGGGATCATGTTCATAGCCGAGGCAGTAGACACATGTGGTATGCAGGTCCTGGTGCTGACTTTGATTCATCCATAATAGAGAAATAGTTAGAAAATGCCTGAAGATGAAAATCTTGCTATCACAAATGTTTTGAAAGCAAAGGGCCTACTCAGTGCAGAGAGCGGTAAGGAGAGAACCTTCTTCCAGTGGAAAGAGAGATCTGACATCACGGGGCTATGTAGAGGGAGTTACCACCCCGATGGGTGGGAGGAACCAGCTTTAAGATTTTCCGGCAAGCCTTAAGGGATAAGGAACACTTCCCAGAAGTGTGGATAGTACAACATATCCACATCCCTAGAACATTTTTTTTTTTTTTTTTTGGTACTGTAAAGATTTTTTCTCCACTGGTTCGAAAAAGGTGGACTACTCAGCCCTATCCAACTCTCTCACACCCAGCATCTACATCTCCAGACTCATCTTGCCCATGCTTACCCCACGGATTGTCCCCTTGGCAGGGCCAGGAAGGGGAAGGTCATCCTCCCCCCACCCGATGTCTCTCATCCAGAATTGGAGTTGGTCGTCCAGACAGCAATGTGGGGATGGGGTAATCAGACCCGGCTTCATACAGCCTGCACCAACCCTTTTCCATTTTCTCCCCAAGTTTCCTAGCCACAGCAGCATGCAAGTGGGTGTGTGTGCGCACGCTGAGGCACACACGCACACTGTAAAACCACGGTTCCTCCCTTACTACATCACTCGTAATTCCAGTGCTACCATCTGGCCTCCACCAGATGGTAACCAAGGACCGAGATGGCATACCTCCCCACCCTGGGACAGAAGAGCTGTCCAGTGGATGCTCGATTCTCTCCCACCCACCCCACTGAGACCCAGCAACCTGAGCTTGTTTTCAAACTTAGGTTGCTGGCTGAGTAGGAGGTAAGGTGCATAGCACCTCAGCCCTCTGCTGCACTGGGTCAGCCAATCTGTTGTTTTCTGATAAAATGTTTTTTTTTTTGGTATTGCAGTGCTGTGAATATGCCAATGAGGCTTAATAATAATGAGACTTCATAGACAGGGCTGACAGGGCATGAAAACACAAATATTGTAGCAGAAAACCATAATGTGACCAGCACCCCCCCACCCCCCAGAAAAAAAGCAACCTCAAACTTAGCCTGGTATGTCTCTGACAGCAGAAGGCATATATACTGATGCGTGCTATTGTAGGCATGAGTCAGTAAATGTGTGACATTACAAGAAGAAGAAAAATAGCAGGACACCAGCCTGCTTTTTTAATGGAACTCTGCAACACATTAAAGTCGGTGCTGAATAAGGGTGGTTTGTTTATTCAGGATTCCAAGATGTATGTATTTATTCATCTAGAAATTACTGACCTGGAAAGAACCCAGAGACCAGCTCTGTTCCAGGTGTGACCCAGGGAAAAGGTATACGAAACATCAACATCGCCAGGCACAAATCAGTGTGGGCTACAATACAGTCCAAATACTGCACTGTGCAAATAAACAGGAAGTGGTGCAAGCATAGGTTTTCATGTATGCATGGTGTCCAACAGATGCCTCAAACAGGAGCTGGTTTATAGATTTAAGATTCTTGGAGTAAATAAGGATGTGCTATAAAAAAAAAAATATTTCCACGTGACAAAACAGCAGTGGGAGTTGTAAGTGGTGCAACAGGCTGTAAACATTAAGTCAGTCTAGATATTTATCATAAACACGGATGTTATAATAAGATAACTGCTTAACTGCGAGAGTCTTGGGTAACCACCTCTCGATAAGACGAAAACCAGATATAAACCACTCCTCAAACCCTGACCCTAGCTCTCCCCTTTTTATGACCCATGAGTACATTGCCCTTCCCCAAAGCCATTTATAATGCAAGAGAAGTCTTAAAAAGTAATAGAAATAATTTTTATACTGTTATACCTTTACTTTCCCTTGTCAGTCATGTATTCTGATATGCTTTTGCCATTTTTTGATAAATTACTTAGGTCTGCAGTGCTCTCAAATCTATTATTTGTTCATTTCACCTAATCAGCTACTGCTCTCTCTTTCTTTTCTTATTTCTAAGACATTCCATAAAATTAGTCTTGCCATTTCATGCAGTTTATCTGAACAGTGTAACCGGAATGTCCAGCTAGTAAAAAAGTCAAGAACAGTAGCTGCTGAGGTAAGAGGGATTAATCTAGTTGCAAAGGGAATTAAATATTAGATGATTAATTTAATAAGAAAACGTCTACAAATATCAGAATATAGAAGCAGAGGTGCAGACGGACATTGAAAATGTGCACATCATGACCACGATTGCTGCCACATCTGGCACTATAACCACAATTTCTGTATACCATGGCACGGTTTGTTGTTCATTCCTATGCTAAATGCATTTGACATACAATGCTCCCTCAGACACCTGTATACCACCATAACAGCTTCGAATGTTGTATGGTCCCCAAGGATGCAAAGCCGCTATCATTGGCTAACCTTTTTTACCCCCCCCCCAAAAAAAAGAATGAAAGTACAGAAAGGATCAGCTGACACTGTTTTGCAAGGAACAATGGCAGCAGTACAGAGCCTTGTTGCCCCCTTAAAATATAACTGTATACCATGGAGTACAACTTCCTACATACATGTATAGGACAGACCCTACAAGAAAAACAGGAGAGCATGAAGGTATAAAAATGATTTCCTTTCCCAGCAGTAAGAGGCCAAAATTAGGTTAATTTACTGCTAATGGCCTTAATAGCCATACTTTACACCGACAGGACTGAGACTGACTGGTTTACTGGCAAAGGCCTGTATCATGTCGCAACACATTTGTAAGCTAGACATGAATGTAAACCAGACAATGATTTGACATATTTTTTTTTAAATGTAGGTAAGCATATGATATGTAATGGTGCAGAAACTAGAAAACCACTGAATGAAACTGGATGACCAGATAAGGACCCTGATCACTGGATCCAAAAATCAGACAGGTAGCTGGCGACCCTACGCAAGACAATATCAATGAAGAGCGCTGCTTGATGTTTACTAAATGGTAGTTAGGGTGTGAAATAATGAGGTCCTTGAAATAGTCAAAGAGATTTGAGTTCTAAAAAAAAAATTCAACACAATCACACACAGGTTGAAGCAAGTGAACACCTCTTCACTGTGGAAAAGGTCTTCATATGCTTCAGCCTCTGCCATTCACTTATATAGAGAGAATTTTACAAAGAAGCCGAGAGTTGGAGGAGGGTGCATTTAGGGCTTGGGGGGTGGGAGGGGGTTAGTTAGGTAAATGGAAAGCCAAATTTACATGGCTGATGCATGTGCACCGTGCCTCCTGTTTAATATTGTCCCCAAAGTTTTACTAGTTAACCATGAAACATTTTAAATATTTACCTGTGGTGTAGTTCTAATAAAATTCAGTCACAAAGGTCCTCAGACAACGGCAAGTGAAGACTGATTTTTTTTGCCATTTTACCACCTGATGTGTGTACTGAGCTGACAAGAATTTGAGGAAAATTATGTCATTCTTGCTTAAATGACATCAGCATTGACCCAAGATTCAACAAGCTGGTCTGTAAAACTCTGTGGGATTTTCTGAGAAACCACCAAATAACAGAGGTAATAAAATGTAATTTATACATGAGAGATGATAATTCAATTGTTGAAATGAAAGGAAAAGTGTGACTCCTACTGGGATTCGAACCCAGGGACTGTGCCATTCCATGGAGATGGTAATTCCTGAAATGTATTTACAATAAACAGTCTTGTCCTTATAGTAGGTAAAATTTTTGTTTTTTTTAAATATATTTGCTACTGATCTTTAAATACTGCAGTCTCAAAGCCCAAGGCCAGGGTAAGACAAAAAAATGGATGAGAAAGGGATAAATGACAGCTGTATTAGACATTTTGGCAGCGAAGTGAAACTAAGTGAATTGTGCAGTATTGTTTCATTTTGCTTTGACGTTTTCACATTTTTCTTATTTCCACAAGGAGGGTATCAAGTTTTACAGTGGTGCATTCAGAGATATACTTTGACTTGTGTCGGTGGCGAACTGCGGGCCAAAGTTACCGAAATTTAAGAGAACTGCAGAGATATTTTTTATTTTGTTTAATTTCTGTACAGTCAAATATTTTGACATAATTTCATAGTTTTACTATTCTAATTTTTCAAAGGTAAATGGGACCCTTATTCTGATCTAGCAAAAAAAGGAAAGAAAAGAGAAACACTCAACCTTGGCAGCCACATGATTATAGTCCATACATTCATATAGTGTGCTCATTCTATATCTTTTACTGGGAATGTAGATGTGTTCCTAATTTTCTGATCGGAGTTCAAGGCCAGTGCTAGTCATAACTTTCACTTATTCATCAAAAAGCACCCCTAAGGCATTCAGTCCTACCTTTAAATTTATAACCAACTTTCACCCATGAACAAAGGTTACAAAATAATGCCATGCATGCTGGAGTTCATCCTAAACAGGCAGGATTCATTCGGACATGTACTGCACCTAACATCTGTGAAAACAAGGATCCAACTACTGTAGCTGACCACTGACCATTTATTTACCTCTAAAGAATTACTGTTACACTAAATGATGACATACAGATTCAGTGGGAGTTTTTTATGTATGATCTGGGTGTTAATAGTTTGTGAGTTTCTGAATAACTGGCATAAGCTTCTGAGGAAGGACTTTTGTAACATCTATGTTGGTCCAATAAAAAGTATTAAACCATTTGCTTCTGGATCTGTTATATTAAATACATGCTGTACATTATATTGATGACTAGCAGCCCTATCCATTCAGCTTTTCACTTCTACTGGGGAGGATGGACATCACTGTACAGTGTGACAGAAGAAAAAAAAAACTCAAGTTAACAGAAGCAGAGAAAATTAGGACTGTTACATGCAGTATAAACAGGTTACTCACCTGTAACAGTAGTTCTAGGAGTGGTATATATTGTTCGTCCACTTCTTGGCATGTCCCTTTCCCCTTTAATACTTACTGGAAGGTCTTCAAGCTGGCTCCTACCACCCACCTGGGTGGTATAACCCTCAGCTCCACCCCATGATGCCAGATCTTAGCCCACTGGAAGCCAGGTTTGTGCATCACAGCCGGGGAGGCGGGGTGGGTCAGCGTGGATGAATAACATATACCACTCCTAGAACTACTGTTACAGGTGAGTAACCTGTTTTTCTAGGGACGTGGATATGTTGCTCATCCACACTTCTTGACAGACTCCTAGCAGTTCTCTGGGAGGAAGGAGGCATGGTGCACACCCACTACTTAGGGAAAAGAGACTGGAGCAGAGGCCCCAAAATCAGCATCCCGGTGTGACTCAAGGTCGATGTGATAATGGGTAATGAATGTGTTTGCTGACTTCCAGGTAGCATCCCTGCAAATATCCTGGATAGGGACAACACTAGAAGCAGCCACTAACACAGCGGTATGGTGGGTGGAATGAGCCCTTAGACCTTTGGGAGGCTCCCTACCCGCCAACCTATAGCAGAGATCAATGCAAGATGTAATCCATCTGCCAAGCATCCATTTTGCTGCAAGTCTGCCAGAAGCGGCTTCATTGTAGGTGACAAGAAAAAAATTGCGCACCTTAGTAATTATGTTTCTTCTATTGGAGTCTTGCTGTATTCTGACAAGTGCAGTTAGCCCCAGCCTTTTAAACTGCCCCAGAGAAAAAAGGATTAACCTTTCTATGCAGAGCACAGAATGCTGAGCTCGAGCTCGGTTGATGTCTCTGTTTCCCTTTGAAAGCTAACCGTCAGACTCTTATGGGCAACATGAGGGATGGGAGAAAAGGCTGTTGAGGGGGGTCCGATAAAGGAGGGACTCTGTCTCCACCCTCCTGGGGAGTTGGAGAAATGCAGGAAAAGGCCGACTGGTAAAGTGCAGACCAGGGGAAAATGGAATCCCCATGGGAACACGAACATGGGAAATGGAAGTATAGGGAAAGGGTGGAAGGTAGTCCTGCTAAATGCCAGGAGCTTGGGCAATAAATGCCTGAGCTCCAGGCGATGCTAACTGAGGGAGCGGTGGATGCGGCAGCAGTCACTGAGACCTGGGCCACCGCAGGACATGACTGGGACCTGAACCTGGAGGGTTACACTATGTTCAGGATGGATGGAGGGAGGGAAGGGGAGGAGGGGTAGCAATAATAGTCAAAAACTGCATTGGCATAGGGGGAGTAGAGGAGGTGGAGGGAACCATGGAGGCGATTTGGGTCACCTTGATAACAAGGGGGGGGGCAAGAGAGTAAAACTAGGATTGGTGTATAGACCCCCCTGCACTGGCGGAGGAGCTGGAGGAGAGTCTGGTGGCAGATGTTGGGAGACACTGCAGATTGGGCAGGGGAAGGGTGGTGGTCTTGGGGGACTTAAACATGCCAGGAACAGACTGGGAGACTATGACATCCTCAGTGGCCAGAGAACAGAGGTTGTTGGATGTCTTTCAAGACGCATTCCTAACTCAGCAGGTAGGGGAACCGACCAGGGAGGCGCGGGTACTGGATGTGGTCCTGGCAGACAGTGACCAGATTGGAGACCTGGAGGTAAGGGACCTGTTGGCGGGAGTGACCATGCCACAGTCTGGTTCTGCCTGCACCTAGGAGGGGTAGAAGGCTGCACAAAGACGGAGGTAACTGACTTCAGGGGGGCAGATTTTAAGGAAATGGGAAGGATCCTTAAGGAGAATTTGGATGTGATTGGGTCAGACATGGACGCTGACATTAGGTGGGAAATAATCAGGAGAGGGGTGCAGGATGCTACCAGCACCTGTGCCAGAGTAAGACGAAAATGCAGTAGGACCCAAAAACCATGCTGGTAGACCAAGGTGGTCCAGGAGGTGGTGCGGGAAAAGGCAGCCTATAGGCAATTCAAGTGCTCAAGGAGTGAAAGGGATAAAGGGGAGTACAAACTGATGGCTAGAAGGGCCACTAGGGTGGTGAGGGTGGCTAAGGCAAGGAAGGAGCAGAACCTGGCCAGAGAAATTAGGAGAGGGAAGAAGGGGTTCTTTAGATACATTGGGGAAAAACGAAGGGTGAAGGGGCAGATTAGCAGGATTAAAACAGGGAAGAGATGGGCACAAGACCCGGGGGAGCAGGCTGAGGTACTAAATGAGTACTTCACCTCAGTTTTGACCAAGGAAAATGGGGGTGCTGTATCATACTTGGGAGGAGACAGTGGAGGAGGGGGGACCCTTACCGATCGGCGGGTCTGGGGAGAGGGGGAGGCATCACTGGCAGGAGGGGGGAAGGCTAAGCAGGGAGAAGAGGTAGCAGAGGTGGAAATCACAGCAGAGAGAGTGAGAGAAGCCCTCAGGTCCTTTAAGATGGAGAAAGCACCGGGGCCGGATAAATTACATCCCAGAGTGCTGAAGGTACTTGAGGATGTCCTGGCGAACCCCCTTGCGGAGCTTTTCACCATCTCTCTGAGGACAGGGTGGGTGCCTCAAGACTGGAAGGTGGCACATATAGTACCTATCCACAAGGCGGGGATCAAGAGAGGTGGCAGGGAACTACAGGCCTGTCAGCCTGACATCGGTGGTGGGCAAGGTGATGGAGGGCATTGTCAAGGAGAGGCTGGGGGGAACCTGGAAAATTCAGGGTGCCTGGACGATAGACAGCATGGATTTGTCCCAGACAAATCATGCCAGACAAACCTTGTGGAGTTCTATGACTGGGTAAAGAGTGCCTTGGACCTGGGTAGACCAGTGGACATCCTCTTTCTAGACTTCAGCAAGGCATTTGACTCTGTTCCTCATGAGGGCCTGTTGGATAAGCTGGGAGAAATGGAGGTGGGGAACCAGATGATCAGATGGATAGACAATTGGCTCCAGGACCGGACCCGGAGGGTCGTAGCTGGCGGGACAGTCTCGTCCCCAAGGAGGGTCATTAGTGGGGTCCCACAGGGATCAGTCCTTGGGCCCCTCCTGTTCAACGCCTATGTCTCTGACATAAGGACAGGGATCAGGAGTGAGATGAGTCTCTTTGCGGATGACTCAAAACTGGGGGCGGTGGTGGATGGGGAGGATGGGAGGGTGGCCCTACAGGGGGACCTGGAAGCTCTGAAAAGATGGTCTAGAAAGTGGAAGCTGAGGTTCAATGCAGGGAAATGCAAGGTACTGCACCTGGGAGCCATAAACCCGGGCCAAGTGTACACCGGGGATGCTACAAGTCTCGATGGCTGAGAGGGACCTGGGAGTGGTGGTGGATGTCAAGATGAACAACTCGGAGACTTGTAGGAGGGCAGCAGCCAAGGCCAACAGGATGCTGGGACGCAACGCTAGGGGGTACTCCCAGAAGGAGGAAGAGATACTCCTCTGTATAACTGCTTGGTGAGTCACACACCTTGAGTACTGCGTGCAGTTTTGGACGCTACACTTAAAGAGGGACATTAAACTCCTGGAGAGGGTCCAGAGGAGGCAACCAAAATGATTTGGGGCTTGGGGACAGGACCCATGTGGAGAGGCTCAAGAGCTAAATATGTACACATTGGAAGAGAGAAGGGACCGGGGACATGATAGAAGTCTTCAGGTACATGAAGGGGGTAAATAGGGGAGGCGCAGTCAGGGTGCTTCGAAGGAAGGAGGAGGGGAAACTAGAGGGCATGGGTGGAAGCTGGAGGGGGGAAGATTCAGGGGAGAAAGGAGGAGGTGCTACTTCACTGAGAGGGTTGTGGAGCCATGGAATGCGCTGCCAGGGGGCTGGTGGAGGCAGAGATGATGGAGCGGTTGAAGAGGGGGTGGGACAGATACAGGGGAAGTGTTCTGGAAGCAAAATCCAGTGCAGCGAGAATATCTGGAACTGGGAAGGGAGAAGCCAGAGAAGGCGATGGGGGCAGCAAAGTCACCTCCCAGGGTAGGGGCTGACCAAGCGAGCAGACACGAAAGACGGTTAGGCCTATTCTCCTGGCATTTTAGTATGTAACACTCTAATAGTATTCTATGTGGAAATTGTAAAAACATGTTTAATAGCCAACTGGCAACAAAAGGTTTTGGACTACCAAAAGAAGACTCAAGTCAGGAAACCCAAAACTCAAAACCCAAACCAAACAGGAATATAACAAAATAAACACCCACACAAGAAGAGGTTCTGAGAGGGGAGGCAGGGAGCGAAGTCAGAATACAGCAAGACTCCAACAGAAGAAACATAATTACTAAGGTGAGTAATTTTTTTCTTAAAACAACTTGAAGTCTTGCTGTATTCTGACAAGTTCAGACTACCAAGCTGTACCTCCATGGAGGAGGGACAGAACCTACTTTGGGAATAGGCTCTGAAGTACTGCTGTGCCAAACCGAGCATCACTCCTAGCCTGGATATCCAGCGAGTAATGCTTGATAAAGGTATGGACTGTTTTCCAGGTGGCTACTTGACAAATTTCTGAGAGAGGGATATGCCTGGCAGCAGACAGGGAAGCAGCAGATAGGGAAGCAGCTGTATCCCTTGTGGAATGAGCCCTCAGGCCTGAGGGTGGAATTTTTCCCAGTTTTTCATAGCAGAATTGTATACAAGACAAAATCCATCTGGCAACAGATCTCTTGGTGGCAGGTTTGCCCTTTCCCACTTCTCCATAAGTGAGGAACAACTGGAGGGAGTCAAACCTGTGACCCTTGGTACGCTCTATGTAGTAACTAAGGGCTCTTTTAACATCTAAACTGTGTAGCCTCCTCTCTCCTGAGGAAGAATGATCAGTGAAGAAAACAGGAAGAGAGACAGACTGGTTTAAATGGAAGTCTGAAACCACTTTGGGCAAGAACCTTCTATTGGTTCTAAGGACCACTTTATCCCTGTGAAAGGAGATAAAATCAGGTTCTACTGACAGGGCTAGCAATTCAGTGATACGCCTGGCAGAGGTAATGGCTACCAAGAACACAGTTTTCCAAGTCAAGTACTTAAGCTCTGTTGAGGATATAGGCTCAAAAGGAGGTTGCATAAGTTGAGCAATGCAAACATTCAAATCCCAGGCAGGGGCAGGGTTTCTAAAAGAAGGAATGGTGTGAAGCAATCCTTTAAAAAATTTACGGAACACAGGATGAGAAGATAGTGAGGAAGACTTCCCCACAGACAGAAATGCAGAAACAGCTGCCAAGTGTACTTTGAGGGTAGCTGGTCTGAGGCCTAGGCCATTAAGATGGATCATATAATCCAGAACCGTAGGCAATTCAGCAGTATCTGGGGAAATATGCTTCTTAGAACACCAAATGCTGAATCTCTTCCATTTGGAGTTATAAGTCTTTCTGGTGGAGGGCTTTCGAGAAGCTTTGAGAATATCCAGAATCCCTTGAGAAAGATGAAGATCTGCAAACTCTAACTCTTCAAGAGCCATGCCTTGAGATTGAGAGACTGAAGATTGGGGTACCAAATCCTCCCCTGAGAGGATGTTAACAGGTTGTAATTCCTGGGAAGAGACAGGGGAAGATAGACTGCTAGGGACAGCAACAGGGGGTACCAGGGCTGTCTGGCCCAATCTGGAGCAATCAGAATCACTTTGCAAGGTTGAGACCTTATTTTGACTAAAACTTTGAACAGGAGTGGGAAGAGAGGGAAGGCACACAGAAACTTCCCTTCCCAATTCAGAATCAGGGTGTCCAGGGGGACTGAGTCCAAGACTTGAGGTATGCAACAAAAGAGAGGAAGTTGGTGATTGTCTGGGGCTGCAAAGAGATCTATCTCTGGAGTGCCCCACCTTGAAATAATCACTTTCAACACCTGAGGGTCCAGGGACCATTCGTGATGGCCCTGAGAGATCCTGCTCAGTTCATCTGCTAGCACATTGTCCTTCCCTGGAAGGTGAACTGCTACCAGACAGGTTTGCAGGGAATAAGCCGGGGGCTACAATTTCATGGCTTCCTTGCACAAGGCCGTGGACCGAGTGCCTCCCTGCTTGTCGATGTACCACGTGGTATTGGTGTTGTCCGTTCTGACCTGAACCACCTTGTTCTGCACTGACTGAGAGAAAGCTTTCAGGGCCAGAAAAACTGCTCTGAGTTCTAGGAGACTGATATGGAGAAGGGATTCTTGGGGGACCATAGCCATTGGCAGTGAGGGCCCCCAGATGGGCTCCCCAGCCCAGAAGAGAAGCACCTGTGGTAAGGACCACTGAACAAGGCTGAGTGGCAAAAGGAACCCCTCGTCTTAAATTGTCCTGATCCTGCCACCACTGGAGGGCTTGGATCAAGGTCAGAGTCACTGGGATCAGTTTGGTAAGGGAATCCTTCCCCTGAGATCAGAAGGCTCTCAGATGGAACTGAATATCCCTCATCTGGCATCTTGCCCCTTGGACCACTGCTGTTGAAGCTGCCATGTGACCCAAGAGCTGGAGGAAATGCCTTGCTGGTCGAGATACCCGAAGGCTGAAGGAAGAGGCTAGTTCTATAAGAACCCTTGCCCTTTCCAGGGGAAGAAAGGCTCTTGCTCTGACTGTGTCCAGTTCTGCCCCTATAAAGGTAAGAAGCTGGACTGGATCGAGAACTGACTTGGGAAGGTTGAGAAGAAATCCTAGAGAAGTGAGCACTTGCTGGGTCACTTGCAGGTGAGACTTGACTTGGTCTGGAGACTGGCCCACCATTAGCCAATCGTCCAGATATGGAAAAATGGAAATCTTTTGTCTTCTTAGAAAGGCAACTACTACTGCCAGGCACTTTGTGAAAACCCTTGGGGCTGAGGTTAGGCCAAAGGGCACTGCTCTGAACTGATAGTGGCCTGAGGGCAACTCAAACCTGAGGTACTTTCTGTGGGAGCACCTGATGGGAATGTGAAAGTAGGCATCTTTGAGGTCCAGGGATGCTAGCTAGTCCCCTGGCCTTAGAGAGGAAGAATTATTTCCAGAGTTACCATCTTGAACTTTGGTTTTAAAAGATGTTTGTTTAGATATCTTAGGTCTAGGATGGGTCTGCACTCCCTGTCTTTTTGGGGTCAGGAAGTACCTGGAGTACAGCCCTTTGCCCCAGTGTGGGGTAGGTCTCTCTCTATGGCTCTTAGGCCAGAAGAGAAGAAACCTCTGCCTCTAGAGCAAGGGTTTCCGACAGACTTGTAGGTGGAAAAGATCTGGCTCTCATCTTTGGAAATTTTCTGAAGCTGAGAACCAGTCCCTGGCTCACTACTTCCAGGACCCACTTGTCTGATGTAAGAGACATCCAGTCCTGGAGAAAGTAAGCCAGACTGCCCCCTACTGGAATAGGAGAGTCAACCCGGGCAGGCCCATCAGGGTGTCTGCTTGGCAGGGGCCTTAGGCTGAGGAGTAGATGCAGCCCTGCTCATCCCAATTCTGCCTCCCCCTCTGAAGAACCGCCTCTGTGAAAAAGAAGAGGCCTGTGCTTGGTAAAAAGGCCTTTGAAAAGGTCTGCCCCTGCTCCTAGACTGCTGCCTTTGAGGAGTTGTCTGCCTCTTCTTGGCCGAGCATTCATGTAGGTGGTCCTGTACTCATCCATTTTCTTCATGTAATTCTCTGTCTGCTCCCCAAACAGAGAATTACCCACTACAGGAAAATCCATGGCCTCAGCCTGGGTATCCTACGAGAGGCTAGTACATCTGAGCCAAGCCATTCTCCAAAGAGCCACAGAAGTAGCCATGACTCTTGATGACACATCATTAGAGTCCACAGCAGCATGAAACTGAACTTTAGATGCCTCAATCCCATCTGCAGCCACCGCCTCCAGCTCCTTGGCTAGCTGGGGGGAGACCTGTTTAGCCAGTGCCAGTACAGTGTCCAACCTGGACTTCTGGTACCCAGCTGTATAGGCCATATAAGTTGCCTGTCTGAGTTCCAGGGAAGATGCTATGTACAGCTTTTTTGCCATGGCATTAGCCTTCCTAGAGTCTTTGTCTGGGGGGGGGGTGAAGCCAAGGGAATGCTTGCCTTATCACAAGCAGCAGCCTGCACAACCCCAACATGGCTGCATTGGTGATATAAAAACTCCATTTCTGAGCCTGAGAGTGGATACCTCTTGTCCATTCTTCTGTCCACAGGAGGTATAGAATTCGGAAACTTCAGAATGTTTTGTGTCTCTTTCCCAAAAGATTTGTGGAGGGGAATAGACAGTCTCCTGGACTCTGGGATGTCCATCATTTCTACAAAATCAGGCTCCTTCTGATCCTCCATTGCCTCTTCCATAGGATGCTGGAGGGTCTCAGCCACTTTTCTGTAGAACACAAAGTGGGAAGGGGACTCAGAAAGCCTAGGAGGGGATACACTTGAAGGTCTGTCTGGGGAGATGTCCGGTTCCACAGGCACATCTAGACTTTCACCATCACCATCTTCAAACTCCCCTTCCTTCTCAAACTCCAGTTCATAAAATTCTTCCAAAGTATAATCGTGAACTGGAGAAACCGACCGAACCGAGCCCTTGCCAAAGGTGCGGATCGGTCGGGAACAGCGGCAATTCACAATCCGAATCGCTCTGGCTATTTCTTCGGTGGTTGGAACATGAACTTCTGGATCCAAACCGGATGATTTTTCTTTGCGCTTTCTTTTAGTCAGAACTGACCCCTTGGGATCGGCTCTCCTTTTGCCTGAAGAAGTATCACCCTGATCAGAGAGCATTCCTCCTGGTTCGGTTGGAAAGGAACCGGGCTGGCCATCTGGGTCAGCGGACTTCTCGGCCCCCTTTTCCCTCAGTCTACCTAATCTCTTTTCAAGGGTAGGTTTGGGAAAATTTTTGCAAATTTGGCAGTCTGAATCGAGGTAGTCAAACCCAGACAATAAACACAGAGTAGTGTGGGGATCGGCCCCTTATGAAAGACCTCCCCACACTCACTGCAATGTTGAGACAGTGGGCCGTTTTTTGGGCTTGTCTCAGACATGGCCAACCTAACCAAACTTACCCTTTTTGGCAACCGCCAGGCAAGACTCCTTATTGGTTCCTAACCGTGTCACGGGTCTTGGAAAAAATCATTTCAAAACACAGTTTTTTTTAGAACCGATAAGGACCGGTAACCACACACTAAAGTTACACAAGAATTAAGCAAATGATCGGTTCAGCCGAACCGATCCACAGTTTTTACAAGTTCCACACAGAAAACACAGTACAAAACCTATCTAGTACTCATGGTACCACAGACAGAGACTGAACCGACTTTGCGGGAAACTTTTTCAGTTAGAAACAGACAACAAAACGACACTTCAACTGACTTTTGAACCGAGCTGCAGGAGAAATCTCCGGAGCGACTGTTCAGTGAGGCAGAATAAAGAATCTAACGGTTAGCTTTCAAAGGGAAGCAGACAGACATCAACCGAGCTCAAGCTCAGCATTCTATGCTCTGTATAGAAAGGTTAACCCATTGTTCTCTGGGGCAGTTTAAAAGGCTGGCGCTAACTGCACTTGTCAGAATACAGCAAGACTTCAAGTTGTTTGAAACAGCTGGCAAACCTCTCCCCCGAATTTCTGCCATTCTCTCCTTGTAATAGGACAGAGCTCATCTCCGGTCCAAGATATGGAGCCTGTACTCTGCATCCAAGGTGTAGTTTGGGTAGAACACAGGCAGAGTCAATACCTGATTAAGGTGAAACTCTCACACCACCTTTGAGAGGAATTTCGGGTTGGGGCACAGGACAGCCTTGTCCCTGTGGAAAACCAGGTAAGGAGACTCCACTGAAAGCACCTGGAGTTCCCCAGTCCTTCTGGCTGACATGACAGCCAGCAGGAAGGCCGTCTTCAATGACAAGTGTGATAGCTCACACTTCTGCACTGGTTCAAATGGCTTGCCTATAAGTTTTGCCAACATCAGCAGTAAATCCCACAGAGGTGGAGGTTCACATACCGGAGGGGATATTTGATCCAGGCCCTTGAAAAGGTGCCAGGCCACCTTCTCCTGTACCACAGTCTGCTGACTGGCCCATGCCCGGTAAGCAGAGATGACTGCCAGATGCACCTTAAGGGTCGAAGACCAAAGACCCCCTTTGGACAGAGATCAAAGGTAGTCTAAAATGCTAGACACAGGACAGGACAGAGGGTCCAGGCCCTGGCCCTGACACCAATGGAAAACCTTTTCCATTTGAAGGCATAGCACTTCCTGGTCAACTCCTTTCTGGATGCTTCCACTACTGTGAGTACATCCTCAGAGAGACCAAAAGCCTGGAACTCTAGCCACTCAGGTACCAGGCTGTCAGGTGCAGGGATTGAAGGTCCGGATGGAATACCTTCCCCTGACTTGACTGAGATCAGGTCCGGGCATGCTGGAAAATGCCTCGGGAGCCTGTTGCTGAGGCTGAGGAGATCTGGATATCAGAACTGGCAGGGCCAGTCTGGGGCTACCAGGATCACCTGTGCCCTGTCCCTCCTCACCTTGAGAAGCACCCTGTGGATCATGGGAAATGGAGGGAAGGTGTAGAAGAGGCCTGGGGTCCACGGCCTCAAGAATGCATCCCCTGCAGTGAACCCCACTGAGGGGGGCAGGCACGAAACAGCCTCAGCTTGGTGTTTTCCCTGGAGGCAAACAGGTCCACTATCGGTTTGCCCCAGTGGGAGAACAGGCTTTGAGCTACCTCTGGATGGAGAGACCACTTGTGGGATATCTTGTCTATGCGGCTGAGAGCATCCGCCAGTTGGTTTGAGGATCCTGCCACATGGATGGCTAGGAGACCTGCCTCCAGTTGGCTCACAAGTGTCCAGATGCGGATCACTTCCCTGCACAGCAGCCAGGAGTGTGTGCCACCCTGTTTGTTGAGGTAGTACATGGTCATGGTATTGTCCATCTGGACTTGAACCACTTGACCCTGAAGATGCTGCGTGAATGCTGACAGTGCCAGTCTGATTGCACTAAGCTCCAACAGGTTGCTAGGACAACAGGATTCCTCAGGGTTCCAGAACCCGTGGGCTCTGTTGTTCCCCCATGTGGGCTCCCCAGCCCATGAGAGAGGCATCGGTCATAAGAACGACTATCGGCTCGAGGCAGACAAATGAAGTGACAATGGTGCTGAGTCCAATGAGTGGCCAGCTCCCATTGAAGGGGCGTATAAGCCACCGGACCCATCAAACCACAGTGGTGCAGGCTGCCAAGTACCCCAGAAGGTGCAGAAAGTCCCAGGCAGGGAGCAAGTGCCCAACCAGAAATGATTGGGTAAAAGAGGAGAGAACCTCCGCCCTGTATGCTGGGAGTCGTGCTCTGGCTCAGCAACAGTTGAGCTCTGCCCAGATGAAGCATATCACCTGTGATGGCATGAGCTCCTACTTGGCCTTGTTGATCAGGAGGCCAAGTTGAGAGCAGGTCTGGAGGGCCAGGTCCCTAGACCTCTCCACCTCTTGCTGGGTGGAACCTGCTGAGAGCCAATTATCGAGGTAAGGGTATACTCTGACCCCTTGATGCCTGAGCTGGGCTGCCACCACTGCGATGCATTTGGTGAAGACCTGCGGGGCCGATGACAGGCCAAATGGCATGGCTTGGAACTCATATAAGGTTCCCTCTGCTCTGAAGCAAAGGAACCGCTGGTGAAACAGATAGATTGGGACATGGAAAAACACGTCCTGGAGATCCAGTGAGCAGAACCACATGTTTTGCTCCAAGGATGATATGATCTGGTACAGAGTTACCATCCTGAAGGTGCATGGCCTGAGAAACTGATTCAGGTCATGCAGATCTAGAATGGGGCACCAGCCCCCTGTCCGCTTCGGGACCAGGAAGTACCTAGAATTGAACCCTGGGTTGACTGGAGGATATGCCACTTGAACTACTGCCTCCTTGAGGAGGAGCTGGGCTATGTTATCTCTCAGAGTCTACCAAGTGTGGGCTGATACTCTCTCCTCCAATGAGGTGCGGGCTTGGCAGGGAGGGTACTGCTCGAACTCTAGAGGCAGACCCTGGCCGACCACTTCTAAAACCCACCTGTCTGTGGTAACAGCGGACCAGGCGGAAAGAAAGTGGTGAAGCCGGCCTCCCACAGGAAGACCCAGAGCTGACGTGACAAGAATAAGGGTGGCAGCCCCTATCCCATCACTGGGCAGGCCTGGAGGAAGAGGGTCCAGATTGGAACCCACCTGAACCCCAACCTCCCTGTCTGCGGGCCACTGGAGGCCCAGACTTGGGCCGAGGGTGCCAAGTTTGTGCCAGCTGTTGCTGCCCACCCTGGAAGGAGGGCTGCTTGGCCGCAGGAGCAGGGTGCCAAAAAGGCTTCTTCTTCTGCTGTTTCTTGGAGCCAGGGGTGTCCTTTTGAGCAGAAGTAACAGAGTCCAAGGTGGCACTGGACTGCTAGATCCATTGAAGCTGACCATCCCCACCTGGACTGAAGAGATCGGTACCCAGGAAAGGAACATCAGTGAGTCTGTGCTGGGTATCTGCTGTAAAGGTGGAAAGCCTAAGCTAAGCTCGGCAGTGCATGGCAACAGTGGCTGCCACCAAATGGGCGCAAGAGTCCCTGAGGTCTAAGGCCATCTGAAGTTGCTGTTTGGTAAAAGCTTGACCCTGGTCCTGGACCTGCATGACCGTAGTCTGAAGGTCTATAGGGCGGTGCGGGAGAACTTCATCCAAGGAGCTCAGGAGGGTATGGGAGAAGTGTGCCATGATGATGGCTGAGCTTGCCTGATGAAGGCCTAGAGAGGAGGCTACATAGACCTTCCTGGCAGAGTGGTCCAGTTTTTTTGACTTTTTGACTGGCGATCTATCAGTGTCAGCAGAGCTGCCTGTGCATCTGAACACAGAAGCGGTCACTAACCCCTCCGCTGAGGGATGTTCCATGAACCCCAAGGGGACCCAATGGGCACCGCATACTTGCGCATCATCCAGGCAGATGGCGTTGGGCAGGATGCTGCCAAAGCTCCAAGGCCAGGCCTACAATGGCTTCGGCCACTGGGAAGGCTTCCATAGGTGTATCCCCTCTTAAGAATATCTGTAAGAGGGTACTCTACCCGTTTCTGAGCAGGTTCCAGGGGCATCCCCATGGATTCAAAGATATGGCAGAGAATTCCCAAAAATGATGAAGGGCCCTCCTCCGTTGACAGACTACCCACCGACTCATCATCCAGCAGGTGAGAGTGGAGGTCGGTGTCATCAGAATCTGAGGTATCCAGTTAAATAGTTTGGCCATCATGGTCCCTTTGCACATGCTTGGGGTGGTCAGGCATGAGGGTGACCGATAACCTGCGAGGAAGACCCGGACCCATCCGAGATTCCTTCATACAAGCCCCTTCCGAAGGTTGTTTAGGTGGCGTCTCCACCACTGTCAGTGGACAGACCGATTGTGGCTGAACCAGAGCCAGTTTTACCAGCTCCGTGGGTGGAGGAATAAATTTTACCGGTTCCAATGGAGTTGCTTCGGCCTGGGAGGTGAAAGCCAGGTAATGGCTGGGATGGAAACCATAGAAGGCTTCTGCCCGGACAGAATGAGCTGCTGCCACATTAGATCTTCATTGCGTCGATGGAGTTTCCGCCGAAGTCTCTCCTCATCCATGGAGGATGAAGAGGAACAGTGGCGTTGCCTCTTTTTCTTGCGCTTATGTGCCTTCCTCGGCCTCTCGGTCGAGGGGGTCCAAGATCTCATCCTCAACCGGACTGGCCAAGTGGGCCATTTGGGGGACACTAGGGGAACTAATGATTTACCTGTATCAGGGACCAGTTCCTCAATGGGTTTGCTAGCAGCCTGGGTTTCCTCATCAGGAAAGTTCAGGACCAGGGTCCTGATAAGTGAGTTGTTGGCCTCATCGGGCAACAACAGATCAACAGGGTCAAGAGTGATCTCCACTGCATTGTCAATCAAGACCTCAGCCAGCTGACCAGTCGGCAAGGCAGACAAGAAGGCAGCCAAAGAAGCAGTCTTGACCGAAGCCGAGACTGGAGATTCCTGTGACCGAGATCGCTCTCGAGCCCAAGAACGCTGTTGCCAAGATGAAGAATCTCTCGGTTCCTTGTCCTTTTTATGGGACAGGGAGGTATGCGAGCCCGCAGCTCCTTCACCCTTGGTGGAGAGAGACAGGCACATCTCCTGAAAGGAGCCCGTGAACATGGAGCCCAGGCCGAGTGGAATGAAAATTGGCTGAGAGGAGAGATCGGTGGCCTGCGCCGCCTATTCTTCGAAGGCCTGCATCTGGTCTAGCTGCTCGGCAGACCCTGCAGCCACGGAGACTGCTCACCGGGCCTCTTTGGATTTCATCGGTGGATTCTGTTTCTTGGGCCTGCCCAACTTAAGCTGTGCGAGACGATCATCGAGGACATTCGGGTGGCAAGCAAGACATATCTCACATGCCTGGGTGTCATGGCCAACACCCAAGCAGTAGACGCACGTGGTATATGGGTATGTGCATGACATTTTCTGGTTGCACAGGCACCGGTGAAAACCAGGGGAATATTTATCTTCCATAATCGAATACCAAAAATTTCAATCGTTAGCTCGAATGAGTTTAATATTAAGAGGGTCTGAAGAAATCGAACCCATGACCTACAAAACGCAGTAGCGGAGAGGAAGCAACCTGAATCTTCCAGCAGAAAGGAAGATCTAACATAATGAGATGCAGCCAAGGGTTATACCTCCCGGATGGGTGGGAGGAGCCAGCTTGAAGACCTTCAGACAAGAATTAAAGGGGAAAGGGACATGCCTAGAAGTGTGGACGAACATATCCGCGTCCCTACAAATATATTTAATTTCCTCCACCTTTCTATCAGGTGTTGAGCTTTATTATACATTAAACGGGTATTCATCCTTTGATTGATTTTTACTTGTAATCTTATCTTTTCCAAGTATGTTCTACCTGCAAATCACCCGTACTACATGTAACCTTCCATTTCATTTCTTCATACTACTAAGCCTATCTTCATTTGTTGTAATGTCCTCACCTGCCTAAGTGAAAGTCTAAAAGGCAAATGTGTCATACCTTATCTTGTACCCAATGAGCTTAATGTTGATCGTGACCCTTAGGCCCTGTCCACACTGCACGGCTCATACCCTGTAACGGATAGAAACCGTTACAACCGGGGAGCGGTGCAGTGTGTCCACCACTGCCGCAGTGTCCATTACGGGACCGGCACCGCCGGTCCACATCGGGCGAGCCGACCATTACTGTGGCACCCGATCTCACACGCAGCTCGCGCTGCTTAGGAGACCCAGTGCCACACATCCACACTATGCCTGGTAACGTTTCGGGCGTAACCGGTTATATAACGTTGTTGAAACCACCTCATATGTGGTTTCAACAACGGTTACGAAAACGCCTTATGTAACGTTACAGGTGTAAATGCAAAGCATTGCGGTACCGGTTTGGGCACTCTGTAACGTTACAGAGGGGTAGTGTGGACAGGGCCTTAGAGACCAATGAACCTTACAAATGACAAACCTCCAATATAACAGGCCAACTCCCCACTGCCATGTAACACTACCCACACATATGACACAACCTACAAACTACAAAGAAATTCTAGCACAAAATGGCAATCTTACATCATAATCCAATGTTGTAAAATTTCTAACCCCCCCAATACTGGGAAAGTCAAAATCACTCACAAATCCAATTCTGCAAAATCACCCACCAACTCAAACAATAAGTAACTAAAACTAAACATAGAATCTATAGATTACTACCTCCTAAATAACGGGCAAAGAATGGGAAAAACTAACTAAAAGCTCCCTGTACAAACACATGAACTCACAGATACAAATACAAATTTTACTTCAAACAGATCCCACCACTTACATGAAGAAATACTGTGAAAGCAAACAGCTACTGTGAAAAACCTACATAAACTAGCCATGCATATACGTCAAAAAAAAAATCCAGCTGTTTCTCCCAGCGGGAAATCTTTGATCAAAAATGGATGATGTCATAAACTAGGAAGCAAGCTCTCTCAAAAGAATTCTTTTTTTAAAGAGACAGTACCATGCAAAACATATGTCTCACTGAAAGTGCCTTGGTCCATTAAAACACATATTCATTCATCACTGAATATCATTTCATAAGTAGAATAAGACATGCCACTGTGTTGCTAAACCTCACAACATGCCTGATGGTGATTAACAGCACGAGGCGACTGTAGTCAACTGACCATATGGCCTGTTACTGTGGTATAATTACTGGTCAGCAATTTTTTTCTATGGGCAGACAGAGTTGTTATTTAGCGTAACAACCAGTGGGTTATTATGGCATTCATGCGCTCTGCCCATCAAAACTGAGCGCTCCCTCATTGGCTGTCATTCTGGGAGTGGATGGGCTGAACAGTTCTACAAACATGGTGGCTCCTTATGTCCGTTACCAAGGAACTGCCACAACAACAGTCTTCACCACAGCATTTTACCTGTCTGGTTGATCCTACCCTTAAATATACAATAAAAAATTTGTATCTGGTTGATCAGGCTGTTCTCCAGCCTGAAGACATATCCACTGCTATCAGGAATGGCTCTGTGGCTGACTTGGGCAAGTGCAATCTTGATTTCAGTCAATAACTGGGGGGAAAAAATAAAATTCAGCTGTGTGTGTGTGTGTGTGTGTGTGTGTATCTGTCTGTCACACATGCTCACAGGACTTGGGCTGGAAAAAAAATTACTGACCAGCAGTTATATAAAATGAAAGATGGGGAACTGTGCATGTGAGCATTTAATGCACACCCTCGGTGTGGGATGCTTTAATAAATGTAGCATCCCACACCTCAACCAACTTTATCTCCTGCCCTCGGAGTTCTTTCCGTACTGCTTACGGAAGGTGTTAGTGGATGCTATTATTCTATCCCCGATATTTTAATCCACACTGATGTCATGATGATTAAGGCTAGCTAGGTGCCCCCTCAATGTCTCACCCCTCTTAACATGACTGGCCTTCCTAAAGTCTAGCATTTTTATCCTCATGCTTGGTACTTTTTCCCCATGTCGGCACTGAACCACACGGTCACTGCTCCCCAAGGCTCCTCCTCCATGATGTCCCGGTCACACTATCCTGGTTCCTGTCCTGGTTAGGTGGCCTATACATTACACCCAGCCTCACTTTTCATCCTGCTGCTGTGTAGACCTGTTCTGCACCCAAAGCGCCTCTATTTTCCCCTCTCCTAGTTTCTCCCTAGTGGCAGTAATGTCCTCCCTGATGTATAGTGCCCCCCTTCCCTTCCTCCATGTCCTGTCTACAGAGGGCATGCTCCAGAATGGACAGGTCCCAGTCATGGTTCGGTGTAGCCCAGGTCTCGCTGATCACTGCTAGATCCACTTTTCCCTCTGCCATCATGGACTGCAGGTCATCCATTTTGTTCTGGAGACTTCTAGCATTGCAGGACACTACCCTCCACCACTCCTGGTTCTCTTCCTCCTTTTTGACCAAGAGCCTCCTTCCTCCCCTGTATGGCTGCATGCCCCTCTCTCTTCTTCCCATGGTTCCTCCTTTGCTTTTGCTCTCCCCAGCCCCATCCTAATCCCGCCACTGACCACCTGTGCTTTTTACCTGATGAGGCACAAGGCAATCGATCACCCCCTCCTCCAGAAAGCCCAAGCCCCTCTTCTATTCACCCTATCCCCTCTCTTTTCTGACCATTCTGTTTTCAACTTGGGAGACCAGTCCACCCCACCTCCCAGAACCATTGTGTGCTGCGAGTCTTGCTGTCCCCCAATTCAATTAAAAGTTAGGCTCTTGCTGATATTTTTCCCCCACTCCTTTCCCTGAAAAACCTGGTTCCCCTCCTGTTGAGGTGCAGCCTATCAGGTGCATGGAGGGTTTTATCATTCCAGGTCTCCCCCAGTTCTCGATGCATCCAAATCCCTCCTTGCTACACCATTCACTCAGCCAGCCATTAAACTCATCTGTCTTATGTTGCCTAGTTGTACTGGCTCATGGAACCGGCAGCACTTCTGAGAAGTTCCTGACCTAGCTTCCCCAATCACTCTAAATGTCTCCTGCACTGTTTCTACCTCCCTCTGTACAGACAGTCTGACATACCTCTCAACCTCCTGCCTCATAAATCAGGGACACGGCTTAAAAAAATTGGGGACAAAGGACCAAAATCAGGGACACATCTTCAAAATTAAAGATATCCACCCAGAAAGCTAGTAGAGTATGGGGCTTAGTGCAAAATGCATTTTCTAAAGAAGAACAAGTCTGTAACTTTAATGCTTGACATTGTTTTGTGCTTACAGTCCCCACTGTTTAGCCACAAAAACACAAATTTTAGGAGGGACAGAGTAAAATTTTGAGGCAAAATCAGGGACATCCCTGAAAATCAGGGACACTTGAGAGGTATGCAGACAGATGGTGAGACCCCCTCTGGAGTAATGCATGCAGTTCTGGAGACCCCATCTCCGCAAAGACATAAACAGGATGGAGGCAGTCCAGAGGAGGCTAACTAAAATGGTGCAGGGTCTGCACCAGAAGACATATGAAGAGAGACTTAAGGAGCTTAATATTATATAGCCTCGAAGGAAAGGGGGACAGGATAGAAACTTTCAAGTACCTCAAGTGAATCAACAAAGTCCAAGAGGGTAGCATCTTTCAGAAAAAGAGGTGTGCAGAACAAGGGGGCACAATTTGAAGATGGGGGGGTGGCTCAGAGGTAATGTAAGGAAGTATTTTTTCACAGAGAGGGTTGTGGATGCATGGAACGGCCTTCCAGAGGAGGTTGTGGAGTCAAAAACAGTGGTGGAATTCAAGAATACATGACACAGTCATAAGGCAATTCTAGGGGGCGGGGTAGCAAGAAGTAGGCTGTTGGTTAACTAGGATCTGCAGCTTATCCATTAGGTAGGGAAATGGGCAGACTGGGTGGGCCAAGTGGTCCTCATCTGCCATTAAATTCTACGTTTCTATGTTTCTCACAACCAGCTAGGTCATTTGTACCTAGGTGCACTACCACATGTGGCTTCCCTCCTATCCCATTTGTGAATGGGCTTACCTTTGGGTCTACGCATACTATCATTCCCAGGAGATGCATGACTCTCCTACCCTGCCACCCCCCCAACCCACCTAATTCCCTTCACTAAGGAATCCCCTAGTACTATGACTCTACTACTACCCTTCCATCCCGTCCCACCCCACCCTGTACTGAGCTATCTTTTCTTGATCATCCTGTCCTACTATCCCTTCTTTTACTGCTACCTTCTCCCCATGTCCCTCCCCTCAGCCATTGTCAGCCTAACATTCCTACCACTTCTCATCTACTCCCCTTGCCTCATCCACTCCAGTGGAACCCTGTCTTCCTTGACCCTCCACCTCAGTCTCCTCTCTACTCCAAGGGTGCCCCCCTCTCCCTCTGTTGTTGTTACTTCACTCATTATTCCCCTCCTGTTCCAATGCAGTCCCTCCTGAATCCCCTCTACTTATCAGCTGACTCCCTTATCATCTGTGTCCAACCTAGGTCCCCTACCTCCCCTGGTGTACTCAGTGGATGGCAGCAATTCTTTACTGGTACCGTCATGGCTACTCCTACACTTCCTTTCCCCCGCTGACCCCTCCATTCCTCCTCCCAGTTCTCTATCCCGTCTCCTTAAGCTTCCTCTACTTCTGGAGCAGTGGGTCTCAGTGCATCCAGTCCCCCAACCCACCTTCCCACTCTCTTCTCCCTGTTCCTTCCCTTGGATTAGCCCAGCTCTCCTGTCTTCCTGCCAGTAATCCCAATTTCTTCCATAGCATCTGCACCTTGGTCATCAGAAAATTTAGTCTCCTACACTCCTCCTGGCTCCTTACGGCTACAACCTGTCTCTGTACCATGCGAAGATGCCAAAGCCTACTTGCCAGCTATGCTCTTCCTTGAATCTATAGCACTTACCTCCACTCCTTATGTTGGTCCCTCCTTCCTCACCCCTGTCCTTCCCTCACAGTCCTAATACTACCCCCAACCCTGTGTCCCCTCCCACACCTGTTAAGACACCCTAGCCTAACCCTCCTCCCCCTACTCTAATTCATGCAATGAATGTGTTGGTCTACCTGAAGCTACTTTGGCATCGTCCGTGCCCTATTTGCCCCATCCCTTATCACCCTCTTGCCTAGCCCTACCACCCCCTCATCTTCGATCTCCTCTTCTAAACCAAATATCTTCTCTGCAGGTGTTATACTTAAGCAATAACGCACAACAGGGTATGGTATATCAAGGGATATCATCACGCCTCGAGTGGTTGGGCATGAGGCCGCAGGCCAAGTGCGTCCAACACATGAGAAGTGACAATATCCCATGCTATACTACACCCTGGAGTGCATTATTGCTATTATGAACTGGAATTCTTTTGTATGTAATTCAAAATAAAAAAAAATTAAGTTATTTGTTGTAATGATTTTTGCAATGCATAGAGAATGTACGCAGAGGTGTATGTATTCAAAAAAAGGTCCACAATTTATGTGTCCACTAGATGGTACAGCTGCAACTTGTTGCTCCCATTCACAAATTGTGCTGGTCTTTGTAAGTAATGTGGCAGTATCTGTATTTTAAAAGAATCGAAGCAGCAGGACTAAAAGGAAGACTTATTTTGGTAAGTTTAATTAGCGGTGCTGCTTTGGAAATGTCGTGTTTGCAGGTGAAAACATCGGAACACTGAAAGGCTTGAGTTTATGTTCATCTGTGGTAGCAGTATACTGTGCTGCCAAGAGAGTCCAATGCAGTGTCCATGTCTGAGAAAAGGTCAAGGGATGTGTTTTATGGATGGAGTTACAGTGGTTTTCTGTGAGTGTCTCCTCCCCAGTGAAAAAGTCACGCACTGCGCAAATGCCGCCAGTGAGTTTGGTGAGCGGCTCCAACTGCACAGCGTTGACAACATTAGTCAAGAGAGTGGCAATGGAATCAGCAATGGCATGGGCCATGGCAGTATTGCACCACTTTTCTGTTGAGAGGGATGCTTTTTGGGTATACTGCAGTTGGCGGCAGTCTGATTTATTCAAGCGGGCACACTTCAGTTTGCCACGAGCAGGCAGGGCCACTGCACATGGTTGTCATATTAGAGGAGCGGGCGGGTTGGTGTGAGGTGACAGCGTGGCATCAGCAGCAGTTGCCGTGTATGAAGGAGTCTTTTTTTTGTCCCCCCGTCAGTCAGCGACAGGCAGCTGCTTGCATAGGAATATAAATTTAAATTTTACTGCGAGCAGTCGTTGTGTTGTTCCGGTAGGGTGAATTATAAACAGCCATGGAGGAGGGGGTTTGGGATAGACTCAGAGGTTCTTTTGATGTGCTTTTGTTTTTTAAGAGCCATGAAGGAGGGAAGGGGGAGTGACATGACAAATGCCTACTAATGTTTTTTAAACAGGCTGCTAAGGACTCCTGTGGTGTTTGTATGGGAAGGGAACCTGACGAATGGGAGTGGATATGTTTTGTGGACAGTGAGGAGGCTGGTGGCCAGAGGCTTTTTGAAGCTGTGAGTATATAGTCCGATATCATCATGGCTTCAAAGACCTCTCGGCCAATCAGCTTCCTCCACTGTCAGCAGCCAGTTCATAATGTTTTTTATTGCACAATGGATTGTTTCCTCTACTACTTTCAAATCATGAACCTTTGTATTCAGATGCTATTATTGCATGTTACCTGTAGAGGCGCACTACTGCTTGGAACATGAACCACTGCAACTGTATACTGTTATTGTTACCTGTACAATCTGCTTTTATTGTGTACTCATTGCTTATGTTTACAATGTCCTTATATTCCAAGTTAACCTCTTGTATACCTTTCCTGCCACCTCACGCAGGGTATGTATTTTGTGCTGCATATTGTTAGTACTGTTTGTATATGTACTGTTTTTGCCACTGTGTGGCTCGGGTTGTGACTGAAAATGGTCCTTTGGATCAGTGCACCTACCCAGTTACCAAAGACATAAATTGAAAATAAATAAATAAAATATGCAGCGGGCAACCCATGAATCTCACATTTTTCCTCAGAACACCACAGCTCCACATCCCCTCCAGCGCACCACTCTCCTCCAACCTGCCTCCTGGCTCAGCATTCTTTTCCAGCCACTACCCCATCTACCCTTATAAGCCTACCCCGATAGGGAGTAGTTAGAACACCTAACAGTACTTGCCTTTGTAGGCCTTCCCCACATAGGGAGTAGTTCTACACATTACAACCACATTTGCAGGCCCATCCCAGATAAGTAGTTACAACAGGACACCTACCTGCCTTCGTGGGCCTATCCTGGATAGGAACAGTTCCACACAGTACAACCACTCCAGATAGGGAGTAGATTCAAAAGGACTCCTACCTGCCTTTGTAGGCCTACACCAGACAGCAAGTAGTTAAGAACAGCACAGTCACCTGCCTCTGCAAGCCTACCTGTTCTGTAAGGCAGTCATATGCAGTCCTGCAGTCTGCCGTGAGGTATTCCCTGTGAATATCCTGTAGCAGACAAGACACTCCTGCTTTGTGGCACTCATGCTTAGGGACCACTTGGCTTTATAGGAACTGAATATTGGACTACAGATACATTTTTGGGTGGCTGGAGTTATATGGCCTGCCCCCAATGGTGCCGCTCATGTTCACTGACCTCCCTCACCCACCCCCAATGCAGGACACTCCTCCCCCTCCCTATCTCCAATCACCAAACCACCATCATTTCAGCAGTTAAACACTTTTTTGTCAGCAGAAAATGAACAGTTTCAGAGGATGAAGTCCTCTCTTACCCTGGCAGCTCGACAGCTGCAGTTTCAATTCAGAATGAAACAAACTAAGCGGAGCAGCAGTCCTTCTTAAACTCTGTACTATGGCTGCACTGTTGGGCATCTGAAGTCATGTGGCCTGTCCCCCACAATGGCACCACTTATGGTCGCCGATCTCCCTCACCCGTCCTCAGTGTAATACACTCCTCCCCCCTTCCCTTCTCTATCCTGATGTTCAGGTATGCCTGCTGACCTGCTCTTGAGCAGCGGCTTTCAAGACCATACGGGGACATCACAATATTGAGGCAGAGACAGATGGGAAGAGCAATTCTGGCACACATACATTTAGGGCATGATGGTCAATCAGAATCTCCCTTTATATTAGGATGGGGGGGAACTTGAGTCTCAAAATGATGCATCAATGAAATCTAACATGCATTAAAAATATTGTGTAATGTTTAGCATGGGGAAAAGCACTGTTCCTACAGATCCTTATTTTAAATAAATGAACAACATGGTGTGTATTATGTAAGCAATAATACCCGACAGGGTGGGCGTTATTGGGAAATACCGGACCACTCAGGGGCGTAATGAGGCCTGACGCCACAGGCGGAGGGCCTTATAGCCCCTGGAAAATCTGGTATTTCCCAATAATGCCTACCCTGGAGGGTATTACTGCACTTAGAAAATGGCTTTCTTAGTACGTTTTAATCAAGTGGTAAAAGAAGAGCGGAAATGATTATAAAAAAAATGAATAGAATTAGCAGAAACAAAAGTATTGAAAAAGTAGTCCATGTTTCCTTAAGGCTGTTCCAACTCCTGTTACTCCTCCCACAGCTATCTCTCCCCGAGAGCAGACACATATGCACCTGAACAACAACATTTTTGTGTAGTAAAAATTCCCCTAGCAGTCTCTGGGCATCGTTTTTAAGTTCTCTGCCCTTTTTGCAAGATTTTTTTTTGTTTGTGGCTGGAAACTGCACCTGGTAAGCGCGCAGTCCAAAAGAAGGTGGCTAGAAGTGTATCTGGCATGAGCGACATCCCCGAGGTAAATTATTTATTTTAAATCCGTAGATTAACTGTGCTGGCATTGTGCTAAACTGTGCAGGCAGTGTGCTGTGAGGGAGTTTCGATGTCTGTGGAGGCACAATACAAGTGTCAGAATTGTGCTTCTCTTCTGAGAAGCTATTCGGAGTGACGGCTTCATTTTATTTTCTATTGAGCATGGCATTCTGAGACCACGGTCGGGGAAGTGCAGCTGTGAGAGAAAAACTATTTTGTCACTCTTCCTGACCGTAGAATAACTGCAGTGTGTTTTTTTTTTATTTTTATTAAGGTTTTTACTTAACGGAAGCTGATACTGTAGTGGGGGAGGGGGAGAAACCAGTAGCTCTCGCTAAGCAAGAGAAAAACATGGCGGGGATTTCAAATTCAATCAAGTGATTTCAACCAATGATAAACCAGGTTGGACACCCCTGTACAAGGGTATGTGGTAAGGTGGCATATGGACTGGTACTTATTTTTAGCTGGGCATCTATTGAGAAATAAATGCCCAGCTTGGAGGCCGTGTTCGCCATTTAGGATTGAGAATTAATTCTTGCCATTTTCTAAGCTGGGATAATGTCATGCCTCAGGTGTATTGTGAAGGAAAATACTCAGCCGGAATGCTTCAACCACCCCAAGAAGTGACATTACCCAGCATAACAGATACCATGGAGGGCCTCATTGCAATTATAAAGTGGATCTTGTAGAAACAAAAACTTTTATGTAGGTTTTTCTTTAGTTTCACAACATGATGATGTACTGAGATAATGTTACAGCTGTGATTGCCTCTAGACCAATCAGCTTTCAAAAATATTTCTATCCATTGTATAACTCATTATGAAGCCATGGCACTGGAACAATTTTTATAGTAGGGGTGCTGAAAGCCATTGAACAAAACTGCACAGGAAGCCATAGGGAATTGTACTTCAAGCAAGGGGGTGCTGCTGCACCCCCAGCACCCCTAGTTCCAGCACCTATGTTATAAAGGACCTCTAGTCTAGTGTAAGGGAAGCCCAGACTCCATGGAAACCCACGATAACAGCCTTTATCCTCTGGTGTAAATAGAACACTGTTGTCGTAAAACAAATCTCTTAAGTATTAAAAGAAAATATTTTAATGCCAAAAAGGAAATATTTTCTTTAATGGGAGGTTATTAACAGCAATAAGGACATCAGCTTTGGTCCTCCTCTAGGAGATAACCTGTTGGAATGTTTAAGGAGATAAGAAATGATTTTTTGATGTTCTAACTGATTAAATAAACCAGAACTACCATGTAATGGCCTCTGTGTGTCTTTTTTTTACTGAATCAATGGTTAAAATATTTTTTAATTTTTATTTATGGCCCTTTTACATGCTTGACTTGGTTTAAGACAAGACATACAGTACGATAGACACAGAATACCAAATACTCACTTGTATGGTTCTTTTAATTTTTGTAATTCTGATTGGATTGACAGTTTTTTCTTTATATATGGAGTTAGTGCATCCAGCTTTTTTTTTGGGAGGGGGAGGACTGGGATGGCTCCCCTTCAGCCCTACCGCCACCCAGAACCCATCAACATTCTCCAGGGGTGAACTTCCCGTTATTCCTCCCTGGCTTGGAAGGGGAGAGGGTCCTCTGGGGCCACCCCTCTTACCCCATCTGATGCCACATATCCGGTGTTCAGGGAGGCACTACGGGTTGGCTATGCAGAGTTGGAGTGAGGCAGGCAGCACTGTGCTCATCTGGCAGTTTTCAGTGTGTTGTAGGGGAGGCTTAATGTGAAATGACACTTGGGCATAAGAACGCCATGCATAGGCCTCTCAGGCACAGTAAGCTCTGGCTGTTAGACCTCAGCCTTCGCTAGGGTTCACATAGGCACCAGCAGCTTCTCCACCCTCCCCCACACAGAGGAGGAAAGCAGTCTGCAGGATGCTGCATTCTCCTCCTACCCAGCTGGCCATCCAATGCCAAGATTCATTTCCAAACCCAGGCAATCGGAGTTACAAGTGGTAGCGCAACCACTGCGCCAGCAGACTGGACGTCAGCGTGTTTCAAGCTTTGAAACGCACAAGTCACTGACTTCAGATTCAGCAAGCAGTTACTGGTGACTGTAGCCTGCGGTTGCTGGGCAAAAAGACTGATACCACACCCAAAGTCTTTAGCCACATTCCTTCATCACTGTAAACACCCTTGAATGAAAGAATCTAAAGCACCCCATCCTTTGGCAACTGCCTCAGCCCCCCCCCCCCCACTTCACTCCATGGCTGGTTGCCTTACAGTGCAAAGTCTGCTGTTTGTCACACAAAAAAAAAAAAAAAATGCCCAGAGGGTCCTGATTCCCTGCCCTACACTCTTGCTCTAAATTTTCCAATTGAATTAGAAATGTATAGGTAACTCCCCCTTCCCCTCCAGTCTCAGCAACTTACCATAGAAATTGTCTGCAGATAAGGACTGCCAGGCCCATCTAGTCTCCCCGGAAGCCCAATGCTGATTTTGGCCTCTGACCCTTATCTGGTCAGTGACTTCTCCTCCCTCTGCTCTACCTCTTAAGGTTCCCTTATGCCTGTCCCAGGCATGCTTAAATCCCTCCACAGTGCTTGCTCCCACTACTTCCTGTGGAAGACTATTCCATGTGTCAACCACCCTCTCCATAAAGAAGAACGTTCTCACATTCCCTCTTAACCTGCCCCCCTCCAATTTCATATCATGCCCCCTTGTTCTTGCATTCCCCCTGTACTGGAAGATGTCTCCTCCCTGCACCTTGTTAATACTCTTAGGGTACTTGGATGTCATATACTTGGACGTAAGTAAGGCCTTTGACTCAGTGCCGCATGGGAGGTTAGGAGGGAAGTTGACATTTTGGCCAATCGCCGTTTGGCCCACATTGGTCGCCTGGGCCTAACATCCCTTTGCTTGTCCAGGCCTACAAGCTCTCAAACCCCACGCCCGGCCAAGCATTGCCAGGACCATAACCCTCAAACACAACCCAAAGAGCCTAAGGACCTCAGATAGAATGCTATTAGAAGTCCCTAGGGTAAGGACAAACGCCAGGAAGATCCTTTTCCTCCCAAGCAGCCTGCCAATGGAACAAGCTCCCTCCCCAGGTCCAGGCCTCCTCCTCACTCATGAACTTCCGCACCAGGCTTAAGTCCCATCTGCTGACCTCAAGTGCATGCCACTGTCATGGCACTTAAAGCTCCTAAGGTACTCCCCTCCTCTCCAACTCCCGTCTCCTAGCTTAACCTTCCTACTACCTGCCTTATATAGACTGCTCTCCAGAGGCCACGTGTAACCCCTGAATAAACTATATGCAAAGTACTACCAATTGCTTACATGTCATGATGATAACCATGCCTGCACCCATGCCTGCATCCACTGCTTTTCTTTTACCATGCCTGTAAGCCATGCCTGTATCCACTGCTTTTCTTTTACCATGCCTGTAACCATGCCTGTATCCACTATTTTTCTTTACTGTAACCACCTCATGATGTAACTCACAATGCCTCAAATGTTCCTTATGTCCTTGTTCATTCTTATAACTTGTATTGTTATCCCGGGTCACCCTGAAAAAGGGACCTTTGGGGCTCAGTGGGCCTACCCGGTCACCAAAATTTAATAAATAAATAAATGTGGGAGTGGGGACTAAAATGGTTAAATGGACTGAGAACTGGATGCAGGGAAGTCAGCAGAGGGTAGTGGTGGGGGTGGGGGGGGACTCATTTCCAAGGGTTGTGACAAGTGGGGTGCTGCAGGGATCGGTACTGTGGCTAGTGCTGTTTGTAATAATAATAGCGGACATCTCGTATGGCATCAGGAATAACATCAGT
This sequence comes from Neoceratodus forsteri, assembly GCA_016271365.2. Classification (NCBI taxonomy): domain Eukaryota; kingdom Metazoa; phylum Chordata; order Ceratodontiformes; family Ceratodontidae; genus Neoceratodus; species Neoceratodus forsteri. The sequence goes on from CM057452.1 coordinate 732,277,409, forward strand.
CTGTTCGCTGATGATAAATTGGGGGCGGTGGTGGATGATATAGCAGGTTCGCAGTGGAGTGGTCGGAAGCGTGACAGTTGGGGTTCAATGCGAAAAAGTGCAAGGTCCTGCATTTTGGAGCAAAGAACCCAGGGAGTGTTATGAGCTGGGAAGGGTGCAGCTAGGCTACACCAAGGAGGAGAAGGATCTAGGGGTGATTGTAACAGGGAAGATGAACAATACAGAGCAGTGTAGGAGGGTGGCAGCAAAAGCCAATAGGATGCTGGGTTGTATCGTAAGAGGGATCTCCTCCAGGAGCAGGGAGGTGATCCTGCCTCTCTACAGGGCACTGGTCAGGCTGCACCTAGAGTACTGAGTGCAATTCTGGTGCCCATATCTGAAGAATGATGTGAAATTACTGGAAGGGGTACAACGCAGGGCAACAAGAATGATCCAGAGATTGGAGGACAGACTATATGTGGAGAGGCTAAGAGAGAGCTGAACATGTACTCCTTTAAGGGGAGAACGGACCATGGAGCTATGACTGAGACCTTCAAGTGCATAAAGGGGATAAACAAGGTAGGTACTGAAGGGATACTCAGGCTGAGGAGGGGGAGGGACACGAGAAGGCATGGGCTTAGATTGAAGGGGACAAGATTTAGGACAGAATGAGGAGACACTCTTTCACAGAGAGGGTCGTGGCAGAATGGAATGCTCTACCAGAGGAGGTGGTAGCCTATTAGACAGTGGGTAGTTTCAAAAGGGGATGAGGGGGTAAATGGGAAAGGGAGGGGGGTGGGGCAGCTGCAAGGTGAGGGTACTAGCTGCACACTTGAGCAGACTCGATAGACCAGGTGGCCTATTTTTGCTGGCAAATTCATATGTTCGTATGTTTCTATCGTGTCCTCCTCTCCTCCAGTGAGTACATATTGAGGTCCCTTAATCTCTCCTCATATGTTTTGTGGTGCAAGCCCTTATCATCTTAGTCGCCCTTCTCTGAACTGCCTCCACGCTGTCAATGTCCCTTCGAAGATGTAGCCTCCAGAAATGCACACAGTACTCTAGGTAAGGCCTAACTAGTGTTTTATACAAAGGCATCACCACCTCCTGCCTTCTGCTAGTGATACCACTGCCTATGCACCCCAGCATGTTGCTGGCCCTCCCTGCAGCCTTGGTACTCTGCTTTGACATTTTCAGGTTGTCAGAAACAATACCCCCTAGGTTTCTTTCTTCCTTGGTGATCGTCAGCAACTCACCACCCATCCTGTAGTTTTATTTATTTTTTTAACCAGGAGAGAGACACTAAACTGAAAGCTTGTTTCCAGGTGCAACTTGGGAGCACAAGGAAGTTAAGTGACTTGCTCAGGATCATACAGTATGCAAGTGGGGGCTGTGGGATTCAAACCCAGGTCTCCAGGTTTGCAGCTCAGGGCCTTAAACCACAGCACTATACTGCCTCTCCACAGGGTTTCGTTGTCCCAGGTACATAATTTTGCACTTCTTTGAGTTAAACCTCAGTTGCCACACCTCAGACCATTTTTCAAGCTTCTCCAGGTCCCTTCTCATTGTCTCCACCCCATCTGCAGTATCCACCCTGTAGCAGATCTTTGTGTCATCTGCAAACAGGCAGACCTTTCCTGCCAGCCCTTCTGTAATGTCACTAATGAAGATATTGAACAGGACTGGCCCAAGGACTGATCCCTGAGGTACCCTGCTGGTCACCCCACTTTCCCCAGATTGTATCCCATTTACCACCACCCTCTGCCTCCCGTCTGTTAGCCAGTTCCTAACCCAGTTTACCAACTTATGCCCCCATGCCCAGACTATCCATCTTGTTAACCAGCCTCTTAATTGGGACGGTGATGAAGGCCTTACTGAAGTCAAGGTAGGAGACATCCACGCCCCCCCCCCCTTGATTCACTTCCTTCGTCGCCCAGTCAAAGAAATCTATCAGATTCGTCTGACACAACCTACTCACTCTGAATTCATAGGTTCCAGATGTCCCACTATTCTTTCTCCCATCCCTTCCCCTCCCTGCCCCTATACTTTGCTACACCTTATCCCTCTTTCTACTTATACTTAGACTCCCTTGTTTGTCTCCTATTGTAACTGCTACTGATAGAACTGTACATTTATGCATACCCTTACTTATTGCAATGCCTAACTGATGAATGGTTTATGGAATCCTGTATTTTTTGTTGCTCTTCTATTTGCTAATCCCATGCACTATTGTAACCTTTATCTTGTTTTGTTCTTTTTATGTTTGTCAACTGTTCCATGCTTTGTTGTTTGTTACATTAGTTCCTCTGCCACGGTATGTGACCTGGGCTGTGCCTGAAAATGGTCCCTGTAATCAGTGCACCTACCGGGTTACCAAAGTCATGAATGAATAAATAAATAAATAAATAAATAAAATAAGTAGTGCCTCCATGATCTTCTCCACTACTGAGGCGAGGCTGACCGGCCTGTAGTTTCCTGCCTCCTCCCTACTGCTGGATTTGTGTAGAGGGACCACATGTGTCCTCTTCCAGTCCTCTGGTCCCACCCCAGTGTTGAGCGACTCTGTGAGCATGGCTGCAAGAGGCACTGCCAGCTGTCTTCGCAGTTCCCTTAATAATGTCGGGTGTATGCCATCTGGCCCCACTGCTTTGCCTACCTTCAGTTTTGTGAGTTCCTCCAGGATTCTCTCCATTGTGAATGGACTGGTGTCCAGGCCCCCCCCCACCCCGGCATCTGTTGCTCAGCTTTGGTCCCTGCCCCCTTCAGTGAATACTAAACAGAAATATTTATTAAGTATTTCCACCTTTTCAGGTCCCCCTCCTTACACTCCCCCTTATCCCCTTTGAGCCTTACAATCCCCAATGTTTTTTCTTCTTTCTCTAATGTACCTGTAGAATGTCTTATCCCCTTTCTTTACCATCTGCGCTAATCGTTCCTCAGGCTGTGCCTTTGCTCTCCTAACAGCCTTCCCTGCTTCCCTTAGACACTCAACGTACACTTCCCTGTCTACCTCCATTTGAGACTCCTTGTATTCCTTGAAAGCCTTACCTTGTCCGACTCCTCTTTTGAGAACCATAGTGGTGTCCTCCTTCTCTTACCTTTGGATACCAGCCTAATGCACTGGTTTGTCACTTCCACTATGGTTCCTTTTAGGTGCCCCCACTGCTCTTCCACCCCCCCTCCTACCTCCCTCTTCTCCAGGGCTATTCTGATACACCTCCCCATTTCAGCGAAGTCTGCCTTCTTGAAGTCCAAAAACTTCACTCTTGTGTGACCTGGCTAAGTCCCTGTCCCCATGCTGAACCACACTATGTGGTGGTCACTGGATCCCAGTTGTCCTTCTATCCAGACATCTAGGATTCTGTCCCTGTTGGTCAGCACCAGGTCCAAAATAGCTCTGTCTCTGGTGGGATCAAGCACAAGCTGCCTGAGACCAGCCCCCTTGTAGGGAATCCAGGATGCTTCTGCTTCACACAGCTGCCTGGGTGGTCCAACCCACATCTGGCATATCGAAGTCCCCAGCAGCAGAACTTCACCTTTTGACACCATCTTGTGTATTTCATTCACTAGTTCCATGTCCACTTCTTCCTCCTGTGCCAGAGGTCTATAGACCATCCTTGTGCGTACTGCTGCACCACTGCCAGTTTCAAGGGTGATCCACAGTGCCTCAGCCTCCCCCATGCTTCCCCTACATTTCTGTTACCTTTGTACCCTCTCTGATGTACAGGGCGACCTCCCTTTTTTTTTTTTTTTTTTTACACTGCACCTATCCCTCCTGAACAGAGCATAACCGGGTACATTTATGTCCCACCCATGATTTGCAGTGTACCATGTCTCAGTTATTGCTACTATTTCCAGGTCTGCCTCTGCTATCAAGGCCTCCAGGCAGGCTGCGGGCATTTGTAACCATGGCCTTCCAAGTTTTGCATCCCATCTTCCTTCTGCCCCTGTTTTTTCTCTCCTGCTCCCCCTGTCTCCAGTTATCTTTCCTGTATGGGCCTGATCCCACTGATTCATCCTCCCTGACTCCTTCAGTTGTTTCTGGTGTCAAATCATTTTCTTTCCTGTGCCCACTGGAGGGGTGAAACTACGTCTCCTGACCTTCCTGCCCCCCTCTCTTGGCCAGTTTAAAGGCTTGCTGCTGAAGCATTCAAACTTCTTACACAGGTCCATGGTCCCCTTCCCAGATGGATGCAGGCCATTGTCCATATACAGGTCCGCATCCATCTGCTCGCATTACCCCAGCTTTCTCCTTTCCAGTCTAATGTCCAGTCTTTCTACCCACCTTAGAACCCCCCATATTTGTTTTACTTCAGTTTCCTCCTCTCCCCGACCGTGATGATGTTACCTAACAGTGCCCTTGCTCTTTATTTGCTTAAGACACCGCTCTGTTAGCTTACTTTGTGAACTGTATTGGACGTACTTACCTTAACAGTTTGGTTTTCACTTTGTATATTTCTGCTGGACTATGTTAACCTTTTGACTGCTGCTGTCCTCCTGGGACAACCATGAAAACGAGATGTGGCATCCTATGGGGTTATATAAGTTACAATAATTTCAAATAACTACACAGCTGTACATAAATCAAATGAAATAGAAGATCTGGTAGCCGGCATGTCGGCACAGTGGTTGAATTTCCACTTGCGACGCCAGTGACCCGGGTTCGGGAATGGACTTAGGACACTGGAGGGCCGGTTGGGGAGAGAAGGCTGGAGCATCCGGAGACTGCTCGCCTTCTCTCGGAGGGAGAGTGGATTGAGGATCCGGCACTTGCCAACTCCTGGCGGAGGCTGGGGGTATGGCAACACGCTGGGCCACGCCTGCCAAGGAGAGGCATGGGGAACGCCGGCTTATGCCTTGACATTGTGGCAACCATGCCCCTTGGGGAGCAAAGTGGAAAAATGCTCCTTGGTCGACCGGATGATGGCCACCGGCTCCCGTTGCCACCGAGTCCCCGATGTGGCCCAGATCCACCTCAGCAGCTCCCTGGCGCCAAGTAACATGTGCTGGCCGGCCCCTACCAGCGCCTATCTTCCTCGGAGGAGGGGGACCTGCCCGGTCAAGGGTTACATCCGGGTTACCCAGGGCATGCGAATGTGAGGTGGCAGTGTCTGGCATTGGGGCAGAGGGTGCCAGCAGGGACCATGGCGGCCTGAAGTAGTGGCCATCCCAGGAGCAAGAAGAAGGTGGGAAAAAATGAAAAGAAACAGAAGATCTGCACTTTTGAGGAGCAACCATATTCTAGTATAGCTGAGAACAGAATTAGTGCTTAAGGAAACACAGCACAACAATCCTGGGAAGAGGAGACACAGAAAAAATGAATAATGTATTCCTGTTTTTTGAAACAGATGATATGCAGAACTGGAAAAAGGAGATTAATTGTGTTTGCTTATATAGTTGCTCCCATATTTTTCGTAAAACACTGGTTTCATTATGAAAGAATGAGAATAAAAGTTCTGGAGAGTGCTGGGGAGATTGTGGTGTGAGGAAAGTGGATCATAAAAACATACTGTAAATGCTATAAGCATGAAAATATTAAAAGGAGCTGATGAGGGATATAGGAGATTCTGTATGGACACAGATACATTATTCACAGCACATTCACCTCTCTTACCTCTGTGATTGCCCCTTCTTTGTGCTACGTTTACTCCCTGAAACCTTTTAACTAGTGTGTTACTGTATCTTGCCTTTTCCCATTTATTCTGGTCTGTTGCATTTTTATTTATTGTACTGATTGATTGATTAATGTTCTGCTGAATACTGCAAAATTCTATGCTTACTTCCACTGAACTTCTTCCCCAAAGGACACATCTTAGGCACAATAGGTAGACTAGGTGGGCCCAGCGGTCCTTATCTGCCATCAGATTCTATGTTTCTACGTTTCTATCTGAGAAACTGATTTAGCAGCTCAGTATGCTTTTTCTGAAGTCAACGCGAACCCCAGCACAGCAGTGAAACCACAGACAGGGCAAGATCAAGTTTTGTGGGGCCAAAGGGAGCCACAGGCCCCTCAGAACTGGGGGGCCTGGCAGGTAACAAGGAACTTAGGGAGGCACCCCAGGGGAATGGCTAGACCATGCATAAGGCCAAGTCGAAGGCAGAGTCAGTGATGGAAACATTAACACAATCAAGCACAAGACATTGGACTGGACACAGAGTGGGAAAGTACAGTTACGTAAGAACTTACCGTAACAATAGATCTTCGAGAGAGGCTCTTGCAGTAGGTATTCACAAGTAGGACTAAGCTGCCAGGCATCAGGACCCCATGGAAAAAATCTCTAGCTAGCAGTCTCTGGCTGGGACCACCCCCACGTCAGGTGACCAGCGCCAGCTGACGTCAGTATACAGGAGGCAGTCCCGATGCCCACCCTGCAGTTCTTTCTCGCCAAGGGCCAAAGGGCTGACAGGAGAGAAGAGGATATGGCCCCATATCTGAAAGAGAAGAAAATGAGGGGATGGAGGGAGGGAAGGTGATACCTACTGTAAGAGCCTCTCTTGAAGATCTACTGTTACGGTAAGTTCTTACGTAATTGTACTCTCTTACTTTGAGAGGGCTCTTGCAGTAGGTATTCACAAGTAGGACTGAGTCCCAAGCAGTCTGGAGCAAAAAGAAAACGGGAGGAGGAAAAAAACATCCACAAAGGCTGAACTTCTGGACAGGGATCATGAGAGGATTTCTCTGCAGAATAGCTAGCCCGAAGCCTGCTCTGTGGTGACAGGCAATGTCCAAACTGTAATGTTTTGTGAAGGTATGGACGAAAGTCCAAGTTGTGGCTGCACAAATCTCAGCTGCTGCCGCATTCCTGAAGCAAGTGGCAGAGGCCATGACCCCTCTAGTGGAGTGGCCTTTGACCTGACCTGGAAGGGTCTTGTGATACTTGTCATATCAGAAAGTGATACAATTGTCCAACTATCTAGAAAGGCATTGCTTGGAAATAGGGTTGCCTTCTGTCTTGTGAGCGAAAGACACAACAAGTTGGTCTGCTTTCCTGAGATCCTTAGTCCTGGGAGTGTAGTATCTCAGAATTCTATGTACATCCAGGGTATGTAGAAGGTACTCTCCCTGATTGAAGTGCTCTGTGAAGAAGGCTGGAAGCTCGATAGACTGATTCAGAGTAGATTCTGCCACCGCTTTTGGAAGAAACTTAGGATTAGTACACATGGCCACCCTATCCTAGTGGAAAATCAAATAAGGGATTTTACGCATCAAGGCTTGCAACTCAGAAATCCTCCGAGCTGAGGTGATGGCCACCAGAAACAAAGTCTTCCAAGAAAGAAACTTCAGCACTGCTTCCGCTGCAGGTTCGAAGGGAGGCAGAGTAATCTTCTCGAGAATGAAGTCCAGGTCCCAAGAAGGAGTAGGGTTGTGGATTGGGGGTCTTAAGTGCAGGATCCCTTGAAGGAAAGTCTTTGAGACTTCTAGTTGTGCAAACGTCCTGCTCCCGAAAGGGATGGTAAGCTGAAATGGCTGCCATACTGTATGTGCTTTCACTGACGAGTAACTAAGGCCCAAGTTGTACAAGTGCCTAAGTTAGTCCAGAACCTTACTGACTGGACAAGAAAAAGGTTCTATGTTTTAAGAACCTGCCCAGATGGTGAAGCGCTTTCACTTCATGATGCAAGTAGACCTGGTGGAAGGCTTTCTGGCCTCCACTAGGATGTCAGCAACCACAGGGGAAACTCCAAAATGAGCTTTAGCTATGTCTGAAGAAGTCACGCAAGAAGATGGAGAGACTTGAGGCCTGGATGAACCAAGGTCCCCTTCTCTTGGGTCAGCAAATGTTGAGACAGCGGTAGAGGAAGAAGAGGTTCCTCGGAAAACTGTCGCAGAAGAAAGAACCAGGCTTGCCTTGGCCAAAAAGGAGTCATGAGGATCATTCTCGCTCCTTCTGACCTGAGCTTGTTGAGCACACTTGGGATCAAAGGTATCGGAGGGAAGGCATAGAAGAATCTGTCCTTGCAGCACAGAGACAGCGCATCCCAACAAAAAACGTCTCGCCCTGGAGCGAGCAAGCAGAAGGCGGGAAGTTTGGCATTGTCGGGGGAGGCAAATAGGTCCATTTGAGGAGTCCGCCAGTGCTGAAAGATGTAATTTAGCATGACCTGGTTGAATTCCCACTTGTGAGACTTGGCTGACGAGCGACATAAGGTGTCCGTGAGAGTATTCTCCATCCCCGAAACACGAATGGCCGTCAGGTGAAGGCTGTGCTGGGATGCCCAGTCCCAGACTCTAATGGCTTCCTGGCAGAGGGGACAGGAACGAGTTCCCACCTGTTTGTTGAGGTACCAGACAACACACATGTTGTCTGAGCGTATGAGAAGGTGACCAGGAAGAACAGCCAGGAGGAGAGCCTGGAGGGCATAAAGGACTGCCCTCAGCTTGAGGTCATTTATATGGAGCCTTTGTTCGAACTGAAACCAGCTGTCCTGAGTACGGTGAGGCCCGAGATGGGCACCCCAGCCTGCCCCTGACGCATCCGTCATCAGGGTCTGGGTGGGTGGGGTCGTACAGAACGGGGTCCCCAGATTGAGCTGTTCTGGAACCGTCCACCATTGCAAGTCCCTGACCATAGGGTCTGCACCAGGATTTTGAGATCCAGGTCATCCTGAGACTGGTCCCATTGAGACCGTAGGGTCCACTGAGAGATCCTCATGTGGAGATGAGCAAGTGGGATGGTTGGGATGACAGCTGCCATCAGGCCGAGGAGACAAAGGACCTTCCTGGCTCCGACCCTTCTGAGACGCGATAAGAGCCAAGCTTGTTTGACAGTGTCTCAGCTCTGTCCAGGGGCAAGAAGGCCTTGCCCAGGGTCGTGTCCAACACTGCACCTATGAACTGCAGCCGTTGGCAAGGGATCAGATGGGACTTGGCAAGCTTGATTTTAATCCCCAGGTCACAGAATACTTGAAGGGTGAGGGAAAGGGAGCCCAAAAGTTCCTTCCTGGATGGGGCTGCCAGAAGCCAGTTGTCTAAGCAGGGGAAGACTTGTACCCCCTAAGTATGTAGGAAGGCTGCCACCATTGCCAGGCATTTGATAAATACTCGGGGGCCGAGGATAGACCAAAAGGGAGGGCCTTGAACTGGTAGTGGGACCCCTGAAAACAAAAATGGAGGTATCTGCAGTGGGAGTGGCAAATGGGGATATGGAGGTAGGCATCCTGCATATCCAGGGTGCATAACCACAGTCCCGGCCAAAGCATGGGGAGAAGGCTCTGGAGGTAGAGCGTTCAAAACCATTTGTACTTCACAAACTGATTGAGGGAACGGAGGTTGAGAATGGGTCTCAGGTTCCCGGTTTTCTTTAGTACTAGGAAGAAGTGAGAATAGTAACCTGTCCCCTGAAGGTGGAGGATGGCAGGTTCTATTGCCTCTTTTAGCATAAGAGAGTGGATTTCTTCTAGTACCAACTGCAGAGGAGTGTGGGAGTATGGGGGTGGTGGTCTGCGAGGGAAGTTTTGAATGTACTCTATCGAGTGTCCTGCTGCAATCAGCTGGAGCACCCAGGTGTCTGCCGTTATCCTCTACCAACCTGGCAGATGGGAGGAGAATCTCCTCTGTACCAGTTCCTCTGGACTGGACAGAGGCAGTGGGAAAGGTAGGGAGTCAGGAGGCAGAGGGCAGAGTAGCAGCCAAGGCCCCAGGAGCTTTCTTGCTGGGGGGGGGTCTTGCCAGCTGATGTGGCTTTGCATTCGTTGGGACGTCGGAGTTGTGTCTGCTTAGACCTTTGGTGGCTGGGGCGCCAAAAGGACCATTTCTGCCTCTGAGAGGATTTGTACATTGTCCGAACAGACCTTAATGCCAGACCCTTTTCCTGTAATTCGGTGATGTCCTTGACATCACCGCCAAACAGCACAGACCCTCTGAAGGGAACATCGTGGATGGCCAACTGCACTTCCGGGGCCAAACCTGACACTTGGAGCCAGGCATGATGCCATAAGGATACAGCAAAGGCTGAGCTCCTGCTTGCTGTGTCCACCATGTCATATGTAGCACAAAGTATGTGTCTACAGGCCGAGTGTGCAGAGCGGACAAGATCTTCCAGTTCTTGCTTTGTTTGCGAATCTGGGAGGGAGTCCAGTTTTGATTCCATTTGACTAAGTATAGCCTTCTAGTAATCCCCCATGTGGCCGACATAATTGAGGGCTCTAATGCCCAGAGTGGAAGAAGCATAGAACTTCTTCCCATACTGGTCCAGAAGATGGGACTCCTTGTCAGGGGGGGGACGAGCTGAGGTGCTTAGGGTTAGCTAATCAGTCATGTGCGGCGCTAATCACCACCGAATCAGCCTTGGGGTGAAGGATGAGAAAATCCTTCCCCTCAGGAGCCTGATATAGCCTGTCGGTCTTCCAAGGAAGGGGGGCTAACGAGGAAGGTTGCTTCCAAATAGATGAGACAAGATCCTCGTGAGGCTCTATCCAGGGTGGAATCAGGGTGGCAGAAGTCTCTAGATGGTCCAGGTGAGCCATGAGCTTCTTACGCTGGGGATCTGGCTCCACCGATTGCCACTCACGGGCAGCCTGGATTTTCTTCAGCAGCTCCAGAAAGGAAGGGCTTTCTGGAAGGGACTTTGGAGAACCTTGAGGCCTGGGTCTATCTGGAGTGAAGGGCTCATTCTCTTGCAGAAGAAGAGGCCTCCCTGGGGGGGAGGATCGCTCTCTCTGGGTGTTCCCCGGGGAAGCATGTCCTACCAGGCCTGAGAACCAGAAGGTTCAGCTCTGGTGTCCGGCAGAGGTAAGGGAGTCTCCTCATGCCGATGTAAGGGGTCTGACATTGGGACCGGCATTGGCATATATTTCTTGACCTCTTGGGTGATGTGTTTTTGCTTTAGCCCACCAGGAGGTCAAGACCTCCCTCAAGTCCACCTGAGACTGTGGGGTAGGTGGAGGAGGGGGAGGAGTCAGCGGGGGGGGGGCTCAGATACGGGTAAGCTGGAAACCCGTAATAAGGGTACCCATAACCCAACGGTGGGTGGCCTGGCATCAGGTATGGAGGCGCTGGGTACTGCCGCATTGGACAGTGCGGCGTCGGGTACTGAGGCACCGGATACTGCAGCGTCGGGTATGCCGGCATTGGGTATCCTGGTGCTGGTGGCTCCAACAGAGTCTGAGGTGCCGGTGTCTGCCCTGGAGGTGGACCAGATAGATCAGGCATCAGCCCAGAGGGTGTATAGCCTGGAGGGGGACCAGTCAGGTGGTCTGACAGTAATTCATCAGGAGGCAGGATGCTGGAGGGTGACGTCGGGTGGTCTGATGGGTCCGGCGTTGGGGGGGGCACTCTCAATGGCAATGTGTCAGGCTCGTCAATCCCAGCTGATGACGGGTTGCCGGCTGGGCAGACGTAGGGCATGCCAATGACCGACTTACCAGCTGTGTCCAAGCGGGCATCAGTGGGACCGACACTCAACTTATCAGACATACTCTGACTGGAAGGCCTGGTTTTAGAAGCTGTAGCAAGAGTGCAGGCCTCCTTTGCCAGGGAGGCTCCCGTTGAGCCCGAGCGTGAGCCAGACAGGGGAGGGGCGACACTGGCTTAGACACCACTAAGGCAGTCATAAGGATGATCCCCTTGGGGGGGAGTTACCTGGAGAGCCGCAACTCCAGCCAAAGTCGCAGCTGCTGTGGATGGCGAGTCCCGATCCCGGTGCTTCTCCTTGTCCCTCTTTTTCTTGTGATGGCCCTCAGGAGAAGTTGACGCCTGCCTCAATTTCTTAAATTCCTTTTCCATGGATGCCATTTTCTTTTTAGTAAATGGGCTTCCAGGGACTGCTGCTTTTGTTTCCAAGTCACAATGTTGAATTTTCGGCAGTGTTCACACTCCTCCACGCGGTGGTCTGGACCCAGACAGAAGAGGCAGAGGGAATGGCCATCCTTGTGAGGGTACTGGGATCCACATGAGTCGCACTTGTTCTTATGCGATTTCAACAGCATCAGGGATGACATGCACAGTGAGGTAGTAGTAGTATACAAATATCAGAGTAAATAATGTAAAGTTGAAAATGACTGATACTTATCCAACATGTCGAGAAAAGCAAACGCTGTTCTTCCGAGAGGTACTTTCGCAAGCCGACAGTGGGAAAGAACTAGAGGGCTGGTGTAGAGACCACACCCTTTATACTGACGTCGGCTGGCGCTGGTCACCTGAAGTGGGGTCAGTCCCCGCCAAAGACTGCTAGCTAGAGATTTTTCTGTGGGGTCCTGACGCCTGGTGGCTTAGTCCTACTTGCGAATACCTACCACAAGAGCCCTCTCAAAGTAAGATCATCAGTGAGACAGAGCCATGCAACAACCAGTACAAAAGGGAATACTGGAAAAACAGTGACCCCAGCCCAAACAGCAAAGCTGTCACTGAGGCAAAGCCAAGCGACGGATCCGGAGGGAGCCATGAGCCTTACAGTAAAAGAGGCTGAGCTGTCAAGCAAGAAAGTAACCTTGGTGTCCAAAGATGGTCAGAAATGCAAGAAAGACCACATATATGACCAGCATTTCATTTTTTTTATCCTTGTAAGTCTGATGAGCAAACTGCCCGTTTTCACAGACGACAAGCAATACATTAAACATAGACAAATAACATCTACAGTACAAAATACAATTCACATAAACATTTAACAAGTACATTCTTGAGTACACTGTAAATACCTATTCAACTCTGGTTTAAAAGAAATAACAGAATTACAGATTGATATGTCACATGGGAGTGAATTAAAATAACTTGGTCCCCTATATAACAATGAACGTTGTCCAATAGTTATCTTGAAAAATGGAACATTAAATGTAAACTTAAACTGAGTTCTAGTGCAATTAGGATTAACATATTTAGAGAAAAGAGAACTCACAGAATTAGGTAACAAACCAGCTTTGATTTTGAATAGAAACAAACACATTTTAAACTGAATTCTATTTATAAGAGAGAGACAGTTGGAAGACTAAAAACAAACAATGGTGAGTTCGAACAGGAACTGAGAGCGTGCCTGGATACTGTGGCAGTCACAGAAACATGGTACACAGAGAACCATGACTGGGATGTCAACATACCAAGGTACACAATCTACAGGAGGGACAGGGAGGGAAGAAGAGGAGGAGGAATTAGCCCTCTATGTAAGGTAAGGGATAAAAGTAACAGAACTAAAGGGAAGAAGAGAGGAGAGGAGGCACTGTGGGTCACCCTGGAGACTGGAAATGACTCCACAATCCGCACAGGGGTTGTATACAGACACCCGTCTCAGGGGGAGGAAATGGACAAGGAAATGATAGAAGGCATCCTTGGGATGGCAGAGAAAGGGGAGATATTGCTGATGGGGGACCTGAATATGCCAGATGTTGACTGGAGCACCTTTGCTGCAGCCACATCCAAGAACAGGGCCATTCTCGATGCCCTACAGGGGGCATGCCTCAGACAGCTAGTTTTGGAACCCACTCGAGAGACAGCAATCTTAGACCTGGTACTCTCAAATGGGGATGGAAAGAGGATCTCTGATCTTGAAGTGGGTAGACATCTGGGAACAAGCGACCACCAAACAGTGTGGTTCACGATAAACTTAGCTGTAGAGTCAAGCCACACAAAAGTGAAGGTACTGGACTTCAGGAGGGCTGATTTTGTCAAAATGGGAGAGTGCCTCAGAAAGCACTATCAACCAGGCAAGAAGGTGGGGTGGAGCAACAATGGGGAAACATCGAAACCACCATCACAGAGGCAACAAGTCTTTGTGTGAAGCAAATAAATCAAAATGAAAGAAAAAACACTATGGTTCTCAAAAGAAGTAGTGGGGAAGGTAAGGGAAAAAAAAGATAGCATTCAGGAAGTATAAGGAAATACAGAAGGAGCAGGACAGAGAACTGTACCAGTTAAAGCAGAAGGAAGTGGATAAGGCAGTCAGAATAGCAAAGGCCCAAATCGAGGAAAAGATAGTCAACTCGGTTAAGAAGGGGGATAAAACCTTTTATAGGTACATTAGGGAGCAAAGAAAGACTAAGGCAGGGATACTGAGGCTGAACAAAGAGGAAGGTGGTTGGGCAGAGAGCGACAGTGAAAAAGCAGGGATACTGAATGAATACTTCTGCTCAGTATTCACAATGGAAAAGCAGGGGGAAATACCTAATCCGGTCACTAGAAGCACTCTGGATAGGGGGGTTGATATTAGTCCTTTCACAGAAGAAAGGGTTCTGAAAGAACTCTTAAAACTGAAGGTGGATAAAGCAATGGGGCCTGATGGTATTCACCCCAGACTTTTAAAAGAACTAAGGGAAGAACTAGTAACACCACTGACTACCCTTTTTAATAAATCATGGGAGGATGGGGTGGTACCTGAGGACTGGAGGAGGGCGGATGTGATTTCCCTTCACAAAAGTGGGAGCAAGACAGAGGCAGGAAACTACAGACCTATCAGTTTGACCTCAGTGGTAGGGAAAATGATGGAATCACTTCTGAAGGAAAGAACTGTTGAGTACCTAGAGGCCAGTGGGGCACAGGACCCAGGGCACCATGGATTCACAGTGGGAAGGTCATGTCAGACAAATCTAATTGATTTCTTTGACTAGGTGACCAAAGCAGTAGACCAGGGAGGGGCTGTGGACATGGCCTACCTAGACTTCAGCAAGGCATTTGACACAGTCCCGCACAAAAGATTAATAAACAAATTAGCCAGCCTGGGAGTGGGTCCTAGGGTGGTAGCCTGGGTAAAACACTGGTTGGACATCAGGACACAGCGGGTAATAGTAAATGGAGTCCACAGTGAAGAAAGGAGGGTTACTAGTGGGGTACAGCAGGGTTCAGTACGGGGGCTGCTCCTTTTTAATGTCTTTATAAGTTACATTGCAGAGGGACTGGAAGGGAAAGTATGTCTCTTTGCAGATGACACAAAGATCTGCAACAGGGTTGATACACAAGGTGGGGTGGAAAGGATGAAAAGGGACTTGGCAAGGTTGGAGGAATGGTCAAATGTATGGCAGCTTAGATTCAGTGCTAAAAAGTGCAAAGTAATGCACCTAGGAAAGAAAAACCCAGGGGGAGAGTACACAATGGTGGTGAGATACTGACAACAACAAAAATGGAATGAGACCTGGGGGGTAGTCGTATCAGATGACCTAAAGGTGGGCCAGCAATGTGAGAAGGCAGTAAGGAGGGCTGGGGATACTGGGATGCACAGGGAGAGGCATCACCAGTAGAAAACAGGAAGTTGCTGGCCCTCTGTACAGACAGTTGGTAAGACCACATCTGGAGTACTGTGTACAGTTCTGGAGACCCCATCTCCAAAAGACATAGACAGGGTGGAGGCTGTCCAGAGGAGGGCAACCAAAATGATGCAGGGTCTGCATCAGAAGACATATGAAGAAAGACTAAAGGAACTAAAGATGTATAGCCTCGAGGAAAGGAGGGAGGGAGACATGATAGAAACTTTCAAATACCTCAAGGGAATCAACAAAGTCCAAGAGGGTAGCATCTTTCAGAAAAAGAGATGTGCAAAAACAAGGGGGCACAATTTGAAGATAGAGGGGGATGGCTCAGAGGTAATGTGAGGAAGTATTTCTTCACAGAGAGGGTTGTGGATTCATGGAGCAGCCTTCCTGAGGAGGTCGTAGAGTCAAAAACAGTGGGGGAATTCAAGAATGCATGGGACAAACATAAGACAATTCTAGTGGGGGGTAGGAGGAAGTAGGCTGTTGGTTAACTAGGATCTGCAGCTTATCCGTTAGGTAGGGAAATGGGCAGACCAGGTGGGCCAAGGGGTCCTTATCTGCCATCAAATTCTAGGTTTCTATTAATAAGGAATTATATGTTACTGTCAATTTTCCCAAAAGTTTAGCACGTGAGGGAACATATACTACCAAACCATAGTCCAAAACAGAAAAAAGGAAACTATGTGCTAGCAGTCTCCTAGATTTAGTTGTTAAATGCTTAACTATATAAAGACATCCAAGTCATTGATGTACTTTTTTTATGATAGGAAACACATGCTGCTCAAAAGTAAAATTAACATAAAAAATAACCCCTAAATATTTAAATGTATTGACAAATTCAGTAATATTTTCCTTGACATCACAAACAGGAGGAAGTTTGCACAGATTCATTTTTTTGTTCGAAAAAAAGCATAATTTTTGTCTTAACTGAGTTAAACACAAGAGAATTTGCTGACAATCAAGTTTGAAATGAGTCAAATCCAGCCTGGAACTTAACCAAAGCCTCCGTAGGATTGGGACTTTCCTCATAAATGAATGCGTCATCCGCATACATTATAATAGAACTAGATGGGCACGAGGATGAGCACCATTAATAAGAAGAGAAAAAACAAGTGGGACCAGGATGGAACCCTGGGGGACACCACATTTAAAGACCTTAGAAGACGACAAATGACCCTCAATTGTTGTTACATGTGACCTAGCTACGAGATATGGGAAAACCATTTGATTACGATTAAGAAAAATGCATTTATTCCATAATACGTGGATGCACACTGTGGTCTGCCAACTCAAAGGCCTTGGTGAGGCCCACAAAAAGAGCAGCAATTGAGTGCCCTTTAGCTGAAGCTCTCTGAATGCCGCCAGTGAACCTCACCAAGGCCGTTTCAGTAGTATGCCCTATTTTAAAGCCATACTGGCAGGGAGATAGTAAATCACCTTTCATGAGATAGTCTAAGGTCAGATCCCAAATAATTTTCTCAAGGATCTTTGATGAAGGTGGCAGAAAAGCAATCGGACAATAATTAGATACCAAAGAAGGGTTACCAGCTTTAAATATTGGTCTAATAATTGCATGTTTCCACTGCTTTGGAAACGCACCATGAGTGATTGAAAAATTAAATATAGTAGTTAACGGAAAAGAAAATGCATCGATACCCAATCTCAAAATGCGAATATCTAGAGAATCTGTTAGCAAGGAGGGTTTAGGATCATTACTAAGTATGTATTCCCTAATTATATCAGGTGTCACTTCACTAAGAACAAATTTAGGAACCAATACATCAGCTTCACCTTTAGTAACAGTTTCAGGAAGGACATTGGAACCAGAAACCCTTAGATTCTCAAGGTCCCCAAAGTAATTATTGAAACTTCTGCCACCAAATCAGGATTAGAAATGTGCAAGTCATCACTTTGAAGAGAAATCAATTGGTCTTTTTTCCCCGTTACCCATCAGGTTGTTTAATATCTGCCAAGTATGAAGTATGTCTTGGATTACCAAATGCTTTTTTCTGTTGTCCCAAAAAGAAATTTACTTTTGATTTTCTAATTTCTGATTTACACCTATTTCTTAACACTTTATAGGCCAAGAGAGAATCAGCATCTTTATTACATTTGTAGTGTTTCCAGCTCCGGTCTCTTAATTTCATAAATTTTAACAACTCTTTCGTAGTCCATTCATGCTTGGCAGAACGAATACGCAATTTTTTCAAAGGTGTCAATTTATCTAGCAAGGTAGAATACAGAGTAATAAAAGTGTCTAACATGACATCCATGTCATGAATAGACTTAAACTGTGACCAATCTATATCTTTACTAGCTGCAGATATACCCTCTGGGGTCAAGGAAGAAATTCTCCAAAATTCAATATACCGACGGGTTTGTTTAGCATATTTAACTGACCAATCAAACTCCACTGCACAATGGTCACTAATACTGTCACCATCTCCACAAAGCAATGCCATCACCAGCAGAAACCCATGCCAAAAGGCAGGATGACAAGCTGACAGCAGGAACCCAGATAACAATGGGAGATCAGCAGGGAGTCATTAAAAGGGAGACCATCAACAGCTGACATCCAGCGATGACGAGGCAGCAGGTAGCATCAGCAGAACAGGAAACAAGGCCCCTCTGGGAAGCCGAACAGGTCCACACCACCGAAAACAGGAGCTGAAGGCCAGTGAAGTACACAGCAATCAAGTCCAATGATGGAGTTCCTCATCTGATGTGAAGTCAGTGGCAGAAAAGGAAAGAACTGAGGAGGTGTTGGGCCACCAAAATTATGTAGGCACCAGCTATGCATGTCATCATGGGAGGCCCCCACTAGGCAAGTTTCAGGATAGTTCTGAGGCTGATGGTGTCTATGTTATAGAAGTGTAGCTCAGTGAAGGGAGATATCCCCAAAGAAGACCTGATGGTTGCCTTAAAACTCGGGAGTCCTGACACTGAAATCCAGGTTTATAGCTATCTATACCTCTCACAAGAGTGGTATGGAGAGATGCTCTCCAGAGGCATATGTGGGAAGTGTTCCCTATTTCAGCCGAAGAAATGTGTGTTCACTTCATAGTCTGAGGCCTTCTCAGAGCAGGATCATCTGTAAAGCAGGAACAGGAGGCCCTAAATGTCTGTTAAGGTATATCCACAGAGATTCACCTTCTGGCAAAAACAGGCAGTTTTTTTTTACCATATGGGAAAAAAACCACTGTGAGGGCAGGATTTTTCTGCCCCATCCCCAAATGGTCAGTTACATTAAAAGTGGCAGGTAAACTCCTTGCAGGACAGAAACACTGGGAACTAAACCAAACTGGTAGGAGCTGGAACAGAACTGGAATCAGGAACTGGACCAATGGAAATAACAGTACTGGGAAATAGGGGCTGTGAAATTCATTGCAAGGAGAGACCCGAGGCAGGAGACCTGAAGAAGCCTTTCTTCTAATCTAGAGAGATTCTGGACAGAATAAGACCTTGTACCCTGCACCACAAGAACAAAGTCCTCTAGAGATTGAGAACTAAGAGGCTTAGCTTGGGTCGGAGTCCAGTGCAGCATCCTTCTCCAGTGCAGAGCAGAAGTTGGAGGTAGTGGGTCATATGCTTTCAGAACTGGAATTGGAGATATTCTGGCACATGGGCTGCTGCTTAGCAGAGGAACTGAAATGTTTTTCATCTGATCTAAATGAGGGAGCTAACCCTTGGAGAACTAGTCTTCCAAAATAATTGCCCAGCTTTCCCAGGACATGTTCTTGCAGAGAGGACAGTCCGAAAAGTTCTTGGCATAATCTGGGTCTGGAACTCAAGACACTCAGTGCAGTCATTCACAGATGGCCTAGCTTAACTTCAACTATGGAGAGGCCATGACTGTAAAAGGAATTATCAGTAAACTGTGTGATAGCAAAAATTAAGAATATGTAGGTGGCACTGAGGGTTAAGGCACTAGTCGCCTTTCCTCGCACTACGCCAGAGACCTGGGTTCGGGAACAAGCCCGGGCCACCAGGGGTCGACGGGGCGGGAAGGGATTGAGCGCCTGAAGACAGCTCTCTTCCGGGGAGGTTGTAGGGCAATGCATCACTCTTGCGTGCCCTCTAGCAATGGCCAGAGGAAGCCACAATGCTCCACAGCCATAACGGCAAGGGTGGAGCATGGCGGATGTGGGATGTCACTGCACATCCAAGCTCCACCTCGGGGGTGGGGGCTAGAGAGGGAGAAAACTGTAAGGAAAATCCTGGCTAACCATGGCGGCGACATGGACCCCAGGGACCTCCCTCACATCCTCAGTTCTGGGCAGGTCACTCCGTGGATCCAGGACCGACTTCACGAGAAGACCGGACCCTCCAATTACAGACGGACACCACTGTGGGAGGGCGGGCTCCAGTGTGGGATGGTCCTCAAGTGAAGGAAGATCCAGTGGTAGGCCTGCCACAGGGGGGAGTAGAAGGGCCAGTGTCGTGAGGGTACCTCCGAGAGATGCCTCAGTTGGTAAGAGCAAATATGCAGTTAAAAAAAAAAAAAGAATATGTAAAAACCTATCAGAAATTGAAGAAAATTCTGAATGAAGATGATGAATAAAATTAATACTTTTTGTCCTTGTAGGATATCAGCATGAGTGAGCATTAATAAAAACTTTGATAGTGAAGCAAGAGAAAGTTAAGAGCTTCACAAAACTTTGCCTGGGCACAAACCCAGGTTTGCGCGAGCAAACTGGGTTTTGTGTCGAGTTCCCATTCATAGAATCCTAGTTTGTGTGCTCAAACCGGTTTGCACTTGGATAATATTTGGAGGGCCTGCAGTGCAAATGAGGGGGAGTGGACCTGAATATCGGCACTGTCCAATTCACAGAGCATTCGCTCCATGCAAGGGCTTCTTGCACAGTCCCCTTGTGCGGAACAAATACCACTGACCGAGACCTTGCCTTAATCCCATGCAACCCTAATGGTTGGGGGAGGTACTGTGGTGCCCCCACCCCAGCCAATTGTTTTCCAAAGAGTAAAGAATGATGTTTTCCTGGTGCTAGTGGTCCCCCCTCGCCCGCCGATCACCAGCATGAGAATAAAAAATGATGTTTCCCTGATGCTAGTGGTCACCCTTCACTGATCGCCAGCCCGATACAAAAGTAAGTTTCATGCCAGTGTCCCCCCCACA
Organism: Neoceratodus forsteri; assembly: GCA_016271365.2. Classification (NCBI taxonomy): domain Eukaryota; kingdom Metazoa; phylum Chordata; order Ceratodontiformes; family Ceratodontidae; genus Neoceratodus; species Neoceratodus forsteri. The sequence goes on from CM057452.1 coordinate 732,297,696, forward strand.
ATCAGTGGCCCAACTACAAAACAATACATTTCCCTGGTGCCAGTGGCCTCCCCCTCCCCATGGTCACTGATCGCTGGACCGAGTACAAACAAATAAGTTTCCCTGGTGCTAATGTTCCCCCTCACCAACTGCCAGGCTGAGAGTAAAGACAGAAGTTTCTTTGGTGCTAGTAGTCCCCCTGCCAATCACTGGCCCGAGAATAAAGAATATGTACCCATGGTGCTAGTGGTCCTTCCCCTGCCAATCACCAGACCAGTTTTACCACATATCTTTCCCTGGAGTCCAGTGGTCCCTCTCCCTCACCTGATATCAATAAACAGTTTCCCTGATGTCCAGTGGTCCCTCCCACCACCCAATCTCCTGCATGTGAAAATGACACCATTCCCAGGTGTCCACGGTTTCCCGCCAATCCCTGATTCCCTGTATAAGAATGGGACACCATTCCCTGGTGTCTAGTGGACCCCCTTCCTATCCCCAATCCCCTGTAAAAGAAAGAACATCCATTCCCTGGTGTCTAGTTAACCCCCTACCCCCCCCTGCAGGTAGTACCCCACCACCCTGCTTTCACCCATTCCATCCCAGAGGTGGCACAGCCCTCCGCTCCCCACTATGGCCACCACTGACTGAGCTGTCAATGAGTGCGTAGTGCATACAGTAAACTCTAAACACTAAACTCCAGGGCAGCCTATGTAAATGGACCCATAATGGGCATGCAAATGGCCACATAGCGCTTTGCATGCCCAATGGGCTCATTTACATGGCTGCTTTTGTGAATTCTAAATAGTTGACCTGCGTTATTTATTGTAGAGCTAAACTCCTGGCTGCATGTCGGGGTGGCACTAGTGGAGTTAGAGGTAGCAGTAATGAGGTTAGTGCTGACTCGTCCTAGCCCTATTCACACTTGCGTTATCCGACTGTGAACAACAACCTTTAACACCTTGGCAATTGCAAAGGGTAACGCAAACTTCTGCACTGTGCTTTGTGACTTTTTGTGTGAACATTGCTTTATGTAAGTTAACCTTTTTGAGAGAATGTGGTTTATTTTGTTGCAGTTCACACTTTATTGTTTTCATTTAGAGAATATTAAAGCCAGTGTAGCAGCACAACCTCACAGCAGTCTTTATTGAAGAGTGATATTTTCAAAGCTATCTAGATACAATTAAATATAACTTTGTATATATGAGCTTTTGAATGCTTTGAATACATGAAATAAGAATATGTATTTTGGTGAGCAACATTATTTACTAAGACCAATAGTATTCAACCACAGAAAGGCCATAACTGTGAAAGGAACGATCCAGAAATTGTGTGATCACACAAATTAAGGTCAATACTTATGAAAATATGTCAAAAATTTAAGACAATTCCGAGTGAAGGTGTTGCAGAAACTACACAGGGATCATAGCAATCTCAGAATTAATATGTAAAGGTGAAATGATAAAAAAAAAAAATAGTAAGCAATGCATAGTGGTAGCAATGTGCAGGTGATCTCTTCAGCGGAAGAAAAAGATTTGACAGTTCACAGATTCATAGAAGACTGTCGGCAGAAAAGGATGTCATTGCCATTGCGTCTGCCCCTATACTTCCCCCACCCTACTCCCCTTCCCCCATCCAGATACATCTCTCACTGCCCTCTGGCCAATCCTATATATCTGTCCCATGCCCTCGTGAATCCCTCTATAGTTTCCACTCCCACCACCCTCTCCGGCAGCCTGTTCCAGGGGTCCACCACCCTTCTGGTGAAATAATGTGCCTGTGCACTGCCCCTGAATCTTCTCCCCAACCTCAGATTATGACCCATTGTTCTATCACTTCTTTTCATTGTGAATAGGCTCCCTTCTCCCACCTTATTTGTCCTGCTCACATACTGGAACATTTCTATTATGTTCCTCCTCTCCCTCCTAGTCTGCAGCGATTACAGGTCCAGCTCCTTCAGCCTCTCTTCATAAGGTATTCGAGTCACACCCAGCACCATCTTTGTTGCCCTTCTCTGGACCCTTTCCATCCCATCAATATCCTTGCTCAGGTGGAGCCTCCAGAACTGTACCCCATACTCCAGGTGAGGCCTCACCATGGACTTATAGAGGGGCATCAGTTGAAGGGAACCATGCTTGAAAGTTCAAGATATGTACAGTGTTGTGCTTTGAATACAGTTAGGCAGTTCTGGGTGCAATGTGTGTGTGACTACAGATGAAATCTTGTAGAACATGCTATATTTTAAATTGAGGCAGAAATAAAGATAACAAACACTAAATGTTTTTATAGTTGACATGTTAAAGGTGTGTTGTATTCTTTCTGCACCTTATTTTTGTTATAAAAATATATTGTTGGTGTTCATTCCTTAAACACAAAATTTATCAGCAGAAAAAGACCAGTAGGCCCACCCTGTCTGTTGTATTTTTCCCTGCCTATTCCAACACTCCAGACAATATCTTGGCACTGGCATCCCTCCTGTCTCCCTTTCCTCCACTTATTATGCCCATGTGCCTATCTCACACATGCTTCAAGCTCCCCACTGTTCTTTTTCCCATTACCTCTTGTGGAAGGTTGTTCCAGGCATCCATCACCCTTTTTGTAAAGAACTATTTCCTCACATCCCACTTAAAAACCCTCCCAACAAACTTCGTTGCATGCCCCTATGTTCTGGTGCTTTTCCTCCTCTAAAAGAGACCCCCCACCTGCACCTTGTTCACTCCTGCGAGGTACTTACAGGTTTCAATTATCTCCCCTCACTCTTCTCTCCTCTAGAGGGCACATGTTGAGATCAGACAGCCTTTCCTTATGAATCTGCCATGGATTTCTGTTACAGACTGAAAAGCAATGCCATTTGCTTTGCCTACTTTCAGACATTCCATAATCCTAAATGGCCATATCCCTTATTGCTTGGAAAATAGTGCATGCCCAAATGAGTCTTAAATATTGAATATTTAACTAGGGTTGTCAGAACCCTGTGAAGTTCTGGGTTCTAGTTCTAATCTAGAACTTCTGAAAAAGTTTTAATGTTCTATTCTTTTTTAGAACTTTTTAGAACCCGAACCCTATTTTTTAGGGCTGTGAGCGGAGCCTACAGTCCTATTGAGATCGGATCGTAGCTCTAAAAATGACCGAACGTAGAACCTTCCATTGGACATTTGGAAGTATCCTTCCAAATGCCCAGCTGAGCTTGAAACCCTCTGCCACAATTGACCGTTATGGAATAACAGCCACACTATTTTGGCTGTTGCTTCTACATTCGGGTGCATGAACTGTGCATGTGTGACTCGTGTGCATGAGCAGTTCCGCTGGTGTCGGCATGTTGTGAATGGCAAAATGCCATGCACCGTGCATGTGCAGTTGTGTCGCCACCGTCAGCACCAGAAAACAAAGTACAAAAAAGAAACCCTCCTGCAGCCTCCCACTGTTGCTGTCCTCCCCATTCCCTCCGTTCCTGTCTGTGCGCCAACATCAGGGTCCTCAATCCCCGTGTCGGCATTATGTGGCACCCCCCCAACTCATGTGGCATACTGGAAGCCCACCCCAGTGTGCCCAAATATTTATCATTATCCCCTCTCGGCCGACATCACGGTACCCAATCCCTGTGTCGGCATTATGTGCACCCCCCAACTCATGCAGCACACTGGGAGCCCACCCCAGCGTTCCCTTTTTGTACCTTTCCCCTCCACCCCACTATCAACATTGGGGTGCCCAATCCCCATGTTGACATGATGTACCCACCCCCCCGGGCTCATGTGGCATACTGGGAGCCCACCCCAGTGTGCCCAAATTTGTCTTGTTTCTTGTTCTCCTCTAAACAAGAAAATGGTCCCTCCTTGTCCCTCCACACGTTTTTTTTTCCCCTATAAAAAAGAAAATGGTCCCTCGTCGTCATTCCAGTCCCCCTTCCCCATTCCCACCCTCCCACTGGGCACCCACCTCCCCCCCAATCCCATACTTACCTCTGGAGGTTGGCACCATCTTCTTCTCTGGACTGAGACACATCTGCACTCTTCAAAGCCGAACCGCAAACCGAAGAATCAAAGGTAAGCATTGTACAATGGCATTCAATGTGGTTTTCAACCTATCTCGATAACTCAACCATTTTTGGGAATTACGGCCCTAAATGTTCAACATGGAGTTTTTGGGACCATGCCTCATGAAAACTGTCACTGTCATTTTGTTACTCGCTCCTGAAAGGTGATTTCACGGTTGCTGCACAGAATCACCTTTCTGGACCGATTCATGAAATAACAATGCCACTGTTCATGAGGTGGGGTCCCAAAAAGCCCATGTTGCAAATTTGGTGAACAAATTCCAAAATATGACTGTTATGAGCGTGCATTGCACAGTTTCTATGCACGCTCCTAACTTTGCCAATTTTTTATATTTTCACTCCACATTTTCAACAACACCATTTTTGCACACCTCCTTCAAAACAGTACAGCTGTCAATTTTCCACATCCTGCCCAAAATGCGTTTTCGCATCTCTGGTACAAAATAGCTCATTCGCTCTGTGAAATCACCTTTCAGGACAAGTGAACAAAGTGACACTGGCACTCTTCATGAGGAGAGGCCCCAAAAGGGTATGTTGAAAATTTGATGCAACACCTCCAAAACATGGCTAAGTTACACCCGGGCGTTGAATAATTTCTACGCACATGTGTAACTTTGTTCACTCAGCAGCTCCCCACAGCCCTATCGGCTCTGGCAAGAGTTTGTTTAATTGTGCTGCCAATAATAAAGACAATAGTGAAACACACGTGAAATTGAGCACATGCTGCCAATAATGAAGATAATAGTGAAATACATGTGAAAAAAGAAATATCATCTGTTTCGTATATGAGGAGAGAGAAATGATAATGTGTGACTTTGATGTATAGGGTATGGTGCCGCAGTTAAAGGGCGCACAGCAGGATAAGCTGGCCTATACACAACCTAGGAGATGGAGTCACACAACACAGTGAAAGGGATTTTTCTGCCTCTCCTCCCAACAGAGAAATATACTTCTGACCTGTATTTAAGGATGAAAGAAAGCAAAAGGGCAAAATTGCCCAAACAAAAGTGCAGCACTCGACTCTACCTAAAGCATAATTGAGCTTCAAACATATAAAAACAAGAGGCAATCTTACCAGTTCTTCCTGCTTTATTAAAGTGCTCCGAAAGCTAATCCCACACACAGCATTTAAGCTTTAGGTTGAGTGCTTCAGTTTTTTTTGTTTGGGCAATTTTACCCTTATGCTTTCTTGCTTCGAGCTCTTCATCTGCAGGCACTGGACTGTAGTTTTTACCAGGGAGTGAACTGAGCCCCTCACTTGCTTTTGCTTACTTTGATTCAAAGTCTTTGAATGTATTTAAGGATACCATCACACAACTGGCTGCTGAGCTGCACACAGTCACCCACACTAGGCGGGGTGCAGTGCAGTCAAAGGGCACACGGCAGGGCTATAAAGGAGGCAGTAGAGGACAGTGGTTAAGGGCACTGAACTGCAAACTTGGGAGACATGGGTTTGAATCCCATATCCCCCACTTGCATACTGTGTGACCCTGAGCAAGTCACTTAACTTCCTTGTGCTCCCAGGTCGTGCCCGGAAACAAGCTTCAGCTAGAGTGCCTTCCCTTGCTAAATAATTTCCCATTTCCCTTTCCTAATGGGCTGACCACCGTATGCCAGAGGAGACAGAGTCACAACACATGAAGGGGATTCTTCCGTCTCTTCACCCAACTGGGAAATATATTTCTGGCATGTATTTAAGAATACCTCCACATAACTGGCTGCTGGTCTGCACACAGTCACACACACTGGGTAGGGTGCAGTGCAGTCAAAGGGCACACAGCAGGGTAATGGGCTGACCACAGTATGCCACAGGAAAGTGTCTCACAACACAGTGAAAGGGAGTTATCTGTCTGTCCACCCAACAAGGAAATATATTTCTGGCATGTGTTTAAGGATACCGCAACACAACTGGCTACTTGGTTGCACACAGACTTGGCAATGTATGCACAAGCGTAATCAATCACATGGCCCAATAATCTTTGGACTGAAAACCACCAATCATCACAGAGAGAAGATAGTAAAAGAAAAAAAAAACTTGCAATCAAATGCATCATCAATCTGTAGAAAATTTGTTTTGTAAAATACACATTGTTTTTGTGTTTTAACTTCACCTCTAGAATATATCCTTTATCTTTTGTACTTTGTATTGTATTAAAACATATCTGAGAAATATGATTGACCTTACAAGCAAAATGGAAGGGTCTGAGTGGTCTGAGAACTACTGCTGGTTATCTACTGTGTAGCCTCTCCTTTTCTTGTTCTTCTTCCTTTTTGCCCCAGGACTGGGTGTCTAGTGAATAAAAGACCCCCCCTTCCCCGGAGACTGTATTAGGAAGATGGCCAGGGAGGGTTGGATATATTTGCTTTAAAAAACTTAGCTTCAAGAACTCCCTCACAATCATCACTTGGCCCTTTAATATAATCCATTTACAGCAAAGGCATCCCTCACTCTCAGTATAACTCCCACTGTGTTATTTTCCAGTTAAAGACCATGTTATTTTCATGATCAGGTGGGTGTGCCTCTTTGGCATTTTTTTAGCATATTAATTTTATATCGACTTTGATTAAAGTCTCTTTCAGCTGTTTGTTCACAATATCACATTTTTGGAAAAGGATCATTTCCCTAACTGTCCGATTAAAAACATTATCTACAGACTCCTCTGAGAGAAACAGCTGCAGTACAGACTTAATCCGAGTTGTCATGGCTCACTGCCTTGCTCTCTCACTCTCTACACCCAACAGGAATGCAGTCCTCCTCAGTCCAGAATAGTACTTCTATCATGGTAACTGGGTGATGCTACTGCTGTGCCAGACTCCGACCGCACTGACTGTTTCTTTCCTGGCTCTCTTTCTCCTCACTTTGTTCTGCCCCCCAATTCCCATGCAGCGACTGGCCTCCTGATCCAGTCCTTTGGCTCCTGATCATCAAAGTGACTGACTCACACCCATGTTGACACTAACAGGACTGGCAATGCTTTGCACTTAAAACATTACATACAAGCGTGACACTAGTGCAGTTTTGTTTTTGGTGCCTTGGCGTCCAATGTCATGAGCCATGGCGTGACTGCAAAAAAGAGTTGTCATCGATTGGTTGAGACTGGGAGGAGGACTGGATGTGGGGAGTTGTGGAAGGGGCAGCAGACCAAAAAAAAATGATGCCCTCATACCCAGTCCTTCCCCAGTAAAATTTAAGAAAACAGAAAAAAAGTTTAACCCTTTTGCTAATCCTCTAGTGTTTGAGTTCTAATTTAGAATTCAAACACCAGAGTTTGAGAAGGGTTCGAATCTTCTTAGAACTAGTTCTGACAACCCTACATTTAACCACCTCAGTCTGTAATGACACATTTGCTGCAGTTTAATAACATATTTGTTTTGCTTTCCATACTTGGATGGAGAAGGTACTCATTAACTAATAGATCCTTCGTTCCAAAAATGGATGATTGATATTCATGTCGTTTAACCTGTTTCTTGACAGTTAATATTTTAGCAAACGCCATCATGAACAGAAGCAAATGGAAGAAGCATTTTTTTGCGGCTAACTAGAGTGCTTCATGCAGATAGATAGCCTGGACTAAGGATCTTCGGGATCTAGTGGCTGACTCATATGGGTAGCTTTCATAGAAAAATATCCAGTTCATCTCTACAGATGCCAATATCATTATCCATAAATTCCATACACTGATTACAGTGTAAAGAAAGTTGGAATCCACTACTGTATTCCTTTTCCATACACTTTGGGTATGCCCTTTATCGCAACAGCTGTTGGACAAAGGACCAGACATGTCTGACGTAGGTATAAGGCAGTCTTCAGATTTTTTTTGCATGCAGTGACAGCATGGAACTCGTTGCTCCATGAGCTCCATCCCCTGGTTAAATTGTTACTATTCCTTACTCTGCCCCACCCCAACCCGAAAAAAATGCAAGTCTGCTCAAAATAAAAACAAAGACATATAAGTCAGTGGAGTCTGATGCTTAAGTCCACAGTTAAAGTTTTCGTGACACATCACAGGTTATTATTAGAACAACAGATTTACATTTCAGAACACATTCCAGTTCAGGACTTTTTTTTTGATTTCTTCTCTGTTCTTTCATCCCCCGCCAACCATCCAGGCCCATCATTCTAGCCTGTGGCCCTCTTTTCAACTCCATGGCTTGGCCCCACCAAGGCGGGAAAGGGGGAGAGCAGGTCCCCCCAGAGCAGCACTGGTAGATAAATCACAATTAAAAATGTTTCATTGGCTCAAAGATTTTTTAAAACTCTATTTCTGTCCTATGGCACCTACTGGTAGGTACCCTGCTCTGGTCACTGAAATGACCAACTTCTGTCCTGTCAAGTCCTTCCTACCAGAGTTTACTGTGAGTTCCAAGACACCCGTGACAAACTGCTATAGTGCTTCCAAGGCTTGACCCCCATTGCAGGGTCTTCCTACAGCTTCAGGGCAGCTCCAGTGACTATCAAGTTGCTCATAGCAGAGGTGAACACCAGGCGGTATCCTGGGAGCCAGGGGGCGAAAGACCCAAATGCACACATGGGGGGAGGCTGGATGAGGTTTCATCTGTCCTGCCAGCTGCCAATTTGTCCCCTTTTGAACCCCTCCCCCTGGGATGCCACCTTGCATGATGCCCACAGGAACATGCATGGCAGCACAGGTGTTGGCCATATCCCATTCCCACCTCAGCAGTGTCCCTGACCACACTACCAACCAGTTCCCCTATATGGTAGTCACACAGCAGGGCACAAAGCCTTCCCATCTCAAACGAGAGCAGTCCATGCAGGAGAACAAGGTTTTAAAAGGTCTTAGGGCCACTAAGGTGGACAAAGCTCCTAGACCAGATGGTGTGCAGTCCAGAGTTCTGAGGGAGTTGGCAGATGTCCTGGCTAGGCCCATAGTAGACCTGTGTAAAACCTTGCCAGAGACAGGGTGTGTGCCTCAGGACTGGAGAATGGCACATGTGGTGCCTCTCCACAAGAGTGGACCCAGGGATGAACCAAGTAACTACAGACCAGACAGCCTTACTTCCACTGTAGGAAAATTAATGGAGACCATACTAAAGTAGAGATTAGTGAACTTCCTGGAAGTTAATGTTCTCCAGGATGAAAGACAACATCCGTTAGTCTTAGGGAGATTCTGCCAGACCAACCGGTAGATTATTTTTTTTTTTAATTATTTTTTTACTCATTTTTTCCTGTTTTTTCTTCCATACCCTGACCCGGAGGCACACGCACGCCACAGTACTGGAACGTCCTCCCACTACTTTTTGCCACCCATCCGCCTGCACTTCCCTAGGATCTCCATCCAGGGGCAGTGGAACTATGATAGGCGACAAGGTGTCACCCCGGGAGAGGAGAGCTGCCTTTCGGCTGCTCAATCCTGCTTTGTCCCTCCCCCATGCTAGCTCTCAGAACCGGACAGATTTTTTTGATTGGACCACAAGGACAGTGGATGGGAGCAGGTGGTTGATGTCCTTTATCTGGACTTCAGCAAGACCTTTGACTGTGCCTCATAGCAGACTGCTCAGTAAGCTGCATCACCTGGTAGTTGGGGCAAAGCTGGTGAGATGGGTCAAGTGCTGGCTACATGACAGAAAACCAGAGGGTGGTAGTAGATGGGAATTCTTGAAGCCTAGACCTGTAGCCAGTGTGGTTCCACAGGGCTCAGTGCTTGACCCAGTGTTTAATATCTTTATTAGTGACATAGTGGATGGCATCAAAGGTAAAATTTGACTTTTTACAGTCGACACTAAGCTCTGTGAGAGAGTGGACACAGAGGAGAGGAGAGGAAACAGGAGGTCAGGGAGGACCTGGCTATGCTTGAAAAGTGGTCGGGTATCTGGCAGCTGGGGTTTAATGCCAAGAATTGCAAGGTCATACACCTGGGAGCTAAGAACCCAGGGACCAGTTACTGGGTGGGATGGGTGCAGGTGTCCAGTTCTGAGGAGGAAAAGATTTTGGGGTAATCATCACAAGGGACCTGAAGCACTCTACACATTGCTGCAAAGCAGCAGCCAAAGTCACCAGGATGCTGGGATGCATCGCCAGAGAAAACACCTCCAGGAAAGGGGCGGTCATTCTGCTATTGCACAGGTCCTTGGAGACCACACTTGGAGTAGAGTGTGCAGTTCTGGTGCCCATATCTGAAAAAGGACATCAATTTACTGGAGGGGATGCAGCGAAGGGCAGCCAAGATGATCCAAGGCCTGCAGGCAAATCCCATGAGAAGAAACTACAGGTGCTCAACATGTATTCCCCGCAGGACAGAAGGAAGAGGGGGGGCATGATAGAAACCTTAAAGGTATAAACAAGGTTTGAATGGAAGGCATCTTCAATCTCAGAGGAAATGGGTCTACTAGGGGGTACAGTCTTAAATTAGTGGGAGGAAGATTCAAAAGGGAAATGAGAAGGCTCTTCACAAAAAAGTAGTGTCCAAGTGGAACAAACTGCCGGAGGAGGTGGTATCATCAAAAACAGTTGAAAGCTTTAAAAGGGGTTGGGACAGAGTGAAAGGGAGAGTCATAATGGGTGAGAAGATGAGTGGGGGGAAGAAGGAAGACTATGGGGAAGGGGGGGCAGCTCCTGTAAATTCACCTGAAAGCTGCACACTCAAGCAAGCTAGATAGGCTGAAATGGCCTGTTTCTGCTGGCATTTTCGTATGTTCGTATGATATACTGCATTACTCTACTACTGTAACTAGTAGAGAAAGAAACAAAAACCATGATGGTGGTAGTACATCCCAACCAAAGTCACTTGTATCATGAGATCAGATCTTACCTGATTGATAGTTTTTTCCATTTGTACCAAACCAAGATTTGGTAGAGTGCTTTTGATGAAATCAACAATTGTCTCCAGATTGTCATGCTGCAGAATCAGAGGCTTGTGACTCCCCAGCAGGCTTAACGCTACCTTAAATGTGACCTCTGGTCCTTGGAGAAACAGCATATCTGAAGAAAAGAAAATCAATTCAACAATCAGAAATGAGATTTCCTGCCAAGTTCACTTTTAGTTTCTCTGACCTCACCCTCCCTAGATTTCTACAACTAATTTATTAACTGCTGATAATACAATCCATTCCCAGATTTTGCTTCTACAGTGTGAGCACCTAACAGCTCCTTTAGGGTTTCTGACTCCCCAGAGGCCTTTTGAGGTCTTGGTTGTTTTTGCTGCTAGAGTTTGTTACGATGAAAATGCGAGTTTCTGGTCATAACTGTGTTAATTATTTGCTGTAATGGTGACTGCCTACTCTGTTTGTTGCTTGATGTGTGTTGTTCTCAAGTGCACCCCTTTCCTAGGTCATGCCTGGAAACAAGCTTTGGCTCAGTGTGCCCTACCAGTCACCATATTTTAAATAAATGATTCTTTTAACAGAGTTACTTGCATAGAATAAATGCACTCCAAAGGATCTGTCTCTTAACTACAAGTGTTCTTAACTTTTTTTTTTTTATATAGTAATAAAGATGAGCAGTCCTCTTTCCTGGAAGGAAAAATAGACAAAAATCTTCTGTTTATTTTCTTTTAAGAAAATACCCAGGTTACATAACACTAGGACTCCTAGTAAGTGGCTTGCATGCAAATATTTTACGTGTGTAGGCATGTATTCACATGAAAGTGGGCATCCGAGAAGAAAGGGCCAATGCAGTTGACGCATACTATTTTTTAAAAAAGATATAAGTAGATGTGAGGAAATACAAAGAGCTTCTGAGGATTTTATCATGGTTATTATCTCGGAATTGTTTCTCTCCGTGTACTGAAGGTGTGGCCCACGAAGAAAACACATGGTACAACAGCTAGTCAAGGGCTGGTCAAAAACAGTAAGATATCTAAACAGGAAGAACTGTGAAAATTTACTAGAAAAATGGCATATGGATTTGCATAAAAGCAGGTAATCTGCCTCTCAAATAAAAATAATCTAGTTCAAAATGCCTCTTTGGCCAGGAAAAAGCATGTCAGGCTGCCTGTGCAGTAATAAACTTGTGTCAAACGCAGTTCGCCAGTTACTCTTCCCACTCCTGTTCAGGAAAGTGAATCCTGTCCATATCAGACACAGAAAACTCAAGTTGCTCTAACTGCAGGACATGGTGGTGCAATCCCAGATATTGATGCAAAGGCAAAACAGGAAAGAAAGGATGCGCCCACTTCAGACTGCTGAAAAAACAAAGCTGCTGCTTAGTCAGTTTCTGGTGATTCCCAGTTCATTTTATTGTGAACTCCACACTCAGGTATAATTCACAATAAAACAAACTGGAAATCACCAGAAACCACATAAGAAGCAGATTTGTGTTTTCAGCAGTTGGAGGTGGGTGCACCCTTTCCTGTTTTGCCCTTGTATTCAGTCTGCAATTCATCCTTACACAAGGGGACCTATGTTAATGCACGGGTCCTACAGGAGGTCCATGGCTTACTACTATTGGCTAATCATTGTGCTATGCTTCCTAACTATCTACTGGCAACTTTTACTGAAGGGTGAATGAGCAGGAGATTATAAATACTGCATTTAGTAGGTTAATCTCTAAAACCTTCAACACTAAGAGGCCATCCCTGGTGCCCCTTCACTTGTCCTGAAAACTCTGCCCCAGCCCCCACCACCAGCTGTCAAAAGTGCGGTACCAGAAGCCCATCCCTGGTGCTGCTCAACTGGCCACCTGCCTCCTCCTGCCAGCTCTGAAATGTAGCACCCAGAGCCCACGTGCAATGCCACTAGACTAGCCCCAATCTCCTCCCACAGAATATTGAAGCTCATGCTCAGTGCTGTTTGACTGGCCCTGACCCCCACTGACTAAAGCACATCAAAGAGTCCATTACCAGTGCTGCAGAACACTACCCCCTCAACTACCACCACCCTCACATAGTGACTGGCACAACCCTCCTCTTACCTCCTTAGCCAGACCCTCTCTATTAAAAATAGGTGTTCAGCTCTATTTTTTTTCAAATCAGGCAGCGACTAACCAAGAGTAGAACTCTGCTGTTCACGATATAGGATGGGGAGGTATAATATTGCACACTAGGGAGTGCTCAGCATTGAGGATGCTTGGATTCCCATTTTGCTACATGGATATCTAGGATTTCTACCAACATCTGGCTTTTCAGGCAAATCTGCCCAAAATCCTAAATATTAGGATTTCAAATTGAATTCAGGTACCAAAATCCGATATGATTTGGAATCTGACATATTACTTCTTAAAAACCTTACCCCACCCTATACAAGACCCTCCTGACTCACCCAAACCACCCTCTAATACCCCAACAGCCTCCTCTCCCACAAGCCTCCTCTGAAAATATTATAAGATTATCCTATAATAAAAATCTGAGGATTGCTCCACTCTATTATAATAAAAAAAAGTCTCCTTACCCACATCAAATTACAAGCCCCCACTTCCCCCCATCTTGACATAACCCCCAAGTTCAATATACAACCCCCAGTCCAAAGTTTAAAGGATCTATCAGGCTATACTCAGTTCAGGAAAGATAGGCTGGGAAGGAAGGGAGATGGGGTGGTGCTATATGTATGGGAGGGTTATCCAAGCAATGTAAACACAGGGAATCCAAGGGGGAATGAGGGGGGTTGGAGGTTCTGTGGGTCACCCCTGGAGACAAGAAATGAAGTTACTTTTCCCGCTGGCATGAGCTACAGAGCTCTAACACATGGGGAGAATTTAGATAAGAAACAGGTGGAAGCCAATGGCACAATAGCAGAAAAAGGGGAGGTGCTGCTAGTGGGGGACTTTGACATGCTGGATGTAGACTGGAGCCTCTCAGCTGTAGCTTCAGTTAGAAGAAGGGACATTCTGGACTCCCTATTGAGGGCATTTCTCTGGCTGCTAGTCAGGGAGCCCACTTATGATGGGGCAATACTACAGCCGGTGCTCATAAACAGGGACAGAACGCAGATGTCAAGATGGAACGCCACCTGGGGACCAATGATCACCATACAGTGTGGTTCAACATAAGGACTGTGGTGAAAGCAAATGCCACAAGGGTGAGGGTCCTGGACTTTAGGAGGGCAAATAAAAAAAAATGAATGAATGGCTCAGATACCACCTAGCAAGGGGGAGTGACATGGGTGGAGTGGAGGAACTGTGGGCCAAGCTAATGAAGGGAACAGTGAAGCAACAAACATCTGAGAAAAGGAAGTGAGCAAAAGCAAGAGGAAAAAGGAGACCACTATGATTCTCAAAGGAATTGACTGAAACTTTAAAGGCTAAAAGGGTATTATAGCTTTCAGAAGGTATAGAGAGATGCAGGGGAAAAGGACATGGAGGTATATGAGGAGTCGTGGAGGAAGCAGAGAAAGTGGTGAGGAGTGCAACAGTGCAAACTGAGGAAAAAATAGCCCAAGGGGTAATAAAAGGGGAAAAAACATTTTTTAGGTACACAAGTGAGAAGAAGACAACAATTGGGGAGGGACTGAGAGGTTAAGAAGGACAGGTGGGTACTGTACAGAGGAGGATCAGAAAAAAGCAGATATCTAGAACAAATACTTGTGTTCAGTCTTCACAGAGCAAGGGAAAAGGGATGGACCACATCAAAGCAACAGTCACACTGGAGAGGGAGAAAAAGGCACAAGTCCCTTTACAGAGAGTCTCCTGAAGGCATTTGCAAACCTGAAAATGAACGAAGCTATGGGGCCAGATGGGTACACCCATGGGTACTGAGTAAGCTCAGGGAGGTAATTGCTTCACATGTGACAGTCATTTTTAACAACTCACTGGAAACATGAGTGGTTCCAGAGAAAAGGAGGAAAGTGGATGTATTTCCACTACACAGAAGTGGTAGAAGAGTAGAGGCTGACAACTACAGACCATCGGTGGTGGGGAAGCAAATGTAGTTACTGCTAAAGGAAAGGATTGTGGAGTGTCTGAAATCCAATGGGTTACAAACAAGACCCGAGTAATATGGACTCACGGGGAGTTGTGGAGAAGCTTCTGGATGTGGTGTGCCTTCTGACACAGAATGACACCAGATGTAACTTGTCCAGGTACCTCTGACACTAAATATATTGAAAGCTTAGGTGAGGAAGCACGAACAGTCCAGGAGAAATTTTAGAAAACCACAAGTTGTGATTTATTGTACTAAATCATAAGGAAAAAAATAAACTGGAAAACATTTCAGCATCTCTCATCTAGTCACTCCCTCTCCAAATCAGTCTCTGCAGCAGGACATAAGGCAGCCTGTCCTGGCTCTGCTGAAAATCCATTTCCCCATACATCTTTGTAGGACAAGCTCCTCTAGATGTTGGCTGCTAGGCATAAGATTGTGACCTGCCTAGCTGCTGTTTGTTGCTAGGCCTAACACTGTGATGCAGCTTGTAGCTGGCTAGAGTATTGCGACAAATTACATCAGTCTGATGCCACACTCTGTCACAGCTATCTCTGCCATCATTTCATTATCCCTAGTTTATATATCAGGCAACCTAGTTGCATACAATATAGCCTAGCTTAGCCCTGGCACAGGTGTTAATGTCAATAAAATCTGTTAGATTTGTTTGCCTGAGTGCCCAGGGAAATAGATCAGGGTGGGGCACTAACATGGCCTACTTAGATTTCAGTAAGGCTTTTGATGGTTTTACCATGCCGCAGCAACAGTGGACATGGATACTTCCCTGACAGCGACAGCCATGGTGCCGACTGTCAGCAGTGCTGTGTTGTGGATGCCTCCATGTTTATATCAGGGGGCCGTGCCGTCCCAACCCCCCATGTGGGGGCCTTCGCCCCTCACACCCCTCGGTCTCTAGGATTCCAACTCCGAGTCAACGTTGGATGGGGTGCGAGACATCCTGTGAAGCAGTCTCGGGTGCTGCACAGACCATCACAGCAGCATGTGGGTTTTGCCTGATTCTTGTCGCTGTGATGGTCTTTGCGGCAGGGGAGTCACTGCGGTAACGATATATCGCTTTTGACACTGTTCCACATAGGAGGCTCATAACAAAACTGGATAGCTTAAGGGAGGGTCCAAAGGTGGTAAACTGGGTAACAAATTGGTTAAGGGATTGGCACAATAGCGTGGTGGTAAACGGAGTTCACTCCGGAGAGAAGAGGGTGACCAGCGGGGTTCACAGGGCTCAGTTCTGGGAACAGTCCTCTTTAATATTTTTGTAACTGACATTGCAGATGAACTGGAAGGGAAGGTCTTGCTCTTGGCAGGTGACACCAAAATCTGCAATAGGACTGACACTCCAGAGGGGGTGGGAAGAATTCACAGAGACCTGAGGAAACTCAAGGAGTAGCCAAGGGCATGGCATCTGGGTTTCAATACAAAAAAGTGCAAAATCATGTACTTATAACACAGAAACATGTAGGTGGAATATAAAACGGGATAAGAGGTACTGACGGTTACCAAACAGGAAAAGGATTTGGAAGTAATATCTGATGATCTCAAGGTGGTGAAGCAGTGAGTAGTGCTAGTGGAATGTTGGGGTGCATAGGAAGGGGTATCACCAGCAGAAGGAGGGAGGTGGTGGTGTTGTCACTGTACAGGTCACTGAGACCACACCTTGAGTACTGTGTCCGGATTCAGAGACTACATCTCAGGAAGGACACAGAGAGAGTAGAGGCAGTCCAGAGGAGGGCAACAAAAATGATGCGGGGTCTACATCAGAAGCCCTATGAGGTGAAACTAAAGAACCTCAATATGTAAACCCTGGAGGAAAGAAGGGAGGGGGGGGATATCATACAGACCTATAAATACCTTATGGGGTAAATAAGGTACAGGAAGGATGTATTATTCAGAGGAAAAGATGCACAAGAACAAGGGGACATGCAATGTAGCTGTAAAGGAGTAAATTCGAAAGGGATGTGAGGAAGAACTTCTTCACTGTAAGAGTGGTGGATGCCTGGGAACAGTTTTCTAATGGAGGTGGCGTGAAAACAATGGTAGACTTCAAGCATGCATGGGATAGGCACAAAAGAATCTTAGCGGGAAGCAAGGGGAGGAGGGATACTGAGATCAAGTAGGGTTGGCATTAACAGTATAGGCACAGAAAAAATGAGCAGACTGGGTGGGCTAAGTGGTTCTTATCTGCTGACAAATTCTATGTTTCTATGCTTCTAAATCTGAGTAGTGTCAGGCAGGGTAATGGTCCTGTAGCATTTTGATCAATTACTTGTGCTCAACTTTATTTTCACAGTATGAATGAAATGCTGACCTCCTACTCTTATAGTAACATCTGATTGGCCACTTATCAGGCAATCAGGTATTGCTACAGGAAGAAGTCATCATTTCAGTCATACTGTGGGACTCAGGATAAGCGTAAGCAGCTGACCATTGCCCTCCCCGACTAAATTTGGATTTACACTTATAAACTTTAAAATTTGAGGGTTATAAGGATGTTAAGTGTGGCTAGATGGTTGTTTTTTGAATTTGAGGGTTGTGCCATGGTTGGGGAAGTGGGAGGCACTTAATTTGGCACGGGTGCTATTTAGAGGTGACTCTGGAAAGTAATGGTAAATGGATTTCCAACACAGAAAAAATAAAAAGTACATCAAGACAAAATGTGCTTGGAATAAATACATTTCATAAAATGTATAATAATTATTTTGAAGCTATGCTAACCATCTGAAACATGAACATTGATTCTTGTCTCCAATATGCTGCTGAAATAAGAGTGTTAGACAAGATGATGAAAATACTGGAGCTAATACAGAACCTATTTTTAAGACTAGTATTTGGGATGCCACAATTCATCCCAGGAGAATTTCTAAAGGTCGAAAGTAAAATCGCTTCGATTACCAGTCAAGCAAAGATTGGGGCTCTTAATTATTTATGTCAACACATGACAAAAATCAAATGACAACCCTTCATTTTTTAGTTTTTTTTGATTTAGATTTCGGATAACACCTTAATAAAAACTATATGGGAAGAATCCTATTTTGCATATAATTAAAAAAATGTAAGAAGTGAGGAAAGCCATTTTTGGCTTTCTCAACTAGATAAAGATTAATATTATACTGTCTTCGATCAATATTTAGACAGTGGACTTAACAGAAGTTAACATTTTCACATCAGAAGCATCATGTAGCATTTGAGTTATCAATAATCAAGGTTATCTGGCAAAAATAAATCAAACTACAAAAATTTGTAACTTATATAGGGTGTTAAAAATGGACCACTAAAAGGGCAAATGCATCAGTGTCTATGAAAATAATTTACATATCAGAACACTAGCTAGATTACGATTTGATTTGAATTTACTTAATCTGGTCTGTGTTGAAGACTGGTATAGAAGGTAAGGGCGCTTGCACAGGGAAAAGAATTACACAACATATGATATTAGAACGCCAGAGTCTAAAAGATCCGAGAGAAAAATGACAGGCAAAGGAATAAGTAACCTAAAATCAAATGCAACATTATATTCAACTGCCAAATTTGCCATAGCAGCTAACTCTAGAGAAAGATAACTTGCTGGAGAATGTTTTAGAATTGGAGAACTCATGCTACTCTAGTGACTTTTAATATTTGTTAACAATATACTCGTGTGCAGATCTTAAAGTTTGTATGTATAGTTTGGCAAATTACAGGATGAAATGTTTCAATGATTTATGATTTGTTTACTTTTTTTATGGTAGTTTTATGTGTGCATATAAAGTAAAAAAGTTGCACATGCTTCGTTAAACTTTAAACCTTGAAGTTGGCATGGGTGGAGATTTTTTTTTTAACATAAGGACGGAGTGAGACAAAAATCTGTATTGCATGATAATGCTAGAAAATGCTCAGTGGGGGCTGAGGAGCTAGAGTGTGTGTTTGTTGGGGGGTTGTTTACTGGACTCAGGGGTCTATGGTGTGTGCTGGGGGGAGGTAGAAGGCATGTGATTTGTTGCAGATGGGGGTCTTATTGTAAGAAAACATGTTTTATTAAAAGAAAGAGTAATGTGCTCACAGGGGGCTTGGGGAGGAGGGAGGTTGTAAGTTAGAGGGTAGTTACAGTAGGATGAGAGTTAAACTGCATGTGGTGGCGTACTTGTCAGTGTTTGGGGGGGATGTTTTTTATACTATTGCCTGATTGGTGATTAGGATAATCCAAAATCTGGCCATTGGCTCAGATTTTGAAGTAGCTGATCATTGTTTATTTAGCAGGGAGGTGTGCCACTAGGCACAAAGTGGTTGGCATTGGCAAGGACAGGAAATGGTGCCACTAAAAACCAGGGAGTGCTTGGCATGGTACTTACTGAGAGAGGGGGATGCCATTGAACATCAGGTACAATTTGGTCCATCGCAGAATTAATGCGTGTGTACCATTACACACCAGCGTCTGTTTGGCACATGTCTGGGGAGAGAGACGATGTTAGGTAACACGAAGGAGTGCTTGGCACGAGACAAGAATAAGGAGAAGGTGCCACCAGACATCGGCGACTGCCAAGAACAAGGCTGGGGGGAAGAGGTTGATGTTGGACACACGAGTGTGGTCAGGACTGCTTGGCCCAGGATTGGGATGAGGGAGGTGATGTCATTGGATACTGTGGAACACTTGGCAAATGTCAGACAGAGGGAATGGGTGCCACTGTATACTGGACACAAAATGTACTTCCAGTGTTACTGTCAGTATAAATTATGTGCATCTGTTAATAAAATATACTATTAAAAAGGAGGAATTGCAGTATGAAGATACAAAAGTAGGGACATGTGGCAAGGTTAAAATTCTCATGAATCTTGAGAACTGTCTCATGGGATGTTCCAAATATTGGATAAAGCAGTGTTGGTATTACCGTAGCTTCTGCATCTTCTCTTAAAAGGATTTGTTGGTGTGTCAGTAAAGTTCCATGCCTTAGAATAGTTCAGTGCCTGCCTAATTCCAATGCTGCTTGAGCAAGTTTTCCAACGTGAGGAACATCCCATCACATAATTTGTAACACTCAGGTGAAATTTTACCCTAAGTCTCACTTCCTTACTTTTTTCCCATAGTTTTTCCTCCTGCATCCAGAGGAACAGCTCATCAGCCCAGTCCCCAGCACCCTATACCGGCTACCTCACCTGTCCCTACCACCTACCTGGTCTTTGGTTTCCCCATGAGCTTCCCCCTTGTGGCAGGGCCAAGAGAGGAGGGCCATTCTCCCCCCGTTCATCAAGTCTGAGGGGACCAGTGTGATGCCCAAGCAGTGGTGGCACAAGCATGGCATGCTGGCTTCATTAGCACTCTGATGCCTTTTTTCATGTTTTTTTTTCCCACCCCACTGTGGAGCATCGTACTCATGTGTGGAGTTGCACCCGTCTGACTTGTCCCTGCAGTTCTCTCTCATGCGTGCCTCCCTGACACTGCTCTACCTCCAGGCCTCCAATTGGGGGCAGCCTAGGCTGGGCCAATATACCTCTCTCTTCCTGGGAGAGGACAACTGTCCCTCAGATGCTTGATCTCTCCCTCCCTGGCTGAGCCTTGACAACCTAAGTCCATTCCCAAACCTGGGTCACCAGCGTGGGAAAAGCTAAGGCACAAGGTGCCACTGCCCTCTTCGCCACTCAGCTGGCACATTTACGTACTTCTGCATTTTTATGCTGCAAACCTATCTGGTACCTAAATGTAGTTTATTTAAATAGGGATACACAACGGCCTGACTCAGAGTTTGCTATTTATTTTCATGAGTTATGGGCCAGGACCGTGACTCTTGTGGTGCAGTAAGTGAAGAGATGCCATGTTGATGAGGAGACCTTCATGTATGTGTTGTAGTTCAGGGCAGGTGTGTGATCATAATTAAATAATATATGGTCATGTGCTGTACTATATCCTGACCAATCAAAATACAGGACTTTATAGCATATTGTATAAATATGTATTTGTTCTACAAAGTAATATTTAGGATGGAGATTTTATACAATTATTATCCCCAAAAAGACACTAAAAATGAAAGAATGGTAAAACAAAACAACAGGATATACACCATTTAAATAAAAAAGGAGAGGGAAGGCGAGAACATTGTGTTTTGGAGAGGGCCTAGCCCAGGCCCTAGGGAAAGTAAAATTCAGAGTAAGACAAATTTTTTTTAATCAAATGTGGCATCTGGGTGTTGTCCAGGTCCCTAGAAACTCTGGCTTGTTAGATAGACTCAGTGCATTTTGGAATTTATAGTGATGATAAACACACTTTCATTAATCAGGTCCCTCCCAAAACACACACACACACACACCACTCCTGCACATACCATGTCCATATTTTTAAAAATGGCTATGTGACTATGCAGCCTGTTGTCATCTGTAAGTGCACAACCAAGAACTTTTTAATGCTATAAAATAAGCATGTTACTTCTTTACTCTCTCATCTTTTTCAGTGATCATCTTTTATCACCATCTCCTTTTCTCTTCTGTACCTGCCTCTTTTTCTCTCTGATTTTTATTACTTTCCTTTCTGCGCTCTTTTATTGTTTAAACCATCTTTTCTGGCAGCAAGGGCTCTGTATGTATTATCTTTTGAAGCATTTATTTGTTTTTTAATATTTGTTTACCTGGTAAGATTATTGAGCCAAAGGTCAATTTTTAAACTCTGCTCAGGGCAAGGAATGGCATATTCAAGTAAAACACATTTTTTAACAAAATATAAAGTAAACATAACTATAGGCTGGCAATCAAATGATAATATTAGGCAGACAACTATTGGGATGCAATTAGAAGATTGTAGAAACTTCAGCCCCTCTAAAATGGCCTAGCTCAGCCACCGATTTAAAACCTCAGAAAATCTGATTTGTCTCTTCAGGCAAATTACCAAAGACTCTGGCCACAAATCCTAGAGGAAACTGAGAAGCGAATATGGTGAGAAACCAGGGGGCTGCATAAAGACTTGGTCCTATCTCATACTCTTCCAGGTGATTATACAGATCTCGATGGTAGTCATGGAGCAGACGAGAAAGCTGATACATCTGGACCTGTGAAGTAGACAATCACAGATAATGACTGGTAGACTTTTATTATCCTTTATGAAAAGCAGACTTGCAAATAAAGACTCAGAAATGACTAACCATGGTGGAATAAACAGACGTGTATTATCATCCCTGTAAAGAATGCGATGTTCTTAACTTCATTTCTGCAGACAATGCAGTTAAATGTTTCTACTCTGTCTCTGAATATGCTGCCTAGGGAAATGCCATCACTGCTCAACAGTCGCCTGAAACAGCTACAACTGGAGACCATCACATTCTATAGAAATTACATTAGCTTATTTAATATACCCAGGATAGCCCAGCTGAGATGCAACATCTTCTTTTCACCTAGTGCAGATTTTTAAATCAGGATATTTTGTATTAAAAAAATATTTTTCACTGGAGAATATGTAACATCACCCAAAGCAACATATTTATTTCTATATCTAATCAGAACCAAGACAGAGGCCCTGATATTCAATGGTGGCTGTTAGTGCCACGAAAACAACAGTAACATACCCAAAGTAGACAGTGTACCTTGTCAGGCGGTAGCTGCCTATACGAATATGGGGCTGTGTTATCATTGCACAAAGTGCATATCTGCAGTGATAAAACAGCCCCCTGCTGGCAACAGTCTCCCAGGAACAAAGGGAGCTAGCACGTCTCAAATGGGCCTTTGCTCCTGGGAGCCATATTTATTGGCTAGCAAGCTGATGACCACATATGGCATTCAAGGCATTAAGGGGCCATTTTTACATGTCATTATGTGGCCATTATTAGCTCTTAGCAATGCCTCCCGTACACAAATGTGTGAATGAATTGTGCAGAACCACAGCCATTGCCCCCCAACCTCACCTGATCCCTAGTTAAGCTGTCTCTGGCAGTACAGCAAACCACCTGATCCCCAAGATAAGGTCACTGGTATCCCTGGCAGTCTATTGGCCCTGATCCCTGAGATAATGTCATCAGTATCCTTGGTAGTCTAGTGGTTCCCCCATAACCAATATAATGTCATCAGTATTCTTGATAGTCTAGCCCCCCCCAACCCCGCTTTCCCTTAAACAAAATATCCCTGATAGTCCAGTGGTACCCCTCATCCACCTGATTTCTGTTATAGTAATCATCTCCCACCCTGCCCAACCCACTCAGAACCCCTGCCCCATCCACCCCAGATACACCCATCAAGATTCATGCCAGATCCACCAGGCAATTTGCAGATGGTGACTGGCACAGACCCTCCACACACCACATCATCCAGCCACCATCTGAATAGAGACAGAATTTGATGGCAGATAAGGACCGCTTGGCCTATCCAGTCTGCCCATTTCTCCCTACCTACACTATTATCACAGACCATGCCCAATCTACAGCTCTTCTCCGTGAATGATGAAGTGAGCACATACTTTATAAGAAAAACATTATTCACCATAGTAATGTTGTTTCTTCCAAAGGGATCCCTCACTATGCTTAACAACTGCAGTCATTCCCCTAGAATGAGCCACTGCGGAGCTTGTAGAATTTTATGCTAATTATGGAACTTAGAATGAAATTCAAATTCTGTTGTGAGGTCACGCTCACCCTTGCACTCTATCAGATTTACTTCTGAAGCTAGGGTG
This sequence comes from Neoceratodus forsteri, assembly GCA_016271365.2. Lineage (NCBI taxonomy): Eukaryota > Metazoa > Chordata > Ceratodontiformes > Ceratodontidae > Neoceratodus > Neoceratodus forsteri. Next base: position 732,321,175 of record CM057452.1, read on the forward strand.
AGCAGTGACTACTGAAACTAGCTAAATGACTACTAAAAACACTAAAAATTATTTAAACAAAAATTAAACAATTTAAACATGGCAGAACTATTTTGATTGTAGTGAAAAATTAAGTAGCTGAGACCAGAATAGCAACTGTTAAGGTACTGTAGCAAGTAATGCTCAAGCAACTATAAAGAACTGATTCTTGTGTGAATTTTTTTTACCAGGTTCTGGAAAGGGGGAGGTAGGGATTAGAGATTGTTAAGCACATAATGAGGGGTCCCTTTGGAAGAAACATTACTAAAGTATTTTTCCCGCTGCTGGCCCGGTGGCGTAGAGGATTGAGGCGTAGGCACCTTACCTCTTACCACGCCGGTGACCCAAGTTTGGGAACAGACTTGGGCACCGGGGGTTGGCAGGGAAAGGGGAAGGATCGAGCATCCGAGGGACTGCTCTCCTTCCCTGGGGTGGGTTGGGAACGCATGGTCGTTCTGCAGCAGCACCCGGTGGAGACTAGGAGCATAGCAGATGAAGCATTTCAAGGGGAACACCAGAAAATAGAAATACCACTCTGGAGACTGGCCGGATGATGGCTGCCGGCCTAAGAACACCTCCGAAGACTCCCAGGAAGCCACGCAAAGCCTCAGCAGTGCCCGAGACCGAAGAAAAAAAAGTGTGCTGGTTTCCTCTCGCCTCAGAGGAGATGGACCCACCCGGTACAGGGATAAGCTGGGCTATACTGAAGTTGACTGCGGATGTGAGGTAAGGTGGCTCGTGTGGAGATAGCAGGGGATGTGTCTGATGGGTCATGGCAGCCCAAAGAAGAGACAGCTCCTGAGCATGACAGGAGCAAAAATAGATAACACAACAAAAAAAAAAAAAGTATTTTTCCCTTAAACCCCAGGAATCCCACACTTATGCTTAACAACTGCAGACTCCATAGTGGTACCTTGGTAGGCTGAGTACAGAACCTACTTGGTGAAAAGATCATGTAAGACAGCAATGCCAAAACTGGCATCCCTTCTGGACTATGAGTCCAGACAGTAGTGCTTTGTTAGAGTGTATACTGTTTTCCAGATAGCTGCTTTACAGATTTCCTGCAGGGAAATACCTCTTGATGCTCCAACAGAGGCAGAGGTGCCCCTTGTGGAGTGAGACCTAAGGCCATCAGGTGGCGACTTGCCAGCTTTCTGGTAACAGAACTGTATACAGGGAACTATCCATTGAGTTAGGATTCCTTCGGATGCTGGTTTCCCATTCCCTACCTTACCACAGATGACAAATAATAATGGAGTGTTTGTGGACCTTACATCCTTTATATGGTCCAAGTATTAGCTCACTTTCTTAACATCCAGACTGTGGAGTTTCTATTCTGCTGAGCAGGATTTTGCTATAAGGTGAGGAATTTCTGTTAGTTCTTAGGACTACCGTGTCCCTGTGAAAGATGATGTACAGTAGTTAGGATCTGTGCAAAGGGCTTGCAGCTTGTTCACCATTTTGGGAGATGTCACTGCCACCAAGAAAACTGATTTCCAGGTGACATACTTCAAAGTAGCAGTGCCACGGACTTGAAAGGAATCTCCATCAGCTGAGCAATGCACATATTTAGGTCCCAGGGAGGGAAAGGGTCCCTTATTGGAAGGTACAGGAGATTAAGGCCTTTGAAAATGGTTTGTGAGGCCCCCGACAAGTCTTTTCCAGCTGACATATAGGCTGGCACTGCCGCCAAATGAACCTTCAGGGTTGAGGGCCTGAGGCCCAAGGACTAGAGATAGACTAGGTAGTCCTGGACTGTAGACAGACTTGCTCGCAACAGTTTGTGTTGTTTAGGGGAACACCAAAAGGAAAATATTTTCCACCCTGAAGTGTACGTTTTCCTTGCTGTTGGTTTCCTGGAAACCATTAGCACTTACATCACCTTTTTAGATAGATTTAGTCCAGAGAACTCTAGCTTTTCAAGAACCACGTTCTGAGACACAGAGTTCTCAGATCTGAGAATGTTATCCATTCCTGAGACAAAGTCAGCAGATTTTATCTCAGGAAGGTTAACAGGATGCCTGTTGGAGAGGGACAGGAGCAGACAGCACCAGTTCTGCCTGGCCCAGTCTAGAGCTGTGAGAATCACTGTTGCTGACTCCCTTTTTAGTTTGAGCAGTACTCTCAGCAAAAGTGGGAAACCAAACAGAAACTTCCCTGACCAGTTGAGGACTAGACCATCCTCTGGGACTGTACCCACTAACAGGGGTCTGCAAAAAAAAAAAAATAGTGGGAACTGGTTGTTCTCCCAGGATACAAACAGGTATATTTTTGATGTACCCCACCATTTGAACACTGTTGTCAGCACCTGCTGGTTCGGGTCCATTTGTGATTTTCTTGGCTAATTCTGCCCAGGGAATCTGCCAGCACGTTGTCCTTCCCTGGCAGGTGTACTGCTGACAGCTGAACTTCCAGGGAGTATGCTAGGTTCCAGATCTTCATTGCTTCTGTGCACAGCTTTGAAGATCTTTTTCCCTCTGCTTATTTAAAGTATGTAATACATTGTTGTGGTGTTGTCTGTCCTCACCTGGTCAGACTAACCCTCGATCTGGGAGAAAACAGTCTGCATTGACAGATGCACTGCCCTACGCTCCAGGAGATTTATGTGCTTCTCAACCTACTGTGTACTCCAAGTACTTTACAGTGAGCACCTCCAGGTGGGTAACCCAGCCTAGGAGAGAGGCTTCTGTTGTGAGTATAGATGTAGGTGATTGCTGAAAGAAGGGAATTCCTTCTCTAACGTTGAATTCTTCCTTCCACCATTCCAGGGTCCTCAGCAAATACCTTGTGATGCCTCTAATTTGGACAGTGGATCCCACCTCTGGGACCAATGGTCCCCTAGGTGATACTGAACATCCCTTATTTGGAACCTGGCCCTTGGTACCATAGCAGTGGACTAACCCATGTGCCCCAGTAAACACAGAAAATCCCTTGCAGGTCTGGACTGACCTGCCTTGAAAGATTCTGCAGCTGCAGTCAGATTTGCTACCCTTGCTTGAGGCAGCAATGCCCTCCCTTGCAGGGTATCCAGCTCTGCACCTATGAAGTCCGGAACTTGCATTGGTTCTGTTTGAGACTTCTGAACATTTATGAAAAAGCCAAGATCCTCCAATGTGCCTTGTGTTAGTAGTAGACAGGACATGCATCATGGTGTGTTTTTCCTGAGACTAGCCAGTCATCCAGATAGGGAAAAACCACCACCCCTTACCTTCTCAAATGTGCTGCTACAGTGGCTAGGCACTCTGTAAGCACTCTTGGTGCTGAGGTGAGGCCGAAGGGAAGGGCTGTGAACTAGTAGTGGCAGTTCACTAACCTAAATTTGAGGTCATTCCTGTGGCTGGGTCTGACTGGTATATGAAAGCAAGTGTCCTTCAGATCAAGAGACCCGTCAGTCTCCTTACAAATATAGGATTACTGAGCCCAGTGTCACCATTTTGAACCTTTCTTTAAGTGTTTGCTCAGATATTTCAGGCATCTAAAATGGGTTGCCATTCCCCAATGTTCTTTTAGGTCAGGAAGCACCTAAAATAAAGTCTATGCCCCAGTATGAGAGAGGTACTTTTCTGCTGCATTTGCTTGCAGCAGTTTTTTCACCTCCATCTCCAACAAGATTCTTTCAGTTTGGATGTGAAGGTGGAAACTCTTGTAGTTTTGCTGTTTTGGGGAATTTTCTGAACTGCGGGGACAAACCTTGACTCATAATTTTTAGGACCCACTTGTATGTGGTTATTTTTGTTCATTCCTGAAAACAGTAACTCTGCCTCCTTCCTACTGGCAATGGATGGGTGACCTGTGCAGACTTGTCAGGGGTTTTGTCTAGCTTCTAGCTTGAGCTTTGGGAGCTGGTAGGGCACCTGCACATCTGGTGCCCCTTCTACCTCTACTCCTACCATAACCCCTCTGTGGTGGGTAGTCATAGGAGATGCAAGCACAGGGGAAGTATGCCCTACCTCCAATGTATCCATCTTCTGCCTACAATGTAACTCCCACCTCCACTTCCATAAGGCCTGTAAGATGTTGAGGCAGGGATCGACAAATTTCAAAATGGCATACTAGTCCAGGACAACTAGCCTTGCCAAAAATGGTGGTCCCTGAGTTTCAAATGGTAGTCCAATACATTTCAATGTAAGTTTTTTAAAAACGTATGTAGAAACAAAGTGCATGGTGTGGGGGTTGTACTGTTAATAGTATGTAGATACAGAACATCAGAAGGCAGGTAAAAAATGTTTTTTGATGCTAATAACATTTCTTTTACCAGTCACTATGTGGAGTGCATCTTTCACTGGGTGGTGGTACTAGTAGACTGAGATGGAGGCGGGTCAGTGGGAACAGGCAGGCACTTGTTAGTACAGTTATCAACCATCTGGGTGTCTGTCAATTAGGATACAAGCCGGCAGTGTGGCTGTAGCTGAATACATTCACCCCTACAACTGCATGCCCAAGTGCCCCACACACAGCAAGCCCTGACAATTAGGCCTCCTTAAACCTGTCCCACACTCTTTTGCTGTGGTTTTTACAACAGAACCTACAGCACAGCGAGCACAAAACTACAGTGCACTTTGGTGTTCACCTGGCCCCTCTAGATGTCAGGTAGGGTAAGGTGGGGTAGAATTTTTTTTTAAATAATACTCTAGTTTATAGTGCATAGTTTTCTCTTTTTTTTTTCTTTTCCTTAACCAGTCCATCTCTTTCTTTAAAGTCCTCTTCCTCAACTGCCCAAGATTTCCTTTCCCACGCCACACATAAGTCCAGTCTCACACCTGTGCCCTTTCCTCTTTTCCTCCTGTGTCACCCTAAACTGCCCAACTCCAACTGCTCCCACATTTTCCTGCTGAACTGCAGGCTGTTCTTAAAATATTCTTTTTTTTTTTTTTTTTTAAGCTAAAGCATTGGCAACCACTTTTATTTTCTTTCTGGTTTGCCTGCTGGTTGATGCGTTACTATGGCTTAGGTCGGGATCCTTCTCAGTCACTGACTAACAATTCAAATTGTACTTTTTCTGTTCTTTTATTTCTCACAATTGTCCTCCTTTCGATGAGTTTGTCGTCGACGATCCTGACATATGTCTCCCGAGCTACAGACATCACCCAACTGGCAAGGAAGCTTCCCACCTCCTCCCTTCTCCGTTTGTCTTTTTTTTTTTTTTTTGTTTCCTCCCCACAAGTACACTCTTGAACAGCCAGCCCCTCCAAACCACAGTGTCACCATGCCACTTGAACAGCCCATGCAGTTGCTGTAACACCGAAGTTCTCCAGCATTGCCTCATGAAAATGGCGCGTCAGTGTGCAGTGCAGTACTGTACTAACCCACCCAGCTCCATCCCCATCCATCATGCCCGCACCTGCAGGACTGTCCCAAAACATTGCTGGAATTACCTGGCAGTCCTGTGGGTAGCCCACTGTCAGCAGGTGCTGTGGTGATCTTGGGCGGGTTGCAGGAGGTCCCCATTGCAGTGGGAACACGGTCCTCGCTCTCCCTCTCGGCTTCCACACTAGCGGCGGCACTCTCTGCTACTGCACTGGTGATCAAAAAGCTATCACGTGACGGGAGCGCCGCTGCTTCATCTGCCCACAGCCGAGCGAGAGATCTGGGGACATCTAGCAGTGGAGTTGGTTGGACCGAATGAGAAGTTAAACAAACAAAAAAAAAAAAAGACATCACTGATTTGGTTGTCCGTGGGACAACCAACTACTGTGAAATTGGTTGTCCCATAGCAAAAAATTGTAGCCTGGGACGTCAGGCTATGAGATTTGTCGATCCCTGTGTTGAGGCCTTTTCCTTCTCAGTGCTGCTCTTGTAGGGGGTTTTGTACTCATCCACCTTTTTCATGTAAACCTCCATCTTGTCACTAAACAGTGAATTTTACCTTGCTGGGGAAATCCATCACTTTAGTTCAAGTGTTCTGGGATAGACTGGTAGTTCTAAGCCAGGCATACCTTCTTAAGGACACTGCATGGGCCATAACCCTAGATGCAATGTTGTCTGTGTCCACTGCCAAATGGAACTGGTACTTTGTGGTATCTATAGCTGCTCTTGGTGCCAGCCATATCCCTGTGCCAAGTCTCCAGTGGTCTTTTCGCTCATTGCCAGTATGGAATTCCAAAGGGTTTTCAGGTACTGTGCTGTATAGGCCAAGTAAGCGGTCTGCCTTAGGAGCAGGGAAGCTGACATATAATTTTTTTTTGCCCAAGCTAGCCTGTTTCCTGGAATCTTTCTTAGGAGGCTGGGAGGAAAGGGCACTTTGGCCTTGTCACAGGCAGCAGTCTGGACCATACCCTCATGATCAGGGTGGGAGTACAGGTACTTAGACCTCTGTTTGTCCACCTGACACTTTTTCTCAATTTTCTTATCAATGCCAGCAGCTGAGGCAGGTGCTGATATGATTTTACAAGTGGATTTCATAATGGATTTATAGATGAGCATCAATCACCTCTTTGTGGGAGCTAGGCCCATCACATCCATCAATTCTACTTCATCCTCCTCAGCCTCCAATGAGATGATGTTGATGGTATTTACCATATGCCCCACAAAGATACACTGTGAGGTATAATCACCCACAGGCCTAGGAGGAGATCCAAGCTTTTGTTCAGGAGAATCTTCTGGTTGTCCTTCCTACTCCTTTTCATAGTACATTTCAACCTTCTCTTCCACAGGCATGGGAAGGGGGGATAGGAATGTTCATGAAATTCCCTGTAGCCTGGAATGCCTGGAGGAATTGCCATGCATTTGACATGTCCTCTGTTAAAGACATTTTATTTGTGTCCACTGGTGGCTCCTTTCCTTCCTCAGGAAGATGGACAGCAATGCGTTTTTCTTTTTGTTTTTGCTTGGCAGGCACCATCTCCAGTGCCTGCTGCAAGGGTCTTTTAATTTTTGCTGGATTCTGGGTTCTTCCTTTTGGATACCCTGATTTCTGAACCATCTCTTGCAATCTTATTTTTCTTTTCTGTCCCCTTGGACAAGAACTGCTGCTTATTTTGAGAGGCTAGGCCCTCATTTGAGCCTTTAGATGATGTGGAGGCAGACTGAGAAGCCATAAGGTCTTCTAATTTTTTGTAGCCTTTTTCTTTTGCATTTTAGGGCAAAAAATACAGAACTCACAACTGAGAAAAATTGTGGTCTGGGCACTTTAAACACAACTCTGGTAGTATGCCTTTGACAGAACGTGAAAAAGGCTTTCCCATTTTTAAAGGCTGTAAGTCCTGTCTTCTTTTTGGGCCTGATACTCATGCTAAATACTGATGACCTGGCAAGATGTTATCGGTTCCCAGTACAAAAACATTTTAAACTATTAAAAAATGGTTTAAAATAGGAGAAAGGTGGTTTAGTTCCTTATGAATTCAAACTGCAAGTAAAAACACACCTCAACAAAGTTTTTTTCAGTTAAGAACTGAGAATAATTTAAATATAAACCGTGAAAAGGCTGACATTAAAGTAATTTTAAATGTATAAAAAAGGGAAAAAATAAAGTGGTTCCCTAAAAACAGGAGCCAAGTTGAAAACAGCCTTCTCTAGTTCCTGGGAACCGATGGGGAACCGCAGAAAAATTGTAAATTACACAGAAACAACCCTAAGTAATGCACAGTATCAAAAGAATAGCTAAATGCAGTTACACACTATAAATATAAAAAATAATAAACCATAAACTGGACAGAAGTGAAAAGAAAACTTTGGGGTGACTGCTTTCTTCAGGTAGAGAAATAAATCTGATGTTAGAGTGCAGGGGTGAGCATTATCACACAGCAGAATTTCAAGTTCCATAATTAGCATAAAATTCTGAAAGTTGTAGGGCGACTCATTCCAGAGGAATGACTGCAACTGTTAAGTATAAATGACGGATTCCTTGGGTTTGAAACAGCTGTGCCTAGTATGTACAGCTTGTGCAGTATACTGAGCAGGCACAAAGCCCTTGGGAAGCCAACTGACTAGAGCTTCAGCTCCTTCTTCTCAGGATCTTGGTCCTCTAATGCCTCAGATCATTAGACAGGAACCACAAGAAATAAGAGCTCATGCCAAGAGGTAACAGAGCAGCAAGGGCAGGGTGAGTGGGTCAGTGCAACTCTTGAAGGACTACAAGTAGCAAAACAAAAGTTGCAGGTCAGTCATTTTGTCTTGCAACTAACTATATTGCTTCTACTGTAACACTTGTATAGTCTACTAGCAGGAAGAGGCAAAGCCCTCAGTTTGATAAATAAAGACTTGGATGGAGGACCCAAAAAGCAATATCCCTATGAACCTAGAGGCACATACTGTAATGGGTCGTGAAAGTGTGTACAGATGCCTAGGTGGCAGCCCTGCATATCTCCTAGAAACATAGAAGTTGATGGCAGAAGGAGACTGATAGGTCCATCTAGTCTGCCCATTTGTTTTAGATCTATTTTGACACTCTAGTTGCCCTTTATATTCAGGGCTCCCTTGTGTCTATCCCATGCATTCTTGAATCCCTCCACAGTGTTGACCTCTACAACCTCTTGGGACAGGCTGTTCCAGGCGTCCACCATTCTTTCTGTGAGGAAAAGCTTCCTGGTGTTGGTAGAGAACCTCCCTCCTTGCAGCCTGAGTTCAAGTCCCTTTGTCCTGGAGCCCTTCTTGAAGTGAAAAAGTTCCTGTGACTGTACCTTATTAATGCCTTTTATGTACTTGAATGTTTCAGTCATGTCCCCATGCCCCCATTCTTCTCTGCTCCAGGGAGTACATATTCAGTTTTCTAAGTCTTTCCGAGAGCACCACCAAACCTGATCACCTCAAATACTGGGACGATCTAGGAACCCCTTGATATCGCAAGCACCTTCAATTTAGCAATCGCAGATCTGACTGGCATATTACTGGGTGAATATCTTATGCCACCAACAGAGTAGCCCCCAGGTCCGGATATACCCATACCTACTGGTTACGGACTGCCACCTTTCTGTTTCAAGCAGATCTCAAGAACTGAGACAATCAAATATGGCAAGCAGGTCCTAGTCAAGACCAGGATGAAGAGTGACCTAATTGACCTGAAGCTGCTCGCCCTAACCCTGGAGGAGATAGCTGACCTCCTCACTAAGGTTTTTAACTCTTCCCTTAGGTTGAGTGTGTTCTCAGATGCCTAGAAGTTGGCACTAGTTACCCCTGTCTTCAAAACTGGAGACAGAACTTACACATCTAACTACAGGCCAATCTCAATCCACCCCCCCCGAAAGCTTTGGAAAGGACGGTCTCAGACCAGCTCACTGAGTACTTGGAGAAGTATAATCTGCTCAGCCCTCAACAGCATGTTTTCCGTAAAACCATTCAACACTTTCAGCACTAGTCGAATATACCTTCCAACCCTATGACACTTTGGATAAAGGGATGGCAGTGGGGTCTATATTCATAGACCTCAAAAAGGCCTTTGATTCAGTGAACCATCACCTTCTCCTCAGCAGCCTGTCATCAACTGGCCCATCTTCAAGCATAGTGACTTGATTTGGAAGCTATGTCTCCCATAGAACTCAACGAGTCAGAATAGGAGACACATGCTCAGAGCCAAAGGAGGTGGAGCCTAGGAGTCCCCCCAGAGATCTATCCTCGGCCCTCTACTCTTTAGTCTGTTCATAAATACCTTCCCCGCTGCCTGCCCTGCACACGTTGTACTCTATGCTGATGATGCTGTCATATCCATCCCAGGCAGAGACCTGCATACCATCACTACTGAACTGCAGGATAGCTACCATAAGCTCGAATCCTGATTCTGCAAGAACAAGATCCTGCTCAACCACAAAACAAACAAGAGCATGCTGTTCACAGTTCCCCAAAACAAAAAGTTCGGCCCACTGCAAATACCAAGCCCTAAGGGAGACCCTCTTGAACAAGTCTCTGTATTTAAATACCTAGGAATTTACCTCAACACCACTTTCAATTTCTCTAGTCGTACTGACCATGTCATCAAGACCTCCAACATGAAACTGGGTGTTCTGTACCACCACAAGCACTCCTTACCACCTGCAGCTCTGAAATTAGCCATAAGTAGCTCGGTACTAGCCACCATTAACTATGGGCTCCCAATCTATGCAGCAGGCTATGACACTGCCCTCAAGAGAGTCAGCACTCTCCTAAACAAGGTGTGTTGCTTAACCTTGGGTGCTGATCTCTCTACCCACACTTGCACCCTCTTCAGTGAGACAGTGCGACTCCCACTCTACCTCCGAGCTCAACTCCAAACTTGCATGCTTACCAAAAAAGGCTTGCTAGGGCTTATGCCAGAGTCCACTAACAGGCTTTTCGCAAAGGTGTTACCCCTTAAGCAGACTAGGAGCGATGCAAAAGGGGGACTCCAGGTGCCATTCAAGCATACTAGACTGGCACAGAGATCACTCGCCTTTCTGGGCCCAAAGTGGTTCAATGAGCTGCCTACCACACTCTTAGAATGCACCAAGCTCAGACAATTCAAAATTGGGCTTCATTCCCAACTAGAACTAAAAAAAATCTGTGTCTGCCTCACTTAGCCCATGCTCAGGGCCCCTAGGCTATCCCACCCACCCCTTAGCTCTAACCATCCAACCACTGCCCCCTGCACTCTTCCCACCCTGCTGTCTTCAACAAATCCCTCTACCCGCAAAATACCTACCTTGCATAGTGTACACTACAATAAACTGACAACCCCCGCCCCCAAACAGATCGCCCACTCCATCAACTACATACGTGAACATCTGACAATGCCTACCTTGGGCTGTTTCCCACCCACCCACATTCTCACCCCTTGCCACCACTGGTGAGCTCAGCCTACCACTCTGGCAACCGTCCATGTCCCACCACCACTTGCCCCCTGTACTACCCAGTGGAGACTCAATCCCTGGCCTCTCCCCCTCTTTTCTGTTTCTAACACTACTATGCCCACACTTAGTGCTGTTGCTTACAATGCTAGACTCCTATGTACTAATGAAACCTAGACTCCTACGTATTAGTTAAGCTTAAAAGTATGTGCAACCCTCTATAACCTTACTTTGGAATCCACTGCTGTGCTACGTGTCACGTTGTCTGTATCTGTTTGTTTAACTGACTCAGAACCTTTGAAAATGAGTCCTTGACTCAAAGGTATTAATCCTAAACTGAAATAAATAAATAAAATAAATATTTCCTCATAGGACATGTACTGCAGACCCTGAATCATTTTTGTCGCCTTTCTCTGTACTGTTTCCACCTGGTCAATGCCCTTCCTGAGGTGAGGCCTCTAGAATTCTACTCCTTATTCCAGGAGAGGACTGACCAGTGATCTACACAGTGGCAGTACCACCAATCTCCTCCTGCTCGTGATTCCCCTCCCAATACAGCCCAGCATTCTGTTGGCCTTCAATGTTGCCTTCTCACACTGCTTACTAACCTTCAAGTCATCAGAGATTATGATTCCTAGATCTTGTTCCTGGTTTTAGGCCACCAGTCTTTTGTCGCCTAGGTAATACTCCTTTCTTGGATTTTTCTTTCCTGTGTGCATGGCCTTGCACTTTTTGGTACTAAATCTCAGCTGTCACACTCCAGACCATTCTTCTAGTTTCTTGAGGTCAGCTTCCATCTTGCTCACTCCTTCAGAGGTGTCCATCCTGTTGCATATCTTGGCATCATCTGTGAACAGACACACCTTCCTTCCCTTCCAGTCTGTCAGTGATGTCTGCTATAAAAACACTGAAGAGCAGAGTCCCCAGCACTGAGCCCTGGGGCACCCCGCTGGTCACCCTGCCTTCCATTGATTGCGTTCCAATAACCTGTACCCTCTGGGCTCTGCCTTGTAACCAGTTTTGTACCCATCGGACTACTTCTGGACCAATCCACGTGGTCAAGCTTCTTTACCAGCCTTCTGTATGGAACTGAGTCGAAAGCCTTACTAAAATCTAGGTAGACCACATCTATTGCCCCACAGTCGTCCACTATTTTTGTAGTATAGTCAAAAAACTCAAGCAGATTTGTCTGGCATGACCTACCTACTGTGAATCTGTGCTGTTTAGGGTCTTGTTGGCCACTAATTTCGAGGAATGCTATGATCCACTATTTGAGTAATGTCCCCATTAGTTTCCTTACTATAGACATGAGGCTTACCAGTCTAATTACTAGCCTCTTCACAACTGCCTGATTTGTGAAGTGGAACCACTATTGCCTTTTTCCAGTCTTTGGGAACCACACTGCTCTTCAAGGATTTTGTGAATAGAAGTGTCAGAAGGGCTGCTAATTCTGCCACCAGTTCCTTAAGGATTCTGGGGTGCATCTCGTCTGGTCCCATGGCTTTGTCTGCTTTTAGTTTATTTAGTGCCTCCTGTACTTCGGCGTCTGTAAAGGGACACGTGTCTTCCCTTGGTCCTGGGGTGTTGTGTTTTTTTGGGGCTGGGTAATCCCCTTGGTTCTCTTTGGTAAACACCGATCAGAAGTGTTTGTTGAGAACTTCTGCTTTCTCTTTGTCATGTCTGGGTCAGGGATAGGGATGTTCATGAAGAGATAGCTGGGGTAGCCATACACCAGGGTATGGATGCTCTCATGCAGTTTACGTGAGGCTGAAGGATAATAATGTTTGAGACAAAAAACTACCCATCAGAGGAGAGTCTCTGGATTGGGCAGGGTGGGTCACTAACAACTAGAAAGTGATGTCCCTAAACTCCTCCATTCACTGACAGTAGAACAGGGGGGCACACCTTATGTCCAGACAATGTAGCCATTTTTCAGCAGAGCTAGTAGCTCCAAGGACTGGTTTAAATGGAATTCCGACCACCCTGAGATGCAATTTTTTATTACTATGTAGAACAACCTTGTTCTGGTGGAAAACCAGAAATTCTGGGCTGATCGAGAGGACATGCAAGATGTGGACCCAACTGGCAGAGGTGAAAGCAACCAGAAAAGTCACATTCCAGGACAAGAAGCCAAGGCCACATGTTGTCAGAGGCTCAGAGGGTCTCTGCATGAATTTGATCAGGATCAAGATTAGGCCCCGTGCAGCAGAAAACTCACAAAGAAGTGGTAACATACTGTAGGCCCTTAAAAAAAGAGACTGATCACCTGCTCTGATGATAATGAGGGAAACTCCACTTTAGCTTGATACAGCAAGACAGCAGTTAAGTGCATCTTCAATAAAGTTGCATGCAGGCCATGGTGAACAAAGCCCTAGAACCCTGGGAGCCTCCGCCTTACTAGGCTGCCATCCTTCCTCTCTAGTATATGTCTTGATACCACCTATTTTCCTCGGACCTCCCCTGTGTCTCCCCTCCTCTCCTCCTCCTGTAAAATATTGAGCTCTACCAGTATGTGCTGAATTGTCTATGTATGTATTTGCCATCCAAGCTTAGCTCCAATGCCTATTGACCTTGTATTTTATAATGCTCTGTATTACTGTCTGGTATATGTAAATTATTTGTTTTGTAAATGAAAGTGACCTATGTGTCCAGGACCATCTTGAAAATGAGCTTGCTCAATGATGTAACTGCCTGGTTAAATAAAGTCTGATTGACTGATTGATTAATTGAAGAGCCCACCACTGATTCGCCAAGACTCCAGAGACCCAAAACCTCAATGTTTTTTTTCCTTTCGCTGCTTGGGGGTGGGTGGGGTGCTGATTTAAGGTTAGAAACCGTAATACCACATTTCCCTACTTTTGTGGCGTTACCTTGAATCCTAACAGGTGCATTAATATATTCTTTGCAAAGAATTTCCTTTCTTTTTGAGATAGTGGAATCTTATCTTCTTTCATTCAGGTCCCTTTGTGACCAACATGAACACATGCAGATGTGCAGGCCCAAGGGAAGACTCCGTCTGTCTGGTGGGCTGCAGAAGCACAGGACCATCTGTTCCATTTGCTTCCATGTGGCCACAGATAAAGACATACAGGTCAGAGAGACCATCTGTTAGCCAGTGCAAAGGGCGCTCTGCCACCCATAGGTGCAGACATCAGTGCTCCATGCTAAGAGAAGAGTTGTCTTTACTATATGGTACCTGGGCCTGTGTGGGCAACCCAACATCTTTCATTCCTGGAGGGGTTACATAACAATGCCTACCCCACCTTCACCCCATCCATCTGGGTCACTGAGCTCACCCCCTAACTCACCTCAGCAGGACGGGATACCAAACCATACCTCCTGGAGTCAAGACTGACACTACACACAAACTTTCTTTTGAGCCAAAATGTTCGAGATAGTTGTTTTATTGCTCTCTTTAGAAACAGAACAAGTGGCATTTATAGTACACTGACTGAAGTGCGAAAATACATCTTGTCCAGTATTTAAAAAGTGACACCTGTCTTATTTATGAGGTGGTGTGAAAAAAATGGCTACATTGAAAGTTTGGAGCCAAAATATTGAAAATTAGCAAAGTTATGAAGGAACATTGAAATCCTGCACGTTCACTCACAACTTGGTCACTTTATCATATTTGTATACCATATTTTCAGCACAGCCTTCTGATCCCCCCCCCCCACCTTATGAACCCAGTAGGTGAAGATTTTTGAATCCCCAACGAAATGTCATTCCAGGTGAGCATTAGGTTGCGAACCCCAAGGATGACCCCACCACTGATTTGCCAAGACTCCAGAGACCCAAAACCCTAATATTTTTTTTTTCTTTTGCTTGGGGGATGGATATGGGAAGTTAGGGTTGGAAACCCTTACAACACATTTCCCTACTTTACTGGCATTAACCTGAACCCTAACTGGTGCATTAACACAGATTTTTCAAAGAAGATATAAATATCTACAGTATATACAGTAAAGAGCAGCTCCAGTACCAGTGAGTTTTACAGATGTTAACAAAACTCCCAGAAGTATGACCACTCGTCATGGGCACTGGTTCTTAATAAATATGCAGGAAAGCCAAGTTTTCTAAATGTAGCCTTTCTGTTGATGATTAACTCTGACATGTTGAGATGCAGATTCAATTTAATATAAAGAAAGTAAAATGCTACATGACACTCATGTTACCTACCTGTAAAATAATCATATCAGGACGGTACTGCTTCCTCAGTCCCATGTCATACATGAGGAACTTCAGCATTGAAAAAGCATCTTCTTCTCTCATGTGAAGCAGCAGCACTCCTGCCACAAAGCTGAGGCCCTGGCAGTAGCCCACTTCCGGGTCCAGCAGAGAATAGGCCTTCAGCAGGTTGTAGAGGGATAGCTGCCCTGATCCAAGTTGTGCTGAAAAGTAGGGGTGTGTCGGGAAAGTGCGACCTGCAAAATCAACAAAGTCTGGCTAATCAAAGAAAGACTATAGATGTTGTAATTCTTGTGGGGAACGGTCAAAGAAACAGCAATTGTATGATGATGTATTATCTACTCAAATCTGTGTACTTGCACCACTGTTCGTCAACCTTTAGAGAACCAGTTACACTTCTGCTCTCCCAACCTCTCCTCAGCTGTAGGAATATGATCAAGACCCACTGATTTACACGAAGAATAATGAAATTCCATTTTCGAGACTTGGAATTCCATAAATTGCACTGGTGATTGCTACTCTGATTTCTGGATTATACTGTCATCTTTTAGAATATGTATAAATAATCAGAATAAAAGAAGGCTTAATATACAGAGTATTAATTAAAGCATATTGAAAATAGTACAGGAAGCATTTATTAACAAAAAAAAAAAAAACTTCTACAGGTTTACTGACCTGGCCTAAATGCCAAATTCCATGACATTCTTTGTTTTTACCAGTGTACAAGCAGTACAAATTCTGGAATTTTACCAGGTTTTCTGATTTAAAAAAAAAATCAGTGGCCTCGATTATGACTGAGCTTTTAATTATAACCCAAACTGATTGTATTACTAGTAGCCAGTTTGATTAGCTACTGTAAAATTACCATTCTACATTTCACTTCGAGGTGACAGAAGAAAAATAATCACATTGAAAAAGTACAGAATATTTCCTACACAGGAGAACCCCTTGACAGAAATAATAAGAAAATAACATCGTGCTATACTCATTAAAAAGAAAAACTAAATTTTTTTTTTTTTTTTAGTACACTTTATCCTCCTCCTCCTCTGCGGAGCGGGCCCCAGCAACTGCCGGCCTCCAGCACCCACACCAGGTATGGCATACACATCTGAGCGCCTCACTCACAGAGGCCTGGTCGGAAGCAGGACACCCCCCGGGGCCTGTACCAGGATCCCAGTGGCCACGCCTCACGTGTCCGGGAGTGCAGGGCTTGGCCATGAGCCGCCACAGTCGCCCTGCAATTTTCCACCATTTTTTCAACCCACTAAGGGAGCCGGATGTGCAATGGTGTCTAATGCACCTACGTGCAGATGCCCGCTGCGCTCCCTGCCCTTAGTATGCCCACAACTGTCAGTGCACCTAGCCTCCACTAGCCACCACTGCAGTGCGACGCATGTCCCATGCCCACCCCAGAGGAAGGACAGCAGTCACGGGACACTCAATCCTTCCTCTCCCCTGCCACCCCCAGCAGCCCAAGTCTATTCCCAAACCAGGGTTGCCGGCATGGCATGAAGTGTGGCGTCCAGCGCCTTAACCCTCAGCGCCACCGGGCCAGCCAAAAAAAACACAATTTTTAAAACTTAAATATTTAAGTGAGTCTTATTAGATCTTTGAGGATACTGTACCCCAGATACCGGAATATTGCGACTCAAGGAACTCTTTTAGGTTACACATGATAAGGAGATGTGTGGGGTCTCAAAAGGTTTCAGTTGGCTCTGTTATAAGCATTACCTTAAAAACATACTGTATCTGGCTGACATAGAAATACATTTGTACCTCACAGCAGAGTTAGTATGCCTTGGAGGAAAATACAGGTTACTCACCTGTAACAGGAGTTCTAGGAATGGTATATGTTGTTCATCCACACTCATTGGCAGGTATCCTTGCCGCTTTAAATCTTGCCGGAAGGTCTTCAAGCTTGCTCCTCCCACCCAACCGGGTGGTATAACTCTCGGCTCCGCCCCATGACACCAGATCTGGCCCGCTGGAAGCTCAGGTTGTGCGTCGAGCCGGAGGTCAGGGTGGTGGATGAACACATATACCATTCCTAGAACTCCTGTTACAGGTGAGTAACCTGTATTTCTAGGGACATGGATATGTTGTTCATCCACACTCACTCATTGGCAGACTCCTAGCAGTTCTCCGGGAGGAGGAGGCAAGACGACACCCCAATACTTACTTGGGAAAGAGAGAGACTGAGAACCGAGGCCCCAAAACCAGCATCCCGGGCGTGACTCAAGGTCGATGTGGTAATGGGTAATGAAGGTGTTTGCTGACTTCCGGGTAGCAGCCCTGCAGATTTCCTGGATAGGGACGTCCCTGGAAGCAGCCACCGTTGCAGCAGTATGACGGGTAGAATGAGCTCTTATCCTCTGGGAGGCTCCATGCCCGCCAACTTATAGCAGAGATCTATGCAGGAGGTTACCCACCTGCTTATCGTCCGCTTGGCTGCAGGTCTGCCAGATCGGCTTCCAGCGTGGGTGACAAACAGCTGGCGAACCTCTCCCAATTTCAACCGTCGCTCCTTATAATAAGCGGGCGCCCTTCTAGGGTCAGAGTATGGAGCCTATATTGACCTCGAGGTGTGATTGGGGTAGAACACCAGCAGAGTCAACACCTGGTTAAGGTGAAACTCCGACACCACCTTCGGAAGGAATTTCGGGTGGGGGCGCAGGACAACCTTGTCCCTGTGGAAGACCAGGTAAGGAGACTCGATGGAAAGCGCCTGGAGCTCTCCCATCCTTCTGGCTGACATGATAGCCACCAAGAAGGCGGTCTTCCACGACAGGTGAGAGAGAGCACACCTGTGCATAGGTTCGAATGGCTTGCCCATGAGCTTTGCCAGTACCAGCAGTAGATCCCACGGAGGTGGGGGTTCCCGCACTGGAGGGAAATGTGATCAAGGCCTTTGGAAAAGGCCATCTGTTTTCCTGCGCTCACCCGACTGCTTTCCGTCCCGCACCGGTGCGAGAGATGGCTGCCAGGGTGCACCCTTAGGTCAGTCGACCTAAGCCCTTGACTAGAAAGGGACCATAAATAGTCCAAGATGCTTGCCAAGGAACAGGAGGAAGGGTCCAAGCCCTTGCCCTGACACCAAATGGAAAACCTTTTCCATTTGAAGGCATAGCATTTTCTGGTCGACTCCTTACGGGACGCCTCAACTACATTGAGGACCTCGTCGGAAAGACCCAAGGCCTGGAACTCTAGCCGCTCAGGAACCAGGCCGTCAGGTGCAGGGATTGAAGGTCCGGATGGAACACCTTCCCCTGATTGACTGAGAGCAGGTCCGGGCGAGCTGGAAGCTGCCGCGGAGTCCTGGAGCTGAGACTGAGGAGATCTGGGTACCAGAACTGGCGAGGCCAGTCTGGGGCTATCAGAATCACCTGCGCCTTGTCCCTCCTCGCCTTGAGAAGCACCTTGTGGATCAAGGGAAATGGGGGAAAGGCGTAAAAGAGGCCCGGGGTCCACTGCCTCGAGAAGGCATCCCCCTGCAGCGAGCCCTGCTGAGGCGGGCATGGAACAGACTCAGCTCTGCTTCTCCTGAGGCAAACAGGTCCACCTGAGGTGTGCCCCAATGGGAGAACAGATGCTGTACTACCTCCGGCAGGAGAGACCACTCGTGGGATGCAGCCCCTATCCGGCTCAGGGCATCGGCCAGGGTGTTGGAGGCTCCTGCCACGTGAATGGCTAGGAGATCCGCCTCAGGCTGCGACGAGTGACCAAATGCGGAGAGCTTCCTTGCATAGAAGCATGGAGCGCGGCCCGCCCCCGGCAGTTTAGATAGTACATGGTCGTGGTATTGTCCGCCTGACTCGGACCACTTGACCCCGGAGGAACGGAGCAAAGGCGGTGAGAGCTAGGCGGACCGCTCGGAGCTCCAGCAGGTTGATGTGGCATCGGGACTCCCGCGGGGACCAGAGGCCATGAGCCCGGTGTTCCTCCAGATGGGCACCCCAACCCATCAGAGAGGCATCGGTCGACAGAGAGACCGTCGGCTCGGGGCGGACGAACGGGATGCCCTCCTGCAAATGATCTGGAACGGTCCACCACTGGAGAGCGTTCCACATCCCCTGTGTCACCGACACAAGCTGGTCCAAAGGATCGCAGCGCTAGACCACTGGCTGGCCAGTCCCACTGAAGGGACGCATGTTCCAGCGGGCCCAACGGACCACGCTGGTGCAGGCCACCATGAGACCCAGGAGGCGCAGGAAGTCCCGGGCAGGGCGCAATTGCCCAACCAGAAATGATCGGGCAAAGGAGGAAAGAACCTCGGCCCTGTCCGCCGGGAGCCGCGCTCTGGCTCGAAGAGAGTCGAGCTGCGCCCCAATGAATAGAATCACCTGCTTCGGCTCGAGTTCCGACTTGGCCTCGTTGATAAGGAGGCCCAGTTGAGAGCAGACCTGGAGGGCCAGATCTCTGGACCACTCCGCCTCCTTCCTGGAGGGAGCTGCTATCAGCCAGTCGTCCAGGTAAGGGTACACCCGGACCCCTCGGCGCCGCATGAATGCTGTCACCACTGCCATGCATTTGGTGAAGACCCTGGGAGCTGGAGACAAGCCGAAGGGCATGGCTTGGAACTCGAAGAGGGATCCTTCCGCTCGGAAGCGAAGGAATCTCTGGTGAGACGGACGGATAGGGACGTGGAAAACGCGTCCTGCAAGTCCAGAAGCAGAACCACACGCCGCTGCTCCAAGGATGGTATTATCTGAGCCAGAGTGACCATCCTGAAGGTTCGAGACCTTAGAACTTGTTTAGGGTCAGGGTCGAGAATGGGGCGCCAGCCCCGTCTGCTTCGAACCAGGAAATACCTGGACACAAACCCTGGGTCTGAAGGAGGGTCCACCACCTCTCTTATCACCTCCTTCTGGAGGAGGAGCGCGTCAGCTCGACGAGCCGCCAGTGAGGCTGGGATCCCAAGCCCCCGAGAGGCGAGCGGCCTGAAGGGTGGTGCCTGCTCAATTCCAGAGGCAGGCCTCTTCCTACCACCTCAAGACCCACCTGTCCGTGGTAGCAGCGGACCAGGCGGAACGGAAGTGCGGAGCCGCCTCTACGGGGACCCAGGGTAGGTGGACGGAATGGGGCGGACACCCTCAGCCCGCTCACTGGGCAGGCTTGGAGGAGGGACCGCCGAGGACCTCCTGGGCCTTTTCCTCCTGCCTCCTGTTAGAGGAAGCCGGCGGCTTGGGTTTGGGATAGGCCGAGCCTGCTGGCCCTGACGCTGCTGGGCCGGGTGCCGGGGTACAGAAGGACAAAGGGCTTAGGCTGTGGTTTGCGCCTTTGTCCTTCTGAGCGGAAGAGACCGAGTCCAAGGTAGCATTGGACTTCTCGATCCTCTGCAGGTGACCTTCCACCCCAGGGCAAGAGGTCAGTCCCCAAAAGGGAACATCTGCCAACTTGTGCTGGGTATCCAGTAAAGGTGGATATCCTCAGCCAAGCCCGTGACGCATAGCCACTGCGCCGCCACCCGATCTGGCACATGAGTCCCTATATCAAAGCAGTCTGGAGCTGCTGTTTGGCCACTGCCCTGCCCCTGGTCCCGCACCTGCTTAACCGTAGTCTGCAGATCGGCGGGAAGATGAGGGATGACCTCATCCAGGAGCCCAACAGGGCATGAGAAAATGTGCCATGAGGATGGCCAACTGGCCTGGCGAAGGCCGAGAGAGGCGTAGCGTAGACTTTTCGCCCGACATAGTCCAATTTCTTGGACTCCTTGTCAGGAGGGTTGTCACATCCCTGGCGTTGCCGGTAGCGAGAACGCTGTCGGTAACCAACCCCTCAGCAGAGGGTGTTCAAAACCGGACAAGGAACCGGTAGGGACCGCGATACTTCCTGGCCATCCTGGCCGAAGGCGCAGGGCAGGAAGCAGGGCGCTGCCAAAGCTCCAGTGCCGGACCCACTATGGCCTCGGCCACCGGAAAGGCCTCCGTCGGAGAATCCCCTCGGTCCAGAATCTCCGTGAGGGGATACCTGGCCCGTTTGGAAACGGGTTCGAGCTCCATCCCGGTGGACTCCGAGATGAGCCGAAGCAGTCCTAGGAAGGACGACGGGCTATCGTCCATTGACTGACCTCCTGAAGACTCCAAGTCCAATCGCTTGGAGAAAAAGGAGGAATCATCTTCGGAATCGGAAGAGTCCTCGAAGAGCTGCCTCTGGCCTGAGCCACCCTTCACCTGCCGAGGTCGGTCGGGAGTGAGGGTAACTGACAGCCGATGGGGTAGACCCTTAGCCGACCGAGAATCCTTGGTCGAGGCCCCAGTTGGTGGCTGTGGAGGCGGAGGTTCCACCGGAATCGGTGGAGCAGCTGGTTTTGGCCGAACAACCGGCCTGGGTATAGGCTCCTCGGATAAGTCGAGGGGTTGTGTCGGCCGCTCCGGTGACAGCCACTTAATGGCCGGGGAAGGCGACGGGGTCGGCTTACTCCCGGCCAGGAGGAGCTGTTGCAACATAAGGTCCTCGTACCGTCGACGTAATTTACGCCGAAGCCTCCCCTCGTCCGAGGAGGAGGACGAGGACGAGCGGCGACACCGCTTACCGCGGTGCCGAGACCGAGACCGCCTATGACGGTGGGATCGGCTGGACCGCGAAGAGGTCCGAGACCGAGACCGAGAGTCCCGGAATTTCCGAGGTCGGTGCGGGGAGGTGTCGGCCGGAACCGGCACTCCCTTCGGCTCGGATGGTCCATCCGAGGGCTCCGGAACCGGAGGCACAGGCGAGCCCACGGGATCCTCAACTCCTCCCGGGGGAACCGGGGAGAGGGGAATCTCGGCTGCTAAAGGCGACAGCCCGTCCAACGGGTCGAGAAAAATCTCGACTTCATCGGTAGGAGTCTCGGTCAACTGACCTGGACAGGGACACCGTGAGGCCAGTGGCGGCAGTGGTGCACCGGCGACGGTCGACGACCCGGGAGAGGGACCTTCCCGCCTCCCAAGAGCGCCGATGGAGGACTTACCCGTCCCTTTTTGGACCGAGAATAAGGTCCCGCAGACGTAGCCCTTCTCCTTTAGTGGAGAGGGACAGACAAAGCTCCTTAAAGGAAGCCGTGTAAGAAGAGCCCAGAGAGTGGGATAAATGCGCGGCCGAGGAAGATACGGTCCGCCGCCTCCTCTTCGAGGCGACCATCCGCTTCGGCTGATCCGCTGAGGCTCACCATGACACCGCCAACCGGGCCTCCTTGACTTCACCGGTGGAACGCTTTCTCGACGGCCTAGTTGCAATCGGGCAGCACGGTCTTCTGAGGACGAGAGAAGATGAGCACAGGTCGCAAGCCCGCGGGTCGCTCAAGGCCTAAGCAGTGACACACGCGGGAGTGTGGATCCGTCCGAGACATCTTCTGTTCGCATGGGCATCTCCAAACTGGAGTCGATTTGTCCATCGCTGCCAGGGATCAAGATCAAGTCTTTTCAAAATTTATTTTAAATCCGCAAACGGAGAAAATAGGAACCAGTCTCAAACGCAGAGCGTTAAGGAGGGAACCTGAGCTTCCAAGCGGTAAGGAAGATCTGACGTCATGGGGCAGAGCCGAGAGTTATACCACCCGGGTGGGTGGGAGGAGCAAGCTTGAAGACCTTCCGGCAAGATTTAAAGCGGCAAGAATACCTGCCAATGAGTGTGGATGAACAACATATCCATGTCCCTAGAAAGGCCAATTACTTGGCCTTGGGCCCCCCCCCCCCCACGAAGTTTACACATCTGTCAGTTTCCCTATTGCCAAACTGTATAAACCTTACTGGTACCACTTCCCATCAAACTATGGCTGTAGCTACTTCAGTTATACCAAGACTTATAACCAATATTAAGTGAAGGTGATGCCCGGCCTAAAATACCTTTTCCAGAAACCACTGTTACTCTCTTTCAAACCATCACCCAATCTATCAAACATGATTGTCCGGAGTAAACTTCCACCTGACCAGAACAGTGTTACTCCAGGATGCATAAAACCCTGCCGTACACTAAAGTGCAAAATGAAACTGCAATGGAAATATGCTCTCATCAACAAAACAATTAACTCAAGATACAGGAAATCTATACATACCTGTTACATAATGTTGTTTATTATATCCAGTGTAAGAAATGCCCTAACAGTCCAGCCCATTAGCGTGGAGGGCTAAGGCATCTAACACCTTACTACCTGCCATGCCAGTGACCCATGTTCAGAAATGAGTACGGGTTGCCCGAGGGGACCATGGAGTGGGAGAGGACGCAGCATCCCTAGGACAGCTTCTCTCGCCCCCATGGATGGGGTGGCAGTCATATCGGCCTATGACTGCCATTGGGTGGAGGCCTGGTGGTAGTGCAGGCAACGAGCGACTTGTAGGGTGGGGCCGCAGATCTGCAGCTCATGTGCACCTCTGCGCGCATGCTCCTGATGTGAAGCATTGGCAGGGGAATGGTAGAACATGGAAAAAAGGGATTCTGTGACAGGGTAAAGCCCTGCGCCCCTCCCTGGACCTGTGCCATCACCTGGATGCCTGGAGCCATACTGGATTGAGGACTGGGGGGTGGGGAGGATGGCTCCTCTCCACACCACTCTACTCTACTCTACCACAAGAGGCAAATCCATGGGGAGTCAAGCTGTCAAGTTAATCCAGGGGAGGTAGGTACTGGCCACAGGGAGGGGACATACAGGAGCTGAAGAGCACGCTGAGGCAGCAAAAAGCTATACAAAAAAAGAAAAAAAAAGAAATGCCTTATCACGAGTAACGTGAGTGAAATAAAACAACCCCACCATTCCAAAATGAAATCACACCAGCACGCTATTAAGAAGGAATGCCAGTGGGACAGTCCTGCCGAAGATCTCTAAGGAAACTTAGAAACATAGACTTTGACGGCAGATAAGGACGGCTTGGCCCACCTTGTCTGCCCATTTCCCTACCAACTGCATAAGCTGCAGATCTTTGTTAACCAACAGCCTATTTCTTCCTTCCCCCAACAAGAATTGCCTTATGTCTGTCCCATGCATTCTTGAATTCTCCCACAGTTTTAGACCCCACAACCACCTCGGGAAGGTGGTTCCATGCATCCACCACCCTCTCTGTGAAAAAATATTTCCTCACATTGCCCCTGAGCCATCTCCCCTCTATCTTCAAATTATGTCCCCTTGTTCTTGCAAATCTCTTTTTCTGAAAGATGCTACCCACTTGGACTTCGTTGACTGCACTGAGGTACTTAAAAGTTTCTATCATCCCCCCCCCCTTTTCTTGAGGGTATAAATATTAAGCTCCATTAGTTTCTTCTCATATGACTTCTCTTGTAGACCCTGCACCATTTTAGTTGCCCTCCTCTGGACTGCTTCCATCCTGTCTATGTCCTTGCAGAGATGGGGTCTTCAGAACTGGACACAGTACTCCAGATGGGGTCTCACCAACTGTCTGTTCAGAGGGATAACAACTTCCTATTTTCTGCTGGTGATGCCTCTTCCATTACATCCCAGTATCCCCCAGCCCTCCCTACTGCCTTTTCACATTGCTTGCCAACCTTAAGTTCATCTGATATGATTACCCCCAGGTCCCTTTCCATTTTTGTTGTTATTACTATTCCCTCCCCCCCCCTCAACTGTGTACTTTTCCCATGGGTTTTTGTTTTCCAGGTGCATTATTTTGCACTTCTTTGCACTGAGTCCAAGCTACCACACTTCTGACCATTCCTCCAACCTTGCCAAGCCCCTTCTCATCCTTTCCATGCCACCTTGTGTATCAACCCTGTTGCAGATCTTTGTGTCATCTGCAAAGAGGCATACTTTTCCTTCCAGTCCCTCTGCAATGCCACTTATAAAGATATTAAAAAGAACTGGACCCAGTGTTGAACCCTGTGGTACCCCACTAATAACCCCCTTTCTTCAGAGCGGACTCCGTTTACTTTTACCTTCTGTGTCCTGCTGTCCAGCCAATGTTTTACCCAGGCTACCACCCTGGGACACACTCCCAGGCTGGCTAATTTGTTTATTAATCTTTTGTGTGGGACAGTGTCAAATGCCTTGCTAAAGTCTAGGTAGGCCATGTCCACAGCCCCTCCCTGGTCTACTACTTTGGTCACCCAGTCAAAGAAATCCATTAGACTCGTCTGACATGACCTTCCTGCTGCGAATCCATGCTGCCTTGGGTTCTGTGCCCCACTGGCCTCTAGGTACTCAACAATTCTTTCCTTCAGAAGTGATTCCGTCATTTTCCCTACCACAGAGGTCAAAGTGACAGGTCTGTAGTTTCCTGCCTCTGTCTTGCTCCCACGCTTGTAAAGGAGAATCAGATCCACCCTCCTCCAGTCCTCAGGTACCACACCATCCTCCCATGATTTGTCAAAAAGGATAGTCAGTGGTGTCACTAGTTCTCTCCTTAATTCTTTTAGAATTCCGGGATGAATCCTGTCAGGCCCCATTGCTTTGTCCACCTTCAGTTTTAGGAGTTCTTTCAGAACCCTTTCTTCTGTAAAAGGACTGGGATAGACCCCTATTCAGAGTGCTTCTGTTAACTGGATTAGGTACCTCCCCCTCTTCCTCCTTTATGAATACTGAGCAGTAGTATTCGTTCAGTATCCCTGCTTTTTCACTGTCCCTCTCTGTCCACCCACCGTCCATTCTATTCAGCCTCACTATCCCTCCCTTTGTCTTTCTACGCTCCCTAATGTACCCATAAATGGTTTTATCCCCCTTCTTAACTGAGTTGGCTATCTTTTCCTCAGTTTGGGCCTTTGCTATTCTGACTGCCTTCCTTGCTTCCTTCTGCCTTAACTGGTACAGTTCTCTGTCCTGCTCCTTCTGTGTTTTCTTATACTTCCTAAATGCCATCTTTTTCTTCCTAACCTTCCCCGCCACCTCTTTTGAGAACCATAGTAGCTTTTTCTTTCATTTGATTTGTTTATTTGCTTCACACAAAGGCTTGTTGCCTCTGTGATGGCAGTTTTGATGTTTCTTCATTGTTGCTCTACCCCTCCTTCTTGCCCGTTTGCTAGTGCTTTTCTAAGGCACTCTCCCATTTTGACAAAGTCAGCCCTCCTGAAGTCCAGTGCCCTCACTTTTGTATGGCTTGACTCTGAAGCTGAGTTTATCGTGAACCACACTGTTTGGTGGTCACCTGTTCCCAGATGGCTACCCACTTCTAGATCTGAGATCCTCTCGCTGTCCTCATTTGAGAGTACGAGGTCCAAGATTGCTCCCTCCCGAGTGGGTTCCAACAGTAGCTGTCTGAGGCATGCCCCCTGTAGGGTATCGAGAATGGCCCTGCTCTTGGATGTGGCTGCAGCAAAGGTGTTCCAGTTAACATCTGGCATATTCCGGCCCCCCATCAACAATATTTCCCCTTTCTCTGCCATCCTAACTTCACAAACACACAAGAAATGCAGACTTGGGAAATAAATTTACCGGCTTACCAGACTCAAAAAATAATGACCTATGTGGGCATTAGGCTTGCCAGGGTAGTGGTCTCTCTTGAGGATGGGGGCAAACTTCAGCAAGACCTGAACAAGCTGGGTGTTCTGTAAGATTCCTGGAGCCTCAGATTCAATGCAGCAAATGCAAGATGCTACACACGGTGAGGAAACACAGACGTAGCCCCATAACACTGTGGGGGGCTCCTCTTTCTGCAGTTCATACAGTGGTTAATATTCAGTATTCAGCTGTCAAATAATCAGTTATTTGGTATTTATTTGAGTAAATTAAAAAGAAAAAGAAAACATGCCACCCCTTGCTTACTTCTTTTTTTTTTAATTTACATTTTTAGTGCTTTTTGCTCCGGTTTTTCACCCTTCCCCTTCTCAAGCGTGCATGTCCGTGTATGGGGGCATGCACATGCCACGTTCTGAGATACCCACTTGGCTTGCTGCCCCCCCCTCCACCTATGCAGCCACCAGACCTCCACCTGGTGGCAGTGGAACTATCTGGGGGGGCCACAACCACCCCCGGGGAGAAGAGCTGCTGCTCCCGCCCATGCCAGTACCTCAATGACCCAAGGTCATTCCCTAACCTGGGTCACCAGCATAGCATCAGGTAAGGCATAGCACTTCAGCCCTCAGTGCCACTGGGTCAGCTCACCCTTGCTTATTTCTTAATGTCCTACCCTCCTCTCCCAGCCTAAACCCAATAAATTAATGCAACCCCCATTGCCCCACCCTCTGTCATTTCCCCCCCCCCACCAATCCCACCATCCTCACCTCTGGCCCCCACAATGTTTGGTATTTTGATCCCAAGGTGGGAGAGCGATACAACCTGCCCACCTTCCTGGCTGACTGTCATCTTAGTGCTTGACTGTGCTTAGCAAATAAAATTTCCACGGTCCTCCCCATCTCCCCACCCTAAAAGCACCCTGATCTCTTCCCCAAGCACCCAGTCTTAGTCTTTCTGTGTGTGAATGGCATAACTCATTCTCCTCCATGACCACCTGCTTTCACACTTGCTCTCTCAATCAGTAAAACCAGCTAACTTATGATGCCAATACTGCTACTTGAATTGGTTGCTGCACTAATGAAAGCGGCGGAGCATCCCATCGTGCTCAGTTTTTATAGAAGTCTGAAAATTCAAAAATATTTCCCTTCCCCGTTAAAGTTTCCATTAGTATGCTGCTGCCCACATAAGCATAATGAAGAAGGTAGAAAGACAAACCCTTACGTCAATGAAGTTTCAATACTGTTATCTCCTCCGCCGCCCCCAAACAATGTTCAGGTGAAATATTCCCAGTAACCACAGCTGCCCACTTGTTAAATACCGCCCCACCATTTATCTTACAGGAATGCAAGCACAATGCTGGTCCTGGAATCATGCCACAAGGCAACACCTGACTTCTTTCAACAAGACAGACTATGGCACGTCAACAGCATATAATCACCCCTCAGGAAGGTGTTTGAATAAGATAACAGCAAGTCTTTCGGGATACTTTCTACCCTGTTTGTTAGAAAATAAAACTGAGCATACAATCTGGCTGCCATTAAAGTCAATATTTAAATATTAAGCCATTCAATTCAGTGATACTCTTTGCTGTTTGACAGCTACTAGCAGTGACATTGTCAATTCAAAAATCACTGGATGTTTTCTTAACTACTTAGGCACCAGTATGCATGCATACAGATGTTTGAGGGTCATGTCAGGTTGAGGTGGTTTCAAGCAGCTTTCAAAGACATGTTTGACAAACCTTAAAGCGAAGAATAACAAATGTGGAAGTTACTTTTTTAGAGTGACATACAGGACATCAAAGACAAAGTTAATCAACTGTACCTACCGTTTCAATACCAGTATTCCTTTTACAGTCACACTTGTGCAGTCATCAGAACATGCACAAAGTCCTCGGAAAGCCCACTGGCTACAGCTTAAGCTCCATCTTTTCATCTTGTGCCCTCACCCCTCCATACCTCCTTATCTTTTGACTCAAACTGCAGGAAAACACGAGACCATCCCTAGTGGGTAACGCTGAAGAGTTTGTACTTGGTGGAGGACAAACAGGTTAGTGTGACTGTGCAAGAAATAGCAGTAATGAACTGCATTTGTATTTTATATGTTCTACCTGCAGAAAACTACACTTAGCAATGCTCATTTACAAGGAGGTCCTGGACAGGACAAACAAACAAAAATTGATTGAATGTAGATTTAGAACAGAGATGGGATATCTAGATATATGTAAATTTTTCAGAAAATATCAAAGCAGTTACAAGGCAATTGAAGCTCCACAGAACCAGTGGGCAGACTGAGATCAGTGATAAACATGCTGTGCAATTACATGACAAATGCCAGTTGTGAAGAAGACTATTCTTCAAGGGGGGAGGAAAAACACTTAGGGACGCTGCGACACTGTCTAGAATTATGAAAAAATTCTACTGTAACAGCAGCTGCAACTGTCTGTATAATGGTTTTCAGTCACTGATTTAAAGACACAAACTAACAAGGATTCCTAATCCAAGGGCACTTTGGAACTTATTCCAGAGTGTAGGAGCAAGACAACTGAACTTGGATTTTCTGTAAGAGGTACAGTATTTTGGGGGTTCTGCAGAGATTACTGAGTTACTCCTCAGGCCATAGGAGCATATTGTGCTTTGAAAGAACTCCATGATATATATTGGTACATTTTTAAGCAAGGCTTTGTAGGCCTAAGTATAGGTGACAGGACAGTGATTAACGGCACTCACTCTAATGATGGGAGAGTGACCATCAGGGTGCCACATGGCTCAGCAGTGGAACTAGTCCTCTTCAATGTCATCATAAGTGACACTGCAGAACAGCTGAAAGGGAAGGTATACATTTTTGCAGATGACACCAAGATCTGAAATAGGGTGGAACTAACGAAGGGGTGGGGAGACTGTAGGGATCTTGGAAAACTCAAGAAGTACCCTGGAAAATGTGAGGCACAGTTAAGTTAAAAAACCATGCACCTAGGGCGTAGGACAGGAGCCCAGAAGCTGAGTATATGATTGGGGGAGGAACTGACTATCACTAAACAGGAAAAGGGACCTTGGGGTTATCACATCTGATTACCTCAAAGTGGCAGAGCAGTGTGACAAAGCAGCTGGTAGGGCCATTGGGATGCTAGAGTGCAATGGGAGAGGTATCTGCAGTAGAAGGTGGGAGGTGGTGTTGCCACTGTATAGCTAGCTTGTGAGACCCCACCTGGGGTACTGTGTCCAGTTCTAGAGACTGCACCTCAGAAAAGACATGGACAGGGTGGAGGCTCCAGGACCTGGGGGCATGTGAAGAAGCTGGAGGTGGGGGGAGTTTAAGAGGGATGTGAGGAAGTACTGCTTCACTGAAAAGGTGGTAGCTGCCTTGAACACACTGCCAGCTGAAGTGGTGGAGGCGAAAAATGTGGGGGGCTTCAACTACCACCACTTAAGTGAGACTGACCAGCCTATAGCTACTAGCCTCCTCCCTGCTGCCATTCTTATGTACAGGGACAATATCTGTCCTCCTCCAGTCCTCTGGGAACCATGTCTATTTCCAGTGAACTGTTGAATAAGGCCATCAGTGGAACAGCTATCACCTCCCCAAGTTCCTTTAGTACCTTTGGACGTATCCCATCCATATCCCGTCCAGTCCCAAAGCCTTTTCCACTTTCAGAATTGCAGGTCCCTTCAGGACTACTTCCTCAGAAAATGAACTTGTGTCCGACTCCTCCCGCCCTTTTTGTTCCTGCTGCTCCCCACTGGTCAACCCCCCACCCCCACCCAACTGTAAAACTGAGCAGAAATACTTGTTCAGGATAGCAGTTTTTTTTTCTAGGTCCTCTTCTGCACAGTCTTCCCCTGCCACCCTCCTCATCCCAACTATCCCTCCCCTTGCTTTTCTCTTCTCACTTAAGTATCTGAAGAAAGTATCATCCCCTTTAGCTACCCCTTTAGTTATGCTTTCCTCTGTCTGCAGTTCTACTTCCCTCACCACCTTTCCATATCCCTCTGTTCTAGTTTGTTCACCTCCCTGTCGTATTCCCCCCTTCTGTGTTTCCTTATACCGCCTGAATGCCACCCTTTCTTCCTTCACCAACTTGGTCACTTCCCTAAAGAACCATGGCAGTCCTTCTTTCCTTTTGATTTTACTCACCTCCTTCACACAGAGGCTGGTTGCTTAAATTATGTCATCCTTATTTTTCCCCACTGTGCCTGAAACTGTTCGTGGCAATCCCCCCTTACAAGGCAGTTTCTGAGACAGTCAGCTATTGCTTTAAAATCCACCCTCCTAAAATCCAGGACTCGTGTCCTCATGTAGTTAGCCTCTGTTCCCACCTGTACAGTGTTCACTGGTACACACAGAATTGCCAGCAGTGATGTCTGCAATGCTGTACCCATTTGAAAGCACCAGGTTCAGCACTGCCCCATCGCTAGTGGGTTCTTTGACTAGCTGCCTGAGAAAAAACCCTTGTAGAGAGTCAAGGATGGTCCTGCTCCTTGCTGAAACTGCAGTTGGAAGGCTCCGCTCCACATCTGGCAGACTGAAGTCATCAGCTAGCAGTACCGCACCCTTACTTGTCATCCTGACGATGGCTTCCCCAAGTGCCTTATCCGGTTTGTCTCCCTGTGCTGACGGTCTATACACCACCCCTGTACGGACAGTGGCCCCAGAGCCTGTTTCCAGGATAACCCACAGTATCTCCATCCAGCCCTTCCTTTCCCACTGGGTACCCCTGTACCTCCATAGCCTTGATTGCCTTCTTCACATGTAGTACAACCCCTCCTCCCCTCTTCCCTGCCCCTCTCTCAGAGAGTAGCCTGGTATTGCCATGTCCAGTCAGGGCTGTCAGTGCACCACAACTCTGTTATGTCCACTAAATCCAGGCTATCCTCTGCTATGATGGAGTCCAGGTTCAAATTTAATTTCCCAGACTCTCCTTCTCCTTATGGGAGATCATACAGGTTTGGAAATCAGGTGGGCTTGCAGCTTGCAGATCCATTTGGCAGAGGTAACAACAACTAGAAAAAACACTTTCCAGAACAAGAAATTATAGATTATGCAACACTGCCAAGGACTTAAGCAGCTTTTCCACAAGTTTGGCCAGGACTAGGTTCAGGCTACATGAAGGAGGACACCCACAAAGAGGTTAAAAGTTATAGTTATGCCTTTGAAAAGTGGCTGACTGCCTGCTCTGAGGTAAGGGATGGGAAGTCCGCTTTAGCTCGATATCGTACTAGGAATCATACTGGAAAGAAAATCTTTAAATCATGTTTGCTTAATCAAGGTATCTAACAGTTTCCAATTGTATCATGATATATTTACTGTATTTGTGTGTTATGTTTTACCATGTATTGAATTCCGTGTTGAGCCTGAAAAAGGACCCATGGTCCAGTGCTCTTACCCAGTTAACAAATCAATAAATATGTAAATAAGAAAAGATACCGCAGAAGACGACACATCCATATTAAGTATTCCCTCTATTTTACTTACAGTAATTAATTAGTAATCCTTTATCCATGTCCATGCCTAGTTTATTTTTAAAAGATGTTACCGTAGGAGTATTGACAATATCAGATGGGAGGGCATTCCAGATACTACCAGTTGGGTGTAAAACATTTTTCTCCTGTTAATTCTGGATGACTTTGCCTTAATCGCTCTGTTTTGCCTTCTTGTATTGAAGATGTTCCCCTTAAACTCTATCCCAAACTAATGTAGTAGCTATTCATTGTATTTTTTTTGAAAAACAGTATCAAATCACCACAAATTCTACTTCTGTATAAGTTTAATTTTGCCAGTCTATCTTCATAATCTATCTCTTCCAAACCTTTAATCATGTTGGTTGCTTTTGGCCTTTTTTCTGAATGTTTTCAGTTATTTTCTTAGTCATATTCATCCCACCCCAGACCTATGAACAGTAGTCTGTTAAAGGCCATACATATGATTTGTACAGTGGAATTACAACTTCACTGGACCTATAAATAAAATGTTTAACACTGTTTACAAGAAAGTTTGCTCTTTAAATCATTAAATCTGGTGCGACACCCAAATCTTTCTCACATATGAATTTTTCCAAAATATTTCAACAAGTAGTTGAAATGGTGGTTTTTATGTCTAGAGTGCACAACTTTACCCACAGAGATATTCAATTTCCTGCCCCAGGTAGTTGCCCAAGATGACAATTTACTTATGTCTTTATGCCAAGTAACATGATCCTCATCTTCACAATACTTATGCTCATGCATCTAATTCCCGGGGTCATGTTTATTATCCTTTCTATGAATCAGCACAACCTCAGCAATGTTCCAGTCTATTAGAATTTAACTACAGATTAGTGATTTTTTTTTTGAAATGTATGTGAATGGTGCTTCTATGTGATCTGCCACTTCCACCAGTATTCTTGGTGTCAAAAGCACCTGGTGCATATGCTGAAATGGCAGCCAAATGCACCCTGAATGATGTTGCAGAAAGGCTAGTGGTGCCCATGTCCACAGAGATCTGAGAATGAAACTGAAGGGGCACTCCACAGGTGCCAGCTCATGCTTCTGGCACCATATCAAAAATCTCTTCTACTTGAAAGTATACATTAGCTCTGTGAAAAGAAGTGCTTACATGGTACCTCCAACACCATGGGATCTTACTCCAGTAGATCGAGGGACACAAATTCTAGCCTCATCAAGTTAAGGCAGTGGGAGCAAAAACACTGGTGGGCTTCAAGCATGCAGGGGATAGGCACAAAAGAATCTTAGCAGAAAAGTGAAGGGGTGGAGTAGCCGGAGATCAGGTAGGATCTGCAGTGACAGTACAGGCAAACTGGGTGCAGTGACAGTACAGGCAAACTGGGCAGACTAGATGGGCCAATATGTTCTCATCTCCTGACAAATTTTATGTTTCTCTGCCTCCCAGGAACTATACCATTAGAGGCAAGGACTACAGATCGGTGTGCTCAATTTTCCCCTTGGATTGAGTGAGAAGAGCAATCCTGAGTGGGAGTCTGACTGGATGCTTGGAGGCTTACTACTAAGGGACAGTATAGCGTAGTGGATAAGGGCACTGAGCTGTAAATCTGGAGACCTAGGTTTGAATCCCATCAGCCCCCACTTGCACATTGCGTAACCCTGAGCAAGTCACTTAACTTCCTCGTGTTCGAAGGCCGCACCTGGAAACAAGCTCTGGCTTAGTGTGCCCTTTCCTGCTTAAACAATTTCCCCTTTCCCTTGGTGCTGTGGCAAAGCAGATCCTGATATTGGAATTTGGGAAGACTATGTCAGGGCTACTAGTATCAATTGAGCCCTCTTGAGATATGCATTCAGCAGGACCTTGTGCACTAGTGAAAGTGTGGAAAGGGATACAGGAATCTGCTTGTCCATTTCAGGGTAAATGCCTTGTTCCAAACTGTGTCCACAGCTAGTTGACAGGCACAAAAGTGTGAATCTTGCAGCTCTCCCAGGATGCAAACAAGTCAATGCAAGGCATTCCCCAGAATCAAAAAAAAAAAAAAATCTCATACATCAGTCCTGATGAAGGGTCCATTTGTGGGGCATCCTTTCCAGGTGGCTAAGGTTGTCTGACATAAAAAGATAGACAATGACAGCAGAAAAAGGCCAGCAGTCCATCCAGTCTGCTTGCATTCCCAATTTTGCCCTGGAAGCTACTGATCCTCCCATCCTCACCCCATTCTTCTTCACATAACTGATGCCCGAGATACCGCAATACCCTTCATTCTGTCCTGGTTGTGCTTAAAACCCTCTAACGGTTTTCACACCCACCAGCTCAGCTGTTCTATGGCTCCACCATCCTTTCTGTAAAATAATATTTCCTTACATCCCTCTTGTTAGTTTTCACTTGTGACCGTGAGGCAGTATCCAAGTTAAATAAATTCCCGCAGTTCACCCTGTTTATTCCCTTTAGAAATGTGATGGTCTCTATCATGTCTCCCCTCTCCCTTCTGTTTTCCACTGAGTATATGGTAAGCACCTTGAGGTGCTCTTCGTAGGAGCTGCCCTGCTGGCCCTGGATCATTTCTGTTACCCAGGCCCTAAGCAGAAATGGCTGCAGGGTGCAAGAAGTAAGTAGGGGAGCAAGTTCCCAATGGCGGGCAAGCAGTCTGTGTAGAAGCGAGGTCCGGAGATACTGAAGCTTGCTGGGAGCCAGGGAGCACGGTCCCACAACAGGAACATCTTCAGAGTCCAGAGGCAGGTAATGGAAAAAAGATCCCAGCACTAGGCAGAGAAATGTGGTCTGGACCTTAAAACTGCTCAGGGAGAGCCAGGGACCAAGGTCCCAGAGGCAATGTCCAATACCAGTGGCATGAAACGTGGCTCTGAATGAGCCAGGGAGCAAGGTCGCAAAGCAGGACTGGCTACATGGTCCAGGAGGTAGGTAGGGGTGAGCAAGGTCCCAATCCTAAGTAGGCAGATTGTGGAGGAGTAAGGTACGAAGTTCTAGGGGTTCACTGGAAGTCAGGGAGAAAAGTCCTAAAGCAGTAATGTCTGTGAGGTCCAGAAGGCAGATAGTGGAAGCAAGGTCCTGATGCTAGGCAGGCAGACTTTGGAGCAGTGAGGTCCAGAGCTCAGAATGACTCAGACTGAGCCAGGGAGCAAGGTCCTGAAGCAGGGATGGCTACATGGTCCAAGAGGCAAGTAAAGGGAGCAGGGTCCCACTACTAGGCAAGTTGTGGAGGAGTGCGATCCAGAGTTGTAGGAGCTTGCTGGAAGCCAGGGAGCAAGGTCCCAAAGCAGGAACTTCTGCATGGTCCAGAAGACAGTAGAGGGAGCATGGTCCCGGTACTAGGCAGGCAGACTTTGGAGGAGCGATGTCTGACATTGAAGGGGCTCACTAGGAGCCAAGGAGCCAGGTCCTGAACAAAGAACAATATCAGGGTCCAAAGGCAAGTATTTGAGTGAGGTCCCAACAGTAGACAGGCAGGTTTTGGGGAAGCAGGATCAGGATCTGGAGCTGTAGGGGCTCAATGGGAGCCAGAGTGCAAGGACCCAGTGGTGTGCAGGTTGGCTACTGTGAACAAAGTCAAGAGAGATAGAGACTCGCTGGGAGCCAGGGAGAAAGGTACCGAAGCAGGAATGGCTGCAGGATCCAGAAGGCAGGTAAGCAGGGCAAGCGACAATCATGGCCCAGTGAGGGAGTGGTGAAGTTGGAAGAAGTGATCCCCCATAAGCACTCAATGGGATGAAGCACAGCGGACCAGGATGCACCCAGCGACATCACCAGGAGTACCAAGGAGTTTCCAGAGCCAAGCAGGTCAGAGTGTTTCAGGATGAGCAGCAGCAGGCAATAATGGCCCCCAAAGGGCAGGGTCTCCCCTAATTCAACGCAAGATGCCAGAGACGCATGGTACAGGGAAGAAGAGAGCAGAAGGGTGAGCAGGAGCAGGGCCAGCAGCCACGAGGCAGCAACAAGGAAGCGAGCATCCAGAGGAGCTTGAAAAAAGGTGTGCTCTAACAGTGCTTAGTGGGGGGGTGTGGTGATGTCGCCCACTGCCCCACTGAACATCAGACAAAGGCTCTCAAAAATGACAGATGAAAATTAACATTTTCTTTTTTTCCCATAAATGTTTTTTCTACCTGCAGTCAGATGAGTGGCTCTTCAGCCCTATCCCTGTGTCCTGCAGCTGACTATCTACCACCTCTGGATTCTCGGTAACATTTTCCTGCAGATTCCACCCCCCCCCCACCATGGTGGGGCTAGAAGAGGGAGGGCCATCCCCCCACACACCCAGAGGTCTCCAGTCCACAGCTTGTGAAGCGGACTACAGGGAAGATGGGCAGGGCTTCATGTAGCCTGTCCTCCCATTTTTTATTTTCTTCCCCTCCCCAAAGCTTCAGTGCACATGTCAGAGCACGAGTTTGGAGGCACATGTGCTCTGCAGAAGTCCCTCAGCTTCCATCCTTGTGTGTGGCTCTTTTTCCGCCCTACCACCAGGCCTCCACCTGGTAGCAGTCACACTGCAGAGTTGGCAGCCACCCTCCCTGGAAGAGGAGAGCTGTCCTTCAAATGCTCAATCCTCTCTTGCCCTGGCCAACCCCTGGTGACCCAAGTATGTTCCCGACTCCGGGCTGCAGGCGTGGGAAAGGTAAGATGCACACAGCACACCTCAGCCCTCTACTCCACCAGTCCAGCCTGTTATTAACAACATTTTCTATACTAAAAGATCTTCTTTATGACATCTTTTTTTTTTTATTCCAAGATACTGGGCTCAAAACACTATTAAACTGGTCAAATTAAAAATTCTTTGGTAAGGGGTCCCTCTTTCTGGTTGTATGGTGAAGAACTCTGTGATGGGGTAGACCTCATGTTCAAAGTCTATCATTTGAATATCACAAACATTTTTGATATTATTCAGGACAGACATTCATGGATGATTTCACATATGAAGGTAAGAGGGTTTGAATTTTCAATATTTATACACCCCAAACCAAAAAGACCAGAACTGACCTCTTTAATTTGTTTGGCCTTTTTTGTATACTGCTAAAAAGGGCATTTTCTTTTGGGGATTTTAATCCTGTAGTTCCACAAAAAATAGATGGAAAAAAAACGAATAAATTGTTCTGTGACTGTTTTTTTTTGTATCCAAGATGTGTACTGATGCTGGGTTATCAGATGTTTATAGGGCCAAACACTCATCTGGAGTGTTTACCTACAGTATTACAGGAACTCCGTTGCTGCCCGGATTGACTTCATCTTTTCCTCCTAAACCATCACAGTCAATGGAGTGGAATTAATGCCTGTATAAACATCAGATCATCTCTTGCTGGGATGTTCTCTAGGCTCGATGAAGGATGTTACAATAAAGAAATGTGTGGAAGCTCAATAACAGCCAACTGCTTGAGGTCAACACACAGCTTTAAAAGTTTTCCTTCTTGCTAGAGCTTCAGTATGATGCATTTATAATAACCTGGGAGATCTGTGGCAAGACACTCAAAAAGATATTAAAAACATTTTGCAAAAATTGGCTGAACAGAAAAAAGAACGAATTATCATAAGATCTGAATCTGAGAAAACAATTACAATGGCCGATTTCTCAAGCCCAGCTCTCACATAAGGTGTGTACGGCTCGAATTAACCAAATTAAATCTCAAATAAAAGAAATTTCACATGAACATGCTTTTTCTGTTGTACTTGAGCAGAGAGTTGGCACTCAATGAAAGTTAAATGCAGGAAACGTGTTTGATCACTGTAATATGGCCGCCAGGCTGGGTGCGCTGTGAGCTGCACACTGTTTATTTTACTTTATTTGACTTTTACGTGTTTACGTTTTCTTTCTTTTATGTCGTTTCATATTTAGTTTATTTTATTCTGTGCTGCAAGCTGCTTTGGCTAGGCAAAGCCTGAAGTAAGACAGCCATTTGTTCGTAGACTTGGCCGCTTTGATTGCTCTGCTGTATGCGGTGGTCTTGTTGGATGCCGCCACTGCATTGGGAAATGCAGGGTTTTTGATCTGAGGTGTTGCTGTCAATGCCTTAGCGAACTGTGTGGAGCCGATTTTGGACTGGGCCAAGTCTGGCTGTGTGGTTGGCGACAAAGACTATTGTAATTCCTACTAGGCATAGAAGGACAGTTGGGACTTTGATACAGGCTGCCGCCCTACGGAGGTGTCCGTTCTGAGGAAGAGCTGTGGGAGCTGAATAGATTGTGTGTGGGAGTCCGCTTTAGGAAGGAGTTCTGGGAACTAAGGAGACTGCTTGTGAAGGTGCCAGTTGGTGTGCTGGGTCTAGGAATTGAGTGGTGGGCCCTAGACTGTGTTTTGGTGGGCCTGAAGTTTGTGCTTTACGAGACTGGCCTGACTCTGTTAGGGATCACCGACTAGATTCTGCTCTTTCACGGGACTCAGGGGATCCTTAGTCAGGGAGTTGGCTGGTGATCCTAGGGTGCCCCTAGACCCCCGAGACTGGCTACTGTGTGGCCTGAATCCAGGTGTTGTGGTGGTGCAGCAGAATATTTCAGGTTGGGGTCTTCTAGGTGCAGAGTTTGGTAGGTCTGTGCTGCTGCCGATCGTTTGTCGGATTCTTCTCGGCTGGACCCATCCTGGCTTGGATTTATTTTTTGGATTTATTGCACGTTTTGGATGTACTTGATTTAATTGACTGGATTTATCCCAGATTGGATCTACGTGTTGGACTAACCCACACCTTTGGATGATTTCTCTCCTGGATTATTTTGTCTATATCTATGTTTCAACTGTTTTGTGGTCTCCCTGGTGGTGAGAGGACCTGAGCGTTCACATTTTATTTGCTTTATTTATTTATTTTATTGGATGTTATGTTTATTTTTATTTGAATTTGATTGATTGAGTTTATTCTGGGCAGTGAGAGTGCCTGGAACTCCCCTATTCCTTGGCTGTGAGAGGACTTGGGGGGGTGAATTTATATTTGTGTCTTGCATCCTGTGAGAGGGGACTGTAATAGTCTCTGGGATTGAAATTGTCCAAATAATGGGGTGCAGGGTGGTATTTTATGTATATTTTTAGTGGGTGGGTACTGTTTAATTTTATTGTTGTTTTTGGGGGTCTTTTTTAGGTTGGGTGCCTGAATGCTGTGTATACTGGTATTAATTTTATTGCGAAATGTGGGTTCCCCAGTGTCACTATTCATCCTCCACTCCACCCTCACCCCTCTCCCCTTTGTTGTTGTCAACT
The DNA here is from genome assembly GCA_016271365.2 of Neoceratodus forsteri. Taxonomy (NCBI): domain Eukaryota; kingdom Metazoa; phylum Chordata; order Ceratodontiformes; family Ceratodontidae; genus Neoceratodus; species Neoceratodus forsteri. Next base: position 732,360,119 of record CM057452.1, read on the forward strand.
TACCAGCACTGTTGTGCGCTGTGTATGATTCGTAAGAGGGGGGCTGGGGGTGGGGGGGTGTGGACATTGGAGGATGAATGAACGCACTTCTTACATTGGTCTGGTCAGGCCTAGAAGACACTCTGGGGCGAAATGAATTCTGGAATGGGGTGCATCTTATCTAGCCTCCATACCCAAGTGCACTGCCTCGTGTGGCAGGCAAGCAGTTGGGGTGGCCCTTGAAGCCCATCCAACTCGAGCAGTGTTATGCAATGCCAGATCTATTAAAAATAAGTCTGCAATTATTGCAGATCTTATTGAAACAACTGATCTGGCTTGCATCACCAAGACCTGGTTGGATGAAAATGCTGGCCCCATTTTGGATACTGCAATTCCGACCGGGTACTCGGTGATACACCGCTCAGGATTGGAACACAGGTAGTGGGGGGGTGTTAGCGGTCTGTTTTAAGACCAAGTTGGGTCTCAAGAATGTACCAGTTAAGGAAGCTGAATCATTTGAGTGTACCATGGTGGCTGGTGTAGGTTGCAGGTTAGCCCTCGTCTACCGTCCACCCGGGGATGAGACGGGATTCCTGCAGGAAGTAGCGGACTTCATCGCTGACATGGCATTGGAGTCTCCCAGGTTGATGGTACTCAGAGACTTCAATGTCTGGGTCAACGACGATCTCTCGCAGTTTGGACAACACTTTCTCCAGCTTATGACATCCCTGGGCCTTACACAGGTTGTTATCTCTGCCACCCATAAACATGGTCATTCTCTTGATCTGGTTTTCCTCCTGGGGATCAAGGCCTCCGACCTGGAGGTGGAACCAGTTAGTTGGTCTGATTACTACACTGTGAGGTTCAACTTTTGTGCCCCCCTTCGGAGGCCTGCCCCTGTGGAGATGGTCAGTTACCGCCCTTTACATAAAGTGAGTCCTGAAGGCCTAGCAGTGGTGACTGACCTCTTGGAGTTTCCTGTGACCAGCTTGAGTCCAGAGACTTTAGTGGTGGCCTATAATAAGGCAATCTCGGCAGCTCTGGACTTGATTGCTCCCATCCGTGTTCGTCCTCTCCCCCTTCACGCTTGGGCCCCTTGGTTTGATGGGCCTCTGAGGGAGTTGTGGTGAGTAGGACGTAGGTTACAGCAGCGTTGGTGGAAATCCACCCTGGTTGCCGATCACCTTAGATTGGTTGAACATTATAAGATTTACCAATCAACGATCTCCCGTAAGAAGGCAGAATTCCTGTCCGTGGAGATTGCTGCCGATCAGAATCAACCAGCCCAGCTCTTCTGAACTGCTGAAAGTTTGTGCAACCCAACCTGTCTGCAGCTCTGAAGACCTTTTTCACAAGCAGAGTGCGATGAGCTTGTTCGGTTCTTTGTGGATAAGGTGGCCGACATCAGGTTGGAAGTTCATTCAACTCACTCTATGGGGGCTGCTGATGATCAGTGCTTGGTCACCTCACCTTGGGCTTCCTGGAGTACCTTTGCCTTGCTTGAGCTCACGGATGTCATGTGGATTGTCCAAGGTATGCGCCCTACATGCTGTAGTTTGGATCCGGGCCCAACTTCCTTGATTATGGGTTGTTGGGATATGATCAGCCCAGTCCTGGCTCAGATAGTCCGGTGCTCCTTGGAATTCAGTGAGTTTCCAAGCTCCCTGAAGGAGGCAGTGGTAATCCCCCTCCTAAAGAAAGCTTATTTGGACCCAGACTCTCTGGCCAACTACAGACTGATCTCAAACCTTCCCTTTATAGGGATGGTGATTGAGAAAGTAGTGGTGGTACAGCTGGACGACCACCTGACCATCCATAACATCTACGAACCTCTCCAGTCTGGTTTTCATAAGAGGCATAGTACTGAGATGGTGCTGGTTCAGGTGCTCAATGATCTCCTGATGGCGAAGGATCGGAGGAACCGTTCTACCTTGGTGCTCCTTGATCTCTCCTCAACTTTTGACATTGTTGGCCACAGGGTGCTGCTTGGATGTCTGAGGTCCATCTGTGGACTATCAGGTATGGTCCTTAGGTGGTTTACATCTTTCCTCACTGTCAGGAGTCAGAGAGTGGTGTCTGGGATTTTTTCCTCAGACCCTTTCTCCCTGCCATGTGGGGTTCCTCAGGGTTCAGTGTTGTCCCCCATGTTGTTTGCAGTGTATATGCTGCCCCTCTGAGACACTGTAAGATGGTATGGGCTGAGGTTTCACTGCTATGCTGATGATACCCAGCTCTACCTATCTTTTGGCCCCGACCAGGATAGAGCCATCTCGTTACTTAATACCTGCCTCGCTAAAATCCAGGACTGGATGAACTCAAGCTGGCTAAAGTTGAACGCCGGAAAGACGGAGGTGATGTTAGTGGACCCAGGTCACCGGATAGAGGGGTTTAGGGCTGATGAGCCCTCTGGACTTTTTCTCGGGGGCTCTCAGATCCTATCCTCTGAACGGGTGCGAAACCTGGGGGTACTGCTTGACAACGGGCTGACTTTACGATCTCAGGTGTTGGCCGTCATCAAGACCTCCTTTTATCATTTTAGGAATATCTCCAGGATTAAGCACCTGGTTCAGTTCAGGGACTTGCCTACATTAGTCCATGCCTTTGTGACTTCGCGCCTTGATTATTGTAACTACCTGTACTTAGGGCTTTCTGGGGTTGAAATCTGCTGCCTGCAGCTCGTGCAGAATGCAGCAGCACGACTGTTAACTGGAGCTTCTCAAACATCCCATATTACTCCCATGCTACGCGATCTGCACTGGCTGCCGATTAGGTGGCGGATCACCTCTAAAGTTGGTTTACTGACTTATAAAGCCCTACACGGACTGGGCCCTGACTACTTGAAATAGCTTCTTGTGCCTTAACATACGGTGCAACAGTTACATTCGGCTGACGAGTGGTTGCTAGAGATTCCAAGGGTGTCTCTAAAATCTTCTGGGACCCATGCATTCATGCACGTGGTCCCAACCCTTTAGAATTCTCTACCCCGTCAGCTCCGGGACTGCATGACTGTGGAGGGGTTTAAACAGGCATTGCAAACCTTTTTATGGAGTCTCGCTTATGATGGCTCCATATAACTCTGATCCCCTGTTATTTATTCTATTTGTATGTTATTTATTCTATCATCATGTTTATTGTTTTAATATGACTGGTTTTATCTTTTTGCCTTTAAAGCGCCTTGGTGGCCAGAAAGGTGCTTATGCAAAATAATATGTATTATTTATTACAAAAGCAGAGTTTGTATAGCCTTTAAAAACACAGATGAAGTTTCTAGCTCTGATTGTGCTGATATGTTAAAATTAGTAACAGATCATATATACACAGCATCTACAGGTCACTCTAATATGTCAGAAGCAGACACAGAAAATGTTTTGAAAGCAACCCCCCCAAACAATGATTCTTTAAAAACACAAATGGTACAACCCAGGCTATTACTGACATAGAAGGGAAACAGGTGATGTCCACCTTAGGTACAAAGATAGCTCATGGGATGGATAGAGTAACCTCAGAGTTTTAAAGAGCCTTTTCAGACTCACTTGCTCCTGGTTTATCATCAGTAATTTTTGGTTTCATCAAAACAAATTTAAATCTGATTTTGTTACTACAATAATGATGATATTTTTGTTTAAACAGAAAGGAGATCCTGCGCAAATTTGTAACTGGTGACCAAGTATGTCTGCTTACCTCAGCCTATAAGAGACCGAGAAAAATTCTCTGTAGTTGACTGGTAAAAGCTGCAGTTTATCTTATCACCCCTTTCCAGACTTGCTCTATTCTGAATAGATAAATGAACAAATATCAGTTTTTGACCAGAGAAATTATGGTTCAAGGAAATGAGGATGAATTGCAAGGTTTTTTTTTTTGCTCAGCTTAGATCAAGGGGAAAGGGAAAGTGGAAATTGTTTAACCAGGAAAGCACACTAAGCCAAACCTTGTTTCCAGGTGTGACCTGGAAGCACAAGGAAGTTAAGTGACTTGTTCAGGGCCACACAGTATGCAAGTGGGGCTGTGGGATTCAAACCCTGGTCTCCAGGTTTGCAGCTCAGAGCCCTAAACCTTTGTGCTGTAGTGCCTCCTAAGACCAAGCAAAGGCCATTGACAAAGTGTTGTATAGATTCATGTTCCAAGTATTAAATCATTATGTTATCCCTCTGATTTTTATTCTCCAGCTTAAAGCCTTATATGCATGTACAGCAGTTCTTTCGAACATTAACACTTTTTTCTTTATAAAAAAATATGTTTAACCTGTGGGGTACAACAGGATATTCATCTGAGGTCATTACTATATATTTTGGCCTAGATCTAGCTTTTCAAAAGATTATGTGAAAATCTCACATTAAGAGCCTTAAACCGCATCCCAAAGGACAGCAGGCCAAGCTGTGTACATACGCAGATTATGTCTCTGTACTGTATATGTGGCCAACCCACATTCTAGCGTAGCAGTAGTAAATACGTTCACTCAATTTTTTCAGATTATCTGGCTCTAGACTGAACCTAACCAAAAATATGGGAATACAGCCTGGAACAAAAAATCCAGAATTCCAGGATATTGTGGACATCTCAGTATCTAACAACCATGTACCAATTTTAGAAATACATCGTGGACAGGGGGATACTGCTTCTCATAACTGAAGGAGAGTTCTGGATGGGGGCAGACAAAAGGCTGAGCATTGGAATGTCTGGCAGTGATCCAAAAAGAAGACAGCTGTGGTAGCTAAACCTTTTCTATTACCTTGATTAACTTAGTATGGTTTTTGTTCTCCCTTAAAAGTTGGAGGCTCAGCTATATAACTGTTTTTTGTCAGTTACTGTGGAAAAAGACTTAACAGTCAAGAAGAACATTGTTCATCTTTCTGTTTGAAAGAAGACTTATATCGCGGGCAGTGGTGCTGAGGTTGAGGCACTGGTTCTACACCTCGCGCCACCCAGCGACTGGGTTTTGGAATGACCTTGGAGTGCGTCCGGGTGTGGCATGGGGAGGGAGGCAGAATAGTATCACGCATGCCAATGGGCAGTGTTCTCTCTTGAGGGTGGATTGGCCCGTAGTTCTGCTCCCACTGGGTGGAGGTCCATTGTAGTGTAGGCCGAGAGGGAGTGGCAAACAGTTATGGGAGGTGGAGGGGCTGAGCTGGCACCACGGGGTGCGCAGTGTGCCTCCACATGCTCGCACGGCCATGTTCCAGGGCCTGGGCGGGAGGTCAGGGGAGAAAACCTGTAAAATACCTATGTGTCCTTATTGTCAATTGTGGGAGGAGGCAACAGGGACCAAACAGCTATACGAAGAAAAAAAAAAAAGAAAGGGGACTTATCAACCCCCTTTAGTTTTCTAATACTGAGCCCATTTTTGACTCATTCTAGTAAAATGCGCCATGTCTGGTTCTCAGCCTGGCTTTCCATCACAATTGAGCACGGAGGTATTTGGAAGAAGTCTCAGTTATTTCTTTTGCCCGACTGGTGTAAAATATCATTTGAAAAATTGAGACACAAGAAAGTAGTCAATGATAAGGTACACATTGTGTCTCAGTATCAAGGAGATATAATGTTTCTACTGTCTGTTCTTTGAGAAATCTGGACCAGTACTATCAATTATATTTTGGAACAGTTGCTGGGCAAACAAATTCATGCCAGGGTTTGGGATACAGTCTGGCTGTGCAGCCATGGAAGGCTTGGGGTGCATGACAACCTCAGACACAAGAGCCTGCAGGAAAGGTTCTCTCCAAGACAAATGCTGTCACTGTGCAGCATATTTTGAAACATGGGAACATTTGCAGAAGGACTGTCCTCTTTCTTTTGCTCTTTGATCATCTCTAGCCATTCAATAGAAGGAGTCTAGGTGGCAGAGTCCTCATATGGACATAATTCAAGGACATTACTCAGGTGTACAATGTAAAGCCATAACGAGCACTTTACGTATAATCTTCACTTTTGTAATTATTTTTTCCTTGGCTAGCTAGGTGCAAACTAGTTACGCAGCAACAGGTATGGAACACCGATGAAGTTATCAGACTGGTAGAATATAATGTGAAGCTAGCCTATGATTCAGAACTGTCCTCATTACAACCACAAGTAATTGAAAAAATTTGGAAACATGTTACTTGGATATGAGTGGTCTATTAGGGCAAATCTGAAAAATCAGCACATTATGTATTTCCTTGAATAGTCAGCCTTTTCTGCATACATTGTCTGTATGTATACAACTTTAAATTTTGTACCTTGTTTGTTTAATCATTTTTTTGTTTTCTTTTCTGTACTTTTAAATATTGGTATTCTGTTATTTCAATAAAACATCCCCTACTCTTACATTATATACAATGGAATCTTTAACTTTCACCTGGATAGGCACTGGAGATGGGCAGAAGGGACCGTGGTTTGACAGCTTACCCACAGGATGGTACAACTCAACAGTGTAGCACCCCTAGTGCTGCACTACAATGCCAGTATTGCGTATTAGCCTAAGTTTCCAGTGTGGGAGTAGAACCCATGATATACTGATCTGCCCATTCCCAGAGGCAAGTGTACAACCTACTGTACTAATCCACTGCTTGTTTTCAGTAGCAAAGTACACAAGATAAACCTATAACCTCATTAGTTCACACTTCCTCTTTAACGAAAGCAGCTCAGGTATCAAAGTTATTGGCTTAATTTATTCTGTTTTCCCCACCATTCATTTTTTTATCCCGCATATGTAGAAATCATATTTCCTTCACATTCCTAACTTCGTCTGTGTGTCCCCCTCCACCAAGCATCTTCCTCAAACACAGATTACAGACAACGTCAGCTGCTGGTAACTTTGCAGACTCACCCACACTTGATGCCGGTCCTTACTACCTTGTACCAGCAAGGGCTGTGTTTAGTGAGCAGCCTTTATTAAAGGGCTGGTGGAGTTGGGGAGGGGCAGGATAACAGCCCATCAGTACAGTCGTTGGTGGGGTGAGGTAATATAATTGGGGCAGCTGCGATGGACCTTCAGTCTCCTTCTGTTGTCAAATTCTATGATTCATTGTTTCTAAGATGCATGGGCTTAGTAAAGACCATACCAGAAAGGGAGGGTGAAAGGGGGGAGGGATAGGTGAAGAGCTTCTAGAAGTCTTATATTCAACATTATTTGGTAGGAATGGGCAGACACAATGGGACAACAGATTTTTTTCTGACAACTAATTCCATACTTCTAACTTTGCACTGGGACCTCTAGACTCCCTGCATTTCTCTGGAGCAACAGTTTCAAAGCAAAGTCTTTTCAGCCACTGTGCTGACCTCGAGGAAGTGGTACAGCAGGAAATCATAGTGCCGACCATGACAAATGACTGTGAGATCACAAACACAGCAACTGTGAGCACAGCTGAGGACAGTCAAAGGCTGTGTTTTTTTTAAAGACACAGTGAAACAGGTATTACAATACCTGAAATATTTAGCAGATCAATAAAGGGAGAAAGTAAAAAAAACTCAAAACACTATAAAGATTACAATTGTTGTAAACATGATTTTTTTTAAAAGACTTGTATTTTATTGGGAAAATAGTTATATATATGCATCTGGGGGGACACACATAGGGTTACAGAGCATAAATTCTATTTTATGAGCTATATGCCTGCCCTGAGGATGATCTTTTTGTGTTCTTTTTCAGGCAGTCTACTGACTGCTCTTTTTTTCTTTGACTTACATAATTTATGAAACAATGTACAGTATACTTAAGTGTGATTAGTGCAGTAAATTACTCACATGGTCCACCTGATGTTGATAAAACTGCTTGAAGCATGACGTCAGAAAAATACCTTGAGTGATTTATGGCCTTATATCTGACTTGCAGACCTACATTATTCTATAATTACGACATCTGACGGACCACACAACTGGTGAGTGCTAAATGCGCTCCACACCCATACTGCACCTTGATACAAAACAACTACAGATAAGGTGCTGCCAACAAATGCAGGACTCAGCCATGCAACACTGGTCGGTCTTTCTGGCTTGCTCTCTCTCAGCTCATTCCAATTGTATACCAAATCTAATGATAAATTAAATACCTGTGTATTACTAACATCTTTATATTTCAAGAACACTATCATGAACTTTAGCTTGTTAAAATTGTCTTAAATTCCATTTTGAAGGTAAAAACCATGTTGTATTAAAAAAAAGTAAATTGTTGACTGAGCAGCTTCTTTTTGTCTTTCTCAGAACCTGTGGACTGTCCTGCCCCAGTGTCTGGTGGTAATGGGCTACAGTGCAAAGTCTGGGATCAGGAGCAACTTTGAGGCTACCATTTTCTGAGGAAGGAGGGAGGGAGGGAGAGAGAATAGGAGCTTTGTGCTCTTGAGCGCCTGTCTTTAACCCAGTTACAAGCAAGACTTGACAAGCTCTTAGAGATCTTGAGTAGTATCCCTCACAGCTAAGGACAGGTGCCACAATGCTTTCTACCAATACGGGGAGGGAAAGGAGAGGAGAGTGATTGAGGATGAGAATGATGATGAAAAATCTAAGGATGACACAAATGAAAACCAGGCATCTGAAAACCTGCACCCCACAATAGGCTAATTATTTTTTCTTACAAATAAAGTGTTACTAATGACAATAAATAATGCCACTGAGCTCCACGTTCAGCTTTCCTCTTCATTACATGTCAGAAGAACAGGTAATTATCTTTAAAACAATATTTTCTGATATTTATATTTATTTATTTGAAACTTGGTAACCAGGAAAGGCTCATGGAGCCAGAGCTCATTCCACATGCGACTAGGGAATACTGGAGTGCAAAAGTCAGTGAACAAGCAGCAAGGTACAGAAAATGACAAGATAATTAGGGACATAAGAACTGCAGGTACAAAAATCAAAAGAGATAATTTAATGAGATACTATACTGCAATGAGGCCCAACAGCAAATACAAACATACTGTGATCCTTCTGGTCCCTTCGTGGAGAATCGCAGTAGCATAACCTGGAGGCTCCTGCTATTACCTCTGACCAGCAGAATCCAACCTAAAATAGTGAATACACCTCTTTCAAGGTGCGGAATCTGATAGCACTACACCGGAATGTCCACTAAAGTGAAAACAGGGACTCTGGCGAGGACATTTAAGACTTTAATTGTTGAAGCGTGGATTGGGTCAGATCGCAGGCAGGGTGCTCACAATGCCAACGATCCTCACCCTCAGTTTACTCGATGAACTTTGATTTAGAGGATAATGACCTTGGCATGCCTTCAGTGACAGCGATTCAAAAAACTCAATCTTAAACTGTGAATAAGATCAATTCAGCTTTTATCAACCTCAAAATGGACATAAACCATAAATACCCATGTTTCAGGAACTGAACAGCAGGTAGGGATCCGTACGGTTGCCCATAATGTGTTTTCCTGACATTTAACACACCGACTGTAGTTGCCCGACTTGTTATGTTTACCATCACATTTTGGCCTATTCACCGGTTGCCCGACATTGGCCGCAGCAAGCCCATATTCTAGCTTTAAAGCAGATAAACCACATTTAGTAATGTTGCACAGCTTAAACAGAGATACACATCGCACATTAAAAATCATTTTGCAAAACGAAGAGAATAGTTACACAGTCTAGTCTAGCAGTAAGCAAACACAACTACACTTTTGCATAGCTGACCCACGTAGCTGACCCACATTGCAAATGAAGCAGAACTCAACTTGCCAGCAGTAGTAGATTCCAGCACAATGCTCAAGCCACGTAAATCAAATATAATCTGAGAAGATTCCTTCCCGATGCTCAAGCTGCAAGTATGCCATTGTACTCAAAAAGTTAAACTCCAGTCTTTATTGAAAATAAAAATTAAAAGCCCAGCACCTCTTCTTAAATAATTTTGTATGCACCACCCACAGCACCATAGTGTGTGCAATATGCTACGCTGCTGTTGCTTCAGTTTACTTTTTAGCTGCATAGCATGATATAGACAACTGACAAGTGACAGAATATGGATAGAAATTAGTTACGCAGTTATAGCTTCTGGCTGGAATCACCGTTGGGTAAGTGAAACAAGCAAACTGTGTTTCCGGTCTCGTTTAAAAATCAAACCCAGATTTGGTGATGCTTGATGAGGCTATATGTTGGTAAGGAGTACTACGGGCAAAATCTAGTGTGGGATTAAAGAAGTCGGGCAACCGACAGCGGGAGACTACTCGTCAGGAGAATGCGAGTTGGGCAACCATACCAGACCCAGCAGGTAGAGGAGCTTACTGATACTAGCACCATCCATGACCATATTCTACTTTACCTTCTAATGCGGGACAGAGATTTAAACAGAAACACATCCCTCGACCAAATAAAAAGAAATTCTCTCAAGAAGTAGTCATTTCCCATCAGGGCAAATGCAAATACCATATACCGATTGGAAACAGACCCACTTACCCTCTGTATTTGTGTATTACTGTCCTTTTATTTTAGAAACAAAACAAGATTGGGTACACAGTAGTGCCCATTAACATTTCGGAGCTGAACTGCTCCTTCATCAGGGTACACTGGTTGTTGTCTAAAAAGGAAAAAAATGACTCACTATAGTAATGTTGTTTCTTCCAAAGTGATGCCTCACTATGTTTAGCAACTGCAATCATTCCCCTGGAATGAGCAGCCCCAGAGCTTTTAGTATTTTATGATTATTAGAGAACTTGGAATGGAATTCAGACTCTGCTGAGTGGTCACGCTCACCCATGCATTCCAACGTCAGATTTTATTTGTAAAGCTAGGGTTAGCAGTGACCACTAAAACTAGCTTAATGGCTACTAAAACATACATCAAAAAGTATTTTAAAAAGTTTGTAAAACTGTTTTAACATGGCACAGCAATTTTAAATGTTATGAAAAATGAAAATAGCTGCAATCACGGAGTATCAGTTATAAAGGCACTGTAACAAGTAATGCTCAAGCAATCAGAAAGAAGGGATTCTTGGTTGTTGGTTTCTTTCCATGTCTGTTTTTATCCTCCTGGCAGGACGGGCAGCTTACATCTGCCCTGTTCCTGTCTGTCACAGCCATCTCCAGCCTCCTCCGTGGGGGGGGGGCTATATCCCCTGTGGGTTACCCTCACATGGCAGGGTGAGGAGAAGAGGACCTTCCTTCCGCCCCCTGGACACACACATCAAGATGTGCCCCGGATCCGGAGCGGCACAGCAGGCTGAAGCCCAATGGGCAAGGCTTCAGGAAGCCTATCCTCCACTTTTTTCTCCATTTTGTCCCTGACTGACATGGGACCTCCCACATGATGTGACTCACATGCACCACCAGCTGCATTCTTCCAGGTGGTGATCAAGTGGCGAGCCACACGTGCCTCCTTCCCCGAGGGAGGACAGCTGTCCTCCGGACCAAAGCAACTCATGTCTGCTCCTGGACAAAGGTCACCGTCACTGACAGGAGATAAGGCACTTACAGTGCCTCAGCCCTCCACACCACTGGACTAGCAAAAGAACCAATTCTTGTATGAACCTTTTATCGGGTTTGGAAGGGGGAAGGGTAGGGATTAGGGATTGTTAAGCATAGTGACGGATCCATTTGGAAGAAACAACATTACTACGGTGAGTAATTTTTATTTCTTCAAACTCCAGGAATCCCTCACTTATGCTTAAAAATGGCAGACTCCATAGCAGTACCTTGGGAGGCTGAGTACAGAACTTATTTAGGGAAAAGGTCCTGCAAGACAGCAGTGCCAACACTGGCATCTCTTCCAGACTATATGTCCAGACAATAGTCCTCTGTAAAAGTATGTAGTTTTCCAGGTAGCTGCTTTATAGATTGCATGCATGGAAACACCTATTGATGCTGCAAAAGAGACAGAGGTGCCCCTTTGGGAGTGAGCCCTAAGACCTTCTGGTGGCAGCTCTCCAGCTTTGCCAAAACAGAACTGTATGTAGGAAACAATCCAATGAGAAATGGTTTTCTTGGATGCTGGTTTACCTTTTCCCCACTTCACCATAGGCAACGAATAACTGAGCATTAGTGGACCTTACATCCTTTGTGTGGGCCAGATACTAATTCAGAGTTCTCAACATCCAGACTGTGGAGTTTTTTTTCCTCATGAGCTGGATTTTGCTGTACAGAAAACTTTAAACTGTCATCGAGGCATAGGTCAGGAAGCACAGGCAGACCAGAAGAAGATATAAATTCTACAAGTAGCATTTTGTTTCTTATCAATAACAAAATAAAAAATAAAATTGTGCAGTTGTGAAAGTGTCTTTACAATCTCCAGTACACTCTCTAAATAAAACATTGCTCTCATTTTATAAGATGTTTCCCCCTGACAATTAAATGCTTTATCCTGTTCTTGTAAATTGCACCACCTGTGTTCCACAAAATGTATTCAAGCAGCAGTACTAGTTAGCCAGCATAAAATGTTAGCCTATCTTTTTGTAGCAGTAATACTGTATATTCCTGATAATCTTAGATTCTACATTTGGGTATGTTAAATTCAATCAGCTATATTTAAGACCGTATTTAATTACAACTTTGTAATTTGCGTGGCTCTACAATAAAGATAGCAGTCCAAAGCAACTTTCCAAAGTATTCAGAGATCACACACTAACTGTACCCACTATATCTATAATGCAGATATTTCAGGGTGTTTCCAGAACACGTCTCTGATGACCACCTGCACATCACCACTCCGATCCGCTTATATCTATGATGGTGGACCTGGCAAAGGAACAACAGCTTTTAAGAACTTCAAAATCCTCTATGTTTCCACATGAATGAAATAAAGCAAAAAGAAAATCAGATATGTTGATGTTTTGGTTTGCCATAACTGCCAACCAAATGATTTTAATTTTGATTGCTGCTTTAAGACTTGACCAGCCTGAAGACTACATTAGACTTAACAAGTGTAACCAATTAAGACATCCTGTCCCAGGGCTGATTTCCTGCTGATAATTATGCAAACAGGCTTGTGGAGGTCAAAATGCATCTCAGGGTTAACCCCCCCGTGTTCCAGATAAACCCAAATAGCTTCATTAATTTCAACAGTATAATTATATACATGTTCAAACTAAGAGATCCTAGTTTCACATACAGATTCATACATTTTTAACCACACAGAAGCAAGGGGAAGAAAGAGAGAACAGAAACAGCAAGTGAAGGAATGGAGATGACTGGGGAAACGTGGGACCTGAGGGGTCAATTCCTAGGCACCACACGAAAAATTTGACTGTGCAATCAGACAGGAATGAGACTGACAAGTGATAGGACAAGACAGACTAGATCCTTTCTTTTAACTCTCTGAATAACAATTGAGACAGGGTCCTACCAACCCTGTCACACAAGAATAACTGATTGATTTAGAAGAAATTTAGACACCACATTATGGAGGAATTGTTTGTTAGTTCATAGGACTACCATGTCCCTGTGAACTGTGATACAGTTAGGATCTATGCAGAGGACTTGCAGCTCACTCATCCTTCTAACAGATGTCAGTGCCACCAGGAAAACTGCTTTCTAAGTGACATACTTCAGGGTTTTATTTAACTCTAAAAATTGATTAGCGTTTTGCTCCTAAAAGTTCAAAAACATTGTGAAAATGCATAGCACTTGCCTCACTGTGTTTAACATACATAACACTGCTAGAAAACTTATATAAATGCTTTCTGTACAGTTAGTATTGTCCTGATAAAAAAACTGCTAATCAATTATTTAAAACCCTGTACTTCAAAGCAGCAGTTGCCATATGCTCAAAAGGAGCCTCTGTGAGCAGGGCAAAGCACAGATTCGGGTCCTATGGAAAGAAACGATCCCTTTCTGGACAGTACAGGTGATTAAGACCTTTAAAGAGCCTTTTGAAAATGGGCTGTGAGGTCACTGACCTGTCCTTGCCAGATGAAGCATAAGCTGACACTGCTGCTTAAGGCCCAAGGACTGGAGATGGACTAGGTAGTCTAGGACTGCAGATAAGACCTTTTTTTTTTCTTCCAAACTTTATTTCTTGCACCTACCCCGGTGGCATCTCTCCAGTGGGATACTCAGCTCATGGTTTCTGCTGCTCGCCTGAAGCATCTTCCACCTCGCCAATCTGGCCGGGCACTTGCTCTCCTGCCTCATCCAGCCGCTCACTCCCCCTGGCTCTGAATCCCCTAGGGCAGGACCGCCATTTCCTTCCGGCGCTCTATCTATAATTCAGACAAGTGACCGGAGAGGAGAGAGAGAGAGAGATGCGTAGCGGAGGAGCCCAACATTGGGCATGGGACCGTGGCCACTGATCCGACCTTCGCCTACCCCTGAGGCAGAGGGGTTTTCTCTTGTGTTCACCCTCCCAAGCTCGGACGTGCAATGGAGTCTAGTGATGCCCACTGTAGCTCCGCCCCACTACTTTGCTGCCCCAATGTGCGCAGTGCCTCCGGTCTCCACCAGGGGCTGCTGCAATGCCGGGCAAGCCTGGATCCCTCCCCAGAGAAAGGAGAGCTGTCTTACGGACGCTCAATCCTCTTTCTCTCCCCTGCCAACCCCCGACAACCCGGGCTCATTTCCGAACCCAGGTTGCCAGCATGGCGTGAGGTGTGGCATCCAGCACCTCAACCCTCAGTGCCACCGGGGCCAGGACTGCAGCTAGACTTGATCACAATGGATTAAGTGGTCTACGGAAACACATAAAGGAAAATCTTTTCAATTTTGAGGCATACTTTTTCCTTCTTGCTGGCTTCCTGGAAACCTTAAGCACTTCCATAACCTTCTTAGAGAAATTTAGTCCAGAGAACTTTAGCTCTTCCAGAACCAGACTCTGAGATTCAGAGTTCTCGGGTCTGGGAATGTTATCTTTCTCTGAGACAATGTCAGTAGCCTGTACCTTAGGAGCAGTGTGACAGGATGTCTGTTGGAGAGGGCCAAGAGCAGTGAGTACCAAATCTACCAGGCCCAATCTGGAGCTATGAATCATTGTTGCTGACTCCTTCTCAGTTTGAGTAGTACTCTCGGCTTATTGTGGGAAAGGTCGGAAGGCATAATCAAACTTTCCTGACCATATGAGGACTAGGGCACCCTCTGGGACTGCAATAAAATAGTGGGATTTGGTTGTTCTCCCAGAATGCACACAGGTCTATTTCTGGTGTACCTCACCTTCTGAACAATGTCGCCAGCACCTGCTAGTTCAAGGTCCATTCATGATTTCCCTGGCTGATTTTGCTCAATGAATTTTCAAGCACATTGTCCTTCCCTGGCAGGTGTACTGCCAAAAGTTGAACCTTCAGTGAAGTATGCTACGTTCCTAATCTCCATTGCTTTTGTGCACAGTTTTGAAGATCTTGTTCCTCCATTTGTTTATGTAATACATTGCTGTGGTGTTGTCTGTCCTGATCTGCAAAGAATGATCTCTAATATCATTGCCAGGTACAAAGCCCTGAGCTCTAGGAGATTTATGTGCTCCTGAGTCTTCTGTGTACTGCACATACCACTTACAGTGAGGTGTTCCAAGTAGGCACCCCAGCCCATGAGGGAGACATCTGTTGTGAGTATGGCCACAGATGATTGCTGAAGGAAGGGAACTCTATCTCTGGGGTTGCATTGCTCCTTCCACCTTTCCAGTGCCCATAGCGAAGACTTTGTGACCAGCACCAATTGTGAAAGTGGATCCCACCTCTTGGACCAATGGTTCCTTAGATGACATTAGATATCTCTCATTTGGAACCTGACACATGGTACCAGTGTGGTGGATGATGCAATGTGAACCAGCAAACACAGGAAATCCCTTGTATGTCTGGGCTGACCTACCTTGACGGAGTTTGCAATTGCAATCAGATATGCTACTTTTGCATAAGGGAAGAATTCTTTCCCTTGCAGGGTATCTAGTTCTGTCCCTATAAAATCCTCAACCTGAACTGGGTCTGTTTGTTACTTTTTCATTTATGAGGAAGCCCAGGTCCTCCAGGGTGCCTTGTGTTAGAAGGAGGGAGAAAAAACAGCTGTGTAAGAACTTACTGTAACAGATGATCTTCAAGGGTATCTCAGTCATCAGGTCACACCATAAGAACTTCACAGTCAGTGAAGCAGGTTCCACATGGAAGATTTTACAGCAGTACAACTGGGGCCACCCATGCCGACATCAATCAACTCTGTAAAGGTGTGATAGTCTCCCTCCCTCCCTCCTCAGTTCTTTCCCACAGAGACTAAGGGAGCAAACCTGTGCCATGGGGGACTGAGGAGAGAATGAGAGGTTCCCAGGCCTACATAAAAGGCTGGATACACCAGATAGCCAGTGTCAGACAAGAACCCCAAACAGGGGATAGGATGGGAGGTGGGAAGGCTGGCATGATGACTGAGATCCCCTTGAAGATCTGCTGTTACAGTAAGTTCTTATGTAACTGTTCTATCTTCTTTGGGGGTACCTCAGTCATCAGGTCACACTGTAGGAATGAGTCCCAAGCAGTTACAAGTGAAGCAGAACAGTCCGGATGGTAGGCAGACCAAGGCCTAGGGCAAAAGGCTCTAAAGAACAGCCCAGCCAAAGCATGCTCAGGCTCTAGAAGCAATGTCCAGACCACAGTGCTTTGTAAAAGTAGACACAGTACTCCAAGTGGCAACAGAGCAAATGTCAGTGGCTGAGACCCCCTTGAAACAGGCCACAGAGATAGCCATGCCCCTTGAGGAGTATGCTTTCACCACCCCTGGTAACTCCTTGCCATGCCTGTTGTAGTAGAACACAATACAATTGGTCAACCATTTGGACAAACATTGTTTGGAAACATGAACACCCTTATCTTCCTGGGGCAAAAGAAACAAAAAGCTGCTTTGTCTTTCTGCAGTTCTTAGCACATACTATTTAAAAATGCTGAGAATATCTAAAGTATGGAGCAGTGCTTCCCCTGGACTGGCATGCTCTGGAAAATATACAGAGAGGTGGACAGAATGGTTTAGGGAATACTCAGACACCACCTTCGGAAGAAACCAGGATTCATGCGCAAAGACACCCTGTTTTTGTGAAAAATCAAATAGGGCTCCTCACAGAGCCTGAAGCTCAGAAATCCTTCCAGAAGAAGTAACAGCAACCAAAAACAATGCTCTCCAAGAAATAAAAGTGTAGCTCACAAGACATGGCTGGCTCAAATGGAGACAGGGTCAATTTCTCTAAAACAAAATTTAAATCCCAGGCTGGGACAGGGGTCTAGATTGGAGGTTTCAGGTGCAAAAGTACAGGACACATCTAGCTGAGTCAAGGTATGACCATCCATGGGCTCATAAAAGGCAGACAAAGCTGAAAGATGCACCTTGAGGGAGGAGTACTGGAGTGCCGAGTCTGACCGGGATAGCAGGTAATCCAAAATCTGGTTTACCGGACAGAAAAAAGTGTCCAGATGGTGTCTGGCAGCCCAGATGGAAAACCTCTTCCACTTCATGGCATATGTGACCCTAGTGGAGGGATTCTGAGCTGTCACGAGGACATCTGCTATCTTCTGAGAGACCCCAAACCGAGCAATGGCTATGTCCTCAGGAGCCTGGCAAGCAGACAAAGGGACCTATGGTTCAGCTGGACCACAGTCTCCTGAGCCTGTATCAGCAGATCCCTGCAGAGGGGCAGAAGCACCAGAGGGCCCACTGCTAACTGGTGCAGTAATGGAAACCATATTTGCCATGGCCAGTATGGTATAATCATGATCATGCTGGCCTCCTCTATCTGAAGCTTGATTAGCTCCATCTGAATCAGGGGAAATGGAGGGAAGGCATAAAGGAACCTCCTGCTCCAGGAGCGGGACAATGCGTTTCACCAGAAAACTCCAAGCCCTGGGTCTAGCGAGCAATATAAGAGTGGGGATGCAAAAAGGTCCAAGTCTGGATGACCCCATCTGTCAAACAGATCTTCTGCAATGGATGTCAGATGTTCCCATTCATGCATACTGGACTGCGTCCGGCTGAGGCTGTCCACCAGGGTGTTCGGTACACCTGGGACATGGACTTTCAAGAGGTCCAGGCTGTGTTCCAGTGCCCAGTACCAGACTCTCATGGCCTCCCTGCAAAGAGGGTATGAATGTGTTTCCCCCCCCCCACTTGTTGATGCAGTAGACAATGCTGAAAATGTCTGAGTGAATCAACAACTGACCCAGAAGGAGGTGGTTCTGAAAGGCCTGCATGGCATAAGGGATCACCCGCATCTTGAGGACATAGAGAGGGATGTCTTGATCTAGCACCATGTGCCCAGAGTCTGGAAGGGACCCAGTTGTGCTCCCAGCCCAAGCTGGAGGTGTACATAGGGAGAAACTGCTGGGGAGATGAGATCAGGAATGGGACCCCCTTAATAGGTTTTTACAGGTTCATCCACCACTGGAGTACCTTGCGAACCAGAAAGAAGATCAGCACTAGCTGCTCCAGGTTGTCAGTGCATTGGTGCCAGTGCACCCGGAGGGTCCAATGGTGCATAACTCTGCAGCCAGGTTGTTGACTGAGCTACCAAGAACTTGCCATATCACTCCTGTGCTGCGCGAACTGCATTGGCTGCTGGTGCGGTGGAGAATCACCTTCAAGGTTGCGTTGCTGACCTATAAGACCCTACACGGTCGGGGACCGGGCTACTTGGAAGATCTCCTTCAACCCTACCACCCTCTCCGCTCCGGTGATGAGGGATTGCTAGAGATTCCCAGGGTTCGTCTTCACTCATCTGGGGCCAGAGCTTTTTTTATGGCCCCAATCCTGTGGAATTCTCTACCTCGTCAGATTAGAGTGCGCCTGTCCATGGAATCATTTAAGGTGTCCCTGAAGAGTTATTTATTTGAATTAGCATTTGGATAGGTTTATTGCTGCTTTTTATTGTTTTTATGTTACTATTTATTATGTAAGATGCTGTTTTGTACTTGCACTTTGATATGTTGAAAAGCGCACTATAAATAAATTTTGATTGATTGATTTTGAAGTCTCTTTCTTCCCTTGTGATTGCCAGCAACTCCCCTCCCAACCTATAGGAGGCTTCAGGGTTTCTCTTCCAGTCAGCCCTCACAGTGCAGGTTTAGGAAACTCCTGTTTCTGGGAGAGCCTGAGCAGCCACCTTGCCCTTCCTCCAGACGGTGTTCTGATACTTGACCATATGAGATAAATAATTAGCAATCTGAAGTCCCAAGGTGGAGGAGGCATAAACCCTCTTACCCCAGAGGTCAATTAATCTGGATTCTCTGTCAGGGGGAGGGAGCTAAGGTGCATAGGCACCTTGGACCTTTCATGTGCCACTTAGATGACCAAGAGTCAGTCTCAGGTTGGGCAGCAATATAATAAGGCAGGCTCTGGGGGACATGATAGAGCTTATCTGCCCAGCAAGGCATGGCAGGAACCATCTCCACGCCACAGTGATGGCAATCATCAGAGGAGGCAGAATAGAAGGAATGACCTTAGGAGGAGAGTCTGGGATCTGCAAGAAGTCCACCAGTTCTCTCCTGGTGGCATCCTCTTCCTCAGTATGGAAGCCCATAGCTGTGGACAGCTGCTTCATAACAATAAAAAAGTTAGAATCTTCAGGAGGGGACCTGGGAATATGCTGAACAGAGTCCTTGCTCACTGAAGAAGCAGTAGACCTGATTGAGGAAAGAGGTTCCTCCTCCTCCTCCTCTTCCTCAGGTAGGATGAAGTCAGGGTGGTACTCCTCTATGATGTTGACCCATTCCAACTCCAGGTCCTATGAGTGAGGGATCGACGACACCCTATGGGGTGCAGGCTGAGAAGGCCAAAGTGGCACTGGCGACGACAGAGTGGTCGAACGGCGCCAGGGAACCAAGTCTGTATGAACCCAAGCGGTGCACCAGGGCCATAATTATATGGGTCAAAATAGTGTTGAGGTCGATGGCAGGAGAGGGGTATGTTGACAGCGGATGAGTTGCTGGCACAGGGTGCAATGAACCATCTGTTTTGAGAGCCCAAGGGCCTGGGGAAGTGTCAGGCCACGATGGAGGGTCTGACGTCGACTACCCAGAGGTCGCCAACCAGGTGTTCAACAACTTAAGGATCGACAGCCAACCTCTCTGGGAAGCGAGAGGAGGCACTGTCGGTAAGGGCCTAGAAGAAGCAGAGGCCTGGACAGCAGAGTGCATCCGTGTAACCGCAGCAGACAGAGTACCCCTGGAGGAAGACTAAGAAGCCACTGGGGATCAGGAGCACAGCCAGAAGGAATGGTCTCGGTCATGGTCTTTTTCTTGGAGGACCTGTCTTTGGCCTTCGAGGCCTGGGAACTTGACAAACCCACCAGCAACTGGGAAGGAGGGACCCCAGAGGACCCTTGCCCAGAATTGGCTACCTGCTGTTCCATGAGGAATTTTTTCTAAGCCTTTTTACATCACCTAAGGGTTGTAAGGTTGGATTTTTTGCAGGTTCAAAGTCAGAGATGTTGTGGTCAGGCCTAAGGCAGCAGACACAGAGGTTGTGGTCATCTGAAGAAGCAATCTTCTTTCGGCAGTGGCAGCAATGGAAGAGAGATGTGGAAGGGGTAACTCTTGACATAAACTAGTGTAACCCCTAGATGGCGCTATCCCAGGGGCTACTACCCCTGCCTGATTTGCCACTAACAGGTTGAGGGGCCTGGATCCAATGGCGGGTGCCTCCACCCAGAGGTCAGGGTTTGCAATAGTTAAACTTACTTGGTCACAGCCCTCTGGGACACTGCAACCCCCCTTTCTTCCCACTAGTGGCCCACACAATATATCAGAATTACCTTCACAGTATACACTTACCCCAGGACTAGTTCCGGCACTGGGACCTCCTGTGAAATAAGATACAGTGCAACAATCACAGTACAGTACTTTAACATAGACAAATACCTCAGGAAGTATAACTTTGCTGAAACAAGCAGCTCTGATTTATTTAGGGGATATAACAAGGACAGGAAATCAGGTTAATTAGCTTATCACTTTACTATCTACCTATGGCTCTGTGCACAGCCCATCCCTACCAGTTACTGTCCCTGGGTACCCAAGCCGTAGTGGCTAGTCCAAACCGTGGCAGCTGGTAGGGTCCCTTTCACACAGTGAAAAGAAAAATTAGTTTAAACAGTCAGCAGTACAGTGATTCCATTTGGATTTAATGTGGCAATTCAACAGGGAGCGACCCTGAATTAGTACTCACGACCTCCAAACAAGATAGGGTCCTTCAACGTCAGCAGGGCTACTCTTGAGCTCCACGAGACTCTTCACACATTTATATGGTAAAAAAAAAAGTACTATACCAGGCAGGCTGCTTCTCTACCCCGATCGCAATTACTGCACAATACCCGGGAGAACACACAGCAGATTCAGTTCCTGACAGACCGAGTGCAATTCAACAATTTCTCCAGTCTTCTACAGGGTGAGCCTGGTTTCTACTCTTCAGAGATCCTTTGATTCTTTTCACAGGGACAGTTCAGTCCTAACAAGCAGTTACACAAGCTGCAGACCGGAACTCTGGGCCTTACACACGTTTTTTGACTGAAACTGTGCACTGAAGGAGCACAGGGTTTCTTTCCCCTTCACTGCCAGATCTAAACTGAAACTCCAACAGACAAAACTGGGCACTTCCTTTGGGTTCCTCCCAGTTCTTGACTGGATTGGCTGTCACTCACAATAGACTGCTGCTGTTGGTCCAAAAAGGCGCCGAAGTCTAAACTACATCTCCCAGAGTCACTGCCCATACAATCCTCTTGTGGCTGGCTCAGATTATGAGTCCAAGTTCTGATTCGTCAAGGCACCATTTTAGAACTAGCTTACCCCACACTGATTGGTCCAGTTCAGCAGTTCAAAACTAGAATGGGGAACTAGGCAAACACAGTTCTGACTGCAAAGAAAGCAAGTTAGACAAACTGTATTTTCATTATTACTCTAAATGATTTCTGGCAAACAGTTACACCCTTCAGATAGGTTCCCTTTGCACCCTAGTGACTGCAAAAATGGAGTGAATTGGCAGCAGTTGAGTGGTACTCAAACAGAGAAGCACACAGTCCCCCATACAAACTAATTATGTCTGCAAGCAGACAGCTCTTAAAGAGACAGTACCAGAGGCTCTAAAAACACTCACTGATAAATGGCTTAAACGCCAAACACCATTCAGGCTTGGAGCATTCAAGCAAGCTCCTGGAAGTCTTTTGGGAACCCCCATTTGCAGGGGGGTTACACTAGGTAAAAGAATCACTTGTTAAAGAGATTCTAAAGGCTAAGGTAAAAGACAAAGCATAAGCAAAAATGGTGCAAACTGTGACACAGCTTCCACGGAGACCCATGCAATAGAAGTAGATGTCGGGAAGAAAACTGATCAGGGAGTGGGGCTGCTCATGCCTTTATAGGGCTGCTGATGTTGGCAGGTCATGTCGGAGTGGGTGGCCACAGCTGTACTCCTGGAAAATCTTGTGTGTGGATCCTGCTTCACCACGGTGAAGTTCCTACATTGTGACCTGATGTCTGAGATACCCCTGAAGAAGATCACGGCCTCCTGGTGTGATTTTCCTGAGACTAGCCAGTCACTAAGATAGGGAAAAACTACCACTGCCTGCCTCCTCAAATGTGCTGCCACCATGGCTCTGCACTTTGTGAACACTCTTGGAGCTGGGAATCGGCCAAAGGGAAGGTCTGTGAATTGGTACTGGCAATTCCCCATCCTGAATCTGAAGTACTTTCTGTGGCTAGTCGTGAATGGTATGTGAAAGCAGGCATCTTTCAGATTCAGTGCCCACAGTTGGTCTCCTTTTTGCAGTGATGGACTCATTGAGACCAGAGTTACCCTCTTCAACCTTTCCTTTTTTAAATGTTCATTCAGATATATCAAGTCTAAAATTGATCTCCACTACCCATTTTTCTTGTGGGTCAATCAATATCTTGAGTAAATTCCCTTTCCCCATTGTAAGGAAGGAACCTTTTCCATGCATTTGCTTGCAGTAATTTTTTCACCACCATCTCCAACATGATTCTTTCTCCTGGAGTGTGAGGGTGAAAGCCTTTATGGTTCTGCAGTTTTGGGAATTCTCTAAACTTCCAACTGAGCGAAAGTCCTGTCTCACTATTTCTAGAACCAACTTGTCTGTGGTTATGTTGCCCATTCCTGAAAATAGTGAATCAGCCTTCTCCCATTGGCAATGGATGGGTGAACTGTGCAGACACATCAGGGGTTTTGCTTACGTCTAATCCTTGGTGACTGGTTATGCAGCTGGACACCTGGGGCCCCTTCTACCCCTTTCTCTGAAGAAACCCCTCTGTGGAGGGTAGTCATGGGTGATATAAGCTAGGGGAAAATATCCATTACCTCTACTTCCCCTTCCAGAAGGCCTATAGGAAGTGGAGGCCTTTTCCTTCTCAGTGTTACTCTTGTAAGTGGTTTTGTATTCGTCCACCGTTCTCATGTAAACCTCTGTATTGTTACCAAACAGTGAATTTCCCTCACTAGGAAAAAACACTGCCTTTGAGTGTTCTGGGACATGTTGGTAGTTCTAAGCCATGCAAATCTTCCTAAGGGCACTGCATGGGCCATGGCCCTGGATGCAGTGTCGTTTGTGTTAACAGCCATATGGAACTGGCACTGTGTAGCATCTATAGCTGACCTTGCTGTGTCAGTAAAATCCTGTGCCAAGTCACCAGCAGCCTTCTCACTCCCAGAATATGGAGTTCCAATGGCCTTATGGTACTGAACTGTGCAAGCCACATATGCTTTCTACATTAATAGCAGAGACAGTGAAGTAAAAACCTTTTTTTGTCTATACTATTCAACTTCCTGGAGTCTTTCTCAGGAGGTTTGTTTGTTTTTATTTTGTTAACTGGGTAAGGCCACTGGGACGAGCCCATTTTCAGGTCCGACCCAAGCACAGTAACAAGTACAACAGCACATAAACATTTAAACATTTAAGAAAACAATAAGTAACATAATTAAAAACATTTACATATATTCAAAACATACAGCAAATCTTTCAATTTACTCTTACAACATTCCAAGGAACTAACGGTTCTCATGTCCTCAGGCAAACTATTCCATAAAAAAGGTGCAGAGGCAGAAAAAGCCCGAGCACCGACTTTAGTTGAGGAACATCTAGTAACAAGTAGGGTACCCTTACAGGAGCTCAGATTAAGAGCAGAATTTGGGATACTTAACAGATCAGATAAAGGAAATTGCTCTGTACAAAAAAGAGATTTAAAAACTAAACAATAAAAATAAAATATGTGACAAGCATGTAATGGAACTGAGTCGAGGGAGAAGTAAAGCAAACAATGATGTGTTCTAAAAGGAACACCTAACACAAAATGACAAATGTTGTTGTGTAATAGTGATAAGGCCTTTATTTCCCCTAACAGATAACTTATAATTGAGATAATCAACATAATTGAGATGCGGTAAGAGAAAGTACAGTTACATAAGAACTTACCGTAACAGTAGATCTTCGAGAGAGGCTCTTGCAGTAGGTATTTACATATAGGACTGAATCCCAAGCAGTCTGGAACAAGGAAAAGCACTTGGGAGGAGGAAAACTATCCATGGTATGGAGCCTCTGGCTGAACGGGTCTTATAAAAGAAGACCTTGAAGCACAGCCAACCCGAAGCCTGCTCTATGGTGACAGGCAATGTCCAAACTGTAGTGTTTCGTAAAGGTATGGACAGAGGTCCAAGTTGTGGCTGCGCAGATGTCTGCCGCTTACACATTCTTGAAACAAGCCGCAGAGGCAGCTACATCTCTGGTGGAGTGGCCTCTGACTTGACCCGACAGGGTCTTGTTATACTTGTCATAACAGAATGTGATATAATGAGCCCACCATTTAGATAGACATTGCTTAGAAACGGCATTGCCCTCTCTTTTGTGAGCAAAGGAGACAAAAAGCTGATCAGATTTCCCGAGATTCTTAGTCCAAGTGGTGTAGTATATCAGTATCCTGTGAACATCCAAAGTATGCAAGAGGCACTCCCCTTGATTGGAGTGCTGCATAAAGAAAGTGGGTAGCTCAATGGATTGATTCAGCGTAGATTCCGCGCCACCACCTTAGGGAGAAACTTAGGGTTGGTACGCAGAGCCACACGTTTCTTGTGAAAAATCGAATACAGGATTTTGCACATCAAGGCCTGAAGCTCGGAAATTCATTGAGCTGAAGTAATGGCCACTAGGAAGAGAGTCTTCCAAGAGAGGAACATTAAATCTGCTGAGACTGCCGGCTCAAAAGGGGGGCAGAGTAAGCTTCTCGAGAACAAAATTTAAGTCCCAAGGAGGAGCTGGAATGCAGATGGGGGGTCTCAAATGGAGGATATCTCTGAGGAATGTCCTAGAGACTTCCAATTGAGCAAAAGTCCTGTCTCCAAAGGGGACATGGTAGGCTGAAATTGCTGCCATGTGGACCTTTAAAGAGGAATGGCTGAGACCCAGATCGAAGAGATGATGACACATGTAGTCCAGGACTCTGCTGGCTGAGCAAAAGAAAGGTTCAAAGTCCTTTGAAGTGGCCCAAATAGAGAACCATTTCCACTTCATGGCGTAGGTGGACCAGGTGGAAGGCTTTCTGGCCTCCACCAAAATGTCTGCTACGGGCGGGGAAACCCCGAAGCGGGCCTTAGCTACGACCACAGGAGCCATGCATGCAAATGAAGGGAATTGAGACCTGGATGGACAAGGGTCCCCTGATCCTGGGTCAACAAGTGTTGCGACAGAGGAAGAGGAAGCGGAAGTTCCTCTGAAAACTATTGCACAAGAGAGAACCAAACTTGCCTGAGCCAGAATGGAGCAATGAGGATCATTCGTGCCCCCTCTGATGTGAGCTTGTTCAGGACCCTCGGAATTAAGGGAATAGGAGGGAAGGCATAGACGAACCTGTCCCTCCAATCGAGAGAGAGAACATCCCGCCAGAAAATGTCTCACCCTGGAGCAAGCGAGCAGAAGGCAGGAAGTTTTGCATTTTGAGGAGATGTGAACAGGTGTACCTGTGAGGTTCCCCAAAGCAGGAAGATGTCATCTATTACCTCTTGATCCAGTTCCCATTCATGGGCCCTGGCTGAGGACCGACTAAGCTGGTCTGCCAGTGTGTTTTCTACTCTTGGAGCGTGAATGGCCATCAGGTAAAGGTTGTGCTGGGTGGCCCAGTTCCATACTCTCATTGCTTCCCTGCATAGAGGGTAGGAACGTATTCCTCCCTGCTTGTTGATGTACCAGACCACACACACATGTTGTTTGTCTGTATGAGTAGATGACCGGGAAGTATGGAGGAGTGCAGGCCCTGGAGGGCATAAAGGACTGCTCCGAGTTCGAGCACATTTACGTGCAGATTTTGTTCGAACCTGTACCAGCCTCCCTGAGTCTTGTGAGACCTGAGGTGGGCTCCCCAGCCCTCTCCTGAGGCATCTGTTGTCAACATCTGGGAGGGGGGTTCGATGCTGAAGTGAACTCCCCGGCAAAGGTTCTCTTGTACCATCCACCACTGCAAGTCCCTGATCATGGAATCGGAAACTAGTACCTCCTGGTCTAGGTCATCCAGTGTTTGGTCCCATTGAGACCGAAGCATCCACTGAGAAATCCTCATATGGAACCAAGCGCGTGGGACTGTCAGAATTGCAGCCGCCATTAGCCTGAGAAGGCGAAGGACTGACCTGACTCCGACCCGTCTGCAACTGGACAGAAGATGGGCCTGAGTCTGAAGGGTGTCCACCCTGTCCGGAGGCAAAAAGGCTTTGCCAATGGTCGTGTCCAGGATCGCCCCTATAAATTGGAGTCATTGGCAAGGGACCAAATAGGACTTTGCTTGGTTGATGGTGATACCCAGGCTGGTGAAAACTTGCAGGGTAAGGGAAAGGGAGTGCAGAAGTTCCTCCCTGGATGGGGCCACCAGGAGCCAATTGTCCAGGTACTGGAATACCTGCGCTCCCTGGGTAGGTAGGTGGGCTGCCACCACAGACAGGCATTTGGTAAATACTCGGGGGGGGGGCAGAGGAAAGACCAAATGGGAGGGCCTTGAATTGGTAGTGGTCCCCCTGAAAACAAAATTGAAGGAATTTGTGGTGGGAAGGGCGTATCGGGATATGCAGGTAAGCATCCTGCATATCCAAAGTGAACAACCACAGTCCCTGCCGAAGAAGAGGCAGAAACCCCTGCAGGGAGAGCATTCTGAAGCGTTTGTACTCCACAAACATGTTCAAGGAACTAAGGTCTAAAATAGGCCTCACATCCCCAGTTTTATTTGGAACTAGAAAGAAATGGGAATAGTAACCCATTCCCCAAAGGTGGTTGGGAACCGGTTCCATCGCTGCCTTCAAGAGAAGGGAGGTGATTTCTTCTAGGACCAGAGGAAGATGTTCTGGGGAGTAAGACAACATGGGGGGTGGTCTTCAGGGCGGTTTCTATAGAAACTCTATTGAGTGTCCAGCTGCAATCAGCTGGAGCACCCAAGCATCCAACGTTATCCTCTCCCAACCTGGTAGATGGAAGGAGAACCTCACTCCTACTGGTTCCTCTGGTGCCTCCAGAGGCCATGGGAGAGGCGAGGAGTCAGAAGGTCTGGGGAAGTGCAGCGGCTGAGGCTCCCATGGCTTTTTTGGGAGGGGGAGTCTTGGTTGCTGGAGGGGCCCGACATTTGTTGGCCCGTTTGCCCTGTGGTTTTTGTTGGTTACGTCGATGGAAAGGGCGCTGCTGCCCCTGAGGGGGTCTGCACAAAGAGTCTACAGACTTGAGCACAGTGCCCTACTCTTGCAGGTCAGTAATGACGTCCTTGACATCACCGCCAAACTGCACCGAACCCCTGAAGGACGCATCCTGAATAGTGGATTCCACTTCAGGGACCAATCCTGACACACAGGGCCAGGTATGACACCGAAGACCCACGGTGAAAGCCGAGCTCCGTCCAGCTGCATCCACTGCATTGTAAGTGGCACGAAGCATGTGCCAACTGGCCAAACAAGCAGAACGGACAAGATCTGCCACTTCCTGTTTTGTCTGAGACTCAGGAAAGGAGTCTAACTTTGATTCCACCTGACTAAGGATGGTCTTCTGGTAATACCCCATATGAGCTACATAATTCAGGGCCCTAATACTTAGGGTAGAAGACACATAGACTTTCTTCCCATATTGGTCCAGAAGCCGAGACTCCTTGTCAGGCAGAGATGAGCTGAGATGTTTGGTATTAGCGGAGTGGCCGTGAGCAGCGCTAATCATGACTGAGTCCGCTTTGGGGTGTGGATTCAAGGAATCTACTACCTCAGGAGCCTGGTACAGTCGATCTGCCTTCCTCAGAAGGGGGGATAACGTGGATGGTTTTTTCCAAATAGTGGAAACAAGGTCCATGTGAGGCTCTATTTAGGGTGGAATCAATGTAGGAGCAGTCTCGGGCAGATCCAAGTGGGCAGCAAGCTTTTTACATTGTGGATCTGGCTCCAGAGATTGCCACTGATGAACTTCCTGGATCTTTCTTGGTAGCTCCAGAAGAAAAAATTACTCACCTTAGTAATGTTGTTTCTTCTAGTGGAGTCTTGCTGTATTCTGACATATGCAGTGATCTCCAAACTTGAACTGCCCTGGAGAACAAAGAGTTAACTTTCCATGCGGGGCATGGAACACTGAGCTCGAGCTCAGTTGAAGCCTCTGTCTACTGTTTGAACTCCAACCATCAGATCTTTATGAGCTATACTCACTGAGCGTTCTGTGTGGAAACTGTAAACTCACACTAGCCAACTAGCAACTAAATTTGATAAAGCAAAAAAGTGTTCTTTTGGTTTCAAAACAAAGACTCAAGTCAGGAAACACAAAAAAAACAAAACACAACACACACCCAAAATAAAGGAGAGTGAGGATAAAAGAGAGCACCTCTAGGTGCCAACACTGCTCCTGCCCCCCCCACATCCCAAAAACCAGGTTCTGAGAGGGGAGGCGGGGGGGAGGTCAGAATACATCAAGACTCCACTAAAAGAAACAACATTACTAAGGTGAGTCATTTTTTCTTCAAACAAGAAGAAGTCTTGCTGTATTCTGACATCTGCAGACTACCAAGCAGTACCTCCAAGGAGGAGGGACAGAACCTACTTTGGGAATAGGCTCTGAAGTACTGCTGTGCCAAACCAAGCATCACTCCTAGCCTGGATATCCAGAGAGTAATGCTTGGTGAATGTATTAACTGTTTCCCAGGTGGCTGCTTGACAGATTTCTAAGATAGGAATATCCCTGGCAGCAGCCAGGGAAGCAGCTGTACCTCTAGTAGAGTGAGCCCTCAGGCCTGAGGGTGGGGTTCTACCAGATTTTTCATAGCAAAATTGTATACAGGAGACAATCCACCTGGCAATGGATCTTTTAGTGGCAGGTTTGCCCTTCCCGACCTCTCCATAAGTGAGGAACAACTGGAGGGCCTCAAACCTGTGACCCTTGGTGCGCTCTATGTAGTAGCTGAGGGCCCTCTTAACATCCAAGCTGTGCAGCCTCCTCACTCCACAGGAGGAATGGTCAGTGAAGAAAACAGGGAGAGACACAGACTGATTAAGGTGGAAGTCTGAAACCACCTTAGGCAAAAACTTCCTGTTAGTTCTTAGGACCACTTTATCTCTATGGAAAGAGATGAAATCAGGCTCCACTGACAGTGCTTGCAATTCGCTGATGCGCCTGGCAGAGGTAATGGCTACCAAAAACACAGTTTTCCAAGTCAAGTACTTAAGCTCTGCAGAGGACAAAGGCTCAAAGGGGGGTTGCATAAGCTGAGCAATGTAAACATTAAGGTCCCAAGCAGGAGCAGGGTCCCTGAAGGGAGGATTGGTGTGCAACAATCCCTTGAAGAATTTACAAAATACAGGATGGGCTGATAGAGGAGAGGGCTTGCCTACTGACAAAAAAGCAGAAACAGCTGCCAAATGTACTTTGAGTGTAGCTGGTCTGAGTCCCAAGCCATTGAGATGAACCATATAGTCCAGGACTGTAGGCAACCCAGCAGATTCTGGAGAAATATGCTTACCAGAGCACCAAATAGTGAACCTTTTCCATTTGGAGTTGTAAGTTTTTCTGGTGGAAGGCTTTCGAGAAGCCCTAAGAATATCCAGAACACCTTGAGAGAGGTGCAGATCAGCAAACTCTAACTCTTCAAGAGCCAGGCCTTGAGATTGAGAGATTTGAGATTCGGATACCAAATCCTTCCCTGAGAGGATGTCAGCAGGTTGTAATTCCTGGGAAGAGACAGGGGAAGGTGGACTGCTAAGGACAGTAACAATGGGTACCAGGGTTGTCTGGCCCAGTCTGAAGCAATCAGAATCACTTTGCATGGTTGAGACCTGATCTCGACTAGCACTTTGAACAGGAGAGGGAAGGGGGGAAAGGCATACAGGAACTTCCCCTCCCAATTCAGAATCAGAGTATCCAGGGGGACTGAGCCCAAGACTGGGGGTCTGCAACAAAAGAGAGGAAGTTGGTGATTGTCTGGGGCTGCAAAAAGATCTATCTGTGGAATGCCCCATCTGGAGAAAATCACTTTCAAAATTAGGGGATCTAGGGACCATTCGTGGTGGCCCTGAGATATCCTGCTGAGAGCATCTGCTAGGACACTGTCCTTCCCTGGGAGGTGAACTGCTGTCAGAGAAGTTTGCAGGGAATAGGCCAGAGACCACAACTTCATTGCTTCTGTGCACAAGGCCGTAGACCGAGTGCCCCCTTGCTTGTTGATGTACCACATTGTAGTGGTATTGTCTGTTTTGATCTGGACTACTTTGTTCTGAACAGACTTGGAGAAAGCTTGCAGTGCCAGAAACTCTGCTCTGAGTTCCAAGAGACTGATGTGAAGCAGAGATTCTTGAGGTGACCACAGCCCTTGGGTGGTAAGATCTCCCAAGTGGGCCTCCCAGCCCAAGAGGGAGGTGTCTGTGGTGAGGATTAGTGAATGAGACTGAGTGACAAAAGGAACTCCCTGTCTTAAATTGTCCTGATCCTGCCACCATTGCAAAGCCTGGATCAGGGTTCGAGTCACTGGGACTAGTTTGGTAAGGGAATCCTTTCTCTGGGACCAGAAGGCTCTTAAATGGAACTGAATGTCCCTCATCTGAAATCTTGCCCCCTGGACCACTGCTGTAGAGGCTGCCATGTGGCCCAGGAGCTGCAAGAAGTGCCTTGCTGGTCGAGACACCTGAAGGGTGAAAGATGAGGCCAGTTCTATTAGTGTCCTTGTCCTGTCCAGGTGAAGGAAAGCCTTTGCTCTTATTGTATCCAGCTCCGCCCCTATAAAAGTGAGGAGCTGTACTGGCTCTAGAACTGACCTTGGAAGGTTTAGGAGAAATCCTAAGGAAGTGAGCAGTTGCTGAGTTATCTGAAGATGTGACTTGACTTGGTCTGGAGACTGGCCCACTATGAGCCAGTCGTCCAGGTAGGGAAAGATGGAGATCTTTTTTCTCCTTAGAAAGCAACCACTACTGCCAGGCACTTTGTGAAAACCCTTGGGGCTGATGTTAGGCCAAGGGCATTGCTCTGAATTGATAGTGGCCTGAGGGCACTTCGAACCTGAGGTACTTTCTGTGGGAGCACCTGATGGGAATGTGAAAATAGGCATCTTTGAGGTCCAGGGAGGCTAGCCAGTCCCCTGGCCTTAGAGAGGGCAGAATTATTCCCAGAGTCACCATTTTGAATTTTGGCTTTAAAAGGTGCCTGTTTAGATATCTCAGATCCAGGATGGGCCGCCATTCTCCTGTCTTTTTGTGGGTTAGGAAGTACCTGGAGTACAATCCTTTGCCCCTGTGTAGGGTAGGAACCCTTTCTATGGCTCTGAGAGCCTAAAGGGAAGAAACCTCTGCCTCTAGGGCAAGGGCCTCTGATGGATTTGCAGGTGGAAAGGATCTGGTTCTCATCTTGGGAAAGTTTTTGAAGCTGAGAACCAGTCCCTGGCTTACTACTTCCAGGACCCATTTGTCTGATGTTAAAGACTTCCAGTCCTGGACAAAGTAAGCCAGCCTGCCCCCTGCCGGTACTGGAGAATCGGCCCGGGCAGACCCATCAGGGTGTCTGCTTGGCAGGGGCTTTAGGCTGAGGGGTGGAAGCAGGCCTGCTCATACCCCGTCTGCCTTTCCCTCTAAAGAACCCCCTCTGAGCAAAAGCAGAAGAGGAGGCCTGGGCTTGGTAAAAAGGCCTTTGAAAGGGCCTGCCCTGCCCTGGAATGCTGCCTCTGAGGGTGAGTCACCTTTCTTTGGCCTGAGCACTCCTGTAGGTGGTCCTGTACTCGTCCATCTTCTTCATGTAGTTCTCTGTCTGCCCCCAAACAGAGAATTACCAATGACAGGGAAATCCATGGCCTTAGCCTGGGTATCCTGTGATAGGCTAGTACATCTGAGCCAAGCCATCCTTCGAAGGGCCACAGATGTAGCCATGATTCTAGATGAAACATAATTGGAGTCCACAGCAGCATGAAATTGCACCTTGGATGCCTCAGTCCCATCCACAGCCACCCGCTCCAGCTCCTTGGCAAGCTGGTCAGGATCCTGTTTAGCTAGAGCCAGCACAGTGTCCCACCTGGACTTCTGGTATCTAGCTGTGTAGGCCATATAGTTAGCCTGCCTGAGTCCCAAGGATGCTGCCATGTACTGTTTCTTTGCCATGGCATCAATCCTCCTGGAGTCCTTATCTGGGGGGGGTGAGGCCAAAGGAATATTTGCCTTATCACAGGCAGCAGCGTGCACTACCCCAACATGGCTGCATTGCTGGGAAAGGAACTCTGTGTCTGAGCCTGGTAGAGTATACCTCTTGTCCATTCTTCTGTCCACAGGAGGTATGGAATTAGGAGTTTTTAGAATTTTAAATGTCTGTTTCCCAAAAGATTTATGAAGGGAAATAGACAATCTCCTGGACTCTGGGATGTCCATCATCTCAACAAAATCAGGCTCCTCCTGATCCTCTACTGCTTCTTCCATAGGAAGCTGGAGGGTTTCAGCCACTTTCATGTACAACATAAAGTGGGAAGGGGACTCAGAAAGCCTAGGAGGAGAAACACCTGAAGGTCTGTCTGGGGAGATGTCCGGGTCAATGGGCACATCCAGACTTTCATAATCACCATCATCATCATTATCTTCATACTCTCCCTCTTCCTCCTCCGGTTCATAAAATTCTTCTAAAGTATAATCCAGAACTGGGGGAACAGACCGAACCGAGCCCCTGACAGATGGTGCCGGTTCGGCCGGAACCGAAGTTAGCGATTGAACTATCCTTATCGCTTTGGCTATCTCATCAGCGGTCGGAGAAAGAACTTGTGGATCCGAACCGGATGATTTATCCTTTTTCTTTCTTTTAACCAGAACCGACTCCTCAGAATCGGTTCTCCTTTTGCCCAAAGAAGTTTCGCCCTGGTCAGAGGGCACTCCTTCTGGTTCTGTCGGAACCGAACCGGGCTGGCCATCCGGGTCAGTGGACTTCTCGGCCTCCCTTTCCCTCAGTCTACCTACTCTTTTATCCAGGGTAGCTTTGGGAAAACTTTTACAAATTTGGCAGTCTGAATGGAGATGGTCAAACCCCAGACAATAAACACAGGTGGTATGGGGATCAGCCTTAGCAAAGGCTTCCCCACACACACTACAGTGTTGAAACCCAGTGGGGCCGGCTTTTTTCTTGGGTTTCTCATACATGGCCAATCCTAATCAAAACTTACCCTTTTTTCGGCAATCTGCCAGGCAAGACACCCCTATTGGTTTCTGACCTTGTTACGGGTCTTGGAAAAAAGCGTAATGAAATCCGTTTTTTTTTAGAACCGATACGGACCGGTTACCACACTGTAAGAAAGACAGAAGTTTTTGTACACAAATCTGATCGGTTCAAACCAAACCGATCCAATGTTTACAAGTTCCACACAGAAACTAATATAGAAAAACCTATCTAGTACTCACGGTACCACAGACAGAGACTTAAACCGACAGGTTTAGAAGCAGAAATTCGGTTGAAACCGAGCAAAAAAACAACACTTTAACCGACTTTTTTTTTTAACCGAGCGAAGGAGAAAGCTCCAGAACGACTGTTCAGTGAGGCGGAGTAAAGAATCTGACGGTTGGAGTTCAAACAACAGCAGACAGAGGCTTCAACCGAGCTCGAGCTCAGTGTTCCATGCCCTGCATAGAAAGTTAACTCTTTGTTCTCCGGGGCAGTTCAAGGTTTGGAGATCACTGCACATGTCAGAATACAGCAAGATTTCATGTTGTTTGAAAAGAAGGATCCTCCGGAGGAGACTCTGGAGGGGTCCTTGGCCTAGGTCAGTCTGGAGTACGAGGCTCGTCATCTGGGTCACAGCATCCCCCTGAGTCGGTGTCAGAGGTCTCCGATGAAGAAGAGGAAGACTCCTCCTGATGCGGGGGAGGAATGGTCCCTTTGGGAAGCCCTCTAGGATGCGTATCCTCCCCACCCCTGGTGCCCGAGGGTCCACCTCTGTTGTCGGGTAAGGGGGAAGGAGGCTCCAGTTTCCGGCATAGGTTATCCTGCACAGGGTCCACAACTGGTAGATGGCTCTCTACCTATCTGGTGAGCTGAGCCTTGGCCTTAGCCCAGCAGGCAGCTAGAGTCTCCTTCAAGTCTGACGGCAGCTGGGGTGTGGGTGGCGGAGGAGGAGGGGGATATGGATACTGAGGGTATCCGTATATCGAGTATCCATAACCCAACGGCGGGAAGCCCAGCATCGGGTATTGAGGTGCCAGGTACTGCAGCATCGGGTAAAGTGGCATTGAGTACTGTGTAGTCACATACTGTGGCGCTGGGTAAGATGGCACCGAGTTCGTGGTGTCAGATACCCGGGTACCAGGGGCTCTGATGGAGCAGGGGGACCTGGCAGAGGCCCAGTTGGCAGGCCAGGTAAAGGTAGCTCCGCGGGCATCGGGCCCGGCGTGGGAGCACCGTCCAGTAGGGGGGGATGTCGGCTGGCATCGGGTAAGCCGGTGTCGGAGCCAGCATCTGAGGGTCCAGTGTCTGGCCCGGTAGGAGGGGGCCCTGGCGGCAGCATGTCCAGGTCCTCCATGACAACTGGGGAGGGAGGGTTGTAATCTCCGGGGCTCAGTAGAGCAGATGCAGGGACCTCAGAGGGCAATACCAAGCGCTGCAGGGAGCCTGGGGCATCGGACTGGTGGAAGGGGTCTGATGCAGGTTTCTTGGCTGGGTGGTCATCAGAGGAGCCGATGTCTAGCTTATCGGATCCCATGCTCAAAGAAGGATGCACTGGAGATGTGGTCTTGTAAGGCAAAAGAGCGACTGTGCGCCCTCCCGAAGAAGCAAGCAGCTTACCAGTCTTGTCCGGGTGGATGTCAGTGGCACCGGCGTCCAACTTAGCAGACCAGCTCAAACATGAGGGCCGCGTGGCAGTGGCCTTCCTGGGAGCGGAGGCCTCCTTTACCCCGGAGGTACCTGAGGGGCCCGAGCGTGAGTCCGATGGGAGGGGTGACACCTTCTTGGATACCGCCAAGATGGTCATCGTGGAGCGGTCCCCTGGAGGCAACATTACCTTCAGAACCGTGACTCCAGCCACATTCGCGGAGGCCGTGGAGGTCGAATCCCGGTCCCAGTGCTTCTCCTTCTTTTTGTGGCCTTCGGGGGAAGTGGATGCCTGCCTCAACTTTTTCAACTCCCTTCTCCATGGAAGCCATTTTATTCTTTAAAATATGGGCCTCCAGGGACTGCTGCCTCCGTTTTCGGGTAGCTGAATTAAATTTCTGGCAGTGCTGGCACTTCTCCACAGGATGATCTGGGCCTAGGCAGAAGAGGCACAGGGAGTGGCCGTTCTTATGCGGCAGTAGGGAACCGCACGAGTCGCACTTATTTTTATACGATTCGGAAGGTGTCAGGGATGACATACATGGTGTATTAAGAGAGAAAATATCAAAAAAGCAGTCAAAAAGTTTGAAAACTGAACCAACGGATGACTGACGAGCGCTTGAACTCTACCGTAAGGAACTTTCACAAGTCAATGGCAGGAAAGAACTGGAAGGTGGATGTGGGGGACCTCCCCTTTATACTGATGTTGCATGACGGTCACCTGACATGGGGGCGGTCCTCTGCCAGAGACTGCTAGCTAGAAATTTTTCCGTGGGGTCCTGATGCCTAGCGGGTCAGTCCTATATGTATTTTTTTTAAAATCAGTAATGAAGTACATCTGGAAATATACAGAGCATTCACATAGCTTAATTAAAAAAGCATCTCTAAACAGTTCACAAAAGGTTACAGCCAATAAATACAGATGAGTGTGCAATTCGATATGGGAGAAATCATACATAATGCAAATACATAAAGTGTCAATTCAGAGGCATGTCCATTGTTCCTATATAGATAAGTGCTAAATGTCCGATTTTCTGGTTGAGCCCATATAATAAGTGAATGCTTCTTAAGTACTCTCTTGTCGAAACTGAAATAGATTTTCATGGGACAAAAGAATTATCCAAGGGAGTTAAATAAAATACCCTGGCAATCAACCGCTCTAAAGTATAAATCTCTTTAAGCATCCCATGCCATTCCTGTAATGTAGAGGGGGAATCATCTCCCCCATCTCCTGGTAATAACTTTCTTTGCCACCAGTATATAAGTTATCAATAAGGAGCCTTTTGGAATATGTAAACCCTCTGGAGGGATTGTCAGAAGAACCAATTCTGGGGTTAAAACCGCTGATTCTCCAACTAATTCAATCAGGGCCTGTGAAATCAGGCGCCAGAACTCTCTTAGGACTGGGCATGACCAGAATATATGGGTATGACTCGCCTGTTGTTCCCCACATTTCCTCCAGCATTCCCCAGTAACGGTAGTTATGAGTTTAGACAATTTGGCAGGGGATAAAAAAAAACTGTTTCTGGTTTTCCACGAAAATTCCCTCCAACAGGGTTCATTTAGAAGGCCAAAAGTAAGCTTAGTATATTTGTCCCATTCATCTATTTGGACTGGCATGGGAAGCTCTCTATTCCAGGCATCCAGTGTACCTCTAGTGGATTATCTAGACACTTCCTGAAGACTCTTATAAAGTAATCCTATAAAATGTGGCCACATTTGGCCTCCTCTAGTAGCTATAGCTAAATGCAGTATCAGAAGGGGGTTTAGGTAAAAAAGCTGTGCTAATCGCTCTCTGACTTATTATTGAATTAATTCAGGTACATAGTTGATGGTTCTGTGGATTAAGCCTATAGCTTTCTTGTAAATTCTGGAAAGGGATTACTCCTCTCTCATCTATAACTTTATAAATGGATGTAAGACCTCTTTTTGCCCAGCTCTGCAAGATTTGTTTTTCTTGTGGCAGAAGAGGGTTAGTAGTGTTAGAAGCATATCAAAGTGTGAAGACATGTATTTTAAATCTGGGGATTTTTTTAGTTTATGCCAAACCTGAAGTGTAGATTGTGCTCCTATGTAATATGTTTTATCTGTTTTGGGGGGGTTTACCACTGGAGGAGAGCATACCCAGAAGATCCTGAAATGGATTCAAGAGCATCTCTATTTTCTTCCAAGGAATGTCAATAATTTGGGTTGCACCAATTAAATATACGGGCTAATACTGTAGCTTGAGCATATTTATAAAGATCAGGTAGATTCAAACCCTCCTCCCCTTAGGAAGTTGTAATATGGACCACTTTATTCTAGGCCTCGTTCCCTCCCATACGAACCTAGCTAGTGATCTATTCCAAGAAACAAAATACATCTATGAGGGAAATTCTGGTATTGTAGAAAACAAATATAGCAGGCGAGGTAAGGTGTTCATATGCATGAAGACTATTCTAGAGTAAAAGGGCAGGTGGAGTTGAGACCATCTATGAAGATCTAACTATTTGTTGAGTAAGAGGTTCGTAATTAAGTAATATAATATTTGAGATTTGTTGAGAAAGTTGTATACCTAAATATTTTATTTTAGTCTTATTCCATCTAAGAGGGAGATGAGTCTTCAGATTTTGGGAAGGTGAGGAATAGGAAGTAAGCACTTCCATTTTAGTAAGGTTTATCTTATATCTGGAGACTCTGGAAAATTGGTCCAGGACAGTCCAAAGAGCTGGGAGGGAGGTTTCAGGATTAGTGACCATTAAAAGAACATCATCTACATATAAAGTAAGTTTCCAGGATTGATTCCCTATTAAGACCCCTGAAATCCCTCGATTATCTCTAATAGTCATAGCTAAAGGTTCAATATAAAAAGCAAAGAGGAGTGGTGAGAGAGGGCATCTCTGCCTTGTTCCCCTTTCTAATGGGATGGGTGTGGATATTCCCCCATTAATTTCAATATAAGCCCTTGGGGAGAAATCGTCAGTCCTATATGTAAATACCTACTGCAAGAGTCCTCTTGAAGTAAGATCCTCATTTGCTATTGCCTTCCTTGTCTCAAGAGTAAAATACTGTTTCATTTTGTACATTATGCCCAGTTTTTGATTAACCCTTCAGCAGATGATTTTAACCTGTGCTTGAAAAGTCAGACCTAGGTCTTGCAAAAACCCTAAATACTTACAATTCCGAAAATTGCTCCAAGCAAGCCCCATTAAGAACACAAATTTTTAAGTTAGAATTTTTATGAAGCCGAGAAGTAGTCCAAAACAACATGGTTTTAGTTTTAGAGGAATTCAAGACAAGGGCATTATCAATAAACCAGTGACAAACAGAAGTAAAATCTTCCCCCAGGTAAGCAGTTAACACCAAAGAAGAGCAGGATTGAGTAAAAAGAATCAAATCATCGGCATAAAGTAAGCTGTCGCAAGTAGAACAAATAGAAGGGAGAGGATTAATAAACAGATAAAACAGGAGAGGGACCAAAATAGAGCTTAGAGGGACACCAGAGTGAATAGGAGTAAGTAGAAGAAATAGAGGTACCCACA
This sequence comes from Neoceratodus forsteri, assembly GCA_016271365.2. Classification (NCBI taxonomy): domain Eukaryota; kingdom Metazoa; phylum Chordata; order Ceratodontiformes; family Ceratodontidae; genus Neoceratodus; species Neoceratodus forsteri. Next base: position 732,398,727 of record CM057452.1, read on the forward strand.
GAAACAAAAAGCAAACGATTCAAAGGATAATCCCTAAACCAAGCCACCACATTGTCAGACAAACCCATTTCACCCAATCTGCAACATAATAAAGAATGATTTATGAGACTGAATGCCTTGGACATGTCCATGAAGACTGCCCCAGTATAAGACCATCATCAAAGCCCCTAAGGGTGGCATCTGTGAAACTGACCAAGGCAGTCTCAGTGCCGTGATTAAAAAGAATCAAATCATTGGCATAAAGTAAGCTGTCGCAAGTAGAACAAATAGAAGGGAGAGGATTAATAAACAGATAAAACAGGAGAGGGACCAAAATAGAGCTTAGAGGGACACCAGAGTGAATAGAGTAAGTAGAAGAAATAGAGGTACCCACAGAAACAAAAAGCAAACGATTCAAAGGATAATCCCTAAACCAAGCCACCACATTGTCAGACAAACCCATTTCACCCAATCTGCAACATAAAAAGAATGATTTATGAGACTGAATGCCTTGGTCATGTCCATGAAGACTGCCCCAGTATAAGACCATCATCAAAGCCCCTAAGGGTGGCATCTGTGAAACTGACCAAGGCAGTCTCAGTGCCGTGATTAGGCCGAAAGCCATGTTGTTGAGGATATAATACATCTTATTTTTGTAACTAGATGGTAATTTGTTTATTAACAATTTTTTCAGGAGCTTGTTTAAAGGATTAAGTATCGAAATACGGCAAAAATCATCTAGGTCAATAGCCCCAGATTTTTTGGGAATCGGAACAGTACATGTGCATTTCCATGGAGTAGGAAAAAAAACTGATTTTAAACTCAAATTAAAAAAATAGTACACAATGGATCAGAGATATAAAGGGCTATTAGCCTAATAAAACGTCCATCTAAGCCCTCCCCACAGTCACTATATTTATTAGGGATGGTCAGTAATAATTTGAGAACCTGGGACCGGGAAACATAATGGAAGTAAAAAGGAAGCCTGGTGGTTTGATGAGAAACTTTCACAGTAGGTATTTTTATCCTATTATCATGATAACTAGACAGGTCCAAACGTTTTAATCCAAACAAATTAGAGATTTATTTTGGGTCAGTTACTACTCCATTAGGTGTAGACAAGTAAGCAATAATACCTGACAGGGTGGGTGGTATTGTGCTATCCCGGACTGCCCAGGGGTGTAATGAGGCCCGACGCCGCAGGTGGAGGGCCTTATAGCCCCTGGAAGGTCCGGTATAGCACAATACCGCCCACCCTGGAAGGTATTATTGCACTTAGAAAATGGGCACTGTAAAAAATAGTTTTATATAAAACAGTTAATAAAAAAATTAGTTTAAAATAACTTTTAGATTAAAATAGTTCCTCCACCTGCATGAGCTGATTGTGATCTGGCTGTCGTGGTTACCCTCTCCTACACAGTTGAACACATTGAAAATCGGAAGAGGAGCACAATCACAAGTCAGGGCAGTTTCTTTTTTTTTTTCCCCAACAGCACTCAGAGGTGCAGTGGGGGCGAAGGATTGACTGTGGATCCCCTCCCGTGGCGACCGTGGACTCCAGATCATCCCCCACTGCCTGCAATGATGAAAAAAGAAGTATCAGTTAGATACAGGCTCCCGTTGCTCTTTTAATGACCATGCTTCTTTGCTCTTGAAGAGAATTCTGACTGGAGGGCAGCAGGAGTGCAATCTCAAGTCAGAGAAGTGTTTGTGTTTTTTTTCCTTACTGGACCGCAGCTGCAGCATCATCACAAGTCAGGACACTTGCTGATTTTCTTTTTCAAAAGCAGTCAGAGATGCGGAGTGGGCAGGGGACGTGCAGCAAGGATTGATACCCTCCCACGGCAACTATGGACTCTAGATCTTCCCTGAGTGCCTGGGATGATGAAAAAAACAAGTGAAGTCGCTATGTTTTACCTCTTTCTTTTTTTGCTGGCAGCAGGGAAAACATTGGGGGAAGGTAGCAATAGTGCAAGACAATCGCTATAATTTACATCCTTGTACTGCTGCTTTAAATGGGTGTCTGCATTTTGTGTTTACTAGGGCAGTTTGGGAAACATTATAGTGGCAAACGAAGTTCATCGGCTCGAGAAGCGAACGGGAGAACATGAACCTTAAGTAAATCAAACCTATGTTTTTTGGTACAGTTACTTTCGTAGCTTACACATTTCTTCTAGGAAGCATAAATTATGTTGGCAGTGGGGTTGTTTGGACTGCGGCGACTGCTTTATGAGTGTGTCGGGCAGGCGTCTGTTCACTCGCTAGCGAGCAAAGCAAACAAAAAAAAAAGAGAGAGAAATGCTTTTTTGGCTTGTGGATCTGTCCAAGAGTGACATTTTTCTACTTGAATTAATGTGTGACTTTTTTGCACTGTGAACATGGGGAGATCGGCGACGACTCCTACTGTAGGGCTCGCTTAGCGAGACAAAAAATGGCGGAGATTTGAAATCAGATTAGGGTTTTTTGGCCAATAAGTAAGCAGGGTAGGCACCACGATCCTGGCAGTGGGGCAAGCTAGGCTGGTGCATTTAATACCCGGGCTCTGTTGTCTGATAGATGCCCACCTTGGCAGAGCTATTAGCCAATCAGAGCCCAGAGATTTCTTAGCCCATTTTCTAATGAAGTAATAACACCCTTATCCTTGGGAGACAAAAGTTGATTATCTGATTGCCAAAAGGACTTAGGGTTGGTCAACTTTTCCTCAGACTTTTTCCTATAAGACTGTTTCAGCATCCTTCACTACGTGAGACACTTTGTTACGGAGAAATCTATACCATCCAGTGAAAAACCGGAAGGCCTTTGCTTGAAATTAATCCAGGCCAAATCCCTAGCCTTCATCCAATCCTTGACTTCAGTTGTAAGCCAACTATTTTAGTTCCCTCTAATTCAAATCCTTTGTAGAGGAAAGAACACATTCTGTATAGGAACCAACTTCTTACAGAAAAAGTCAAATGCGTAATCAGGATCAGGTATACAATCTAAAAAAGACCAATCAGTTTCCATCATTTTAGCATATAGAGCAGACAAATCAGCTTGTTTAAAATTCCTGTACTGCAAAAAAATGAGAGTAGCACGAGGATTCCTGAAGTCAAGCACACAAAAAGTGGCTTGGTGGTCTCTGGCAGAATTAGGAAGCACTCCAACTTGAGACACTTTCCGAGGGCTGCCAGTGATCAACCAGTCCAGGATCGAATGATTGCCAGATTAACATTTAACCTAGTAGGTTCACTAATAAGCAGAGTCAAGGAAAAAGACTGTAATAGATTCTCTAGCCCTAAACCGTCAGACAAGGCCAAACTGACATTAATATCACCAAGCATAAAAAAGTCAGGGCCATCACTAACTTTGGAAAAGCCATCCAATGGACTTTTCAAACCTGTGATACCACAATTAAGTAGATTATAAACTCCTACTAAACATATTTACTCCCCCAAAAAACTAACTGTAATACAGCCCAATCATTCAATCCATACCTTTTGAAACTGTAACCTGAAAGTGGTCTTTAAAATAAATAGCAATCCTGCCCCCTTTCTTACTACCCTTTCTGTCTGACCATACCACATTATACCCAGGAAGAACACACAAATGGTCCCCCAATGTAGGTTTCAACCAGGTTTCAGAAACAAATATAAAATCAGGATGATAAGAATGAGCTAAATGTTCTGTTTCTGCCATTTTAGGCAACAAACTCTGCACATTCAAAGACAACAGTTTTAATCCATGGATAGCATGCCAGGGAATAGTAAAAGAAGCAGGATTATTACTATACCACGTGGCCCAGGATAATCTCTATTTCCCCCAACTTATAAAAGAAGCTGAAAACTAATAAATAATATCAACAAAAATCCTACATCCCCTTGACCCTTTTGAGGCATATATCTATACACAGAACATGCAGATGTGCCACATAAATAAAATAGTTTATTTTCCCTCATAAATATTATACCATCAAAACTCTGACTGTTCTTCCTGACCACTAAGTTAGACATGGTGAAATCAGTGACATGAGTTCCCCCTCTAATGTGGGCTGGATTGCATGTAATGATAAAATGTTCCCATATATCAAGATTAATAATACCCCCCAGTAACACTAAATCCCGATTCCAACCACTGTATAGAAACTATGATCGAAACAACACAAACAATACCAGTTGTATTACACAGCACCTATGGTACCAGCACCCCTGCTCCCTCAGACTCCGATGCACTTGTCCGCACTTTGCCACACGGAGCCGTTGCTGCAGACACCACTGTGTCTGGTAAGGTGTAACTTTAAACTCCCTCACACCCGCCAACTGGGCTGGGAGGAAAGGGGCACCTTTGCCTTGTAACAGGAGCCAGTCTGGACCACATCCTCATAACCAGGGTGAGAATACAGGTATTCAGAACCCTATTTATCCATCTGATACTTTTTCTCAACTTTGTTATCTATGCCAGCAGCTGAGGTGGGTGCTGACAAGATTTTACAGGTGGCCTTCTTAAGGGATTTGTGGATGGGCAATAGCAACCTCTTTGTGGGAGTTAAGCCCATCACAGCCATAAATTCCACCTCATTCTCATCAGTTTCTTGTGAAGTGACACTGACAGTGTTTACCAAGTGCCTCATAAAAGTGTAATGTGAGCTAAAGTCATCTGATGGTCTAGGAGGGGAGCCAAACTCTTGTTCTGGAGAACCATCCAGCTCTATGGGTCCTCCTTCATTCTCCTCCTCCTCATAGTACAACTCAACCTCCTCCTCCTCCACAGGCATTCAGAATGGAACTGGAGCCGTGGGGGTGCAGGCTTATTCATGAAATTCCCCACAGCCTGGAATGCCTGGAGGAACTGCCATGCCTTAGTCATGTCCTTTACTAAGGGTATTTTCTCTGTGTTCATTGGTGACTCTTTTCCTTCTTCAGAAGGAGGGACAGCGGCATGTTTTTCTTTTTGTTTTTTCTTGGCAGGCACCATCTCAGGTGTCTGATGAGAGGCTCTTTTATTTTTGCTGAATTTAGGGTTCTCCCTTTCAGACACCTTGATCCCAGAACCATCTTTTGTAGCCTTTTCTTTCTTGACTGTCCTCTTTGACGAGTACTACTGCTTGTTTTGAGTGGCTGGACCCTCATCTGAGCCTTTATGTGACACGGAGGCAGGCTGAAAAGATGTAATTTCTTCTCATGTTTAGCCCTTTTCTTTTTTGTTTTGGGGCAAAACTTAATATAAAGCTCGTAATTGACAAAAAATCATGGTCCAGACCCAGGTTTAAACACAACTGGTGACAGTCTCCTTTAGCCAAGAGTTGGAAACAAAGTGCTGCAATTTTTAAAGCCTGAAGGTCCCTTTTTCTTTGAGGGCCTGTCAGTCATGCCAAACATTGACAACCCTGGGAGAACATTCCAGTTCCCAAAAGTAAAAATGTCCAATTATAAAAAACCCTATGCAACTTCAAAAGGGTGTAAATTTACAAAAATGCAGTTTGGTTCTTTTTAAAATGGAACTACAACAGAAAAAGAACACCTATCGGTGTTAAAAATGCAATTTGAAGTCCGCTATCTCTCGGTTCCTGAAAAAGGGAACCGAGCGTAATATAACCGAACATGTGAACATACAAAGAAGTCAGCACATACAGGCTTTATGGTCTATCACATCTGCTTGAGTGTGCAGCTCTCAGGGTTGAGTACTGATGCTGCTCCCCCCCCCCACCCTCAACCTCCTCTCCCCCTATTTTGCTGATTACAAGTTCGGGTTACCACCAATTTCTACTACGTTCCTTAGTCTGATTATGCCTTTAACCCTGTCCCATCCCCCTCTTAAATCCTCCCAATGTTTGTTAAATCAGTTCTTTACGCAATGCATTCCATGCCGTTACCACCCTCTCTGTGAAAAAGTGCCTCCTCGTCTCTCTTCTGAACCCCCCCTCCAATTTCAGTCTGTGCCCTCTTGTGATCCCTTCCTAAACTTAAAGAGGTCCTCAGGGCAAACCCTATTCATGCTCTTCAAATACTTAAATGTCTCTATCAGGTCAACCTTGTTCCCTCTGTCCTCTAGGGAGTATATATTGAGTGCCATCAACATTAACCTAATAGGGCTTGTCCCTCATCCTGCTTAACATCTTGATCACCCTCCTCTGCACCCTTTCCAACAGTCTAATGTCTTTCTTTAAGAAGGGGCGCCAGTACTGCACACAGTACTCCAAATGAGGCCGCACCAGTGACCTATACAGTGGTAAGATCACCTCCTCACTCTTTGAGGTAATTCCCTTTGTTATGTACCCTAGCATCCTGTTGACCTTTGCCGGCGCTTTCCTACACTGTGTAGAGTGATTCATATGCCCTGTGACCAACACACCCAGATATTTTTCCTTGATGGATACCGATAACTGCTCTTCCCCCAGTTGATACCCGTACCCAGGATTCATGTTACCAAAGTGCACAACCCTGCACTTCTTGGCACTGAAACCCAGCTGCCAAGTGTCTGACCAGCTCCCTAATGAAACACTGCAAAATAGTACTATTTAAGATGTAAAAGTAAGGTCTTAAAAGAAAAATTAGGCAGTTAATCAACAGCAGGTACTGCGTCACAAAACAGTCTTCTCTAGTTCTTGTGAACCAATGTACAACTGGAGAAAAGTTAAATTCACACACAAACACAGTGAAATATACCCTAACTTAACCTACTACAAAGATTAAGATAATAAACTGTAATTGGATCGAAGTTGAAAAGAAGACTTCATGGTGACTGCTTTCTTCAAGTGGAGAAATAAATCTAATGCAAGGATGAGAGTGACCACAGGACACAGTTTTAATTTAATTATAAGCTCAATAATTAGCACAAAATTCTAAAAGTTCCAGGGTGGCCTCTATCCAGGGCAATGATTGCAGTTGTTAAGCATAGGTGAGAGATTCCTGGGGTTTGAAATATACATATATACAGTAATTATAAATCATAATGCCTAATCAAAACAGAATATTGGAAAAACAACAGCATCCAGATTCGTAATCACTCACTTCAATACAATTCAGAGAGTCCTGGATAGGAATGTCCCTAATACTGTTCCGTCCATTAGTAAATATATTTATAAAATGGTCTGAAAAAAAATGTCAGAATTCTCCAAACCTCATTGGAAAAAGTCATCATGTGACCATTGATCAATCCCCAGTAAACCCACACTTGCCTTGCCAAACTACAAATCCTGATTGACAACAATGTAAAGTGACCTAGTCAGATCACTCCACCAGACAGACTATAGATGTGACAAACTGTGCCCCGAAATGGCAGAATTTCTCCATTTGCAGGTGAAATTCCACCATTCACGGGCAAAATTCTGCCATTCACGGGTGAAAGTCTGCCATTCGTGGGAAAAATTCACCACATCTTTTTTTTTTGATTTAACCAGGAGTAGCACACTAAGCTGAAAGTTTGTTTACAGGTGCAACCTGGGAGCACAGGGAAGTTAAGTGACTTACTCAGGGTCACACAGTATGCAAGTGGGGGTTGTGGGATTCAAACCCAGGTCTTCAGATTTGCAGTTCAGAGCCTTAAACCACTGTGCTATACTGCCTCTCATCTCTAACTACAGCCTTGGCATTCTCACTAGGACAAATGTACCTAATGGAGAACTACAACTATGGCATCTTCACTAGGACAAATCCATTAAGTGGAAGACCTATTTTATTACAAATGCATGTAGACAGCATTTTTTGGGGTTTTTTTTTCAATATTTTATAGGTTTCATAGGTTAGGGTATAAGTCCATAGCTTTCGCCAAGAAGACTCACCATTTTTCAATGGAGATAGTTAAGATGCAAGTCCAATTTCCTTTTAAAGGTGGTGATAGTGTCACTGCCTACTATCTGCTCTGGTAGTCCATTCCACTGCACCACCACCCTTTGACTAAACCAAGCCCTCCTTTTGTTTGCCCTGTAGTTTTCTCCCCTTAGCTGGTAACTATGCACTCTAGTACTCTTGTTGGAGACCTGTCTGGCCAAACCCAAGCATTTCCATAAATCCTTGTTTCTGAATGCTGCACGTACAAGGTAAAGGTCACCTCTAAGCCTACGGTATTCCAACGTATATACTGTAATCCCAGATCCTGAAGTTTTTCCTCGTAGGTTAGGTTTTTCAATGTTGTTATTTTTTTTGGATGGCTCTTCTTTGAACTTTCTCCAGTCTCCCAATATCCCCCTTATGATATGGGTTCCAGAACTTAGCACAATACTTTACTAAGGCCTAACCAGGGATCCATACAGTGGCATTAATACTAAGCTGTCCCTACTCCGTATATTTCTTAGTATGCAGTTCATCATACAATTTGCTCTTTTCGTGACCTCCATACTATGTTGTTTTTATTATTCTTTTTTTTATTCTTTTGATAACCAGTTAAGGCCCACTAGGCACAAGTGCCTGTTTACAGGGGAGGCCTGGGAGCACTGGGGTGGTTAAGTGACTGCACAGAGTCACACAGTATGCAAGTGGAGATTGTGGGAATCAAACCCAGGTCTTCTGGATGTATTAGGTTCATCCACAGCTCATTACTTAAACCTGTAGGCTATACTGCCAGCTCCATAGTATAGGTCATTTGTGACAAGTACACCCAGATCTTTCTCCCTTTCTGTACACCTGATTTCTACACCATTCAATATTTTAGGTAAACCTCTAACATTAAGTAGCCCATTTTATAAGTGGATTGACCCACTCCAGGGCATGGATTTACTGAGCATTAATCCACACCTCGGTGACTGAAGTCACTTGGCCTGTGACCCCTGTGACCCCCCCACCCCAGTGTGGATTAATGCTCAGCAAACTCATGCACTGTTGTGAGTTAATCCTTACATTAACTTAATTCCTTCACCACAGATAGTTTTTAGCAAAGGAAAAATAATAATTCTTCTAGTCTCTATTTAAACCAGTCAATAACACTTTTTGTACCATAGGGTAATATGCTCCAGTGCTTCTTGCTCAAAACTGAGTGTATTATTTCCTAAATTAAGTTAAACAATACCTCCATGAGTCTCAGCAGTAACATAATCTGCTTGCTAAGCCAATCTGCATGTACAGCATGCCATTTCATACTACGTGCCCCGGTCAGTCCATTTACTCTTTATTCGTTAGTGTACACTCCATGGCCATTTGTTTCTAGCACCAACTGCCCAGGTGCAATATCCTTACATCATTATTGCAAATGTTCACCCCAAGTGCTCAAAATGCATTTTCCCACATTAGTTAATTTAAATGTGTCACATACACCATTAAAGAAATTTTTTTACTTACAATATTTCCTCTGCTTTCTTAGTACCAGTACTGGTCAGTCTATCTAATGCTGCAGTTCATTCACCATTTAACCAAGCCAAATGTCTTAGCATTTCAACAACACATACAGTACAATGGTTTTGCAAAATGTGCTTACTGCGTGTTAAATGCCTTGCATTATGGCCCTCTCTGCTCTCTCTGTGAGCAAGGCATGTGAGTGTCTATAGTTCACTCTTATACAGTGAACTACAACTGGAATTGGGTGAGTAGCATGCACGTCCCCGCCGAAGCCATGATATCACTACGTCCAACACCAGACATTGGGTGGTATGCGCTCCATCACTGAAGTGCTCAGAGTCGCACCCAATCTGCATTCAGACAGCACCTGATGATTCAAACTACTACTGCATCACATGTCCAGTAGCGGAAGAACCAAGTTGTAACTAGTACATGTTACAAATTACCAGTACTCATAATTATCAGTGAATCTGGTACTATAATCTCAGGCTTGCATTTATCTTAACTACATTTCCTCTTGTTTATGTAGTCATAAGACTATATCTCTCTTTTGCTAAATGCAAACTGGTATGCAGGGAAAGGGCTCCTGGATAGTTGCATACACAGGATCCAGTCCTGTGGAAATCACATACGTGAAATATTATAATGCCCATAATGTGTAATATTCGACTCCAATCACAGTAAAACTAAGTTACGGAACAAGGGTGGATTTGAAACATATGCTCATATGCAATCCAGGTCGCGATAGACAATATACTACTTCCTCAGTTAATTTCTATTCACAATCACCAAAAATCTCAGTATGGGAATAAGATGAGGGTGTTTTAGGCGGGATACTCTATAAGAGGCAGCTATTACAAAATAAATGGGAAGTGGAGTTACTGATGGTAATGGAGGGGTAGGGGGATTGATTAACTTCTCTAAGTTACAGAACTGGCTGCCAATCTATTGAATTTTTGAGCCCATATTTTGGGTCAGTCACCTGAAATCTGTTGATACAGAATACCTCCCTTGTTAATTTTTTTGTCAGAATTTCCTCCTCTTGAGTTCCTTGGTACCCTTTCTAGACTAGGGGAAGAAACTTTCTATCAGACGGAGAGATCAACAGGAGGCAGTATAGCGCAGTGGTTTAAGGCTCTGAGCTGTAAACCTGGAGACCTGGGTTTGAATCCCACAGCCCCCACTTGCATACTGTGTGACCCTGAGCAAGTCACTTAACTTCCTTGTGCTCCCAGGTCGCACCTGTAAGCAAGCTTCAGCTTGGTGTCTCTCTCCTGGTTAAATAAAAAAAGGTAACCACCTCGTGGTCACTGTGCACATTGTAACAATACATACAGAATTAAGTATGAAATCTGGCAAGAAATGAAGTTATTGAAATTCAGGATTTTATAAATTGTCAAGACTACAGGAGTTGTATATCTCTTCAAATATCCATGCATCCAAGTATCCAGGCTTATGTGGGTAAAACATTTAGACCACTTAAAACAAGGACAGAGAACACTAAAGCTGCATTTTACAGTGTGATCCAAATTCACCCACTAGCCAAACATTTTATGGAACAACAACAACATTAACTGACCGCAGTACGGTCCTTTGGTCTAGAAAGGGTATTTCAAGGAACTGAGTGATGCAAAAGATTGGCAACCAGTCCTGTAACTTAGAGAAAGTAATCGACAGACAGCATAAAAAAACAAACAAAAAAAACAAGCAAACTAAATATTGTAAGCAAAATAGTTTTTAATGGTATGAGTGATACACAAATGTGACAAAATATGTTTTGTGCACTTGGCGTGAACATTTGCAATAATTATTTAAGGATTCTGTACTTGGGTAATAGGTGATAGAAATGCATGGACATACAGTATACACTAAGGAATAAACAGTGAAAGGATTGTCTGAGGCACATAATATGAAATGGCATACTGTGCATGCAAACTGACATGGTAAGCAGATTGTTATGTTACTGCTAGGACTCAGAGAGGTACTGTTTAACTTATTTTAGGAAATAATATACTCAGTTTTGAACAAGAAGCATTGGAGTGTATCACCCTAAGGTACTACATTTTGTGGACTGGTTTAAATACAGAATAGAAAAACTACTATTTTGCCTTTGTTAAAACAAAAAATACCTACTGGGATGAAATTAAGTTTATTTATATTTACTATAGGATGGAGCCAACATTAGGGATACACAGATCTGGGACCAACTGTATTTTTTTTGAAGTGAGTGGTTATAAACCTGGACACCCTTGTGTTTCCAATATTCTTTTTTGAGTATGAACTAATGTTTAAGATCACTGTATTTATGTATATATTTTTCAGACAACAACCAGCATATTCTGATGAAGGAGCAATTTGGCTCTGAAACACTGGTTGGCACTATTTTGCACCGGGTGTTTTGTTTCTAAAATAAAAGGTCAGTATTACACAATTACAGTGAGTAAGTGGGTCTATTGTTTCCTATCTGTATATTGTATAGATAATTATATCATGGCCATAAAAATAAACAGAAAATCCCATATTGTGATTGGCTGGCTGGCACCTTTCTGCCGTGGTAAATCCTGCGATACACAGTACCCATGGCAAAGGTGCCAGTCAGCCGCATGTAAAATATCTCATTTTGAAACGCATCCAACACCCGAAAAAAATCGTACAGTGGTCATGTTCTCTCCCTGCCAAGCGCGACACTAAAGTGGTAGTTTCAAACCTACAGAAGGGGAAATGCCTCCCTTAAAAGAACCAATGTATGAAAATAATAATAATTAAAAAAAAGTCTACTTTGCAACACCTCATGCTCCACAGTAGTTACAGCTCTCACCCTCTCCACAATATCACCGCACACTGTACCTTGTCAGTGTTGCCGATGCCGTTCCTGACAAATTTGCATGTCCTTAAGTTGCAGAGACCAACTGTCCCAAAACCCTACCAACATAGAATTTGACGGCAGATAAGGACCGCTAGGCCCACCTAGTCTACCTGTTTCCCCTACCTGATGGATAAGCTGCAGATTCTAGTTAATCAACAGCTTACTTCCTCCTACCCCCCACTAGAATTACCTTATGTCTGTCCCATGCATTCCTGAATTCTCCCACTGTTCCTGACTCCACAACCTCCTCAGAAAGGCTGTTCCATGCATCCACAACCCTCTCTGTGAAAAAAAAAATACTTTCTAACATTACCCCAGAGCTGTCCCCCCCATCTTCAGATTGTACCCCCTTGTTCTTGCACATTTCTTTTTCTGAAAGATGTTACCCTCTTGGACTTTGATTCCTTGAGATACTTGAAAGTTTCTATCATGTCTCCACCCTCCTCAAGGGTATACATAATAAGCTGCTTTAATCTCTCCTTATACGACTTCTGGTGCAGACCCTGCACCATTTGGTGCCCTCCTCTGAACATCCTCCACTCTGTCTATGTCTTTGCACATGTAACCCCCCTGCAAATTGGGGTTCCCAAAAGTATTCCAGGAGCTGACTAAGGGCTCCAAGCCTGAATGGTGCTCAGCGTTTAAGCCGTTTATCTGTGAGTGCTTTTAGAGCCTCTGGTACTCTCTCTTTAAGAGCTGTCTGCTTGCAGACTTCATTAGTTTGCATGGGGGGGGGGACTGTGTATTTAATGCTCAAATCCTGCCTGGGCCACTGCATAAACGCTCCATTTCTGCAGTCGCTAAGAGCACAGAGGGAGCCTAAATGACAGGTGTAACTGTTTGCCTGAAACCAGTTAGAGTATTAAGTAGAATGTAGTTTGTCTAACCTGCCTTTCTTGCAGGTGGGACTCTGTGTGTTTTGGCCCTCCATTTTGGATCTGAACTGTCGAATAGATCCAATCAGTACAGGGGGGCCTCTAAAATGGAGTTTGTTCGGACCAACCAGAATCAGGACTCTCTTGGGAGCCAGATTACCATGAGGAGATATAGCTAGTAATTTTGGGATGTGAAGTTCTGGACCTTGGCACCTATTTGCACCAACGGGGAGTTCTGAGTGATTGACAGCTGAGTCCACCAATTGAACCGGGTGGGAATGCTCTGCCTTGTTACTGGAAAGTTCAGATGAGTTGTGGCAGTGAGGAGAGAAGGAGCTCTGTGCTTCTGCGGTGTATAGTTTCGCGCAGGAAGCGCGTGGGAGGCCTAAATTAAAGGGCTCATTGCGTTGCCAGTTCAGTCGGACTGAATCCGAGACTCGGAGAGGAAGAGAGGCTGAAAGAGTGGAAACCAGGCTCACCCTGTAGAAGACAGGAGAAACTGCTGTATCGCGCTCGGTCTGTCAGGAAGTGAAGCTGCGGTGTGAACTCCTGGGTTTAGCAGTAAGTGCGATCGGGACCTGAAAGCAGCTGCCTGGTATAGTAATTTCCTTTACATATAAATGTGTGGGATGCTTAGGAGGAACAGCTAATTGGGTTCTCTTGTCCCTGTGTGGTGTAGACTGAAAGTCAAGTGAATGTATGAGGACTGAATCCATCTGCTGATCAAAGCTGTGTGCCTGGCTTGTAGAATCTCATCTCCTGTGTGTGTGTGTGTGTGTGTGTGTGTGTGTGTGTGTGTGTGTGTGTGTGTGTGTGTGTGTCTGGCAATCCAGAACCACCATCTGCGCCAGGTTTTCAGTGTGGAGTATTGTGAGCACCAATCAGGGCATTCCCTGTGATCGATTATCTATCAAAAGTTTCTCATCTGATTTCCTTTTCTTCAGTTCTTCAAGGACTGAGCCATCCGGCTCTAGATTACAATTGGGTGTTGTGCATATTTTTCTCTACAGGGCCCCATCCATCTACACCTGCCGGCCAACCCTGGGCAACGGACCTGGCTAGCTCCCCCCCAACCTGGGTACCCAGAGTGTGACTTTATAGACCCTGTAATGTGCACAGTGCTGAGATCTAATGCTACCAATTAATCTGAATTCCCCCTCCCATGTTACTGTCCCCTGAATAAACCAGATCTGATGTTGTTAAACTTTAAGCTGTTTGAAGTGTCAGTACCTACTTATCAAGAATTGTAGTGGTTGGTGTATGTTAATTAACCTTATTCTACAGGGGGTCCTCAGAGACGAACCTCAGAATCCGTCTCGAGTGTAAGTGGCATTTTATGTTTGGACAGTGTGTACATGTGGGGTATTGGGACTGCAACTCCTGTGCACTGTGTGAGCCACTAGAAGGTATAAAAGGGGGTCTCAGTGTCCCAGAGGGCTGTGACCAATCTAGTCTAACCACAACAAACCCTGACCTCTGGGTGGAGGCACCCGTCATTGAACCTAGGCCCCTCAACCTGTCAGTAGTCAGGCGGGCAGGGGTAGTAGCTCTTGGGATAGCGCCACCTGGGGGTTACACACGCAATATTCCAGATGGGGTCGCACCAACTGTTCGTACAGAGGGATAACAACTTTTTGTTTTCTACTGTTGATGCCTCTCCCTATGCATCCCAGTATCCCCCCAGCCCTCCTTACTGCCTTCTCACACTGCTTGCCCACCTTTAGGTCATCTGATATAATTACTCCTAGGTCTCTTTCAATTTTTGTTGTTGTTATTATCTCATCCCCCATTGTGTACTCTTCCCCTGGGTTTTGTTTCCCAGATGCATTACCTTGCACTTCTTTGCACTGAATCTGAGCTGCCATATAGCTAACCATTCCTCCAACATTGCCAAGTCCCTTTTCATCCTTTCCACTCAATCTTGTGCATCAACCCTGTTGCAGATCTTTGTGTCATCTGCAAAGAGACATACTTTTCCTTCCAGGTGCTCTCCAATGTCACTTATAAAGACATTAAAGAGGCCCGGTCCCAGTACCGAACCCTGCGGTACCCCGCTAGTTACCCTCCTTTCTTCACTGTGGACTCCGTTTACTATTACCCTTTGCGTCCTGTTGTCCAGCCAGTTTTTTATCCGGGCTACCACCTTGGGACCCACTCCAAGGCTGGCTAACTTGTATATTAATATTTTGTGTGAGACTGTGTCAAATGCCTTGCTAAAATCTAGGTAGGCCATATCCACAGCCCCTCCCTGGTCTACTACTTTGGTCACCCAGTCAAAGAAATCTATTAGGTTCATCTGACATGACCTTCCTGCTGTGAAACCATGCTACCTTGGGTCCTGTGCCCCACTGGCCTCAAGGTACTCAAAAATTCTTTGTTTCAGAAGGGATTCCATAATGTTCCCTACCACTGAGGTCAAACTAACTGGTCAGTAGTTTCCTGCCTCTACCCTGCTCCCAGTTTTGCGAAGTGGAATTACATCTGCCCTCCTCCAGTCCTCAGGTACCACCCCATCCTCCCATGATTTGTTAAAAAGAGTAGTCAGTGGGGTTACTAGTTCTCCCTTAGTTCTTGGGTGAATCCCATCAGGCCACATTGCTTTGTCCACCCTCAGTTTCAAGAGTTCTTTCAAAACCCTTTCTTCTGTGAATGGACTGGTATCGATCCCCCTATTCAGAGTGTTTCTCTTGTTTGGTTTAGGTACCTCCCCCTCCTCTTCCGCTGTGAATACTGAGCAGAAATATTCGTTCAGTATCCCAGTATCCCTGTTTTTTCACTGTAACTGATAAAGTTTAAACTACAAAAAAAGCAGTATTCCCCAAGTTCTTGCTGATATCTTCTCTGGACTGCAAAGTAAATCCAGAAGCACAAGGTCACTGAGCATATCCCATCAGCGGTCACACACAAAACCGAACACCGAGTCAGAGTGTGACTGTGCCTGCATGTCACCTTTAAACACAAAAAAGAAACAAACAGGTATGATTTAGTTATGGGGAAGAGGGGAGATGGATAAAAAACTGAAGCCTGACAGTGGGGTGGGGGGGAAGAGGACGAGTACCATACCTAGTAACAGGGAACTATTTTGTCTCGCACAACAATTAATTCAACAAAAATTAATTTAAGTGCCTCAAAACTTCATTTTTCTTTAACTTTTGGGTACAAAAGGTGAAGTGGCCTATATATAAACATAATAACTCCATCAAGGGAGCAAAAGAGGATTACCACGCTGGCAGGATTTGACCACCAGTTTGCAGCCTCGTGGCTAAACCATGCCAGCCATGGTAAATCCCACCATAACACACACCCTCTCATGGTTTGCTGCTTAATTAAATGCCAGACAGAAGGATGCTGAGAATTGGACAGAGCACACTAATTTCAGAATCCATGGAGTAGTCGAGGGAGCCAAGGAAGGGTATGCTACTTCTAATGACTTTATTTTACATTTCCTAAAAACAGTCCTCTCACTGCCTCCAGCCCTTAGTATACAGAAAACTGATTAAGCCCTAGGGCCCCTTCCAACTGACCCAAAAGCGTGACTACACTCTTGGGTGGTTAGCATGTTGTACTTCCCAGCTGAGGTAAAGTAAGAAAAGGAAAGGGGAAACTGTTTAACCTGGAAAAACACAAAGACACACTAAGCTGGAGCTTGTTTCCAGGTGCGATGCAACCTGGGAGCACAAGGAAGTTCAGTGACTTGCTCAGTGTCATACAGTATGTAAATGAGGGTTGATGGGATTCAAATCCAGATCTCCATGTTTGCAGCTCAGCGCCCTTAACCACTACGCTATACTGCCTCCTAAAGCTAAAGAAGCAATCTTGTCAGAGACATAGAGATCAAAAGACCTCATTTATGAAAATGCTTGCATTTACTTTGACCAATTGACCAGGACTTCTCCACAGAATTAGTCTAAAAGGCAGCAAGTAAGAGGGGGTTATCAAAGAACTGAAAGAAAAAAAACAAGGGGGTATACACAGCAAAGGTAAAACATTTCATGGATAAGGGTGCCTGAACATATGACTCTCTCCTAGAAGCTATAACTATTGAGCAAATGGCAGATCACAGTTCCAGATTTAGAAATGGAGGACCCTGAGGCAAGACTGCTGCACACAGCATGAGGGCCTGATAGGCAGAAACTGAAAGCCTCCTTTGATGGTTCATTTGCTTGTGACCTTGTTAAAGCCATTGTAGGGTTTGTGAAGAGGTTGCAATCTGCAGATTCGCAACAGGCTGACCACACTGGTCACAGAAAGCTCCAAGAACCAGTGGAGGACAATGCTAAAGCTTTTACACTGCAGTTTCACTCTGGACCTTACAAATGGGACTGACTTTGCAAGATTCTTGCATGTACTTTTTCACACTGCACTTTATTCCATGGACACAGATGGACCTTTTTTCCGCTCTCGCAAAATTTGTGAACTCTCAAACTACACATGAGCACTTCTGGGTTACCAAGCCATGCGCTGAAGGTAAAAGGAGAGGGTAGCTCAGTCGCGATGGGTGCCATATGTGAAGCCTTAAAAGTGAGTGACCTGCTCTTAGGGGAAGGACAGGGGCCGCATTGCAGGGAAACCACACAAAGGTGTGTCTTCTCTCCAGGGAAGGTGGGAGTGCCAGAGGGGGTTAGAGCGGCATCAGTGTCGGAGCAGCTTAAACTGGAGCAACCAATCTCCAAAAAAGAGCTACAGTAAAAGCAGCAATTAATGAATCTAAGAGTAACACATCTCCTGGACCTGACAGTTTCAACTCAGATTTTTTTTATAAACAATTTAAATAAGCCTGGACACCCATTAATGTTACAACCATTTAGAACAATACAAGGGACGGCAAAATCCCAGATTCTTGGAATGCAGCTGTAATAACTGTTCTATCTAAGCCGGAAAAGTGAAAGACAAATGTCATCATCATCATCAAATCTTTATTTATTCAGGCGAACATCATTGAGCAAGGCTCATTTACAAGATGGACCTGATAAGGTCAAGGTTCAATAGTTGATACACAACAGATGTGAGGCCTTTAGACTTGTATATATATCCTTATTAAGTCAGGATATGAAACTTTTAACTAAAATCCCGGCCAACCATCTTAAAAAAGTTTATTGCCTTGGTCATCCACCCTGATCAGACTGGGTTTACCCGACAGAGACACCTTAATTCAAATGTAAGGCACTTACTGAATATCGTTTAGCTCAAAATGCAGATCCCTTGTACTGTTATTAGATGCTGAAAAGATGTATGATCATCTCAGTTGGGAATATCTTGTCAGTAATACATACCATGGGGCTTGGGGACATTTTTCCGGGTGGATCCAGATGCTATACAGTGCCCCAACAGGGAGGGCCTCGAGTTACTACAACACTATCTTGCCCATTTAACATTACTCATGGGACAAGACAAGGGTTCCCACTTTTGCCCCACTCTCTGAAAAGTATGGAGACCCTCATGGCAAAAATAAGACAAACAGAACAGTTAAAAGACATTAAGCTCAGGAAACATGATATTAGAATATTACTCTACACCAATGGCACCATCATATTTCTGAAAGATCCCCAAAAGCATATGACTGCACTTGTTCACATTTTAAATGGGTTCAGTGCCATCTCTGGATTTAAAATAAATAGGGATAAAACAGAAACACTCCTGGTTAGTGGGCGGCTAACTCAAGAGCTAAAACAGCTGGCCTAGTGGTGTGGAAAGCTGAGGCACTAGCACTTACCTCCTGCCAAACTAGTGACCCATGTTTGGTGATGAGCACAGGTTGCTGGGGGTTGGCAGAGGGGGGGGCAGGGTGAGGACTGAGCGGATGCTTGGCAGGTCTCCTCTCCTGGATTGGGAAGGTTGGCTCTCCTGGTCTTTGACTGCCACCATATGGAGGCATGGTGGTGGTGCAGGCGTCAGAGGGAAACCAGGCACTAGGCCGGGAGGCGAGAAGTGGAATCACTCGCACCTTTATGCACATGCCAGACCTTGTCTGGGGCTCCGGGGGTAAAACGGGAAGAAAACAGGTGGAAAAACTGAGGGTTAGGGCATGATGAAGCCCCCCAGCTTGCCCCAATGGTCCAACCAAGACTAGAGGTGGTGTGAGTCAGGATGGCCACAGAACCTGAGATGGGACAGGCTGATACCATCGCCCCGGCCTGCCAGGGCAGAATAAAGGAAAATATGGGAAAAGAAGAGAGCAAAAACAGACCATCCCTTTCAAATCAGAAAACTCAAAATACAGGTTACTCACCTGTAACAGGAGTTCTAGGAATGGTATATGTTGTTCATCCACACTGTCTGGCAGGTATCCTTGCCGCTTTAAATCTTGCCGGAAGGTCTTCAAGCTGGCTCCTCCCACCCACCCGGGTGGTAAAACTCTCATCTCCGCCCCATGACGCCAGATCTGGCCCGCTGGAAGCTCAGATTGTGCGTCGAAGCTGGGGAGGTCGGGTGGGTCGTGTGGATGAACAACATATACCATTCCTAGAACCTCCTGTTACAGGTGAGTAACCTATATTTCTAGGGACATGGATATGTTGTTCATCCACACTGTCTGAGCAACTCTAGCAGTTCTCCGGAGGAGGAGGCAAAGCGCACACCTCCTACTTAGGAATAGAGACTGAGAACTGAGGCCCCAAACCAGCATCCCGGCGTGACTCAAGGTCGATGTGGTAATGGGTGATGAAGGTGTGTGCTGACTTCCAGGCAGCAGCCCTGCAGAGTTCCTGGATAGGACGCCCCTGGAAGCAGCCACCGATGCAGCAGTATGGCGGGTAGAATGAGCTCTTATCCTCTGGGAGGCTCCATGCCCGCCAACTTATAGCAGAGATCTATGCAGGAGGTGACCCACCTGCCTATTGTCCGCTTGCTGCAGGTCTGCCAGGTGCGGCTCAGCGTGAGGGTGACAAACAGCTGGCAATCCTCCCGACTTCAGCTGCATGCCTTATTGTAAGCGAGCGCCCTTCTAGGGTCCAGAGTATGGAGCCTATATTCGGCCTCCGAGGTGTGACTGGGGTAGAACACCAGCAGAGTCAACACCTGGTTAAGGTGAAACTCCGACACCACCTTCGGAAGGAATTTCGGGTGGGGGCACAGGACAACCTTGTCCCTGTGGAAGACCAGGTAAGGAGATTCGATGCAGAGCACCTGGAGCTCTCCCATCCTTCTGGCTGACGTGATAGCCACCAAGAAGGCGGTCTTCCATGACAGGTGAGAGAGTTCACATCTGTGCATTGGTTCGAATGGCTTGCCCATGAGCTTTGCCAGTACCAGCAGTAGATCCCACGGAGGTGGAGGTTCTCGCACCGGAGGGGAAATGTGATCAAGGCCTTTGAAAAAGCGCCAGACCACCTTCTCCTGCGCCACCGACTGCTTCCCGGCCCACGCCCGGCAAGCAGAGATGGCTGCCAGGTGTACCTTAAGGGTCGTCGACCTAAGCCCTTGCTGAGAAAGGGACCAAAGGTAGTCCAATATGCTCGCCAAGGAACAGGAGGAAGGGTCCAGGCCCTTGCCCTGACACCAAATGGAAAATCTTTTCCATTTGAAGGCGTAGCATTTTCTGGTCGACTCCTTAAGGGATGCCTCAATTACACTGAGGACCTCATCGGAAAGACCCAAGGCCTGGAACTCTAGCCACTCAGGAACCAGGCCGTCAGGTGCAGGGATTGAAGGTCCGGATGGAATACCTTCCCCTGATTGACTGAGAGCAGGTCCGGGTGAGCTGGAAGCTGCCTCGGGAGCCTGGAGCTGAGGCTGAGGAGATCTGGGTACCAGTACTGGCGGGCCAGTCTGGGGCTATCAGAATCACCTGCGCCTTGTCCCTCCTTCTTTGAGCAGCACCTGTGCATCAAGGGAATGGGGAAAGGCGAGAAGAGGCCCGGGTCCACGGCCTCAAGAAGGCATCCCCTGCAGCGAGCCCTGCTGAGGGGGGCGGGCATGGAACAGCTTCAGCTTCGCATTCTCCCTGGAGGCAAACAGGTCCACCTGAGGTGTGCCCCAATGGGAGAATAGATCTTGTACTACCTCCGGCAGGAGAGACCACTCGTGGGACGCAGCCCCTATCCGGCTTAGGGCATCGGCCAGGGTGTTGGAGGCTCCTGCCACATGAATGGCTAGGAGATCTGCCTCCAGGCTGCGCACGAGTGTCCAGATGCGGAGAGCTTCCTGCATAGAAGCATGGAGGCGCCCTGTCCTGGCGGGTTTAGATAGTACATGGTCGTGGTATTGTCCGTCTGGACCCGGACCACTTGACCCCAAAGAAACGGAGCAAAGGCGGTGAGAGCTAGGCGGACCGCTCAGAGCTCCAGCAGGTTGATGTGGCATCGGGACTCCCGCGGGGACCAGAGGTCGTGTACTCGGTGTTCCCCCAGATGGGCACCCCAACCCATCAGAGAAGCATCGGTCGATAGAGAGACCGTCGGCTCAGGGCGGACAAACGGGATGCCCTCCTGCAGATGAACTGGAATGGTCCACTACTGGAGAGCGTTCCACATTCCCTGGGTCACCGTCACTAGCTGGTCCAATGGATCGCAGCATTGGGACCACTGGCTGGCCAGCCCCCACTGAAGGGTGCGCATGTTCCAGCGGGCCCAACGGACCATGCTGGTACAGGCCGCCATGAGACCCAGGAGGAGCAGGAAGTCCCGGGCAGGGCACAATTGCCCAACCAGAAATGATTGGGCAAAGGAGGAAAGAACCTCGACCCTGTCCGCCGGGAGCCGTGCCCTGGCTCAAGAGAGCCCCAGCTCTGCCCCAATGAAAAGAATCACCGGCTTCGCCTCGAAGTCCGGGACTCTGGCCTCGCTTGATGAGAAGGCCGACTTGAGAGCAAACCTGGAGGGCCAGATCTCTGGACCGCTCCACCTCCTGTCTGGAGGGGGCTGCTATCAGCCAATCATCCAGGTAAGGGTAAACCCGGACCCCTCGGCGCCGCAGGAATGCTGTCACCACTGCCATGCATTTGGTGAAGACCCTGGGAGCTGGAGATAAGCCGAAGGGCATGGCTTGGAACTCGAAAAGGGATCCCTCTGCTCGAAAGCGAAGGAACCTCTGATGTGATGGATGGATAGGGACGTGAAAGAACACGTCCTGCAGGTCCAGAGAGCAGAACCACACGCCGTGTTCCAAGGATGGTATTATCTGAGCCAGAGTGACCATCCTGAAGGTTCGAGACCTTAGGAACTTGTTTAGGTCGTGTAGGTCGAGAATGGGGCGCCAGCCCCCCGTCCGTTTCGGAACCAGGAAGTACCTGGACACGAACCTCAGGCTTGAGGGAGGGTCCACCACCTCTCTTATCACCTCCTTCTCGAGAAGGAGAGCAGGTCAGCTCGGCGAGCTGACAGCGAGCTCGGACCGGAAGCCCCGAGGTGCGACACGGCTCTGAAGGGCGGGGCCTGCCTAACTCCAGAGGCAGGTTCTTTCTCAACACCTCCCAACACCCACGGGTCTGTGGTGATAACGGACCAGGGCGGAAAGAAAGTGGTGGAGCCGCCTTCCACGGGGCACCTGGTGAGGGCGACGGGTTGGGGGCGACACCCCTCAACCCGCCACTGGGCAGGCTTGGAGGAAGGACTGGCCGAGGGACCTCCAGGGCCTTTACCTCCCTGCTTCCTATAGGAGGGAGCCGCAGGCTTGGGTTTGGGATGCCAAGCGCAAGCCTGCTGGCCCTGATGCTGCTGGGCCGGACATGCCGCGGGCGCAGACGGACGAAAGGGCTTGGGTTGCGGTCTGCGGCCCTTGTCCCTTTGAGCGGATGAGACCAAGTCCAAAGTGGCATTGGACTTTTCGATCCTCTGGAGGTGGCCTTCTACTCCAGGGCCAAAGAGGTCGGTCCCCAGGAAGGGGACATCCACCAATTTGTGCTGGGTATCCGCTGTGAAGGTGGATATCCTCAGCCATGCCCGACGGCGCATAGCCACTGCGGCCGCGACTGACCTTGCGCATGAGTCTCCAATGTCCAGAGCAGTCTGAAGTTGCTGCTTGGCCACCGTCCTGCCCTGGTCCCGCACCTGCCTAACCGTGGTCTGCAGGTCAGCCGGGAGATGAGGGACTACCTCGTCCAGGGAGCCCAACAGTGCATGGGAGAAATGTGCCATAAGCACGGCCGAGCTGGCCTGTCGAAGGCCAAGGGAGGACACAGCGTAGACTTTTCGCCCGGCATAGTCCAATTTCTTGGACTCCTTGTCGGGAGGTTTGTCCATGTCCCTAGCGTTTCCAGCACGCCGGAAAACACTGTCAGTAACTAACTCCTCGGCTGAGGGATGTTCCGAGAAAATGGACAGGGAACCGGTAGGGACCGCATACTTCCTGGCCATCCTGGCCGAAGGTGCAGGGCAGGAAGCAGGGCGCTGCCAGAGCTCCAAGGCCAGGCCCACAATGGCCTCGGCCACAGGAAAAGCCTCCGTAGGGGAATCTCCTCGGTTCAATATCTCTGTGAGGGGATACTTGGCCCGCTTGGATACGGGCTCGAGCTGCATCCCGGTGGACTCCGAGATGAGCCTGAGCAAACCCAGGAAGGACAAGGGCTGTCATCCAGCGAATGACCTCCAGAGGACTCCAAGTCCACTCGCTTGGAGAAAAGGGAGGAATCGTCGTCGGACTCAGAAGAGTCCGCAAAGAGCTGCCTCAGGCCTGAGCCACCCTCCACCTGCCGAGGGCGATTGGGAGTGAGGGTGACCGACAGCCTATGGGGCAGACCCTGAGCCGACCGAGAGTTCCTGGTCGGAGCCCCAAACAGTGGCTGTGGAGGCGGAGGTTCCACCGGAATCGGTGGAGCAGCTGGTTTTGGCCCAACAACCGGCCTGGGAACAGGCTCCTCGGGTAAGATGAGGGGTTGTTTCAGCCGCTCCAGTGACAGCCACTTAATGGCCGGGGAAGGCGACGGCGTCGGCTTGTTCCCAGTCAGAAGGAGCTGTTGCCACATGAGGTCCTCGTATCGTCGACGTAACTTACGTCAAAGCCTCCCCTCATCGGAGGAGGAGGACGAGCGGCGGCGCCGCTTACTGCGGTGCCGAGACCGAGACCGCCTATGACGGCGAGATCGGCTGGACCGCCAAGGAGGTCCGGAGACTGAGACCCTCGGCCTTCCCAGGACGGTGCAGGAGGGGACGGTGGAACCAGCTCCCCTCGCTCGGAGGGTTCACCCGAGGGCTCCGGAACGAGGCACTGGCAAGCCCATGGGATCTCAACTCCACCGGGGAACCGTGAGAGGAGATTTTCGGCTTTGCCGTCGCATAACCCGGCCCAACGGGTCGAGAAAGATCTCAACTGCGTTGACGGGAGTCTCGGTCAACTGACCTGACGGGGACACCGTGAGACCAGTGGCCGAAGCCGAACGATCGACCGAAGTCGATGGCCGACAACTCAGGGAGAGGGACCTTTCCCGCTCCCAAGAGCGTCGACGGAGGGACTTACCCTTATTCTTCTTGGACCGAGAAGAAGGTCCAGCAGACGTTGGTCCCTCTCCTCTAGTGGAGAGGGACAGACAAAGCTCCTTAAAGGAAGCTATGTCAGAGGAACCCAGGGAGAGCGGGATAAATGCCGCGGTCGAGGAAGATGTGGCCCGTGCCGCCTCCTCTTCGAGGGTGATCATCTGCTCTAGCTGATCCGCTGAGCCCGCCGCCGCGGAGACCACCGACCAGGCCTCTTTTGATTTCACCGGAGGAAAACGTTTCTCAGGGCGCCCCAGTTGTAAACGGGCAGCACAGTCTTCGAGGACGTAGGCTGAGAAGGAAGAGCACAGGTCGCAAGCCTGCGGGTCGTGCTCAAGGCCTAAACAGTAGACACACGTGGAATGCGGATCCGTCCGAGACATCTTCTGCCCGCAAGGGCACCTCCGAAAACCGGGAGTCGATTTGTCCATCGCAGCCGCGAGGGATAGAAGACCGAAGTCTATAAGCAAAAAACCTTTAAATTCGGGAAACCGAAGAATTAGTAACCAATCTTATACGCAGAGCGTTAAGGAGGGAACCTGAGCTTCCAAGCGGTAAGGAAGATCTGGCGTCATGGGGTGGAGCCGAGAGTTTTACCACCCGGGTGGGTGGGAGGAGCCAGCTTGAAGACCTTCCGGCAAGATTTAAAGCAGCAAGGATACCTGCCAGACAGTGTGGATGAACAACATATCCATGTCCCTAGAAAGTTAGGTTCTAGGAGTTGAGATAGCTCCTGATTTGTAGAAATCATACACAGTTAATTACACCCCCTTGAAAACCACAGTCTTCTTGGACCTTAGCAGATGGCAGTCCTTTCCCATGTCCTTCACTTCTCAAATTGTGATGAGCAAAATGAATGTTCTACCCCAATTTTTTTTTTCTCTGTCACTTTGCCTCTCCTGCTCCTGGATGAGACTGCGTAGAACTCAAAAAGATGCTAAGTAAGTTTATCTGGTGTTGCAGGTAACCCAGACTACGCTGAGACCTTCTAAGTAGACCAAAAGAGGAAGGTGGCTTTGTGCTGCCTGCCTAGTTTTAGACAATACTATGTGGCAGCACAGATCACCTTTATTGTAGAATTACTGAAAAATAGAAATGAAACAGGATGGGCCCCCCTAGAAAGAGAAGTGCATGGAAAAAAAAAACTTGAAAAAATATCGCCGATGGCTACATATAACTAAAGGTTCTCTTATAATTCATAACCAATGGACAGAAATGAAAATTATGTACCTACCGTAATTCTTGATCTTCTTGGACGAGTCTCCACCACTCATTCACACTATTGGGATCTGCACCAGAGGCACTAGGACCCATCGGGAGCAAACTTTTTGCTGAAGGGTCGACACCAGAGATGGCGCCGCGAGCACTAGCTCGCGCGGCAATGACTATCTCGGCGTCGACCCTCCAACCGCCTCAGTACCTTTTTTACCAAGGAGGTGCAGCAAATCAACGAAAGAGGTAACCTAACCTTAAGACCGACATAAGATAGTCCGGGCGCACTGCAAGAAGGGTCAACAACGAAGTCTCTCACAGCCTAAAGACTTGAGGGAGGAAGACCAACACAGCGATGAGCTCGGGGATGGAGGTGGGCATATGAAATGAGTGGTGGAGACTCGTCCAAGAAGATCAAGAATTATGGTAGGTACGTAATTTTCATATCTTCCTGGACATAAGTCTCCACCACTCATTCACACACTATTGGAGAGTACCGAGCTAATAACTCTCCCGAGAGGGCGGCAGGAAGACCAAGAGCTCACGTTTCTAGGACAGAAGTCCATTAAGGATAGTTCTGCCGAGAAGGTGGAATGTCGCCCGGCATGAACATCCAGTGCATAATGTTGAATCTAAGGTATGCACTGAGCCCAGCTGGCGGCATTGCAGATGTCTGCAACGGCACATTGCGACTTCCGCTAGGGATGCCGCAACCGCTTCGGTAGAGTGAGCGAACCCTCCCTTCCACTCTAACCTGTGCCATGGAATAGCAATGTCAAGACATGCCACTAACCGATGAGATGCATCTGATAGCGACAGGTTGACCCAGCCGGGTCTCGCTGAAGGAAACAAACAGTTGTTGGGCTTTGCGAAAATCCTTGGTTCTATCTAGATAGAAACGCAAGGCTCTCTTAACATACAAGGAATGAAGAGATCGTTCCCCTTCATTTTGGAAGTCCACAAAGTAAGAAGGAAGGACCAAAGGTTGGTTTAGATGGAATTCTGACACAACCTTGGGAAGAAATTTAGGATGACTGCGAAGAACTACTTTGTCCTTATGGAACACAGTATATGGAGGGTCCGTAACCAGGGCATGTATCTCAGAGACCCTGCGGGCTGAGGTAATGGCCACTAGGAAGGCCGTCTTCCAGGTGAGAAATTTTAGCTCACAGGTAGCCAGAGGTTCGAAAGGTTTCCGAGTGAGCATGTCTAGCACAAGGTTAATGTCCCAGGCTGCAACCGGACGTCTTATAGGGGGTCTGGTATGCAGAATTCCTTTAAGAAATCTCAACCATAGGTAACTGAGCCAGAGACAAAGAAGAAACCGGCTCATGATACGCTGAAATGGCACTAAGGTGAACTTTGACTGTAGAGTACTGAAGACCTGAATTTGAGAGGTCCAAAAGGTACTCCAAAACCTTGTCTGGTGGACAGGAAAAGGATTCAAGAGGACTTTACACCAGAGCAAAAACACTTCCACTTAGACATGTAAGTTTTCAGTAGCTGGCTTCGAGCAGCCAGAAGAATATCTGAAACTCTTGAGAGACATTGAACGGTTCACTTCTACCTCTTCAGGAGCCAAGCGTGAAGGTGAAGCGATCTCAGGTTGGGATGGACCACTGGACCCTGAGTCAACAGGTTCATCTGCAGGGGGAGTGGTCTCGGAGGGGCTGCCAACATATTGTTGAGTAGTGGAAACCATAGTTGTCGAGGCCAAGAGGGAGCAATGAGAATCATCTTGGTCCCCTGGGACTCGAATTTGAAAAGTACTCTCTGAATTAGAGGAAGAGGCGGAAAGGCATAAAGAAAGCGTTTTGTCCACTGCAGCCTGAACGCATCCTGACAGAAAATGCCAGGCCCTGGATTTCTGGAGCAGAAGAGAGGCAGTTTTGCGTTGAGTGGGGATGCAAAAAGGTCCAGGTCTGGAGTTCCCCACTCTTCGAATAGTGATTGAACTACGGTTGAGTCGAGAGACCACTCGTGAGGATCTGCCTCTGTTCTGCTGAGATGGTCTGCCAAGTCGTTTTGTACACCTGGCAGGTAGACCGCTTGAATTAGAGATTTGTGTTCCAAGCACCATTCCCACACCCTCATCGCTTCCCTGCATAAGGGATAAAAGTGAGCACCGCCCTGCTTGTTGATGTAATACATCACAGCTTTGTTGTCCGTTTGAAAGAGAATGTTCTTGTGACAGAGGATGTCCTTCAAAGCCCAGACCGCATAAAGGACGGCTTTCATCTCTAGGACATTTATGTGAAGCTGGGCCTCGAGTTGAGTCCATACACCTTGAGTGTGGAGAGAGCGACAATGAGCTCCCCATCCCGTTAGCGATGCGTCTGTGGTGATGGAGATTTGATGATCCACAGGAGCAAAGGGAAATCCTTCCAGGAGATTGCTCTTGAGACCACCAGGTGAGAGACCTCTGTAAGGGTTCTGTCACCTTGATGGGATAAGACTGTGGGTGAGTGGTTGGGGACCACTGAGCACTGAGCATCCATTGGGTGGTTCTCATGTGTAGCCGAGCTAGGGGTACAGTGAACACTGAGGATGCCATGAGGCTAACATACGTTGCATTGAGAGAGCTGTAACTGATCTGTTCTCCCAATGTAATGTAACGGGCCATCTGAAGGATATCGAGCCTTCTGTCCTCTGGAAGGAAAGCCTCTCACAAGAGGTGTCCAGTAGAGTCCCTATGAAAAGGAGTCTCTGGGAGGGCTGCAACTGTGACTTCTTTAGATTCAGTAGAACTCCCATGGACGTAAGAAGGCGTGAGGCCGTCTGAACGGCTTCCAGGGTCCCCTGTCTGGAAAGGCTTGCTAGGAGCCAGTCGTCCAGGTAGGGAAACACTCAGATTCTGAGCTTCCTGAGATGCGCTGCAAGAACTGCACAACACTTTGTAAAGATTCGCGGCGCTGAGGATAGCCCAAAGGGCAGGACTCTGAACTGATAGTGTTGACCCAGAACCACAAACCTCAGGAATTTGTGATGCCTCAGGTGAATAGGAATGTGCTGGTAAGCGTCCTGCATGTCCAGGGAGGCTAGCCAGTCGTGTTGATGAAGCAAAGGTAACAGGGTTCCTAGAGAAATCATTTTGAATTTCTCCCTGGGGAGAAATTTGTTTAGCTTGAGGTCTAGAATGGGGCGTATACCCAGACTTCTTTGGAACATGTAGTGCAGGGAGAACCCTGTGTTTCACTGATGCAGAGGCACCAGTTCTACTGCCCTGTTGTTCAGAAGGCCCTGGATCTCGGCGGGAGAAGGTCTGACTGAAGGATTGACAGCCTGGGTTGTCGTTTGGGAGGAGTATTCGAGGGTCTCCAGAAAATTGAGAGAATACCCTCGCGAATTATCCGAAGGACCCATTTGTCTGAGGTTATGGACTTCACTGGTTGTAGAAGTGCATCAGACGACCTCCCACCGGAGAGGAAAAGTCCACCTCGGGCAGTGGAGATGGAACTTGGGCCGGCAACTCATAAGGTAGCACTGGGCGCTTTGGACCCTTGCGCTTTCTGTTGCGTCTTCTTTTGAGGTTGGGCAGGTTGGCTCTTATGGAAACTTCCTCTGCCCCTGCCTCGAAAGGACTGACAGGATATACTCACACTGAGAAAAATAGCCCTGGTAACTGGCAATACGCATACTTAGAGAGGACGCAGCAAAGACTCTCCTACCTAATGTATCAATCTTACGAGACTCTTTGTTAATAGGTCGAGCTGTATTAGTTTGAGGAAGAACGACCTTGTCATTCTCTGTCAGGACTACAATAGGATCCGCAAAGGCTTGGAATGCCAGGAAAGGACGATCCTTGGGAGCTGAGTATTTCCTATCAATGGATTTAGCCACCGAAGGGGTAAGAGCAGGATTATTCCATACCATTTGAGACAGCGTCTCGAAGGAAGGTTGAATCGGAGGAGTCAAATCTGCAGGGATCTCCGAAGCATGAAACATAGAAACATAGAAGGATTTGCAGATAAGGACCGCAAGGCCCATCCAGTCTGCCCATTTATTTTCTACCTTATAAATGTGCCATCGGCCTTGCTCTGTCAGTGACCTATCTATTCATAGTCATTTGTATTGTTCCCTTATGCCTATCCCATGCCTGTTTGAAGCCCTGCACTGTATTCATAGCCACCACTTCTTGTGGTAAGCCATTCCATGCATCTACCACTTTTCTGTGAAAAGAATTTCACATTCCCCCTTAATCGGCCTCCTCTAATCTCATGCTGTGTCCTCTTGTCCTGCTATTTTTCTTATATTTAAACATGTTAGACTCTTTCACCTTGTTTATGCCCTTAAGGTGTTTAAATGTCTCGATCATATCACCTCTCTCTCCCTCCTTTGCTCAAGGGTATACATATTGAGCTCCGTTAATCTGTCCTCATATGTCTTCTGGTGCAGTCCCTGCACCATTTTGGTTGCCCTTCTCTGGACTGCCTCAATTTGGTTAATGTCCTTGTGAAGGTGTGGCCTCCAATACTGCATGCAGTACTCCAGATGGGGCCTAACCAATGTCTTGTACAGAGGGATTATTACCTCCTCTTATGACTTGTGATACCCCTACTAATACACCCTAACACCCCTAGCCTTACCTACTGCTTTAGAGGTCTGCTTGATGATTTAGGTCATCAGTGATGATGATGCCCAAGTCTCTTTCTTCCTTTGTGACTGCTAGCAACTCCTCCCAGCCTATAAGTGGCTTCAGGGTTTCTTCCCTATGTGCATGATTTTGCACTTTTGCATTAAACCCAGTTGCCACTCTTCTGACCATTCTGCTAGTTTATCCAGATCTCTTCTCATTCTGCCCACCCCATCTGGATCATCTACTCTGTTGCAGATCTTGGTGTCATCTGCAAACAGACAAGCCTTACCCTCTAGTCCATCTGCAGGTCACTAATGAAGATGTTGAATAGGACTGGCCCTGAGACTGATCCCTGAGGTACCCCACTTGTGACTTGCATTTCTTCTGACTGTATACCATTTACCACCACTCTCTGTTTTCTGCCAGTCAACCAGTTTGCCACCCAGTTGACCAACTCTGACCCACCCCGAGCCTACCTAGCTTATTTATCAATCTTCTATGTGGAACAGTGTCAAAAGCTTTGCTGAAGTCAAGGTAGGCGACATCAACTGCTCCCCTTGGTCCACCACTCTGGTTACCCAGTCAAAGAAATCTATGAGATTAGTTTGACAGGACCTTCCTTTGTAAACCCATGCTGTCTTGGATCCTGTGCCCTTATGGATTCCAGGTGTTGCACTATCCTTTCCTTAAGGAGTGCCTCCATAATCTTGCCCACTACTGAGGTAAGACTGACCGGTCTGTAGTTCCCGCCTCCTCCCTGCTACCACTCTTGGGAGTGGGATCACATGAGCCCTTCTCCAGTCTTCTGGGACCTCTCCTGTGCTCAGAGACTCACTAAACAATTCTGCTAATGGCTCTGCTAGTTCCTCCTTTAGCTCCTTGGTACCCTGGGATGTATGCCATCAGGTCCCATTGCCTTATCCACCCTGAGCTTGCAAGCTCTTGTGGACCCTTTCTTTGTGAAGGGAGTAGTGCTCACCTCCTCCCCTGTGTCCATGATGTTGAGCTGGGCCCTGCCCTACCTTCTCTTCAGTAAATACTGAGCAAAAGTATCTATTTAGGATAGATGCCTTTACAGGGTCCTCCTCCTCACATGCTCCCTTTTCTCCATTAAGCTTAGCATACCCCTCTGGACTTTCTCCTTTCACTAATGTATCTATAGAAAGTCTTGTCACCTTCTTTACTGTTCGTCTAGTGTTTCTCAGTTTGGGACTTTGCCTGCCTTACCTGCTTCCCTTAGGGCAGTTTGGTATGCCTCCCTATCTTCATCCCACTGTGTTCCTTATATTTTCTGAAGGCCAGCCTTTGGCTCTGACCTTTTCTGCTACTGTATTTGAGAACCAAAGTGGTTTCTTCTTCTTTGCACTTCCTTTTCTGTCTAACACAATGGGATGTTGCTTCAAGTATTGTATCCTTAATGCTTGCCCACTTTGCCTGTACCTCCTCACCTGTGTTTCTTTTGCCAGGGCTAGCTTAACTCTGTTGGCCTTCTTATCAAAGTCAGCTCCTCTGAAGTCCCATATTTTTGCCTTGGAATGGGATGATTTAGATGTAGTAGCCAAATTGAACCATACCATGTGATGGTCACTGGCCCCAGGTGACCTTCTACCTGGAGATCTGTGATCCCTTCTTTGTTAGTCAGTACTAGATCTAGGATAGCCCTGTCTCTTGTGGGTTGCTGTACCAGTTGTTTGAGGCCCTCCCCTGCAGGAATCCACTATGAGTCTAGTTCTGCAGATGTTCCTGCTGGTATTGACCAATCTGTATCTGGCATGTTGAAGCCTCCCATTATCAGAACCTCCCTTTAGCTGTCATGTTTTGTATATCTTCTAACAGTAATGTGTCTATGTCCTCCTCTGGTCTGGGGGCCTGTAGACAACCCCAGTTCTTATGGCTGTCCCATTTCCTGTTTCCAGGGTGACCCACAGTTCTTCTGGCTCCTTATGTGTATTCTGAATTTCTGTAGCTTTGATATTTTCATTAACATACAGGGCCACTCCTCCCCTTTTGCACCTCGGGTCTCTTCTGAACAATACATAGCCAGGTACTGAAGTCTCCAAGTGTGGTTACTGGTAAACCACGCCTCACTAATTGCTACTATGTCCAGTTTAGCCTCTGACATTATTGCCTGCAGGTCTGAGATCTTATTTCCCAGGCTGTGAGCATTTGTGTACATGATTTTCCATTGGCCAGATTTTGGTGTGTTAGTTGTTGGGTGAAGTTTGGCATTACCTGTGCATCGTATGGGAGACAAACCTTTTTCTTACCTGGTGATGCAAATGAACGCAAACACGCTGAATTCCTGTTTGACCACTAGCTGAGGGGGAGGTGTTCTTCCCATTCGCATGTATGGGTGCTGCACCCTCTCCCCATTTGCTAGTTTAAATATTCTGCAAAGACGCCAAACTTCTGCCCCAATGCACTGACTCTCTTTAGTCAGATACAGTCCATCAAATTTAAAGAACTTTCGCCTCCCAGAACTGTTGCCAGTTCCTACAAATCTGTGTCCTTTTTCCTGGCACCAGTCCTTGAGCCACATGTTTAGCTCCCTATCTCCCTTCTCTGACCTTCTGTCCATCTGCTCCTTCTCCCAGACTGGCAGGATCTCAGAGAAGGAGATGCCGGACTGAAATAGATGATAGTTTGTCACCCAGCCTAGTCAGGTGTTCCTTGGTCTCCAAACTGACCGGCTGGCGAGATCATTAGTCCCTATGTGTACTAGGACATCAATGTTTTCTCCTGCTTTGTGAACAATTTTAGTACGCGGTCAGTGTCTCTCCATGCTGATGTACCTGAGACATCTGACCATCACCCTGGCTGGAGATGGGTATCAACTCCCCGAATCATGGAGTCTCCTATGATCAGAAGTTTTTTGGATTTCCTTTGTGCTTATTTAGTTTTGGTTCCTGATTTGGGTGAGTATTGTTGTGCTAGCTCCTGTGCCGCAGATATTGGATATTGAGTCTTAACCGCTTCCCAGGATCGATGTCTGTAGTCTGGAGAGAAAGAGTGGAGCTCAGGTTCTTCAACAGAGACTTAAAGGACAGGTCCTCGACCATAGGCTCTGTAGCAGTGAAAGATCCTGCTTCGTCCACTTCATCACCCAACCGAAGGTCTGGGTCAGGCTCAACGTCATCTCCTGATAGCCCAGGGAGGACTGTTTGGACAGGAAAGGAGTGAAATACAGGAGAGGAAGGAAGAATTGAGAGAAAAGAGGAGTCCTCGAGAGCTCCTTGCGCCGAGGAGGCAAACGGGACCGAAAACGGTGCCGAAGAACAGCGTGGCGCCGAGGACAGCGCAGAGAAGCCACCCGGCACCGCGGACGGTGCCGAGAAGGCACATGGCACCGCAGAAGGCGCCGAGAAGCTCCGCAATGCCGCGGACGGCGCCGACAAGCCCCGCGATGCCGAAAATGGCGCTGACAAGCCCCGCGACGCTGCAGATGGTGCCGAAAGGCCAGACGGCACCGCGGACGGTGCCAAAGGTGCCAAAAGCATCCCAGGACCCTGAAAAACATGGTTAGAAGGGAAAATAGCAGGAGATAAGGGCATCGGTGTGGCCCCCTGCGCCGCAGCCATGTGAGGGGGGGAAAACACCTAAGCGCGGAGTCGTCGGCACCGAAGAAGGTGCCGCGCGACCAGGAAAGTCCAACCGCCCTACCTGGTCACCCTGACAAGCCCGAAGGCCCACGGGCAACCGAGCCAGGTAGCAGAACCAACCTCCGAGCCCAGTGCTCCATAAAGGCGGCCCACTGATGAAACTGCTCATCTGAAGACCTACCTATAGGTGGGGTAGGACTCCATGCCGAAGGCGCCCGGCTACCGGAAGCAGAAGTTGGCGACTCCGGAGGAGACCGCAACTAGCCACGATAACAGAGTGTCGACGCCGAGACATATCAGAGGGCGACCCGAGTGATGCCTTCTTTAGACCAGTGGGTCAAGAAGAGTCGAGGGCGAACGGTGCGAGAATGCACTGCTTGTTTTATGCCTCCGGGGACCGCCCATCCTCGGCATTGGACTGACCGTTGTCGGACCTCGAAAGAAGGATGCGGATCGGACCCAGCCCGACCTGACTGAACAGTTTACACGAAGTCTCCCTACCGCCACCTGACCTGCTCATGGTCGACTCCGTCAAGTAGGCTGAGACTTCTTTATTGTATATTAAAATAGAATAAACTAAAGCGATACTATATCGAGATAATACTACAAAAAAATAAGCTGAAAACTATGCTGCTAGTTTGAAGTTTGACTCCCGACAGGCGAGCGACGTCGTTACTGAAGCGCACTCGACGGCGGGAAAAAAGGAACTGAGGCGGTTGGAGGGTCGACGCCGAGGTAGTCATTGCCGCGCAAGCTAGTGCTCGCGACGCCATCTCTGGTGTCAACCCTCCAGCAAAAAGTTTGCTCCCGATGGGTCCTAGTGCCTCCGGCGCAGATCCCAATAGTGTGAATGAGTGGTGGAGACTTATGTCCAGGAAGATCATTACCTAACTTTATGGAGCAACAATAAAAATAAACTAAAAACTCCACAAGTACAGTGGAGGTGGATCCCCATATCATTCATCCCCAACGTCACAGCAGCTAGGTAGGATGTAACCTTTCAAAGGCAGACTCATAAGAGGATGACTTTCTTTTCTCAATTCCTCACAGATCAGAGAGATATTAAAAGCTTTCAACAACTGCAAGGGGAATTCAAACTACAATGATATGACCACTTTAAATATCTCCAAGCAAGGGAGTTTCTGTCCAAAAGTTTACTTCCAAGGGAAAAGAATCTGGGAACATCAACCATCTTGGGGATAGTATAACAAGGAGCCCACCTGTATAGCTCAAAGGGGACTTGTATCAAAATTACATGCCTTCCTCATGTGGGACACAGGGAGAGCACATATTGAACAAATTCAGGACTGGTGAGAAAGAAAGGCAGCTTTTTTATTTTAACTTGATAGTTTTCTCCCTAGGAGCTTCAGCGACCCTACCTCCTCCGACCCGACCAGACACCACGATCTGCCGGTCGGATCCCCATATAGCCGTGCATCTTCCCCCCAGGTGGGGTTGGGGTGAGCAGGAGCCCCCAGTCCTTCTTATTGTACCATGTCCCCTTTAAGGCCTCATGGGCTGGTCGGTGCGGGGGTACCTCCTCTGTCAGCGGTGGTGCTGTGCTGGGCTCCAGATTTTTCTTCCCCGTAATGCCCCTGGAGTCGTGGCTGCACCAAGATGTCAAGGCATAAGCTGGCATCTTGCCACCCCCCCGCCCCTGGCACTGATCTGCTATTCCTCTGGTCTCCATCAGGGGCCATACATGCACCGGGACATCATCTCCCCTCCCTCCCAGGGGAGATGAACTGCCACTCTGATGCTCAAGCCTCCCCTCCCTGGCCAGTCCTCCAGCTCCTGGGTTTGCTCCTGAACCTGGGTCACAGCTGGTAGTGCTACCGCTGCTCCGGTGGGCCAGCCTAAGAAAGGCAGCTTTGACCATAACACTTGAGGACTGGGGGAAGGTCTGGCACTGGGTGCACAAACGCATAGCTGCACGCTCTTAGTGAGGGTTTAATTGGAACTGGATCATTATGTATTTCATTACCCCTGACTTATCACTTCAGAACAATGAACACTGGCTGGTGACTGAGGGGGTGTGGCTAGAGGGGCACACCATATCACATATCCTTGGAGTGCCCAGGTATCATGCCCTTCTGGTCCCAATTCTTTGACCTGATGAAAGATATTTTGACACTTAAGAATGCAGCCAGAATTTCAGCATTTGGGACTGGGAGTACCCCTAGAGGGGACTGAGATAGGGAATAAAAAGTACTTATTTTACATTATTATTGTAGCTACTGGTAAGGATGTTACCCACAGATGGCTGACAAACATTTATGCCACCAAACAGGGAATTAGAAGTCTATCACTGAACAAATTCATAGAATAGGGGCAAATAGAAGCAGTCCTTAGACTACAAAAAGAAATTCTAGCTGGATCCCCTTTTTTGACTGAAGGGTGAATTCAGATGAGATTTCGATTCTAGAACAGGTGTTGTGAGGGAACTGTGACTAGGAGACTAGACAAGGCATGTTGCTAAGGCAGACTTTTGCACTTACGTTGGTGATATAACACCGGAAGGCTAAGTCCTAACATAAATTCTTTCTGCAAGTATCTGACAAAGTGAGAAATTAATGTTATTGTTTAGTGCAATACTCTGCACACCATTATAATTTATTTGAAATGTTTTTATTACAGCTGTACAAAAATAATTTTAGCTTTATACATGGGCACCTTCTCATCATAGATTTGTTAGCATGGAATACACTGGTGCGGACGAGTTGTAAATACAGTACATAGAGGTACTAATGTGTTTAAAGCACTGAAAGCACTGCTTCTTGTTGTCTGCTATGTAACCAACTAATGTACAATTGTACACTGTGTTATAAGACAGCTGTCTATGTCATGTATGTATCTGTCAACGTGAATAAACTTCACAAGTTTAAAAAAACACACACTGTACAGTGAACAGGACAGGGCTATAAAATAAGAACTATATATAAGGTCCAGGTTGGATTAAATTATCAAACTAATCATCTTATAATATTGGATGAATTAACTAGCAAAGGGACAGGGGAGACACAACAGACAAGGGAAGCCAGGTAGGTAGGTAGGGGCAGGGTGAGTGAAACCAGCTAAACAATGAGAGGGGATGCAAATGGGGGTAACACGAGGGTCAGGAAACAGTATGGTGAGGACAGGTACAAAAGGTAGAAGAGTGAGACTGTATGAGTAGTCTGAGTGAGAGGTCAGAGGGGGCTAAATAGTTAGAGAGCAGAAGAGAATTCCAGAGTGAGGAAAACGTCTAGGGAAAGAGAGTTGCCCAACCAATGAGGAGAATTCAGGAGGTGGGGGTACAAAAGGGTGAGAATTGCAGGAGTGAAGAGAGTAGGAGGAAATACAAGAGGAAAGTACAGACATTATACCAGAAATCTGATTGTTAGAATTGTGAAGCTACGCACTGTTGTGGTCTGTTTTAAAATGGAACCCATGAAAATAAGACTGGGACAAAGATCTAGCAAACTGACCTATTGCTGCAGGCTTTCATTTATTTATATTTAAAGAACCACATTTAAGTGCAAGTAATGAGTGTGAATGACGAAAAGTTTACAAAATGGAATACAAATACTTGGGGAGTGTTTATTAGAAGGTATTCGCACATCCCATAAGAGATCAGAGGACAATGATACATATCTGCAGGGCTTCACATTTTTTTCCCTAGGCAAAGCTGCAGAACTGAAAGATCAAAGGTAGTCTTCCCTGCTGTATACTGAAAAGGCATGAGAGGGTCCCTATTTGTTCATCCAGTTCTCTTCCCATGGCAAAAACATTTAAAAAGAAAGCTAATGGAAGCTGGCCTGACAGTGCAGCAGTAGGGCTACCGCTCCAGATTCTGGTGATCCAGGTTTGGGAATGAGCCTGGAGTGTCAGAAGGCTGGCCATGGGGAGGATGGTCAAGCATCCTATGTACAGCGCTCCTCCTCTAGGGTGAGGGGCCATGATCTCTGTGCAAGAGTGACCCCCAGTGGAGACTGGGTGCATGCAGGCTGACGCCACATACTGCAGGGGTAGAGGCACAGTGCATGCACTGATGTTATTGCACGTTCGTGCCTCTCTGAGGAACCACAAAGCAGAAAACCCTTGGGGACAGTAGCAGGATAATGGTCCCTGGTACCCTCCTGAATGTCACCCCAGGTGTAGTCCTCTGCCCGGGTATCTGGTTGATCTCAGTCCCCCCCAAGGAGCCCCACTGCAGGGGGCAGGTGGCTGGGCTAGCCCAGGGGGGGCCAAACATGGGGTACATACACACCTGACCGGAGTGATAAACAGAATTGGAACAAACAAACATAGAGAGCTTGTGGCAGTTTTTTATGTCTGCAAGTCTGAAAAGTATTCACAACAAGCAGCATTTTCACTAAAACATTTACTGACAGAAATACAGATATATGCCCACGACAACATAACGCTCATTATCATATATTTCTGGTGTTTTATGGCAAGTATATAAATGGAAACTACAGTACTGCAAGAGGTTTTTGTACATTGCTCATGTTTTACATTAATGTGAGGGGAATGGGCACAAAATCTATTGATGAAAAGTGATGAAAAAGCATTTATGTATTTTTTTGCCATAGATACAGAATTTATAGTTAAGCAGTCTGAATTTAAGATGAACTAACAGTTGGAATGCGAAAGCCAGTAGTAGTACAGCATTGTTAGTTGAAAAATTGCCAACCTACTCAGTTATCTTCCCTCATATGTACTTTTAAAAATTTCCCATGTCTATTACAGATGAGATAGACGCAAACAAGTGAAATCCTTTTAAGCAAAATCAGTGCTAACATTAACTTTATTAGATGAATCCAAAAAAGTGCTACCTTCCTCCCATTGAGGAGTTATGAAATGCCCCAGTATGCCCTATTTTGCTCCACCATGTGGGTTGGACGCTGGGTACCAAAAGGGAGGGGGTGCCAACAGTATGGGGTCAGAGGTTAGCAGGCTGCAGAGGGAGATGCCCATACACACCTGGTAAATCCAAGGCCGGAATTCCATCAGAGACAGGAATTACTGATCACACCTGGTGCATCCAAGGCTGGAATTCCATCACAGACAGAAATTACTGATCAGTTCCTGGGGAAGTGGTAGAGGCCATGAAAGGATGGCCCCCCCTCCAGGGAAAAGCATGCATTGCTCCAAAGGTGAACTCTGAATTAAGCCGGGTTGCGAGGGACAGAAAGGATTGCACTAGGAAGGTTGGTGCCTCAGGAAGCCATGGCACCGTGCAACAAGTACATAGTTAAGCTGGTAGCTGGAAGGGTGCCCTGTGACCCATTATGCACCACAGAAAGGTGCAACACTGGAAGGGATGTCATATAAGGTTTGGAACACCACCACCCCACCCCCACCCCCGATTCACGGAAGAGTTTGCTACAGTATCTATATAACTTAGCAAAAGAGGCAGCATAGATGAAGTGAGTCTCTCCAAAGGCAGGAAGGACCCCCTAGATCCAAAAGATGTGCTTGTGTCGGGGAACACAACCTGGAAGTGTAGGATTTCCAGGGGACTTTGTTAAAGTAGCAGTACTATTTAATATAAAATGCTCTTTTTAACAATTCTTATTTCAGGCAAGCCCCACAACTAAGAAACCTTCAGTCTTTTGCTATCAGTTTTTTTTCCTTTTTCTGACAGTTTAGCACAGATCACAGAAATATAGGAACATAGAATTTGATGACAATCAAGGACTGCTCAGCTCATGCAGTCTGCCCATTTTTCCCTAACTACACTATTATAGCAGACCGTGCCCAATCTAAGCTCCTTCTCCCTCCTCCTTCCTTTCTATTATGATTTCCTTGTGCTTATCCCATGCAGTTTTGAACCCCACCACTGTTTTTGTCCTCACCATCTCTTCTGGGAGGCTGTTCCAGGAACCCACCACTCTTTCTGTGGAGAAGTACCTTCTCACACAAATCTACTCCTCTCCAGCTTCATAGCATGTCCCCTTGTTCTTGAGCACCTTTTCTTCTGAAAATAACTCCCCTCCTCTACCATATTTACCCCCATGAGGTATTTAAAGGTCTCCATCATATCCCCCACACCCCCATACCAGGCTGTACATACTGAGGTCCTTTAGTCTCTCCTCATAGGGCTTTTGATGCAGACCCTGAACCATTTTATTTGCCCTCCTTTGGACTGTCTCCACTCTGCCTATGACCTTCCGGAGATGTGGTCTCCAGAAAGTACAATTATGTAAGAACTTACCCTAACAGTAGATCTTCAAGAGGAGCTCTTGCAGCAGGCAATACCGGTAGGACCGATGCCATCAGGTGCTAGTATCCCACAGAAAACTTCTAGCTAGCAGTCTATAGCAGGGGACCGCCCCCACCGACATCAGCATGTTGACATCTGCCTATGGTATAAAAGGGTCGGTCACCCAGACCTACCTCAGTTCTCCCACCGGAGAGCCCAGTGCACAAAAACCAGTAAAGGAGAACCGAGACAATTCCTCAAAACCAAGGAAAGGAATAGCCAAAGCAAAGGAGAAGTAGCATCACAGGGAAGGAGGGACGGAAAGCAGCACCTGCTGCAAGAGCTCTTCTCAAAGATCTACTGTTACGGTAAGTTCTTACGTAACTGTAGTATCTTACTTCAAGTGGGCTTTTGCAGCAGGCAACACTGATAGGACTGAGTCCCAAGCAGTACCGGAACTGACCAAAAGTCATCTGGTAGGAGGAAAACAAACAACAGAAGGCTGTTCAAGAAAGAAGGCCCTGAAGAACAGCTAGGCCAAAGTTGGCCTTATGCCTGGAAGCAATGTCCAAGCTGTAATGGCAGACAAAGATGTGAACCAAACTCCAAGTGGCAGCTGCACAAATGTCCACAGCAGACACATTTCTGAAAGAGGCAGCAGAGTCAGCCACCCTTGACTGCCCTAGGCAAGGGCTCGTCATACTTACCAACCATTTACAAACATTG
This sequence comes from Neoceratodus forsteri, assembly GCA_016271365.2. Classification (NCBI taxonomy): domain Eukaryota; kingdom Metazoa; phylum Chordata; order Ceratodontiformes; family Ceratodontidae; genus Neoceratodus; species Neoceratodus forsteri. The sequence goes on from CM057452.1 coordinate 732,439,400, forward strand.
TTTCGAAACAGGAGCCCCTTCTCTCTTGGGGACAAATGTAACAAACAACTGATCAGTCTTGCAAACCGACTGGGTGCAATTCCTGTAATAACGCAGCACCCTATCAACATCCCAAAGTATGCAACAAGACCTCCCCCTGATTGGAATATTCAGGGAAATAAACAGGTAGGTGGATGGATTGGTTTAGCGTGAACTCAGACATCACTGTGGGCAGAAACTTAAGATAAGTCCGCAAAGACACCTTGTCTTTGTGGGAAACTAAGTAAGGCTATTTAAACATCACAGCCTGAAGCTTGGAAATCCTCCTAGCTGAGATAATAGTAACTAAAAATAATGCTTTCCTTGACGGAAATTGCAGCTCGCATCTCCTGGCCGGCTGAAAGGGAGGTAGTGTGAGCTTTTCCAACATAAAAAGAAGGTCCCATGGAGGGACAGGGTCCCAAATGGGGGGTTTCAAATAGAAACATAGATAAGGACCGCTTGGCCCATCTAGTCTGCCCAAGCTTGGCCCACCGAGTCTGCCCAAATGCAGAATACTCCACAAGAACATTCAGGATAATAATAACATACTAACATACCAGCAGAATAGGCCTAACGGTCTTTCGTGTCTGCTCGTTTGGTCAGGCCCCACCCTGGGTGCTGACCTTGCTGCCCCCCTCACCTTCTCTGGCTTCTCCCTTCCCAGTTCCGGATATTCTTGCTGCATTGGATTTTGCTTCCAGAACCCTTCCCCTGTACCTGTCCCACCCCCTCTTGAACCCCTCCACTGTCTCTGCCTCCACCAGCCCCCAAGGCAGCGCATTCCATGGCTCCACCACCCTCTCAGTGAAGTAGCACCTCCTCCTTTCTCCCCTGAATCTTCCCCCCTCCAGCTTCCACCCATGCCCTCTAGTGGCCCCCTCCTCCTTCCTTCGAAGCACCCTGACTGTTCCTCCCCTATTTACCCTCTTCATGTACCTGAAGACCTCTATCATGTCCCCCGGTCCCTTCTCTCTTCCAATGTGTACATATTTAGCTCTTGAGCCTCTCCTCATAGGTCCAGTCCCCAAGCCCCAAATCATTTTGGTTGCCTCTTCTGGACCCCTCCAGGAGGTTAATGGCCCTTTAAGTGTGGCCTCCAAAACTGCACGCAGTACTCAAGGTGCGGCTCACCAAGCAGTTATACAGAGGAGTATCACTCTCCTTCTGGAGGTGATCCCCTAGCAATGCATCCCAGCATCCTGTTGGCCTTGGCTGCTGCCCTCCTACAAGTCTCAGAGTTTTCATCTTGACATCCACCACCACCCCCAAGTCCCTCTCAGCCATCAAGACTTGTAGCATTCCCCCGGTGTACACTTGGCCCGGGTTTCTGCCCCCAGGTGGAGTACCTTGCATTTCCCATTGAACCTCAGCTTCCACTTTCTAGACCATCTTTCCAGAGCCTCCAGGTCCCTCTGTAGGTCACCCTCCCTCCTCCCCATCCACCACCGCCCCAGTTTCGAGTCATCCGCAAAGAGACTCATCTCACTCCTGATTCCTGTCCTTATGTCAGAGACGAGGCGTTGAACAGAAGGGGCCCAAGGACTGATCCCTGTGGGACCCCACTAATGACCCTCCTTGGGATGAGACTATCCCGCCAACTACGACCCTCTGGGTCCGGTCCTGGAGCCAATTGCCTATCCATCTGATCATATGGTTCCCCACCCCCATTTCTCCCAGCTTATCCAACAGGCCCACGTGAGGAACAGAGTCAAATGCCTTGCTGAAGTCTAGAAAGAGGACGTTCACTGGTCTACCCAGGCCCAAGGCACTCGTCACCCAGTCATAGAACTCCACCAGGTTTGTCTGACATGATTTCCGGATGAATCCATGCTGTCTATCATCCAGGCACCCTGACTTATCCAGGTCCCCCCCAGCCTCTCCTTGACAATGCCCTCCATCACCTTGCCCACCACCAATGTCAGGCTGACAGGCCTGTAGTTTCCTGCCACCTCCCTTGATCCCCCCTTGTGGACAGGCACTATATGTGCCACCTTCCAGTCCTGGGGCACCCACCCTGTCCTCAGAGAGATGGTGAAAAGCTCCGTCAGGGGTTTCACCAGAACATCCGCAAGTTCCTTCAGCACTCTGGGATGTAATTTATCCGGCCCCGGTGCTTTCTCCGTCTTAAGGGAGCTGAGGGCTTCCCTCACTCTCTCTGCTGTGATTTCCACTTCCGGTACCTCTTCTCCCTGCTTAGCCCTCCCCCCTCCTGCCAGTGATGCCTCCCCCTCTCCCCGGACCGGATCGGTAAGAGTCCCCCCTCCTCAGTATCTCTGTTCCTCCCATGTATGATGCAGCACCCCATTTTCCTTGGTGAAAACTGAGGTGAAGTACTCATTTAGTACCTCAGCCTGCTCCCCCGGGTCTTGTGCCCATCTCTCCCCTGATTTGATCCTGCTAATCTGCCCTTCACCCTTCGTTTTTCCCAATGTATCTAAAGAACCCTTGTTCCTCTCCTAATTTCCTGGCCAGGTTCTGCTCCTTCCTTGCCTTAGCCACCCTCACCACCCTAGTGGCCCTTCTAGCCATCAGCTCACCCCTCGATCCCTTTCACTCCTTGAGCACTTGAATTGCTTATAGGCTGCCTTCTTTCCCGCACCACCTCCTGGACCTCCCTGGTCCACCAGCAGGGTTTTGGGCCCTACCGCATTTTCGTCTTACTCTTGCACAGGTGCTGGTAGCATTCTGCACCCCTCTCCTGATGATTTCCCACCTACTATCAGCGTCCATGTCTGACCCAATCCCATCCAAATGCTCCTTAATGATCCTTCCCATTTCCTTAAATCTGCCCCCCTGAAGTCGGTTACTTCCGTCTTTGTTGACCTTCTACCCTCCTGGGTCCAGGCAGAACCAGGCGGTGGCATGGTCACTCCCGCCAATGGGTCCCTTACCTCCAGGCTCCCCAATCTGGTCACTGTCTGCCAGGACCACATCCAGTACCCGCTCCCCTGGTCAGTTCCTCACCTGCTGAGTTAGGAACGTCCTGAAAGACATCCAACAACCTCTGTTCCCTGGTCACAGAGGATGTCATAGTCTCCCAGTCTATTCCTGGCATGTTTAAGTCCCCAACACCACCACTGCTCCTCTGCCCAGTCTGCAGTGTCTCCCAACATCTGCCACCAGACTGTCCTCCAGCTCCTCCGCCAGGGCAGGGGTCTATACACCACTCCTATTTTTACTCTCTTGCCCCCTTGTTATCAAGGTGACCCAAACGCCTCCACGGTTCCCTCCGCCTCCTCTACTCCCCATGCCAATGCAGTTTTGACATCATTGCTACCCTCCTCCCTTCCTCCCCCAGTCCTTCCTGAACATAGTGTAACCCTCCAGGTTCAGGTCCCAGTCGTGTCCTGCAGTGGCCCAAGTCTCAGTGACGCTGCCACATCCACTGCTCCCTCAGTTAGCATCGCCTGGAGCTCAGGCATTTTATTGCCCAAGCTCCTGGCATTTAGCAGGACTACCTTCCATCCTTTCCCTATATTTCCATTTCCCTGCTCGTTCTTCCCATGGGATTCTGTTTCCCTGGTCTGCACTTTGCCAGTCGGCCTTTTCCCGCAATCCTCCAGCTCCCCAGAGGGGTGGAGACAGAGTCCCTCCTTTATCGGCACCCCCTTGACAGCCTTTTCTCCCACAATAATAATAATACTTTATTTATTGTGTGCCTTTCAGACATCAAGGCACAGTACAATAAGATAATAAAATACAGCGAAATCAACATCATAAAACCAAAACAGAATCAGATCAATAAACAACAGTCATAAGTTTTTTCCTAAAGGAAAGATTTCAAAGCCTGTTTAAAACTCCCCACGGTCGTGCACTCCCTCATCCGAAGGGGTAGAGAATTCCAAAGGGAAGGGGCAGCAAACATAAAAGCACGGGCCCCCGCAGATTTTAAGGTCACCCTTGGAATCTCTAGCAACCCCTCGTCGGCCGAGTGGAGCGATCTCACAGGGTGGTAAGGGATCAGGAGTTCTTTCAGGTAATCAGGGCCCAGTTCATGCAGGGCTTTAAAAGTCAGTAATCTGACTCTGAAGGTGATCTGCCACTGAACTGGTAGCCAATGCAGTTCCCGCAGCACCGGTGTAATATGGGAAGATCTAGGAGTACCCACCAACAACCATGCTGTGGAATTCTGCACCAGCTGCTGGTGGCAGATATCAACCCCTGGAAGCCCAAAGTAAAGCGAGTTGCAGTAGTCTAGGCGCGAGGTCACAAAGGCAAGGATTGGCACAATTTAAAGTTAGAGGGGGGACGGCTCAGGGGTCATGTGAGGAAATTCTTTTCACTGGAGAGAGAGGGTGGGACTTATGGAACCGCCTCTTCCTGAGAGGTTGTGGGGTCTAAAACAGTGGGGGAATTCAAACATGCATGGGACAGACATAAGGCAATTATAGTGGGGGGTTGCAGGAAGTAGGCTGTTGTTTAACTAGAATCTGCAGCTTATCCAATAGGTAAGGAAATAGGCAGACTGGGTGGGCCAAGTGGTCCTTATCTGCCATCAAAGTCTATGTTTCTATGTTAAAGTTGGCAGATCACCGGACGGAACAAGGTGCTTGATCCTAGCGATGTTTCTTAGATGGTAGAAAGATGCCTTAACCACCGCTGACACCTGGGACCAAAGTTTCAGCCCCGCATCCAATATCACCCTCAGATCTCGCATCCATCCAGAGACCTGTAGCTTGGCATCCCCAAAAAACAATCCAGATGGGGAGCCGGCCCCAGGTCCCCCATCCGGCGATCTGGATCCAAAACCAACACCTCAGTCTTCCCAGAGTTCAACTTCAGCCAACTGGACCTCATCCAATCCTGGATTTCATTGAGGCAGCTATTAAATACCGAGATGGCTCCTTCCTGGTCAGGGGCAAAGGACAGGTATAGCTGGGTATCATCGGCATAACAATGAAACCTCAGCCCATACCATCTCACAATGTCTCCAAGGGGAAGCATAATACACCGCAAACAGCATGGGGGACAATATAGAGCCCTGAGGAACCCCACAAAACAGAGAGATGGGATCAGAGGAGAAAACCCCTGAGACCACCCTCTGAGTTCTTCCAGTGAGGTATGAAGTGAACCATCTGAGGACAACCCCAGAAAGCCCACAAATACATCTCAGGTGCTCAGGTAAGACCCCATGGTCAATGGTGTCAAAAGCTGATGACAGATCTAATAGTACCAAAATGGACCGTTTTCTCTGGTCTCTCGCCATCACATTTAATTAGGATACCTCCAGCTAGGCAACAGCTTTGCCCTCAATAGATACGTGATACGCAGAGATGGCAGAAAGGTGCACCTTAAGTGAAGAGTACCCCAGACCAGAGTTCAAGAGGGAAAGGAAGTACTCCAGAATCAGATTCACTGGGCAGGTGAAGGGGTCAAGGTGGCAGTGTCCCATAAGGAGAAGCGCTTCCACTTCATGGCATAGGTGACTCTCATGGAGGGTTTCCTAGCAGCCACCAAGACATCAGCAACCCTGGGAAAAAACAAAAAGCAGGCAATGGCTACATCTGCAGGAGCCATGCGTGAAGATGCAGAGATTTGAGGTCTGGATGAATCAGGGTGCCCTGCTCCTGGGAGAGCAAACTGGTGCACAGGGGCAAGGGAACAGGAGGCTCCACTGCCAGCTGCTGCAGTACAGGGAACCAAATCTGATGTGGCCAGTAGGGAGCAATGACAATCATCTCTGCCCCCTCTGACTGAAGTTTGAAGAGACCCTCTGCAGAAGTGGAAAGGAAGGGAAGGCATACAGAAACCTCCTTTCCCAGGATAGGGGCAAAGAGTCATGCCAGAAAACTCCAGGCCCTGGATCAAGTGAGCAGAAAAGTGGCAGTTTTGCGTTGAGCATGATTGCAAGAAGGTCCAACTCTGAATGTCCCACCTGTCAAAGAGATCTTCGACCACCGAGGACAGGAGTTCCCACTCATGCATCCTTGACGTGGACCTGCATAGACTGTTGGCCAGAACATTTTGGATGCCTATAACATGGATGACTGAGAGTTCCAGGCCGTACTCGAGGGCCCAATACCAGACCCTCATCACCTCCCAACAAAAAGGGTAAGAGTGAGTGCCCCTGTTTGTTGATGTAGAAGACTACAGACATGTTATCCGCCTGTACCAGTAGTAGGCCGGGAAAAACATGGGTCTGGAAGGCATGCAGAATATGCAGAACTGCCCTCATCTCCAGCACACTGATGAGGAGATGCTGCTCTGATTTGGATGAACTGCCCTGGGTCTGACGATTGGCTAAATAAACTCCCCATCCCAGGCTGGATGAGTCCTTGGTTAGGATCTGTTTTTTTTTTTTTTACATCCATTATTTATCTTCTGCAGTGAGCAGCGACTTGTGTCAGCCATCTGACACCGGACATCTGTGGTCGTTCGAGCACCTCCTCTACTGCCTGGCAGAACCACCTAAGCCAATGTGGGGGGACTTCATCCAGCCACAGCCATCGATTTTTCCACATTTTCTCCCCTGCTTCCCCAGAGCCCCCAGACAAGGCTGGTGTGTGCATGGAGGCTCGCACGCATGCCTAGGCCCAGAATGACTCCATCTGCCCACCCCTGGCCTAATGTCCATCTCCATCCCTGCCTGCACCACCATCATAGCTCCATGTGATGGCAGTCAAAGGCCGGGAGTGACAACCTCCCCTACCCGGGCAAGGAGAGCTGCCAACAGCTGCTCGATCCTCACTTGGCCTCACCCCCCGGCCGACCCATGATCATTCCTGAACACAGGTCACCAGCATGGTGAGAGGTAAGGTGTCCAAAGCACCTCAGACCTCTATGCCACTGGGCTGGCTTTTGGTGAGGATCTGTTGAGGAGAAACAACACAACAAGGGACCCCCTTGAGGAGTTTGGAAGGGTTCTGCCACCACTCCAATGTCCTTTTCTCTGGAGCCGATAATAGCACCGGTTGATCCAAGTTGTCGGTGCACTGATCCCATTGGGTTCACGGAGTCCCTTGGGGAACTCTCATATGGAGGCCAGCTAGGGAAACCATGGCGATAGCTGCCACCATGTGTCAAAGAAACAGCCTGACTGTAACCCAACGACTGGAGAAAACCAGGCAGGCCTGTGCAATCAGACGTTCTGCCCTGTCCTCTGGCAGAAAGTTTTGTTCTGAGATGAATCCAGGACTGCTCTTGTGTACTGGAGGCACTGGCACGGAGAGAGACAAGACTTTGACAGATTGATTGTGATCCCTAGAGTCTGGAAGAGCCAAAAGGTGCTTTCCAGGAACTGTAACAACAGATTCCAGAAGAGGGTTGTAAGCAGCCAATCATCCAGATACAGGAAGACATAAAAGCCTTGCCTCTTCGGAGCTGCAGCTACAACTGCCAGGCACTTGGTAAACACCCGAGGTGCCAAGGAAAGACCAAAAAGGGAGGGCCCTGAAAGTAAAGCTATGTAAGAACTTACTGTAATAGTAGATCTTCGAGAGGAGCTCTTGCAGCAGGTAATAACATGAGGACTGATGCTGCCAGGCATTAGGACCCCACGGAAATTCTTGTAGCTAGCAGTCTGTAAGGGGGGACCACCCCCGATGTCGGCTCTGCCCGACGTCAGACGTGGTATAAGGGGGCAGTCCTCCGGTACCATCTCAGTTCTCCCACTGGAGACCCGGCTGAAAGGACTGGAGAACCAGGCAGGATCTCCCCAACCCAGAATAAGGGTAAAAACACAGATTCCTGGGGGATGGAGGGTGGGAAAGCCACCTGCTGCAAGAGCTCCTCTTGAAGATCTACTGTTACGGTAAGTTCTTACGTAACTACACTATCTGACTTTGAGGGGGAGCTCTTGTAGCAGGTAATACCATTAGGACAGAGTCCCAAGCAGTACCCAAGAATAGGCCCAAGTCTGACGGGAGTGAGAGAAGAAAAAACAGTGGTTGTACAGCTTCAAGAGAGTAGGCCCTGCAGGACAGCCAGTCCAAAACCTGCTCTACTCCGAGAAGCAATGTCAAGGCTGTAATACCTAATGAAGGTATGGACTGTGCTCCAGGTTGCGGCAGCGCAGATATCTGCCAAGGATACATTCCTCAAGGAAGCGAATGAGGCAGCCACAGCCCTGGTGGTGTAACCCTTGATCGTGCCCGGCAAGGGTTTACCATGATGCTGGTAAAAGAATGAAATGCAATGCACTAATCAATGTGTTAGTGACTGTTTGGAGACAGGGGCCCCTATCATCCTTTGTGCGAAGGAGATGAACAACTGCTCCGTCTTCCTTGATGCACTAGTTCTGTGGATGTAATAACGAAAGATTCTATGTACATCCAGAGTACGCAACAAGGCCTAGCCTTGATTAGAGAACTCTGGATAATAAACTGGAAGGCTGATGTACTGGTTCAGAGTCAATGCGGACACCACCTTCAGCAGAAACTTAGGATTAATATGCATGGTAACCCTGTCCCTGTGGAAAACAAGATAAGGCTCCTTACACATAAGGGAATGAAGCTCAGAAACCCTTTGAGTGGAAGTAATAGCAACTAAAAATAACACTTTCCATGAAATAAAGCATAGCTCGCAAGTCGAGGCTGGTTTGAAGAGAGGCAGGGTGAGCTTCTCAAGAACGAAAAGCAAATCCCATGGTGGGACCGGGTCCCTCCTGGGAGGTCTGATGTGAAGAACCCCTCGAAGGAAGGTCTTGCACATACTGAGCTGTGCCAGAGTCCTCTCCCCATATAGTGCATGGTATGCCGAGAACGCACATATAAGTCCCTTGATGGACAAGTAGCTTAAGCCCAGGTCCAAGAGGTGGAAAAGATAATTCAGCACATGCTTGACCAGACAATCCAGGGGATCTAGGGCATGAGCCGTTGCCCAGTGGCAAAAACGATTCCACTTCATGGCATAAGTTGCCCTAGTGGAGGGTTTCCTCGCTACTACCAGGACTTCTACCACCCTGCTTGACACCCCTAATCTTTCTTCTGCCAAGACTGCAAGAGCCAGACATGCAGGTGAAGAGATTGCACAGCAGGATGGACTAGTGTCCCTTGTTTTTGAGAGAGCAAGTGGGTGGAGAGTGGCAACTGCACAGGAGGTATTGAGGTCAGTTGCTGTAGTAGCAGGTACCAAATTTGCAGGGGCCAAAGGGGGCCACCAGAATCATTCTGGCTTCCTCTGACTGCAGTTCGAGCAGGACTCTCTGAATGAGAGGGAAGGCGTACAGAAACCTCCCTGTCCAGGAGAGGGACAATGCATTTCACCAGAAAACACCAGGCCCTGGATCGAGCGAGCAGAAATTTGGCAGTTTGGCATTGCACAGGGACGCAAAGAGGTCCAGTTCTGGATGGCCCCAGCAACTGAAAAGGTTGTATGCAACTTCCTGGAGCAATTCACGCTTGTGGTTCAAAGAATGAGAGCGACTGAGACTGTTGGCCTGAATGTTCTGGATTCCTGGCAGGTGTACAGCCATGAGATCCAGAAGATGTTCCACTGCTCAATCCCACACTTTCATGGCCTCCCTGCAAAGTGCTCCCTTGCTTGCTGATGTAGAAGACAACTGGAGTGTTGTCTGACTGCACCAAGAGAGTAACTATCAATCAATTAATCAACTTTTATTTATAAAAAGGCGCTCTTCTCAAATCCAAAGCGCCTGCACAATATCATAAAACAATAAATAGACAGAATTTAAAACTATTATAAGTCATTAAAAGCTATACTAAAAAGGTGGGTCTTCAAGGCTCCTTTAAAGCTTAGGGAGACTTGGTCTCGAAACGCCATCAGGGCATACAGAATGTCTCTTACTTCCAGAACGTTGATGTGTAGAGAGCGCTCTGTGGGAGACCAGCCCCCCCTCCCCGGTCCTGTGTTCCCCTAGGTGACCTCCCATCCTGAAAATGAGGGGACCATCGTTAAAACCTCGTCCACTACTGTTGTCCCGAAGAAGGTGGACAGGCTATATATGGCCCCCAAGACCAAGCTGTTTTTGGGGGAGCACCCAAGAGCCAATTCACTGGTGCTCACAGCTGCTCATGACCATGGTAGCAAACCTGAGCACCTCAGCTCCCAACCACCAGATCCGGAGTCCAAAAAATTGGACAGCTGGGACAGAAAAGTTTATTCTTCAGCAGCGGGCTCTATCCGTTTGCTGAATTTCCTGGCCCACGTGGTGAAGTACCAACAGTCACTGTGGGAGAAAACAATGGAACTCGACAAGACCCTGCCAAACTCTGACACTAAGGAGGAAATCCTGGCCTATGCCCAGTCCGGACTGGATGTAGACAAGCATGTCCTAAGACATTCATATGACTCTGTGGACATGGCTTCCCGGGCGGCTGCTAAGGGAATATGGCTGAGGAGGCATTCTTGGCTCAGGCTCACAGGGTTCCGCCCAGATCTCCAAGAATCCATACTGGATGCACCTTTACAAGGTTCGGTACTGTTTGGCCAGGAAGTGGAATCCATGGCCAAGGAATTACAGGAGTCAGGTAAAGTCACAGCAGATGTACATCGCATGTACAAATCAGAGCCTCAAGGCCCCCGCCATCGTCCCTTTCATAGAGGCCAGGGACAAGGGGGGCAAACAACCCCATGGAAAGAGGTTTAAGAGGCGCAGTCACCCTGCCCCTCAGGGTGCCCCAGGCCCCAAGCAGCCTAAAGCTCCCAGGGCACAGGGCCCCAACCCCTCCACAGCCTGACTCTCTGCATCTCTCTCCTCTCTCTTGGGAGACAAAGGATGAGAAAGTAGGAGGGAGATTCTCCCTTTACCTTGCAGAATGGTCCAGCATAATCTCAGACCAATGGTTACAATAAACCATTCACAGAGGCTATGCAACAGAGTTTCTCAGCATTCCACTGGACAATCCCCCCCTGGTTCATTGTCCACCAGCCCATGCCAACCTTCTGGCAGACAAAATTCAGGTGCTGCTTGAGAAAAAAGCCATCCAGCCAGTGCCACAGGCCCAGAGGGGCACGGGTTTCTACTCTTGATTCATTCTAGTCCTGAAGAAAACCGGAGATCTTCGCACCATTCTGGATCTCAGCCAGCTCAATCTCTTGGTCAAATACCAGAGATTCTGGATGGTTACACTGGCAAGCTTGCTTCCCTTTATCCATCAAGGGGATTGGTTATGCTCCCTAGATATGGAGGATGTCTACATGCATATCAAGGTCCTACGTTCCCACAGAAGATTTCTCCGGTTTCAATTCAGGGACCAGCTTTACTAATTCTGGGTTCTGCCCTTCAGCCTTTCGCTGGCACCCATGGTTTTTACCAAATGCCTGGCAGTGGTGGCAGCGACCCTTTGAAGGAAAGACCACTTCGTCTACCCCTAACTGGATGACTGGCTCATTTCAGCCCAGTAGGCAAGCCAGTTGAGACTTGCCCTGGAGGAAACAGAGAACCTCTTTCTCTCCCTGGGCATCACTATAAATTGGCCAAAGTCACAGCCCCGGCTCTCCCAAAGGTTGCAATACACAGGAGCCATCCTGGACACATTCAGGGGAAAGCCTTTTTGCCTTCAGACAAGGCAGATCGCTTGATGGACCTGGCACGCAGAGTACAAGCTGCACCTTCCATCCCAGCAAGGGTCATCCTTCAGCTTCTGGGCCACATGGCTGCGGCCATCGCTACAGTCCCCCTTGCCAGATTACACACAAGGGTTCTGCAGTCGCACCTCAAGGTCCAGTGGGACCAGGCGGTGGATGACTTGGATCAGCCAGTCTGAGTCTCAGCAGAGGTCTGTCACTCCCTATAGTGGTGGCTCTGCCTCCCACATCTGGAGGGAGGGGTTTCCTTTCAGAGACTGCTCCCATCACAAATAAACCTGTTCAGAATAACTATATACAGAAGCAAAAAAAAATCTCAAAAAAAAAATCTCTCTTGCTGCTCAGTTTAGCTGTTTCTATAACTTTTTTCAACCCCCATCCTTTGCAAGCATCCTATTCTTTTTAAATTTCAGGAGCTGCTAGAACATTGAGAACTTCCTGAGGTCCCCACACCAACTGCAAAGGGCTCAGGCATTTGTACCTAAGTAACCTCTAGCTTTTTACAGTTATCTCAAATTATAAATATATATATTTCAACAGTAACAACATTTTCTAAACAAGAGAGATCCCAATATCAGCTACCTTTCCATACATTGATTCTCATATATTTTATATTAGCAGATATAGATATGCAAGGGAGGAAAAACAGACAGCAAGAGAAAACGGAGAGACAGTGAGAGGCAAAGGATTGCGAGATTGTTCGGGTTGATCAAGTCCGAAGTCTCACCAGAAAATTTAGTTGCGTAACCAGACACAGATCCTTGCATTTACACACATTTTCCAAAACAAATGGGACAGGGTACTATTCTACCCTGTCACAGACCCACTGCAAAGCTACCCAGCTTGCTTATTAGTCTCCTAAATGGAACAGTGTACAAGTTAATTTCCTCAGGAAAGTTCCATTGAGCAAGCTCATTTACAAGGAGGTATCGAAAGCCTTACTGAAATCTAGGTAGGCCATGTCCACTGCTCCATCACAATCTAGTTCCTTGGTCAGCCAGTCAAGGAACTCTACCAGCTTTGTTGGACATGACCTCCCCCAACCTCACCCCTGTGAATTCATGCTGCCTCTGGTCTTGCAATCCACTTGATTCAAGATACTGCACAATCCCTTTTTTCAGCAGTGATTCCATTAACTTTCCCACCACCAAATTCAGGCTGACTGGCCTATAATTGACAACCTGTTCCTTGCCACCAATTTTATGAAGTGGGACTACATCCGCCCTCCTCCAGTCCTCCTGGACCTCCCCTGTTTCCAATGAGCTGTTAAATAGGGCCATCAGAGTTGCAGCCAGTATCTCCCTGAGCACCCTCAGTACCCTTGGGTGGACCCCATCTGGTCCCATTGCTTTGTCCACTTTCAGATCAGAATGGCCCTTCAGGATTCTCTCCTCTAAAAACAGACTAGTGGCCACCTTTTTCCTTCCTTCCAATGCTCCTGTTACATTTTTGTGGACCCTCCCCATCTATTTCCTGTTTGAACACTGAACAAAAGTATTTGCTCAGGATGTCTGCCTTTTCCTGTTCCTCCTCTGCACAGCCCCCCCTCCTTCCCTTCTTAATGTTACAATCTCACCCGTGGTCTTCCTTTTTTCATTTATATGCCTAAAAATTGTCTTATTCCTTTGTGTTACTGCATTGGCTATTCTGTCTTCAGTTTGTGCCTTTGCGCTCCTTACTGTTCTCCTACTTCCCTCTGTTTCCCCTGATGCACCTCCTATCATCCTCCCTCTGTGTCTCCTTGTACCTTCTGAATGTTACTCTCTTAGCGTATACCTTTTCCGCCACCTCGTTTGAGAACTATAGCAGTCTCTTTTCCCTCTTTCTTTTCCTCCCTTGCTTAATGTTGAAGTTTGTTGCCTTCGCTGAGGTCCTTTTTGGTTTCCAGCACTGTTCTTTCACCTCACCCAATTCATCCCCCCTTCCCCGCCAGGTCATCCCTGAGGCATAGACCCATTTGTTTTAAAATCTGTCTTCATGAACTCCAGGATGGTCGCATTTGTGTGGTTCGATTTTGCAGCCATCCTTGTATTGAACCACACTGTACAGTGATCACTCATCCCCAGGTGCCCCCCCACCTAGATGTCTGTAACACTGTCCCTGTTGGTGAGCACCATAGGAACATAGAAACATAGACTTTGATGGCAGATAAGGACCACTTGACCAACCCAGTCTGCCCATTTCCCTACCTATTGGATAAGCTGCAGATTCTAGTTAACCAACAGCCTACTTCCTGCAACCCCCCACTATAATTGCCTTATGTCTGTCCCATGCATGTTTGAATTCCCCCACTGTTTTAGACCCCACGACCTCTCCAGGAAGGCGGTTGCATGCGTCCACCACTCTCTCCGTGAAAAAAAATTTGCTCACATTACCCGAGCCGTCCCCCCTCTATCTTTAAATTGTGCCCCCTTGTTCTTACACATCTCTTTTTCTGAAAGATGCTACCCTCCTGGACTTTGTTGATTCCCTTCAGGTATTTAAAAGTTCCTATCATGTCCCCCTGCCCCTCCTTTCATCAAGGGTATACATATTAAGCTCTCTCAGTCTCTCTTCATATGGTTTCTGATATAGACTCTGCACCATTTTAGTTGCCCTCCTCTGGACTGCTTCCATCTTGTCTGCTGTATGTCCTTGCATAGATGAAGTCTCCAAAACTGCACGCGGTACTCCAGATGGGGTCTCACCAACTGTCTGTACAGAGGGATAACCACTTCCCTTTTTCTACTTGTGATGCCCCTCCCTACACATCCCAGTATCCCCCTGGCTCTCCTTACCGACTTGTCACATTGCTTACCCACCTTTAGGTCATCTGATATGACTACCCCCAGGTCCCTTTCCATTATTGTTGTTAGTACCTCCCCTGCACCAAGTCTAGTGTTGCCCCATCATGAGTGGGTTCACTGACTAGTTGCCTGAGGAATGCCCCCAGCAAGGAATCCAAGATTTCCCTGCTTCCTGCTGAAGCCACAGCCAGGAGGCACCAATCTACATTCGGCAGACTGAAGTCCCCCACCAGCAGCACCTCCTCCTTATCTGCCATCTTGCCGAAGGTTCCACCAGTTTCTTATCTAACTCCTTCCCCTGTGCTGAAATCTGTAAATCACACCAGTGCTAACAAAGGCTCCATTCCCGGTCTCTAGGGTGACCCACAGTACCTCTGCCCCCCCATATTCCCTGTATCTCCATTGCTTTAATGCCCTCCCTCACATAAAGTACCATGCCCCCTCCTTTCCTTCCTACCCTATCCTTCCTGAGTAGAGTATAGTCTGGCTTGGCCATGTCCCAGTGATGGTTTTCAGTGTACCATGAATTGATAATGACCATAGTATCCAGGTTGGCCTCTGCCATTGTGGCCTCTAGGTTTGGAATCTTATTTCCTAGACTTCTAGCATTTGCACACGTGGCATTCTAGGTTTTGTTACCACTCCATTGGTTACCCCACTTTTTTTCCCTTTTTCCTTCCCTCCCTTTAATGCACCTGCTCCTATCCCCCTTCCTTTTTTCCACCCTGTTTCTTGTATGTCTTTGCATCCTGGGAGATTCTACTCCTCTCGGTCTCTCCCTATTCTCTACTTCAGCCCGTGGTGGGGTTGGCAGCTTCTGCTGCCCCAGTCTCTTCTCCCACACCCCTTTGCTAGGTTAAATGTTTGTCAGAGTAACATTTAAACTGTCCATTAAGGACTGTGGTTCCCCTGCCGGATGGATGTAGGCCATCACCCCTGTATAGGCCCTTATCCTCCAAGATGGGTCCCCAGTCCCTAGTGTAGCTGAACCCCTCCTTTCTGCAGCATTGCTTGAGCCATGGGTTGAAGCTGTTGGTGTGTAGATCCCTGACACCCCCCGGTTGTAGACAGGCAGCACCTCAGAGAAAGCCACTGAGTGCATTACTTGTCTAAGTCCACTCCCCAGCTCCCTAATCTCCTCCTCCTACACTATCCTAGCCCTGTCCCTATCCAGTTCATTAGTCCCCAAGTGGACAATGACATCCAGTAGTGCCTCCTGTACTGCTGTCATCCCTTCAGGCCGTGGCACCGCATAGGCACCTAACATTCCTGTTCCCTCCTTTTCCTATTCTCAAATCTGCCCCCCTCAAAAACAAGTCCTCCACCAGAAGTTGCTTCTTCCTCCACCTCTGGGGTCCTCTTCCACACTTCTTGGGGTCTCTGCTATGGAGGACCCAACATCCTCCCTGGCCTCTATCATGTGTGCCTCTTCCTGCCAGTCCCGCCTCACCAGAGCAGTGTAGGAATTGCTTAGAGGTACCAGTTGAGCAATGTGCCTTTGACACATAAACCTAACCTTTCCCGTGCCCACTGCAGTTCAGCTGTTCCTCCTTCCTGGCATCCTCTGAGGAAACGGTAGCAGACTTGGTGGCCCCTGCGAAGGGGAAGAGGTCACCCGAATCTCAGCCAACTCAGCCTGGAGTCTAGTAATCTCCACCCAGAGAGGTGCATGCAGATGGGGCAGCATCGCAGTCTCCAGAAGGCCTCTCTGAAAACTGTTTCCCCACAGCCACTGCACTGCACCACTCCCAGCATTCCCAACTTCTGTTCTCTCTGTGTTACCTGGAAATTAATTTTGTACCCTTACTCCTGATAGGGTGCTTCTAGTTTACTCCTTTTGTTTGTTTATTTCTATATGTCTTCCCCGTGCCTTGTTTAAATCTCTCTATACTCCTACCCTAGATAAGGTGGTGCTCCTGTTCCCAGTTTTAGCTTACTTTTTACCTTCTGCCCTTCCCAGCAGTGACTGTCACAGTAGTGAACAGGTGTCTTACCCCTAGTTGACTGGCAGAGTCCCCTGATTCCTTCTGCTGATATCTGCTGATGCCTAAGATGCCATTCACCTGTCCCACTCCTTCACTGTTCCACTTACTCGCTGGATATGAACACATTTAAACTGTAATCCGTAGCTCATTTTATGCTTGCATTAAATGTTGCAGTTACATTCACTGAGCACTATGCCAATAAGAATCACAGGACATAGGGTACAACTCCAAAATTAAAACTTATTTTGCAAAACTCCAAAACATTTATCTACAGAAGCCCTGAGCATGCTTGAGGTACTGGTTGTCATCGAGGCACAGGTCAGGAAGCATAGGAAGACCAGGAGCAGGTATAAAATTCACAAGTAGCATTTTATTTTTTCCAATAACAGTAAAATTAAAAATAAAATTGTTCAATATAACTATTTACAAAGGCAGTACAAACACAGAAAACAAAGTCCTTCATCTGGGGATATCTCAAATTTCAAGTTCCAGTCTTGCTCCCTCTCTCTCTCTCAAAAGCATTACTGCTCTTTTTATAAGTCTTTGTCTGGGAACTCGTTAAGAAAACATTCTGTTTTTCAGAAAATGTTCTTGTCAGTTTCCTTCCTTGCAGGTGCAACAAAACAGTACATGGTGTCCCAAAACTGACCTCCTTTTGACATCTTCTGCAAAAGAGCTAGTATTGCATTCCAGGTTAACCCCCTAAGTTCCAATTTGTCTTTTGCAATCATTTCAAAAACATAACTATATACATTTTCAAACCAAGGGATCCCAGTTTCACAAACAGATTCATACATATTTCATAACCTCAGATACACAAGGGGAAAGAAAAGACAGAAACAGCAAGTGAAGGCAGAGAGATAGCTGGATAGGGGAATAGCGAGACCATCAGATAATCAGTTCCTAGGTCTCAAGAAAATTTGACTGCGCAGTAAGACAGACGAGAGACAGAACAGAAGAAGTTAAAACAAATCTTTGTGTTTAACTCTTTCTACATAACAAATGGGACATGATCTTATTCAACCCTATCACATACCCCCAAAACTTTCTTTGAAGTCTGCTTTAACATTAGCTTATAATATTTACTGTTCTCAGCATGTTCAGTATCCCTTTTCTCCATAAAGACTAGTACAGCAAACAACAATAAACAGTTTTGTGGAATTTTACAACTGCTCCTAGGTTTTCTTTATGCTTTCTGACCTGTGCCTCGACAACAGGGTCCAAATGTGGTAAATTGCGTAAGAAATTGGTTAAGGGATAAGTGGCAGAGGGTGGTGCTGAACTGAGTTCACTCAGACGAAGGGAGTGTGACCAGTGGGGTGCATCAGAGATTAGTGCTAGCACAGTTCTCTTTATTATCTTTATAAGTGACATTGCAGAGGAGCGGGAAGGGAAGATCTGCATCTTTATGGATGACACCAAACTCTGCAATAGCATGGACACTCCGGGGGGGGGGTGGAAAGGACGAGCAGTGAACTGAGAAAGTTGAGGAGTGGTCAGGGGTATAGTAGATGGATTTCAATGTAAAGTAATGCACTTGGGGCACAGAAACTCAGGGGCAGACTACAAAATTGGAGGGAGGGTACAGATGACCACCAAGCAGAAAGAGACCCAGGGTGATCATACTGGGTGACCTAAAAGTGGCCAGGCTATGCGACAACGCAGTTGGGAGGGTAAGTGTGATGCTGGGGTGCATAGGGAGTGGTATCACCAGCAGAAAGAGGGAGGTGGTGTTGCCTCTGTATAGATCACTGGTAAGACCACACCTATAGTATTGTGTCCAGTTCTAGAGGCCACATCCTGAAAAGGACATAGACAGAGTGGAAGCGTTCCAGAGAATGGCAGCTAAAATAGTGCAGAGTTTGCAGCAGAAGTCCTTAAGGGAGAGCTTAAAGGGACCTAAATATGTATACCCTTGAAGGGGGGGTATGATAGAGACCTTTTAATACCGCATAGGGTAAACAAGGTACAAGAGGGAAGTATTTTTGGGAAAAAAAGGTTCTCCAGGACAAGAGGGCATGATAAAAAGCTGCAGGAGGGTAGATTTGAGAGAGATGTGATGAAGTACTTCTTCATAGAAAGAGTGATGGATTCCTGGAACAGTCTTTCAGCAGAGATGGCAGGGGCAAAATCAGTGTGGGGTTCAAGAATGCAAGGTGTAGGGGGAAAGGGAATCTTAGAGAAAGGGAATGGGGGTGTGAATGGGCCGAAGAACAAGTAGGATCTACAGTGACATTATAGGCAGGGAAAAATGAGCAGACTAGGTGGGCCAAGCAGTCTTGGTTTGCCGGCAAATTCTATGTTTCTATATAAAGGCCTACCACAGGTTGCCATGCAGGGACAGTAATGGTGTACAGTGTGAATTTTAATAAACAAAGGTGACTCCGTTAACACCCAGAGCCAAAAGGACAAAGACTAAGATGGAGTGAAAAGGAAGAGATCCTAAATAAGTACTTTTGCTTAGTTTTCGAAAAGGAAAAAGAGGGAAATGGACCTACACCAATAAAAAAAAAGACATACCAATATCAGGGGTGGATACGAGCCCCTTCACAGAAGAACAAGTGGTAAAAGGACTAAACAAGCTAAAGGCGGACAAGGCCATGGGCCCAGACAAGACACACCCAAGAGTCTTGAAGAGACTAGCACAGGAACTTGTGGCACCTCTGGCTGAACTATTCACCAAGTCCCTAAATAGTGGGGTGGTCCCAGAAGACTGGAGGACGGCAACAGTTGTCCCTCTCCATAAGTTGGGAAGAAAGGAGGAGGCAGGAAACTACTGGTCAATCAGCCTCACTTCTGTAGTGGGCAAATTGATGGAGTCACTGCTTAAAGAAAGGATACTAGAATTTCTGGAAAAAAGCAAGCAGCAAGACACAAAGCAGCATGCCTTCATGACAGGCAGATCATGCCAAACAAACCTGATCAACTTTTGCAACTGGGTCACTAGGGTAGTGGACATGGGGGGCATGGTTGATATAGTCTACCTGGACTTCAGTAAAGCATTCGACTCTGTCCTGACACAGAAGGCTGATAAATAGGTTGGAAAGTATGGAAGTGGGGCAGGGGGTGGTCAACTGGATAAGAAACTGGCTGAGTGGGAGGACACAGAGGGTGCAAGTGAACAGTGCATTGTCTGAGGAGAGGGAGGTGACTAGCGGGGTGCCTCAGGGGTCAGTGCTGGGACCTCTCCTCTTCAATGATTCATTAGTGACATTTCAGACGGGTTGGACGGGAAGATGTGTCTATTCACAGATGACACCAAGATCTGCAAAAAGGTGGCTACCCCTGAGGGGATGAAGAAAATGGAAACGAACCTAGAGAAGCTACAGAAGTTGTCAAGAACATGGCAACTCAAATTCATTGCAAAAAAGTGTAAGGTCATGCACATCAGTCAAGACAACCCAACAAGGGAGTACTACCAGGGAAATGGGGGGGGGGAGGGAGCAACCAAACAAGAAACAGACCTGGGTGTCATTATATCAGAGGACTTGAAAGTGGCAAAACAGTGTGAAAAGGCAGCACTGACGGCTAGCGGTATGCTGGGATGAATCAGGAGGGGTATAACAAGCAGAAAGAAGGAGGTGGTGCTACCACTGTATAGGTCCCCGGTGAGACCCCACTTGGAGTACTCTGTCCAGTTCTGGAGGCCACACCTCAGAAAGGACATAAATGGACTGGAGACTGTACAGAGGAAGTCTACAAAGATGATACAGGGACTGCACCAAAGACCATATGAGGAGAAACTGGGAGAACTTAACCTGTACTCCCTCGAGCAAAGGAGGGAGATATGATACAGATGTTCAAGTACCTCAAGGGAGTAAATAAGGTGCAGGTGCAGGACCTTATTCAGGTCAGAAGCTGCATGCGTACCAGGAGACACAACATGAGACTGCAGGGAGGGACGGAAATTCAGGAGTAAAATGAGGAAGTACATTTATACTGAGAAGGTGGTGGAATCCTGGAACGGCTTGCCCCAGGAAGTCATGGGGGCCAAAACAGTTAGGGAATTCAAGAATGCGTGGGATAGCTACAAAGGTGTCATCAGGAAATAAGTCCCATGTGGGGGTCCTAGGAAAATGGGCATACTAAATGGATCATGAGGTCCCCATCTGCCGATACATTCTATGTTTCTATGAGAGGAACATGACACAAGAACAAATCCTGTTGAATGGGTGGTCCAGTGCCAGAAAGACAAAATTCTGGATGAAATAAAGACTGGGACGTTTTGCAGTGTGAGAAGGCCATGCAGAACAAAAAAGTAATCAAGTATTTCCCAAAGGGGCACATGTTGTAGCATGGCCAAGGCAGTTCCCACCGAGGCGCACCAACCAGCGACTAAGCGAGCCACACCTCAAGGAGTGTGGGGAGACCCTTAGTGACAACGTCCCACCAAATGCCCCCTAGACATGGGATTCACCCCTGAGGTTATTACCCATCCCCCCATGAGACAGTTTGGAAGAGAAGACCTGAAGTGTGGGGGTGTAACAAGTACCTAGATATAGTACTATGCTCTGTCTATAGTATGGGCCTGTGTGTGCACATACATGCAACATACATGCCACTCCCCATGAGGAGGCAGTATAGTGCAGTGGTCTAAGGCTCTGAGCTGCAAATTTGGTGACATCCAGCAGGCCAGACCTGGGTTTGAATCCCACAACTTCCACTTGCATACTGTGTGACCCTGAGCAAGTCACTTAACCTCCTTGTGCTCCCAGGTCGCTCCTGTAAAAAAAGCTTTCAGTTTAGTGTGCTATACCTGGTTAAACTAAAAAAAAAAAAAATACATGTATGAATGTGGGGGTGTACATAAGAAAACTTGACAAGAGCGCCTTAAAGGAAAAATGTACTAACCAGAGTCATTGTTCGCTCACGTTGCCAGTCCACAAAAGTTTAGCAACACAAATTATAGGCTGTCTGCCTCTATTTCTGTTAAAAGGAAAGCTGATGCCATCCCTAGACAGTCACAACACCACGGTCAAAACCTATCATTACTTCTGCGTGAAATCTGCTTTTAACATGATGTTTAACAATGTATGTTTCAGCCATTAAACAAAGACAGCATTACGTGACCTAAAAACAGTTTTAATAGAAAAAGAATAAAGAATGGTCTCTGGGAATGAACACAAGACTAACAGAAACAGCCTGTAATACTGATTTACAAGAATTATGAATATGTTTAAATTTCTGAGGTGCTAGAGCAACGACCATGTAGCAAAAAATACCCTAAGGGGATAAATACGCACTAAACATCCAGACGGACTGTCTCCAGTGTATTTAATAGTTTTTAAATGCTTTATGCAGAAGCATGCATTGGGCTGTTGCAGTAAATTTTCCAAGTGTGTCAAGGGGTGGACAGCAGGCTGACAAAATAATTGGTACCATGAAAAATGTCAACTGTAAATCAATACCTTTCCCGGAAAGACTAATGCAGAAAATTCACAAGGATAAATGCTTTGACAGGTGCAAAGAGTTAACCAAGATTTACATATTAGCCCCACCCAAAAACAGGGTTTGCTTTTGGCTCCCTGCTGGAGCCACTGCAGCAGTCTTCCCTTGAGCCACTCTTCATCCTCGGTCACCTCCTAGACTGCAGCCATGGGACTGAGGGCTGGACCACAGCAACACCAGTTACTCCTACTCTGGCTGTGCCCTAACCTACACAGCCAAAGCTGTATACCTTTCCTTACTCACTTGGCTTCAAGGAGAGTGGCTGTTGGACCACCGAGCCACAGCACGATATTACTCCTTTTATTTGGTACATGGAGTGCCAAGGACTTCAGTGACCACTATAGCATAAAGACCAGCTCACCATTCTCCAGGAACTGCCATTAGGGTCAGAGAGTACACACTGGAGACAGCACCATTGTCAGTGGCTATTAGAGCCACTTAACCAAGCTGCACAAAGCACAAAACCCACTCTCAGTTGTAGCATCACTTCAGGGGCACCTAACAGTGTTCTTCTGCCTCTGACAAAGCATTCTCCATCCCACACGAAGCAGGGACCATGAGATATTGAACAAGATGCCAAAAGCTACAGAGAAGGCTAGAAAATATTTTAATATATAAAATAAGCAAAGACTGCAAAGAGCCACCATGTCTGTTGTGCCTCTGGCCCCAGGGCTGCTGGGTTGGTGTCAGAAGACAACCTAGTCAGCCCAGGGGAAACAGTCAACCCTGAATTCAGCTTTGCAGAGCAGCTAGCTGCAAGCTGACTCCGGTTTCAGTGGACTTCTTATGAATGCTTTACCTACAAAACTGACAGCCACTGAAAGAACGGGGTTTACCACAGTTGAATAAGTATAATGTGTCAGCCAACTAGAACTGATCCCCAGATCTGTGCAGATGGAGGAACGTATGAGTTTAGATCAGATCAGCACTGGAGAGAGGACACTGAAGTGTCGCTTGAGTCTGCAATCAGCCACCTGGTTGAAAAAAATCCTTTTCCAAATCCCTTCACAGGGTTATCAGTTCAGTAAATGTTCTGCAAGATAAGGTTCTGGACCTTGTTGCAACAGAGCAGGGGCTGTATTACTTGAGCTCCAGTGCCTCTGGAGCAACGGAGTTGCCATGCTTTAGCAACAGTGCTGAAAGAGTTGTAAGCCATTAGTCTTCCAGACTACTGTCAGGACTTGTCCTCACAGGGGCCCTAGCATTCGGGGGGGGTCTGAGTGATGGCTTGCTCTTCGGAGTAGGGTAAGAAGAGTCCCTCCATAGAATGAAGAGGACATCAGACATCAAGGATTGTCACAGTATGCACCCGTTACCACCGGGAAATGCTTTGGATTTAAGGCACCTGTAGCTCAGCCTGCATCTGCCACGTCCAGAGTGAGACCTCCTGATGGAGTCAGCCAGCTGCAGAGACTGTCAGAGGTTTGAGTACTGGGTCAGCATCCTACTATGTTGTATATAGTAGTTAGGGCTAGTTAGAACAATTTGGGCAAGCCTATGTGATTTAGGCACTGCCGAAAGAGAGTCAAGTCAGCAGCAATGTAAATCATCTGATGCTGTTAATAAAGTACTAGTTTTGGGATCCCCCATGCCATCCTTCACATGATGCCGCACTGAGGTCTGTCATCAGGCCTGAAACCACCAAGTGACTGCGTGCTCTAAACTTCCACAAGGACTGTGGGATAACTGGTTCACCAGTAAGGTGGTAAGAGTCAGAGACCGGGTAGTCACCTTTGGGTGGTGTAGTACTGCTGAAGAGTATTACTGTTTACTTCTGTATCTTACCTATTCCTTTCTTCCACTCAGAGCCTGCTGCTGTACCCAATAAATATACCTTTGGTTTGACTGCATTTACTGTGCAACTTCCTCTTACTGTATTATTGTTCATCTGCATGCTTAGAGTAATAAGTGGGGGGTGGGATCATATTATTGGGGTTCCCATAACTGAGGCTAGGTGTTCCATTTATTTCTTGTGGGGCAGCACCCCTGGCAGTATTCTGTTAAAAGGATGCTCATAGGTGGTGAATTGTCCCACATTCCAATTACTTACATAGAAACATAGAAACACAGAATGTGTCTGCAGAAAAGGACGGGTAGCCCCATCCAGTCTGCCCCATTGTCCCTGCTAACACTACACTTTGAACTCTATTTGGTTATCACAGGTGTCCCGCCCTACTCTGTTACCTCTGTTAATTATACCTATGCAATTATCCCACGAATGCTTGACCCCCCCCCCGTCTTTGCCCCCATCACCTCCACTGGCAAGCTGTTCCTGGCATCCACCACCCATTCTGTGAAGTATTTCCTCACCTCCCCTTAGCCCCCCAAGCTTCACAGTATGCCCTCATGTTCTGGCGATCCTATTCCTATTTAAGATACTCCCCTACTGCACCTTGTTCACCCCCATGAGGTACTTATAGGTCACATGTCCCCTCTCACTCTCCTCTCCTCCAGGGAGTGCATGTTGAGCTCCCGCAGCCTCTCCTCATATGGTTACTCCCAAATCAATCGTACCCAGGTGCCATTAACCCGATAGCCTAAAACACTTGATTCAGAGATCATCGCACAGGATTTGTCTCATACCTTGTGGGTGGGGGATATATACATACATGCTTCTTCTACACAATCAAAACAAACTTTTGTTTGTGTTGGCCAACTTAAAACTCATTGAGTCCAGTAGACACCATATGGTGTCGGAACCTCCATTACAGAGAATGACCCAAAATGGCCACCAGGACTCAAGGAGTTAAAGAGAGAAACTGGACACATCACCAAACTGGGCAGGCAGCACTGCAGGTCTTGCCAGTCCAGATCAACAGCTAAAGAAAACAACATGGGTTCCGAGGTGGTATGGGGAGGTGCGCCACCAGACAATCCCAGTGCTCAACCCAGAAAAGTTCGATCAGAACAAACAACATGTAATAGAAGCATTCATATGGCAGAGTCGTCTGCAGTTCATTGTCTTTATTACATAATAGTTCTTATAATATAGTTTTACAGCAGCTAAGGTAGCAGGATTAGGATCTGGAGAGAAATGCCCAGTGCTTTTAGGCCAAAGATGCAACTTCGTCAGGGGACAGGGCAGTACCGGACAGCAGACCATTAAAGGGAAAGTCCTCTCACACTTTTTTTCTGTTTATCTGTGTAGTTTGTAGACATGGACAATTAATTCCTCTCTTGCATCCCTCTAATTCTTGTAAAGTTCCTGTATTCTCTAAAAGCTTTTTTTTCTAACTCGGATACACTTTAAACTACAGAAAACAGCAGGGCACTTACTATACCTTGAAACGTTTCATGGCCGGCATAAGACAAGAACATAGGGACTGCAAAGTATAGCAACAGCACTGACAAACATAGTATAACTTCTGCAGGCTTTAGCTCCAAAACATAATAAAAATTCCAGGATCCTTACATGAATCAGTAGGGTGCAATAGAGGCAATCATTGTTCATACCTAGAAACTACACAAATAAGTAGAATAAAAAAAGCTGATGGGACCTTCCCTTTAAATAGTCAGTGTAGATCTGAGCACTAGGTGAAACCTATTCACAGCCCATTATAACAGATCGCCAATCTGGAATAAAGTGTAGCAGCCCTGGTACTGCTGGCCTGAGGCAGGCTTCTGGGTGTCTGCCAGTGTGTCTTGGAAGGAAGTCCTGTGGGCGGAGGGACATGGGCAGTCGGCTATGTAGCAGCCCCAGTACTGCTGGCCCCGAGGCAGGCTTCTGAGTGTCCGCCGGCATGTCTTGGAGGGACGTGGGCAGTTGGCTGTGTAGCAGCCCTGGTGCCTCTGGCCTGAGGCAGGCTTCTGGGTGTACACTGGCATGTCTTGGAAGGAAGTCCTACGGGTGGAGGGACATGGGCAGTCGACTGTGTGGCAGCCCTGGTACCGCTGGCCTGAGGCAGGCTTCTGAGTGTCCGCTGACATGTCTTGGAAAGAAGTCCTACGGGCGGAGGGATGTGGGCAGTTGGCTGTGTAGCAGCCCTGGTACCACTGGCCAGAGGCAGGCTTCTGGGTGTCTGCCGGCGTGTCCTGGAAGGAAGTCCTGCAGGCAGAGGAACACAGGCAGTCAGTTGTGTAGCAGCCCCAGTACTGCTGGCCCGAAGCAGGCTTCTAGTTGTCTGCCAGCGGCACAGGTGCCCTCAGAACGGGCATTTTGGGGGTGGATTTTTACAATTTTAATATATTATTGATGGCCCTCACCCAATATATATTAATACTGCCATGGGGTGGTCTCATATACATTTTTAGGGTATCTGTTTGCAGTTCACAAACCCTAAGGATGCACACAAGACCACTCTTAAAACCATTACGAGTACTCTCTGAGGATATATTAGCACACAATTCTCCTATAACATTTTATTTCTAACATTTTCAAAATTGCTGAAGAAAAGACATACAACACTGAACACTGACGTTTGAGATCTGAAGCACACGTGCCATATAGCAAACATTCAACTGGACCATGGAAAAACTGTTCATTTTCTCACCCCTTTGTCTTAACTTTCCAGCGGTATTTTACTTTCGACTCTAAATATGTCAGTTTGGGTACCAGACTAGCTGCGGTGACTCTCACTTTTTCACCCAAGTCTCAAACAGATAGTTAAATTAAAACTACAGATAACTGAAAACATTCGGCACTTACTCCCACACTTCTGTACATAAAGGTTTATTACCTAAGCGTGGTGCATGCTTTCACACAAAAAAGCAGAAATGGCATACTTGTTTTGCTAACCTTTCTACACCTGAATGTTTAAATGTCTATCCTATATGAATGTGTGACTGATTCATGAAAGCCAAACCTCTTACACTATTAGCCATGAAGGTTCTTTGAGATATACAGATGCCATTCAAATGCAGACTCCTCATATTTTCGTAGATCTGCTAGGAACAACGATGGGACTTGTTTTAAACAAATCATAAAGCATTAGTTGTTTATGGTATAAGCTGCCTCATGGTATTTTTGTCACTTGGTTGTATTACTTCTCACCAGTTGATTAAGTCACTGTATGGTTACCAGCAAGCACTACACTATTAGCATCTATTTTATGCATCTTGACAGTTACCATATCCAAGTCATCGGGTCACTTCCTTCTCTATACAGCTCGCCATTAGCTGACCTGGAGGTAGAGAGGGCACTGAAGCAGCCCTCCTTGAAATTAGGAGCTCACCACTCTGACCCAAGGAGCTCCCAAAGCAGTGCCCCAGAGGTCGCGAGGGCACCGAAGCAACCCTCCTGAAAATTAGGAGCTCACCACCCTGACCCAAGAAGCACCCGAAGCAGCTCCCCTGGAGGTCGCAAGGGCACCAAAGCAACCCTCCCCAAAATTAGGAGCTCACCACCCCAACCCAAGGAGCTCCCGAAGCAGCTCCCTCAGAGGTCGTGAGGGCACCGAAGCAGCCCTCCCCAAAATTAGGACCTCACCACCCCAACCCAAGGAGCTCCCAAAGCAACTTCCCCGGAGGTCGCGAGGGCAATGAAACAGCCCTCCCCAAAATTAGGAGCTCACCACCCCAACCCGAGGAGCTCTCAAAGCAGCTTTTCTGGAGGCTGCAAGGGCGTCGAAGCAGCCCTCCCTGAAATTAGGAGCTCACCACCCTGACCCAAGCAGCTCCTTTGGAGGTTGCAAGGACACAGAAGCAGCCCTCCCCGAAATTAGGAGATCACCACCCTAACCCAAGGAGTTCTTGAAGCCAGTACAACATTTTTGGAGCCACGGACACTCGCAGACAGAATTTTGGCACAAATTTAAAATTTCAAATGAACAAGCAAGGACTAATGCAATATTTGTCAACGTAGATGTGGAGATATGTTTTGAGGCTGCTTTAACTCGGAAATCTAATATTTGGTCTCAGTGCTACCTAAAAATTAAATATTTAGAGGATGAAAAGCAGTTTTATGCTTACAGTTTATCAACCTAAGCTTATTTAATGCTGTGCACCACTAGTTTGGAAAGCCACTTCTTTAAATTATTCGCAGCTGCTTTAGTTTACTTAATGCCACTGTATGCTGTTCAGCCGGTACCTTAATGAATTGTTTTAGTAAATCAGTATACTTTTTGGCTGGTACTTTAAGAATGTTATTTCTTAATTTTAATTAGCTCACCATTGTACTAACTCAGTATACTTTTGGCTTGTTTTGTACTTCCCACTGCTGCCACGTAGCATTTTGAGAAGCCACTGTCCCTCCCCCTGATAGGCCAGCTCCGCCTTTACCTGTTTTTAACCTCCACCTTTGCTCTTGTTTCCTCAGGTCCCCTGGAGGTTGCAAGGGCAACAAAGCAGCCCTCCCCAAAATTAGGAGCTCACCACCCCGACCCAAGGAGCTCCAGCAGCAGGTACAGCAATTTTGGAGCTGCAGACAGGACTGCCTTTCGGCTGGTCTTGTACTTCCAACTGCTGCCATGTAGCATTTTGAGAAACCACTGTCCTTCTCCCTGCTGGCCAGCCTCCTCCCCCCTTACCTGTTTTTAACCTCCACCTTTGCTCTTGTTTCCTCAGCTCCCCCGGAGGTTGTGAGGGCACTGAAGCAGCCCTCCCTGAAATTAGGCACACACCACCCTGACCCAAGGAGCTTCCAAAGCAGGTACAGCATTTTTGGAGCTGCAGACGCTTGCAGACAGGATTGCCTTTCGGCTGGTTTTGTACGTCCCACTGCTGCCATGTACCATTTTGAGAAGCCACTGTCCCTCCCCCTGCTAGGCCAGATCCACTCCTTACCTGTTTTTAACCTCCACCTTTGCTGGTTTCCTCAGCTCCCCCAGAGGTCACAAGGGCACTGAAGCAGCCCTCCCCAAATTTAGGAACTCACCACCTCAACCCAAGGAGCTCCTGATGCAGGTACAGTATTTTTGGAGCCAGACATGCTTGCAGACAGGATTGTCCTGCCGACGCTTCGCGTTGGCTACCCCATCACCCCCACCACCACCCTTAGTGATCAACCAACTTTATAGTGTGGGTCATGTGGTGCTGAAAGTTGGTTTTCCCCCTTGCAGGTTACCTTCTCCCTCCACCAGTGGCCACTATTTGCAAACACACAATTGCAGCTAGCCTAATTACTGCATCAAAATGCTGCCTCTCTACGTATCTCTAGTGGCTTCTCTCTTACCTTTACTGTCACTCCCTCTCTCCATCTACCCCAAGGAGCAGTCAGGCAATCTGGCACTTAGCATCCAGTCTGCCCTGTCACCAACCTTTGCAACTTCCCCCACTGAGCACCCCCCCCCCACAGCCAAACTACTCACATGGATTGTTGGACCCACAATTCTGCCACCTGCCTTTCACCCTGGTCTATCAGCTGTAGGCACAATAGCAGCCATGAGCCACCAGACCCTGCCAAAGTGTAAAAAGAATATCCACCTTAATCCCAGATGCCATAAATTGAAAGAACTGATCATAAAAACATTGGCTTTTAAGCCTTTAACCAAGCATATCTGCAAATGCTTGACACGGGTATATGGACCTACCAGCACCCACAAATCATGAACATTCTACATTGAACCGATATGCTTTAAGCTTACTGAAAGGACATTTTAAATGCCTATTAAACAGATTAATTCAACTCTGACATTATGCAAACTACTTGCTGACAGTCCAAAAGTATGTCAAAATCAAAACTCAGCAGTTATTGTGTAATTAAATAATACCATAAGATGTTACCACACGTCTGAAAAAGCTGGACTCTCCAACAAGGAACAGGCCCCTCGTAACAGGGAACCATCTGCTACTAGACTTCCATGCCATAAAACCACAAAAAGTTTTCATTTTGAACATGCAGCAGAAGGTCTTGTGGTTAAAAGTCTATTAATTGCCACCTCGTGGACCCAGGTCAAGAATACAACAGATAGTTTAACTGACCGAATGTCTGATAAATATTAAAACTTCCACACGTAGGCTATAGACTTCAGAACAGATAAGCCTTGGGAAAGAATGAAATTGTATGACACTTCCAAAGGAAGTATTTGGCTTATATAAGACGTCTTCCCAGACCAACAGTTTATGATCGTCGACTAGATGCCTTCTGAATCTATGTTTCATCGCTGAGAGAGATCTCACATCTACGCTTCTGCTACTGAACTTTGACAACTATCCTTCCGAAGAATTCTAAAGACTTTGCAACCACCATGAAGTAAAGAGACACTGAAACTTGCACTGACATTGTCATTTTTCTACTTTGCAAGCCTCAAGAAGAAAAGAACTCAGAAAGAACAAGGACGAAAGCTTCTTCATACAGCTCTCCAAGGTACTGCAAATCTCCAGGCATTTGGGAGATAAAAACGGACTCTTGGCCAAAGGACTGGTTGAGTATAAGACTTTTATTTAAGCTGCCTAAAAATGTGTCTTTAAAGAATTCTGGTTCCACACAATATAGCTATATGTATACGTAGAAATCTACTGCACTGAAATATTGTTTTAAAATGCTAGCAAAACATTATTAGTACCAAAGAATTGTGTACTGGTTAGTAAAGGTGAATTCTAGAAAGAATAATACCTTGAATTGCCGCAGGGAGGTAGCACTAGTCCTCATACCTACGCAGTGTAAACTGTATGCAGAGTTAAAGTGCACAAAGCAGAAGAAGGCCTAAATAGGATTTCCTAATAAATGTTTTATACTGTTTAAGTGTTAAAAATATGTTAAATGTGTGTGTTGAAATAAACAGCTTTTAATGGTACTGCACGTCTAAATGAAATCTATCGTCTCGGGGATTTATCACAAAAACAGGTAGGCACAATGTACTAAATACCTTTCACTTTAAAACAGCCACAGAGGTAAATTAATTAATAGTAATTGTCGTTACTGTCACAGCCCTAAATTCATCAGTTCAACACCCCCCCCCCGTGGTGGCCGTCCAGCCACGTCTCACTACCCGCAAGCCTTGGTGACCCATGCCATTCACCAAGCTCTTGGTAACTATTACTCTTGAAATGAGGATATGCAATCTAAGTTTCTGCTGATCTAATCTAGGGGGCTTTCCCTCCCATAAAAGGTCCCCCATCATAGAGTCAATGTTAGAGAACCAGGTAGCCACGGTTCTTGTCAGAAGATGGGAATGGCAGTGGAACAACTTAGGAGCAGTAATCATTTTGACTGTGGCTACTGTGCCCACAAGTGTTAAGTTGTGTCCACCTATCACATGCAACTTTGAGAGAGGTCAACAGCGGGTGGATGTTCCGAGTAAGCCATTTGTGCACATCCTGGGAAATTGCAATACCAAAATACGTTAACCCTGGCTGTGGTCCAACTGAGACCTCAAGAGGAGAAAGGAGAACTGACACAACTGTTGTTAAGCAGGAGAATCTCAGTCTTACAGTTATTAACTCCTAGTCCAGACACCACCTTCAATTGTTGGAGAAGAGAGGCGAGACAGGCGATGGAGTTTGAGGCATCATTTTAAGAGACCAGAAGGCCATCTGAGTACAGAAAGATTCCATACTACTTTCTCCCAGTTATAACTCCATGAATGCTGGGTGCTGTCTTATGACAATGGCCAGTGCCTCTATTGCGAAAATGAACAAAAGTGGAGATAAGGGACAACCCTGGGGCAAGCCTTTTTGGACAGGTAAGAGCACAGAGAGCACATTATTAGACAGAACTTTAGCTTTTGGTGCAGTATACAAGGTTTGGATCCATGACAGGAACTGAGAGATGAACCCCATTCCCCTAAGGACATGATTCAGTTAGCCTCATTCCACAGAATCCGAGGCATTTTCAAATTCTATGGCAACTTCTGCTACTGGATGAGGGCCTGCTGCCACCACCTGAAAGAGAATAGCCAAGGATCGTAAGTGATCTGAACTCAGTCTGCCCTTCACAAACCCAACCTGATGGGTGGATTACAGAGGTGAGGAGGTGCTCCAGTCTAGAAGCTATGGCTTTCATAAATATTTTTGTGTCTTCATTTATAAGAGAGATGGGGCAATAATTGGCAAGGAGTTGAAGGTCCTTATTCTTTTTCGGGAGCACAGTAATGGTGGCTTCATTCATGGTAGGAGGGTGGCAGCCTTTTGCCTGTGCTTCTATGAAGATTCACTGGTGGATCGGGCTGACTATGGAGATTTGCTGTTGGTAGAAATCGTCCAGGACTCAGTCTCCTCTGGGAGCTTTATTCAGGGTGAGCTGGGAGATGGAGTTTGCCACTTCCTGCACTGTGAGAGGGGCTTTTATAGGAGCACGCTGGTCCTTCAGAGTTTTGGGAGTGACATAGCAAACAAGAAAGTATCTATGGCAGCAGGGGATGCAGACAGAGTCTCATAAAAGAACTGCATTATCTTGTTTATATCTGCCTGGCCTGTACACATAATGCCTTGATGGTCTTATAGAGCAGAGATCCATTACTCTGCCCTTCTCTGACTTAGCCTGTATTCTAACACTCTGCCCAATTTCTCCTTCACCTTCGCAGTATTTGTGCTAGAGTCGCAAGATGGCGAATTCAGCCTTCCTTGAAAGGTGTTCATTAAGCCTTATTCAGATGTCTATGAGTTGAGCCCACAGTTGTGAAGTATCACAGCCAGGAGGGGAGGCCTTCAGGACCAATTCCTTCTGGCACAATTGAGTCAAGATATTATAACCCTGCTTCCTGTCTTTTCACCTGCAGGCTGCGAACCCTATCACCATACCCTGTAGGACAGGCTTGTAGGCCTCCCATAGTGTTCCAATGGACACCTCCCCAGTGTCGATCAAGTGAATATATTCTTCCGTTTCCTCTTTTGTCCATGGTATAAAGGTAGGATCCTTCAGTAACAGGGGGTCAAGTCTCCAACAGGACAATTCTGATGAAGGGGGCCCCATCATTTAGAGACAGTAATGGAAGCATGATCTGAAACCTGTATATCTCCTATATTCACCGCCACCATCTGTTGTGAGAGCTGCATGGAGCCCAGCCAGACATCTGTTCTACTGTAGGTGGTGTGAACCAGGGAATAAAAAGAAAGATCTCAGTCAGCTGGGTGGGATATCTGCCATTAATCACTTAGGGAATGCTCCTTGATGAGGGCCTTAACTGCAACTGTGGCATGTACATACGGCTCCAGCCTTCCAGAGCTTCTATCCAGTAGTGGTCCTAAGGCAAAATTAATGTCTCCTTCTAGTAACACCAAAGAAGCATCTGGGTTGAACTAGGCAATAAGCTGACTGAGCGAATGAAAGAAAGATGGAGAGTCCTCATTGGGAGTGTACAGCCACAACAAAAAAAAAAATAGTTAAGCCACAATCCCTAATCCATCAAAAATGATGTAGAGCTCATCAAAATCTTTTGCATGGGGCTATTTTGCTACTGATTTTTCTGATGGAAGTGGAACAGTATGTCAATTATGCCAGACTCACGTTAGCCATGGTAAACAGAGGGCAAATCACCCACCCCAAACACAATCATATGGTGATCTGGAGAAAATGAAATACCAGAGCAGGGCTGATCACTGGTGTGGGACCAGGTGCATCTATTCCTGCCACACCAGCAATGAGGGCCATGAGTAGGGGGATAGTCACTCAGAAGAACTTTATCAGGGAGCCACCACTAGTAGTGACACTTCAAAAAAAAAAGAATCAAAGGAAAAAAATATGACATTCTTTTTTTTTTTTTTTGTGGTTAACTATTTTTATCCCCCTGTGGCAGGTCAATCTCAGCGTCCACCGAGCCTACTGATCTCGGGGTCTTTCAGGGTCTTCTAGTGCCATGCACGCCCTGCCTGATCCCCTGAGTTGGTCCGGGGGCATCATCCACATCGGCCCCCAAGATTTCCTACATTTTCTTCCTGTGAGCTACCCCGGGACCCCCAGAAGCAGTAGCACATGCACGTGGAGGCACAAATGTGCACCGCAGCTCTGGACCGGGTTCCCTCAACCCTACCCATCGAACTTTGAGCTCTCTCACAGCGCTGTCCCTCCAGCCTCTACCAGAGGGTGGCCAAGCTCCGAGAGAGCTGGATACCTCCATCAGAGGTGGAGCGCTGCCAGCCGGCAGCTTCTCACATCTTCTCCCCTCCTCCGCCGACCTCAGATGACCCTGGCTCGTTCCCGAACCCGGGTCGCTGGCATGGCGCGAGGTGTGGCATCCAGCGCCTCACCCTCAGTGCCACAAGGCCAGCTAATTACATTCTTTTTGACACAGCATCAGTTGCCTTTGGGTGATCAGTCATGTACTTCAGGTGGAAAAGAGGCTAAAAAAACCTTTCGACTGCTCAGAAAAAAGGTAATTCTGCAAACAACGATGAAGTCACTGACACATATAGAGTTTCCTCCTAATCACAAAGTGGTCAGGAAGTTAATGGTGCCACAACAGAGATGAACACATTTGATTTCCTGCCATACTCTTGTGGAGAATGTAGGCTTCAGAAAGTTGATGGCAAAGACTTGTCCAAAATGGAAAGTGCCTTCCCATACTGGCTATTTTTCAACTGAGCTATGCCAGAGTTGAAGGATACTGTTGCATGCTACCTTTCACATGCTTTGCTTGCTGCATCCAGCAGTTGACACAATACACTTGATCACTGATGTGGGCAGTAGTGGGTCCTCTTCAGCAGTGTCCTTTATATGCACATTGGTCACAACTGCCAAGTTTGGACACTACACCATACACAGTCTCTAGTCATTGCCTCCCTGCCCCATGTCTGAAGTTTGCCAACATGCATCTTTAGCAATGACCTCCATGCTGCAAGCACACACTGCCTCAAACATTTTGGTAGAGCTGCTTGACAAAAATGACACAAGGCTCAACACATTATCACTAAAAAGTGTCTTCATACTGTAGCTAGCAATTATGGGTGAAAAGCGGTTAAAGAAATCTTTTCTACAGAGTTCAATCCCTGGCACACTTCATTAACTTGGTAGCCCAGGAATTTCTCCACAAAACAGAAATCAAGGAGCTTCCATTATCTCTGGGTACCATTTATTACATTTGTGGCCAGTTTGGCCGCTCATCAAAAGGCAAGGCTGCAGCTGCAGGAGCTATAAGTAAAATGTAGTCTCCTCAGCCCCACATAAAGCAACAGGTGGTCATGTCACAGAAATCAACCCTGTACATGATTAAGGCACTGTTGGACTACCTGAACTCCCCAAATGTACAAGGGTAGCCAGACAAGAGTTCTTAAGTCGATATCATCATTGGGAATACGTGGAGAAGGACTTAGGCATCAGGGAAACTTTCTGGCATAAACCTTTCTTCCTTACAAGTACCTTACTATACTCCATGTACTTGTGAGCTTGTAAGGTGCATAGCAGAATACCATTCAGGAACTTAATGGACTCTGTCGTATCACCCCTCCATCGTCAGGTCTCCAGGAAGTATATGTTCAGTGCACTACCCCAAGGATGAAACACTCTGCGATAAAGATGTCACACTCTTCTGCATGATAAATTGGAGTAAAAGTCCATTAAGTAGATTAAGACTGTGTTCATGCGGAATCCTGCAAAATATCACTGGCTGAAAATTAAAATTAGATACTCCCCACAACTGTTGATCTTCCAGAATATCTTCATCATTTATTCACATTTATGTGTCTGAGCAAGAGACACTAGGACCCCACAGAAGCAAAGTCTTTTGCACTGTAGTATACTGTCATCAATGCTAGCACTACACACAAGACAGACATGGTGATGTTGCACTCATGGGCTGGCCAGTACCCAACACCAGCCCCCTACCTTCCTCAGTTCTGTTAGCCAGCAGGGAAACTAGTGAGAGAGGAAAAAAGACAGAAAGAAGGTGCTAAGCCACCGAAGTCCAAAACGATAGGAAAAGGATACAGGATATAAAATCATAAAAACAATAAAACCCGACTACCAGCTTACAAAAACTAAGGAATGGGCCTAAGTGGCACAGGGGTAGTGGGTAAAAGAACCACAGCCTACTAGTCACCTGGGCAGGAAGGTGGAGAAGGGCAGCAGCCCTACTACGGAGCTGTGGCTATGGTTGGAGAGACCAAGAGGAATCTCCTAAAGTAAGAAGTTAAGTAAACAGAAGGGCCTTGTACTTACAAGTACAAGGCCCAGGATAGATAGAAAGAAAAGAAGCAAGATTGTGTATAAAGATGTCCTCTTGCCACTCCAAAAGTGAGAGCCAAAGTGCTACCCTAAGGGAGAGATGGGATGTGAGTAACAGGAACAAAGGGTAACCCCTCAGATGTCTGCCCCTCCAGGATAAAAGGTCGGCTGCACCTTCAGGAGGCTAAGTGGCAATTGGCAGAGCTTGCCAATGTTAAAAAAGAAAAGTAGTTCTGGGTGAGAATATGAGAAAGCTTGGGGGGTTGGGTTGGGGGGGGTGAAGGGGTTCGAAAAACACAGGGAATGGAAATTCCCTAACATCATCTTTTATTTTTGAGGGATATGGATCCCTATAAATGGTGTCTTTCTCCCTTTTCATTTTTTTTTAATGGACAGAGGCAGAAAGGGGAAAAGGGGGGAGGGTACCCTGCCTGTAACTGTAGAGGTGTGCTGGAGTAAAGCTCTGAGGGAGTGGCAAGAGAATAAAAGCTCTGAGATGGAAAACATAAGGTGGGCTGCTCAGAGGTCCTCAGAGGTCCTGGTGGGGGGTGGTGGGTTGGCATGTGAATAAATGGTGAAGATTCTGGAAGATCAACAATTATGGCGAGTACATAATTTTCATATCTTCCAATAATCAGTCTTTACCATTTATTCTCACTTATGGGTCAGAGTGCCAAGGTGCCACCCCCCAAAAAAGGAAGGAGTTGGCTTCCTCTGAGGGAAATAACTCTTCCCTCATCCCTCTGTGAGGGATAACCACAGGAGGGTGGGGACTTGTACAGGTCCAGTGTGACCCAGAACTGGTCAGGGACAGGCACAGGTTTATAGCCTAGGGGCAAGAGGGCACCACAACAACTCACACCTGACCCTGTGGGAGAAGAAATGAGTCCCTGGTAACATGAGATTAGCACCCTACGCTGGCCAGGGATACCAACTGTGAAAGGCGAAACCACGCCATTCACAAAATGCAGACTGTAGTTCCTGCCAGCCTAAAAGCTACCTCATTGGCATCATAAGATGCCCTCACTTGGTACCTGGCCAACTCTAGGCCCTGGGCAGAAAGGCGAAATGCATGTCTGATTTTCTAGCTGTCCGACATGGACACCAACAGCTGACTCAGCATCACCCACAGGCACTTGCCATAATCAGCCTGGTGTGCCTGATGTGCACAGATACACATCATGATGCATGCTGCTGAAAAACAGTTCTGCCCCAGACATCAAACTCTGCACAGTCAGTGTCAAGTAGGTGGTCATGCAACTGGTGATTAGGCCCAAAGGGGGTCTGCAGTACCAAAATCCCAGAGATGGGATGAGGCATGGACCCTGGAGACCCTGTAGGAAAGCAATATCTGCACTGGACATCCCTAGGGACTGGAGAGATGGGGACGGACATTCCTGGATGCCTCTGTAAATGGCAGAGGCCATGGAGGAATGACAGTGGTGTCTCTGCTGTATTCCTCAAGGAATGAAAATGCCACGGTAGCAGTATTGTGACCGGAGAATTGCTGAAAACTCAGCTCCTATATCATCTTCGCTAGGAACTGCTGGTACCTAGAGTATTCAGCATCAGAAGAGAGACAGGACAGAGGGATCCTCTTCTTCAAAGGAGGAAGTGGGAGAGGAGGAGCTGGATTTAGGGAGTGCTGGTACAGGGGCTTCTGCTTGAAGACAGCCTAGCCAGCTCTGAGGTGGTATTTACTATTGTCGAAACACACCAGCTGTTATCCTGAATTGATCCCAGGTCATAGGCCTGAGAGGACCACAGATGCCTGGAAGAGAGGTGTGTGTGGGTGTGTTGGGGGGGGGGGCAGAGGAGGGTGAGAGACCAGGCCAGGTCCTCTGCCAGGGCTGGGAGAGTGCTCAGGGGGCCTCATGGGGGGGGGACCCAGCAAACATGCCTGTCAATGAGAAATCAACAGCTGCAGACCAGTCAAGATGGTGCCCTTAGGGAGAAGCCCCCAGGTGAGGAGAACGGAGCTACTGTATATACATCCCAGGCCAGCCCCTATCCCCACCAGTGATAAGGCCAGCCAGTTTAGGAGAGAAACTCGGCTCTGAACCAGCACTATGACTCCTGCCAGAGTCACCACTAGCTCTAGGCAAGGGGTGAACTTCAGGTCTAGAATCACAAGTGCCCTTCCTCACCAGTGCCAACGCTGCCCCTCAGGCCAAGCCCAGGCTCTAGGCTGGAGTCTCCAGGACAGTGCATCTCAGAGTTGCAACTGTGAACAGTGCTGGCTCCTTCAATGGCACCATGGATGGTGCCAGGAGCAGGCCCAGTGCCGGGAACCGAACCAGCAATACAAATTGTGCTAAAAGGGGCCCCAGTGCCGTCCCTGGCACTGACCACAGAGATGGAAGCTCTCAGCCCTGATTCTGGCTTGGAACCAGACCCAGGAAGGCCTCCATCCTCACCAGCCCCACTCACAGCCCTGAAGTCAATACCAAGATCCTCTTCTGGGTCATCCAACTGTTTGGGAGAAGAAATAACTATGACCTCAAGGGCACATGAAGGACCAACTCTGGAGACCTTCCCTCCTCTGGCACTGCAAATGGTGCCCGGGCAGGATCTAGTCTTGCAGTCAGCACCACCTTGTCCACTGGTACTGACCCTTGTACCAGAAGCCAAGATGGTGCTAGGCTGCAACATCAAGGTACCCACTGGTGTAGACCCAGGGTATAGATTTGGGTTCACCACCAGGGGAGTTCACTGCCCCAAAGGGCCAAAAGACTGGTAGGGGTGCTCAGTCGGTCCTCCATGGAGGCCAACTGCCCACCAGACCCCTCCCAGAGTGCCTCTGATATCTCAACAGGGTGAGAGCATGGAGAGTTCTGCTCTTATCAGTATGTACAGTACTGGGAAGGGGCTCAGAGGAAGAGCCCAGGGACATTACTTTGCCATCCATGGTGCAATGCTTGCCTCCAAAGATGGGCGGATCACAGCCCAACTTTAACACATGGAGATCAAGGGTGTGATAGTCTATCAAGAAGCAGGTACTGCACACCGGCCCAGTGGCACTGAGGGTTGAGGCGCTGGACACCATACCCCGCGCCACACTGGCAACATGAGTTCGGGAATAAGCTCGGGCACTGGAGGGAGGCAGGGGAGGGAGAGTATTGAGTATCCGATGGACTGCTCTCCTCTCCCTGGGAGGGATCCAGGGGTACCCCAGTGCAGCAGAGACCCCCGGTGGAGAGCGGGGGTACTACCTGTGCCTAGTGTGCATTGGGGAGGAGCGCAGTGGACGCCCATGGCTCCTCCATGCAGGAGTCACTGTACATATGCACTCCTAGGGGGCAACTTAAGAGAAATCCCCAGCCTCGGGGATAGGCGAAGGCACCTTCTGTCCTGGCCACACTCCCGCCATTCCTCCCGACTCCAGACGGGCACATTAGATTACAGATAGAGCACCAGGATGTAAGGCGGTCCC
This sequence comes from Neoceratodus forsteri, assembly GCA_016271365.2. NCBI lineage: Eukaryota > Metazoa > Chordata > Ceratodontiformes > Ceratodontidae > Neoceratodus > Neoceratodus forsteri. The sequence continues at coordinate 732,478,535 of CM057452.1, forward strand.
ACCTCGGGGGGCTCAGAGCCGGGGGATTCTCTAGGCTGGGTCAGCCTGAAGTAAGCGAGCTTCAGATAGGGAGGTAGAGCCTGGGCAACAGAGGTCACTGGAGAGAGTTCCTCAGGGTCTGGCAGAAACAGTCTATAAAAAAAAAAAAAAAGAAGCAGCTGTCACACCTGTCCATATTGTGGTTGGTACTGGGGCAGGACAAACACACATCATGCCAGTCTTGGATGGCAATATGCCCCCCCAACAGGAGCACCAATGCATAGGGGGCTGCTGTGTTGCTTCTTGCAGGAGGCCTTCTTGCCCTTATGCTCCTCAGAACCAGACATGGCTTCACAGACAAAACAATAAAAAGGATAGAAAAAGGAGTCTGGCACTGTACTAAATGCTAAAAATAATAAAGATGTCTCCAAGAGAGTTTATTACCGATGGGTATGTTCTTGAATTAGCTAACCTGTTTTCAAACTTTATCAGAGTCCTGCTGCAAGTCCAGATTCTCATGTTTTACCCTTTGTAATAAGTTTCCCCAAGAACCAGCTGGCCTGTTTGCAAGTATCTCTGTGTCCCACCCCTTGAGGGACACTTAAACAACATAGGGCCTTTACTGACAAGACTTGATACCCAGATCCTTTCCTGAACCCTTGTCAGTTATCAGGGATCTACATCACTGAGAGATCCATGGCCTGAGCCTGGGTTCCTCAGACAATAAGGCATGATAGGAGGGTCACTCCCATCTAGGGTTGCTCAGATATCTGTCTTGCTAAATGAATATCTCAGATTTCAGCAAAAATTTGGATAAAGCTGCCGAAAATCTAAAATCCTAAATGTCAGGATACCTAATTGCATTCAGATACTGAAATACAATGTGATTAGGCATCTGGCAATATCTGCTGTTAAGTAAATCCCCACACGAGCCCATTCAGGTCCTTCTCCATTATTAAGAAACCCCTATTCCAAACCACCCTCTAACCTCCCTCCTCCCTCAAATCCCTGTGTGATTATTCTTAATATCCTAAAAATAAATTGTCAGTTCCCTATAATAAAAAACTGTTTCCCAACCCCTCAAAATCACAACCTTAATCCCACTTTCCCTTGTCCCGGTTCACACAAACCAGTGTCTGAACAGTAATCCCCCAACCAAAACTCCCAGTAGCCCCCCCACTTCCCCCCACCAGCCCCAAAATTCAATCAATATCTTTATTTAACCAGGCGGAACACCATTGTTCAGGGCTCATTTACAAGCTGGACCTGGTAGTTTAAACAACAAGTCACAACACAACAATTTGGCGTAGGCGTAGCAATATCAGCAGCCTATGTACAGTCATTACAAGTGAGAATGGCATGGCTTGGCACAGTGGTGTACAATAATTTACAAATAGCAACGTAAGACCTGACACTGAGAACAGAACAAGGCAGCATAATTTACAGGCGTGGTACCAAAGGCAGTCAGCATACTGCTATGTGCGAGTTCTGTGCAAGGCAGGTCTCTGATAGACAGTAGGGTACAATATTATATTGGATGATGTCTAGACCAGCAAAGCATTACGTGGCCTAGGAGAAGACTATAAAGCAAGGGCACTGAGGGCACAGGATGCACCAAGAATAGTGGAGTGAGGAGAGGTAAGGAGGGGTGGGAGGGGGCAATTGTAATACTTTCAGGATTGTTACAGCTGCATTAGTCGGCGCAGTAGGTGTAAGGGTAAGGGGGAGAGTATGGGGTGAAAAGGTGCCATTAGTAGGGGAAGGTGACAGACAGGTAGGAGGAAGAGTCAGAGATTCAGTGCCGGAAGCAGCTGCAGATCTCCATAAATGATTGTTGAATAAGATTTTTGAAGGCATGCAACTAATGGTACAGGTGAAACGTGCTGCAGTAAATTTTGAGCACTATTCCAGAGGACTGGTAAGGCGTGACTAATTGCCGTCCGACCAAAGCACATCCTAACTCTGGGTATGTAAAGGTCGATAGGAGTCTGGCTTCTCAGCAAAAAGCTGCCAGAAATGCAAGATAATGAGGCAGCTTGTTAGAGATGGCCCTATAGATCCAGAGCACGGTGTTGTTTTGTCATCTAAGACTAAGGGAACCCCAACCTACAATGTTGTAGAGGGTACAGTGGTATGTTGAGTAGGGGGCACCGGTAATGAACCTGAGCGCCCGGTGGTACAGAGTGTCTAGTTTGGCAAGGGCCACACTAGAGCAGTGCCCATACAGAAGGACTGCATAGTCGATGAGAGGAAAGAACGTTGTTTGAAACAACCTGGTTCTCCCCTCCTGCATTAACAGATGCCTGATTCTGAAGAAAATCCCAAGCTTCTGTTTAAGCTTTTTGGAGAGTTCCTCAATATGGACTTTGAAGGAAAGATTGGAGTCAATCCACACCCCCAGATATTTGAAGGAATCTGCACAGTCCAGTGATTCGCCAAGCAAGGTGTGGATTTATTGAATTAAATTGAATTAAACGATATAGGAGTCAGGTTAAAAGAGTCAGTCTTCCTGTTCGCAGTCTGTGAAGCAAAAAGATGTGCCACAGTGGAGCTGTTTACACTCATCTTTGGTCCCTGCTGAGTCCCCTTCCTTATTAAGAAACCCCCTCCAAAAGCATCCTATAATCCCTAATATCCCTCCTCTCCTCCATGCCCCCGTGTGCTTATTTTTACTATCCTAGAAACAAATAAGGTGGCAGTTTGGAAGGGAGCTGCTTATTTTTACAAAAGGATCAGTTCATCTGAGAATATTTAATTATGCAAATATGAGGGAGGTTAGGAATATATTATTTTACAGACGGATATTGGATTCGGACTAGAATACTCTGGTATCTGACTGACAGAATGGATACTGAGCTATCTGAGCAAACATACTTCTAACTGCTCTGGCCACATTCAGTTGCAACCATGAAGCCACTCATCAGCCCCACCAGGACTCCGCTCTCCCACCTTAGGCTCCAAGACACATGACTGACTATGGACCTGAGGTGCCTCCTATTGATGCCCCGGTATGGAGCATACCTCTCCTTTCTGCCATTCTCCCTGCTGGGGAAGACTTGAGCATACCAAGCTTAAAGTCCCATATAGGGGGATCCATGATGCAATCAGAGATTCCATGTGCTCAGCAACAAAGCACTAGTGACTCATGTGGCATGATTCTCATCTTATGGCCTTTATATCACCCAGTCAATACAGGCTAAATGGCCTCCAAAAGCCAGGCAGTTCTACTTCTGTGTGCTGAAGAAAGCATTGTGTTATTGCAACAGAACTTTGAAGTGGGTGAGGATTCTGCATGCACTGCACTTACGGAATACATGCAGCCACTACTTGATAACAATAGCTGCAGACAATCCATCGGAGAATACAAAGCTGCCATCATATTAAGCAAATAATACAAATGTGATCTGTCATCACTTCTCCCAGGTGGTAGGATGCATTTCAAAACGTGAAGGATCACCTCATTGAAAAGGTGCTTACACAGCAACTTAAAACAAAGATTGGCAAGCAAAGGACAGAATCAGCCCCCCAGGAATCCAGACCATTTGAATGGGCTCCAAATCAGGACAAACCAGAAGACCCCATTGCTTCTAAAGGCCACACAAGTAGTACCAACACTTTGTGGGCAGAAATGATACAGGTGGATGCTGAAGACATTGAGGATGAAGAGGTCAGTCATAAATCAGCAGAATTTGTTTCCCGTAGGTACTTTGTGGTGGTATTTACATTTTTTCTCCCCAGTCCCATCCCATGTGTCCCACCTGGCACACACGTGTGGAGGCACGCGCACATCAAGCCTTATGGGACGTCCCACCCTACTAATCACTCCGTTACCACCTACTCTTGCCACCGGACCTCCATCCGATGACGGCAGGACTGCGGATGGGTGACCCCTCCCCTCCCGAGAGAGGAGAGTAAATCAGCAGAATTTAAGGTGGAGTAATAAAAGAATCTGAACTCTGAAGATGAACCACCATTGCGATACACCACATAGGTTCAGTAGTAGACAGCATTGTCCTCAATGTCAATACACTGTTTGAGCTGCCCACCATCTAGTGTCAGCTCAGAAAGAACATTTAGTTTATCAGGGGCCATCAATACTGACAAACAAATCTGTCACTCAAAATTGTGGAGATACTCCTCGGTGAAGGCCTTTAAGAGGGTCCTGAAGTCTCACCTGTTTAGGGAGGCATTTGGGTTATAGGTAAGGGTCTCCCCCACACTGACTGCCACTTTATTTGTGTTTATTTTATGATACTAAATGTCATACTAGAAATGAAGGAGCTCAAGGAGGTGTAAGTCCATGATAGTTCCTGTATATTTATGCATAATACTTTTTACTACTCCTTCCCTCCAGAATGTAACTATCGAGTTTGGACTCTTTGGAGTTGAATTCATTTTTTCTTCTGCTGCTTATTACATCACTGGGTAATTTGTTTCAAGGACTGATAATGCACTTTAATAAAATGTTCTGTTGTTGGTGTTGGTGTTAAATTTCTGCTGTATGAATTGGGAAGGATGCCTCCCTGTACCTAGTGCAATATTCTTGAAATTTAGGTTTAATTTGTTCAGGAGATAAGGGTTCTGAACTATGTCATTCATCAACATGAGATCGCCTTTCACTAGTTTGGTTTTGAGTGACATCAAATTTAGTTTTCTAATTTGATACGGTTCTTCTTTTACTGTTTCAGTAGCTCTATGCTGGATTCTTTCCACTCTATGTATTTGTGCTCTTTTAAACAGGCACCAGAGCTGGTTGCCATAGTCTAGAATGGGTGTGACATAGGTCCTGTAGAGTGCCAAGATGACCTTAGCCTTATGGCTACTAAAGTTCTTTCTGACAGTCCAAACGACCTTGTTAGCATTAGCAATAACTGAAGAGTATTGTTCCTTATGATCAAAGTTCTTTGAAATGATAACACCCATGTCTCGCTCATTGTCTTCTTTTAATGCCAAATTGCATAGGATGCAGCTGTGAGATATAATTTGTTTTCCTATGTGAAGGATATTGCACTTTCGAAAATTAAACTGCATACACCATTTGTATGCCCAGTGTGATATTCTGTCTACGTCAGCCTGTACTAATGATCTTTCTTCACCTCTGTTTCACATTCCTCCAAGTTGGTGTTATTTGCATATTTGCTGCTCCAGTTTAAATTGTCACAGTTTATGTCAGCTATGTAGATTTGGAAGATTGCAGGCCTGAGAACCGAGCCCTGGGGAACTCCAATAGAAACACTGCTGCTGTTTGACAGATGACCATTTATGCTTACTTTCCGAGTTCTACTGCTTAACTAGTCTTATTCCCCAATTAATAATACTGTAATTTATATTCAGTTTAATCATTTTATCAATTATAGCCCAGTATGGGATAGTATTGAAGGCCTTGGGGAAGTAAAGGAAAATGCAGGCAACTGTTTGTTTTTTTATTGTCTAATGCTAATGATACTCTTTCATAAAGACATAGACTGGTGATGCAGAATCTTCTGGAGGTGAAACCGTGTTGTTCATAGTCTGTTGCCATTGGTAATTATATGTCTTATGATAGTATCTTTGATAAGAGATCCCAGGATTTCACCTAGTACAGAAGTTAAACTAACAGGGTGACTGTTCTTTACGTCGTTTTTGTTTCCTTTTTTATGGATAGATACCACAATGGCGGTTCTCCATCCTGACAGTATAGTTCCTTTACGTGAGTGTATTTTAGTATAGTATTCACAAGGGATATGTTTCAACCCAACATTTTTAGAATTTCTATTGGTTTGCCATTAGGCCAGGTGAGTTTTTTTTTTTTTTTTTTTTATTTTTGTATTTTGTCTAGGATATCTTCACCCTTAATTTCTATGGCTTCAGTTGTATTTAGGACTAATCTTTGAGTTTCTGTGTCATTACTGCAAAAAACAGCACCAAAGTATTTACTGAATGTATCTGCTATGGCTATGGGGATAAACAGCTGGTGACTTCCATTGATGACTGGGCAATTTTATTACTGGCATTTTTCAGAAAGTTTACATAACTGTAAAAATGTTTGCAGTTATTTTTATTTCAACTGGTGTCCGTTTTAAGTTCAATTGCCCATTTGGCTTGCTTCATTTCGTTTTTGCATTTCTTCACAGCATTTCTGTAGTTAATCCAGGATTCATTTGTTTTAAGTTTACTATACTGATTATATCTTTTCTTTCTCTTTTTCATTATTTTTTTTATTCCTCTGTTAAACCATCTTGGCTCAATTCCTACACTGTTATATTTCTAGTTTTCAGACTGGTATTTTTGACCAGAATCCACATTTCTTCAACTGTTTTATTTTGAAAAATGGAATCCCAATGTAAGTTATTTGCTGCTTCCAAAATGTTTGGGATGTCTGCAGTATTGTAAGATAGATTTCAGTGTATCCTCTGATGTTGAGTGTTTTTGCTTCATACTAAAAATAACGCTGCAGAGGTCACTGCATACAAGAGAGGGTGCTGTAGAGCAGGTCAAGATGGGTATATTTTCAGTGCGGAGGACCTAATCCAAAATATTTGATCTTCTAGTAGGTTTTTTAACATGTTGGATTAGGTTTATGTGATTGCATGTGTCTAGGAACTCTAGGCTTGATACTGTAGCTGCCTCATTCAATCCCCAATCTATCTTACTGTAGTTTAGGTACTCCATAAATACATAGATACATAGACAGTGTCAGCAGATAAGGGCCTATGGCCCACCCAGTCTGCCCATTTGAGCTTGTAAGTTCAGTTTATGTTCTCCTAGAAGTCTGCTGCCCCTTACCCTTGACCTCCAGAATTCCTTTATGTCTATCCCATGCATTCTTAAATCCCGTGATTGTTTTAGCCCCCACCACTTCCTCTGGTAGGGTGTTCCACTTGTCTACCACCCATTCTGTGCAGAAATTCTTCCTTACGTTTCCTTTGAATCATCCTCCCTCCAACTTCATCCCATGCCCTCTAGTCCTGGAACATCTTTTTCGCTTAAAAATAGTGTATTCCTGCACCCTGTTCCTCCCTGTAAGATACTTGTATATCTCCATCATATCCCCTCTCTCCCTCCTCTCCTCCAGGGAGTACATGTTCAGTTCCTTCAACCTGTCCTCATAGGACTTGTGATGCAATCCATTCACCATCTTTGTTGCCCTCCTCTGAACCTTCTCTACCCTGTCTATGTCCTTACGTAGGTAAGGTCTCCAGAACTGTACACTGTACTCCAGGTGGGGCCTCACTAGTGTCTTGTATAGTGGAATTATGACCTCCCTTTTCCTGCTGGTGATGCCCCTGCCTATGCATCCCAGCATCATATTTGCTTTACCTGCTGCCTTGTCACACTGTTTCCCTACCTTGAGGTCATCAGAGATGATAACCCCAAGATCCCTTTCCTGCTTGGTGCATGCTATATCCCCACCCCCCAACTGATATATTGTGCCAGAGTTTTTGTGCCCCATATGCATTATCTTGCACTTCTTTGCATTGAATTTCAACTGCCAAACCCCTGACCATTCTTCAAGTTTTTGCAGGTCCCTTCTCATTCTGTCTACACCCTCGGGTGTGTCTACTCTGTTACAGAGCTTTGTGTCATCAGCAAACAGTGAAATTCTGCCTTCTAGGTCCTGCGCAATGTCACTGATAAAGATGTTGAATAGTACTGGTCCCAGCACTGATCCCTGTGGTACCCCACTGGTCACTCTTCCCTCTGTGGAGTGACAGACATTTACCACCACCCTCTGTGTCCTGCCGCCCAGCCAGTTACCTACCCACCACACTACTGTCCTGCCCACATCCATATTCCCCAGTTTGTGTAATAATCTTCTATGTGGCACAGTGTCAAAGGCCTTGCTGAAGTCCAGATAGGCCATGTCCACTGCCCTCCCCTGATCCACCTCCCTAGTCACCCAGTCAAAAAATTCAATGAGGTTGGTCTGACATGACCTCCCCCTGGTGAAACCATGCTGCCTTGGGTCCTGTAGTCCATTGACAACCAGATGTTCCACCAATCTCTCCTTCAGTAGTGCTTCCATGATCTTCCCACTACCGAGGTGAGGCTGACTGGTCTGTAGTTCCCGCCTCTTTGTTCCCACTTTTGTATAAGGGGACTACATCTGCTATCCTCCAGTCTTTGGGTACCTCCTATTTCCAGTGATCGGCTAAACAGGATAGCCAGAGGTTCATCCACCACCTCTCTTAGTTCTTTAAGGACCCTGGGGTGCACCCATCTGGCCCCATTGCTTTATCAACTCTTATTACTTCCAGTTCCTTCAGGACCCTTTCTCATGTAAAGGGACTTGTGTCCATTTCTGCACTATTCTCACCCCTTTGTACTCCCCTTCAGACCCACTACCCTCCTCTTCCTCAGTAAAGACTGAGCGAAATACTTGTTCAATATGTCAGCTTTACTGTTGTCATCCTCACGCGCCCCCATCCTCCCCTTCAGTCTCACTATCCCTCCCTTTGCCTTTCTTTTTCACTTATGTACCTGTAAAGTTTTTGTCCCTCTACCCACTGATTTTGCAAAGTGTTCTTCTGTCTGAGCTTTGGCTTCCCTTACTGACCTCCCTGCCTCCCTTTGCTTCTCCTGGTACTTCTCCCTATCCCCTTCTGACTGTGTCTTTTTGTATTGCCTGAATGCAATCTTTTTGGCTTTCACTTTCTTTGCTACTTCTTTGGAAAACCACAATGGTCTCCTCTTCCTTTTCCTCTTGCTAACCTGCTTAATGCATAATTCTGTTGCTCTTGTAATCCCCATTTTAAATACTGCCCACTGTTCCTCAACCCCTGATTCCTGCCCCATTCCCCTTAATGCCTCTTTCAAGTATCTCCCCATTTTCCCAAAGTCTGCCCCCCTAAAATCCAGGATACGTGTTTTTGTGTGGTTTGGTTCTGCTCTTTCTGTGATTTCAAACCACAATGACTGGTGGTCACTGTTCCCCAGGTGCTCCCCCACTGTTACCCCCATCACACTGTCCCTGTTTGTGAGCACAAGGTCCAGTATTGTCTTCTGCTGAGCTGGTTCCATGACCAGTTGCTTGAGGAAGGCACCCTGAAGGAAGTCCAGGATAAATCTGCTCCTAGTTGATGCTGCTGCTGGGATGCTCCAGTCCACGTCTGGAATATTGAAGTCTCCAACCAGTACTACCTCACCCTTGTCTGCCATCCTTTGGATGGCTAGCATCAGCTCCCTATCTGTTTCTTCCTCCTGGGCTGGTGATCTATAGACCACACCTGTGCGGATGTCTGGCCCCATTTTCCTTTCCAGCTTAACCACAGTATCTCTCCCCATTTTGTTCCTCCTGGATCTCTGTGGCCCTTATGTCATTTTTCACATACAGTGCCACTCCTCCTCCCTTCTGCCTGCCCTGTCTCTTCTGAATATGTTGTAGCCAGGTATGGCCATCTCCCAGTCATGGTTATCATTACACCAGGTTTCAGTGATGGCCACAATGTCCAGGTCTGACTGCACCATGACAGCCTCCAGATCTTCCATCTTGTTGCTAAGGCTCCTGGCATTTGCACACATGGCTTTCCATGATTTGACCTCCATAGACTGTTTTGCTGTTTTACTCCAGCACCCTTCCTTGGTTGTCCTTTATCCCTGGTTCTCCTTGCTGTCTGCCCTTCTGCTGAATTTTGCCCCTTTTCTGCTTATCCACCCCTTGGGCACTAATCTCTTTTGCACACTGCTTTGTAGAGATAGCCACTCCTCTGGTTCGCTGGTTCCACTGCTAGCTGTAGGGGGTGAGCAAGGGGGTACCCTCCTTGCTGGCCTGCCACCCCCCCCCTTTTCTAGTTTAAATGCTTGTCAATGTAGCATTTAAACTTATCATTGAGTGCTTGGATTCCCCTCCAGGATGGATGCAGGCCATCAGGCTTGAACAAACCTCCATCCTCCAGATGGGTCCCCAGTCACCAATGAATCAAACCCTTCCTCACAGCACCAGTTCTTCAACCATGAGTTAAAGTTCCTGGTGCATGCACCCCTATGCTATCCTTGCCTCTCGCAGGTAGTACTTCTGAGAAAGTGACAGAAGTAGCTACTTGCTTGAGACCCCTTCCCAATTTCCTAAACTCTTCCTGAACTTCCTTTGGCTCCCCATTTGCCAGGTCATTAGTACCTAAGTGGATAATGACATCCAGCTCACCCTCCCGTCTTGCCTTCCCAGTGATCTCCAAGATCTACCTTCCATCCCTCCATGCCGTGGCACCTGGTAGGCACCTCATCTCTCTGTCCTCCCCCTCCTGTGTTCCTAGCTGGATCCTTCTTATGATGGAGTCCTCCACCAGGATTCGCTTCCTCCTCCTCTGGGGTCCACTGCTTTCCCCACTGAGGTCACCTCCTTGGCTAACCTCCACATCCTTTCCTTCAACTTCCCTGGGTAACTCTATTTGGTTGTCCCCATTTGCCAGTGTGGCATATGAGTTCTTGAGTGGAATAGGATCTGGGATGTGCCTCTGCCTGACCGCTCTAACCCTCTCTGAGACCACTGTCATCCAAGTGCTCCAATAGTACCTCCCTTGCATTGCATGCTCTTTCCATTTCTGACTTGATGATGATATTTGTTAAATCATCTGAACTGGGAGGTCTGCAGTACAGCCCATGCCATTAACCGTGTTTTTAATATGTGTATGTATTGCATTTAGCCAAATTGTTTCTGTCATGGAATATTTTATTTATTTATTTACGAGTTTAACCAGGAAAGCATACTGAGCAACATGCTCGATTCCAGATGCGACCTGCTATAATTACTGGCAACCCCACTTATCAAATGGATTACAGAATCTTTCAAACACTGTAATAACCTGAAATCAGGTTATTACGGCATTTCTTAAAACTTTCTCTCACTAGCAGTGTCAATCATTTGTAGCGTGCCATGTTATTGGCCCTTACTCTCTGTGGGTGGGCCGAACACATCAAAAAACATGGCTACAATTTTTCATTACCGACAACCAGTACTACTTGCCCAAAGTAACTGTAGCTCGGCTGCAGTAGGTTCTTATTTTTTTAAACTATCTGGTTGATTCTGCCTTTCGGAGAAAGGAAAAAAAAGAAAGCTATCTGGCTGATCCTGCCATTGTTGCGCCTCAGTCAGGGCTTCAGTCCAACTCAGCGCGATCTCATAGTTTTCTCCTGGTCAGCAGTGTCAGCAGTAGCATTTTTCTTAAAGAAAAATTAAAAACCAAAAATTGTCCTTACTGCAAAGGAAGTGCGTGTGTGTCTGGTAGTATAACATAACTGCAGTTGGCAATCACTCCTTGCTCCAGCAATTATAAAAAAAAAAAAAAAAAAAATGAACACGTGTTGTTTAAGATTTTTTTTTTTTTTTTTAACACCTGGCATGTTATGACCTCATAAACCTCTGGAGCTTTGCTTTCAAGGTATATGGGTTATCACACACCATGGGCGTGTAAAAAAATCCATAACACACACTTGCCTATCCATTTTTCTCTATTTATTTTGTTAGATATGTCAGTGACTGTCAGATAGCTACAAAAGTTTTGCAGTCTCCTTCCAAAACTGGCAACTCATAGATTGGGAGGACGAATCCTGCTTCTGATACTGCTATTATGCTTTCATGGGGTATCTACTTCTGTTCCAATCAACAACCACTATGGAGAGAATACCTCACAACACAATGACTTTACTTTCTCCAACCAAACTGCCGAAACACAACATGTGTGTGCTTACACCACCCTTATCCTTCTGAAGAGTTGTACCTACAACTCGTTTCGTATGCTCAGAAATACAAAATGACACAACTGGTTCATCCCCCATTCCACACTATTAAACTGTGGTTTCTCCTACTCCTCATCATCCTATTGTCAGGAGACGTAGAACTTAACCCTGGCCCCTCTGTCCACCATTCTCCCACTGACCTATCGGCTGTCTCAGGAAAAGGACTTCTCATTGCCCATATAAATATTAGGAGCACTACCAGGCACTTTGCTGATCTCGAGGCATGGACGAAAGTGTACAATCCTGACCTACTGTGCCTATCTGAAACATGGCTCAAGCCTCACATTCCGAACTCCTTATGTTCCTTGCCCAATTATTCTTTGATACGGAGAGATAGGCCTTCCCAAAAACATGGAGGGGGGGTCACTATCCTCTATAAAAACCATCTTGATGTCACGGTCTGCCCACCTACTGGCTCACCTTCAGTCTGTGAGTCCCTACACACAACCATTGCCCTTGGTGCAAAAAAACTCCACATTATCTGCGTCTACAACCCACCCACTGGAGGTATCACAGGTCTTCAGGAATCACTTAATCAAACCGTCACAAACGCCAAGCAAAACGAGGTCATAATCTTAGGTGACTTTAACCTAAACTGGCTGGGACCAACTCACAGCACGCTGCTGACACTAATGCAGAGCTATAACCTGCACCAGATCTTAACTGAACCCACTAGAACCACCCCTTCTCTAACTACCTCCACCCTCATAGACTTGGAACTGGTGAATCACCTTGACCATGTGCAAACTGCAGGCATCTTGGCAGATGCTATCACAGACCACTCCCCCACTTTCTGTGTATGGAGCCCGAAGACTGCTCCCCCACCCCCTCCATGCTACATCACAATTACCAACTTTGCCAAACTGGACGTGGAAGCTTTCCTCTATGATGTATCCTGTATCAACTGGACTGACATCTATCACTCCCATGATGTTCAAATAGCCCTTGATATCTTCATTGATAATTGCACTGCACTTCAGGATAAACATACCCTGAAGGTCACCAGAAGGGTCAGGGGTAAACAAACAAGATGGCTACACAAAGACCTGATGGCTAACCTGCGCACACGGGACAAACTCTGGAAGAAGTATAAAGTGTCCACACTACCGGAGGATTACAATACCTACAGGGCCTCTTGGAGCGCCTGTAAAAAACAAATCAGAACAGCAAAGAGCATCTACTGCAAGGAACTGCTCACAAACTCTGCTGGTGACCCCAGAAAATTCTGGACACACATCAAGACCTTTCTTGGAGCTACCCAGTCATCGACCCCAGGGGATATGATCCTAAATGGTGTACACTGCAATAACTCGAACACTATAGCGAATGTCTTTAACAGATTATTCACGGACCTGTATCAGTACACCTCGTCCTTCGCTTCACCTCCCACAGCATCTCAGCCTTACTGCACACCCCAGAGATCTACATCTGGTGCTGACCACTGCCAACTAACTACTATCCCCCCTTTCCACTTTAAAGCTATATCTAGATCCGAGGTCCAAAGGCTATTGCAAAACATATCTGACAACACTAGCCCTGGCTCAGATTCACTCGAGCCACAACTCCTGAAGCTAGCGGCACCATTGATTGCTTCGCCGCTGGCCAAGATTTTCACTCTGTTTCTCACTCTTGGCATTGTCCCAGATCTCTGGAAGATTGCCCGAGTTATGCCTATCCTTAAAAAAGGAGACCCAAAGGATATCAACAACTACAGGCCCATAGCCATCCTCTCTGTGCTAAGCAAGCTACTGGAGAAGCTTGTTGCAACCCAAACCATTGACTATCTCACGAAGAACAACCTTCTCTCAGACACTCAGCATGGTTTCAGAAAAGAGCACAGTACCTCAACCGCTCTTCTCAAATTCTCCACCGATGTACTCTGCAACATGGACAAAGGCCTACTCACTGGAGCAGTACTTATCGATCTTACCAACGCTTTCAATCTTGTTGATCATCCCCTGCTTCTCTCAACCCTGCATAGACTTAACTTCTCATCCTCAGTAGTTGACTGGTTTAACAACTACCTATCAAACAGATTACAACTTGTTAAATTCAACTCCGCTCTCTCGGATGTGACCAGCACTGACATCGGAGTACCCCAGGCTCCATCCTGGGACCCCTTTTTTTCTCGCTATACATCAACAACATAGATTATGCCATACTCTCCTGCTCAGCTATCTTATACGCTGATGATCTCGTCCTCTACTCCAGTGCTGACAAAGTTAACATCATTAACAAAAACCTCTCCTCAGATTTCAGGAATGTGCAAACATGGCTAAATGCTAATAAGCTCAAGCTCATCCTCAACACAAAAAAGACCCAAGCCATGCTATTTGGCACTGCCCCCAAACTCAGGACCTGTAAGGAACCCCTCCTAGTCCATGACTCTGGGGGGTCTCGCATCAACTGTGCCACATCCTTCAAATACCTGGGAGTCCTCCTTGATAAATCCCTTGATTTCAGTCTGCACGTCCAGTCAACCTGTAAAGCAACAAATGCCAAACTTGGAATCGCCTATAAGACTTGTCACCTGCTAACAACATCTGCCAAATTGGCAATTGCCAAGGGTATTCTGCTTCCAGCACTAACATATGGTGTCTCCACTTTTGCTAATGCCCATAAGACTGCTCTCCATAAATGAGATGTCGCGTATAACAACATATGTCGGTATGCCTCCTCTCTTCCCATCGCCTCAAGCACGACTGCACACTGTATAGCGACCTAGGCTGGCTCCTCCAAACTGCCTACTGACTATACTCCCTAGGGACCCTCAAAGACTCTGTAATCCGTAACCAAACCCCCTCCTCCCTTGCATTTACTTGTACCACAGACATCTACCCATGGACTACGCTCAGCAAACAAACTTCTACTCACCATACCTAGGTGTCTTACTTCAAAAAGCTCTGGAGCATTTCACTGCACCGCCCCAGCCACCTGGAACTCCCTCCCTCTTGCCCTGAGGCAGGCAAACTCCCACCTAATCTTCAAAAAAGAACTATATCGCCACCTATCCCGGGACCCCTGCACACATGCTTTGATCCCACTTAATGCCTCACAACTAACCACCCTATTTCACCCAAGACACTGCTGCACTTCTAAACAAGCTTTTCTATAAAATGTCTTTATAGCTGCCACTTAGCCCAGTTTGTTATTTGCATGTACTAATGTTACTTTTGTCATCTCTGCATAGCTATATGTATAATCTTGAGTACTGTCTGACTTGATCTGTATTCTAACCTACCTGTACTATATACTATGTACCTGTACTATATACTATGTATTGTATAATCTCATCTCATTTTATGTATGTATTCTCCCGGGTCATGCCTGAAAATAGTCAACTTTGGCTAGCGCACCTAACCCAGCTAACAAAAACTAAATAAATAACAATTGCAATACCACCCCCCTTTTTAGTTTCCGGTCATGTCTAAATAGCTGGCATCCCAATAGATTTCCCCAAGAATCATCTGGAGAAAAGCTTCAGTGACTCACATCAAACCTGCCACTACCAGCCAACAGTTCAACTGGTTTGTCCCACTTACTAAGACTTCTGGCACTACCCATCAGAATGTGAATTTAGTTAGGCTGACACAACTAGTTTTTTACCCATCCCTCCAAAAATTAGTTTAAATTTAGTTCATTTTTTTTTTTCATTAATAAGTTTCCCCAACAATTCTGCTCCATGCAGATTTAGGTGAAGACCATCTTTTGCTTATAAGTGTATTTTCCCCATCAGCTTATTTGAAGTGTTTAGCAATATTATTCCTTCACTGCAGCACCAGTTCTGTAATCTGGTGTTAATTCTGATCGTAGTATTATTTTTTTTCCTTGCTCCTTCTTGATACTAATAAAATGCCCAAGATAATTGGTGTACCACCCATGTCTTGAATATCCCTTCCTAAGCACACTAGATCTTCACATAGATCCTTCTCGTGATCGTGGCCAGTATTATTTGTGTCCACATGTATAGCCACAAGGGGATTGTTCCACTTTTTTTAACTATATGTGGCATGCAAATTTTAATGTTTTAAGTGTTGGCTGCAGAGAAGCCGCAGACCATTCTATTTATCATATCCCCTTTACACATGATGGAGCCACAATGTCTAATGAGGGAACCACCAGGTACAATAATCTGTCTTGCAGTGTTACACTGCTAGTGGGTGTAGGGCCTCTGGGGGGGTTGTACCATAGAGTCAATGGATGACAGTGCTTGAAATCTGTGAGGTTTTTTTTTGTTTGTTTGTTTGTTTTTTACCAGTAGTAGCACACTAAGCTGAAAGCTTGTTTACAGGTGCGACCTAGGAGCACAAGGAAGTTAAGTGACTTGCTCAGGGTCACACAGTATGCAAGTGGGGGCTGTGGGATTCAAACCCAGGTCTCTAGGTTTGCAGCACAGAGCCTTAAACCACTGCACTATACTGCCTCAAATGGAAGGTAACCAGGATTAGAACCCTGCTCTTTACTGCTGCTGGTCGAGCTGTTCTATGCATCAGTCCTCCACGCCACAGGAACAGAATATCTTGGCCACCTATGTCAGCTCACCTTCCTTTTTGTTCTTGCCTGTTTTGTGGTACTCTACACCAGTCATTCTCATTTGAAATATTCGGGTCTAACCTCCCTCTATTGTTTCTATATTCCCCTCTAAACGGTGCTATGACTTGGATTTTATTGTTTATTTTATTATGATGTATGTTTTATAGATTTGGTTCTGTTCCTTGACCTGTGTACAGCACCCTCAGACACAGAGAACATGCTCTAAACAAATAAAATTGTACTTACATTCATAAAAATGAATAGCCATTTTACCCCACCCAACAACAGCATACATCTGCTGCAGCTGAACAACCAAGAACCTGTACCAAAATACTTGACTGAATTTCTGTCTAGTACAAATTCAGACACTGAGAATTGACAGGTTGGATCCCATTATGAAAAATATAAAACAGATAGAAAAGGCAAGTAATATGATAAAGATATTGATGAGTCCATAGGTCTGATCATGAAAAAAGAATTATCAACAGTACAGTATGCCATGTCCTCCTCCTGTGTCCCTAGCTTCAGTAGCTCCAAGCCTCCTCCGCTTCTTTAGGAGGCCTACTCAGCTGTGCATAGCTTCAGACACTCACAGCCTCTGCCTTCTCCTCAGAGGTCTATACTCCACAGTGCTTAGCTTCAGCCACTCTTCCAAGCCTCCAGCTCTTTTACAGATCAAGATAGGAATAACATTTTTAATCAGAGGTCTGGCCTTCCCTGTGGGCTGCAGTACCTGCAGTGTATCTCACTGAGCAAGTCAAAATATGCTACTTCTGCTGACAGGCCAAATGTTTTGGGAGAAACACCGATCACCTACCCCGTGGGCTACTGTACCAGATGTATACCTAATTCTACCTAAAAAACATGAGCCCTAACCTCATATCACTTCCGGCCACTGCCAGAAGAACTCTAAACACAAACTGTGACAACAAAAATCTAAAATAAAACTATTTTTTCTAACAGTTTCAGACCGATTTCTTTCAGAGCACAACAGAAACACATCCATTTCCTTTCCCTAACACTACAGGTCAGCACACTGTAAGGAATTTCATAGTTACAATGCTGACACTTTCTTCAGCAATGTAACCATGTGTCAAGCTTTTTGCGCAGCCATGTGGTTTTTACCACCAGTTCACACTTTGCAAAGTGCAATATACTTCACCAGCAAAGAGAATTTTCACAAAGTGGGGCAACACTGTAAATTCTTGCAAAGGGTTAAGTCCCCAACTTGCCATTTTACAGCAAAGTAAAAACTGAAACACCTCTAGTGTCTGATTCCATCATGAATGGCGGGGAGAAATGTAAGTAAACGTAGAAAATGAAAGCTAGGAATCAGGATTATCGACAGAAACTGCATCCTTCTTTTGTTTTTTATATTAAGTTCAGGTGTTACAGCATGTACTCACCTAGGTCGATAAGAATGGCATGTTGTTGGGAGGTTAGTTGCTTTAACAGTTCCTTATAGGGTGTGTCTTTTGACTGTTGTTTGCTTGCTAACAGATGTCGTAATTGGTGTTGTTCCGCCAACAGTTTCCAAATTTCACCACGGTGATGCCAAGGCACACCTGTTGATAAAATCCAATTAGGAAACAAATTAAGTGGAAAAAAATGACACATTGTTTAGACAGGAAACTTGAGATAAACTAGGAAAGAGATTTTATAACTCTGACCTTTTAAAAGCAACCACTGATTTTTTTTTTTTTTTAATTACTCAACATTTCATGTCTCAAGAAAAGCTCTAACTGCATACACACAGTAATGAACTAATGATCCAGCAGAACCACATCCTGCTTCTTCTATTTTATCAGTATCCAAATCAACTCTTTCACCAGTTCACATACTTGAACCATCAGGTTAAAATAAACTGAGACTGATCAAGCCGGCCGGCATACAGCTACATCGATGCATCAGGGGATTCAATATGTTTTTTTGTTGCAGTTAACCTTTACCCCTTTTCAGTTGGGTGCCTCTCTCATTTTAATGCCACTATGCAGCATTAAATACTGTAAAATATTTTAATGTTTTTTTTATGACCCATCTACTAAATGTAGCCCAACTGCGAAGAATCATATACATTTCCAGTACAGTCCAGACTTTATCCAGTTCTACAGTTAGAACAAATGGCGCACAGGGTGGCCAAGTGTTTTGCTCAAGGTCATGCAGTCAGCCAGTGGCTGTGGTGGGATCTGAACCTGTGGTGGGGTCTGGACCTGCTGGGGCTGACCTCTATGCAATAGTAATTAATCTGTACTTTGCAGCTATCTTACGGGGCATGAATGCTGTGATTCTTAACAGTTTGCTAAGGGTTTTCTGGCTGGGGCTGATGATAGTAAGTGGGAGCAGGTATCAACGGGAAGAAAGGGAGAGGCTTTGTGTGCATGAGAGTGATTACAGCATGGACTGCAAGCAGCCAATACACCACTTGCTGTTAGTACTTGTTATGTGTGAACCAAGCAATCCCAGAGCATGCAAGCCCCCAGAGCTTGAGACCACGGAGTAAGAGTATGGCTTCTGAAGGTGCATCCACAAGTAATCTGCAATTCTGCAGGAAGCTCTGACTATGGAAGAGAGGCAGGTAAGAGGGGTAGCAGAGAGAATTAACAAGTAGGCATTACACACTATCCATGGTAGGCCTTCATAGGGGTAAGCAGGAGGGAAGGGGAAAACCACCAATTAGGCACTACACCCTATGTGGTATAGGCCTTTATGGGGCAAGCAGGAGGGAAGGGAAAAACTACCTACTAGGCATTACGCTTATCAGTACAAAATCTTGTCATGCAAGATCCCGAGTGCCAAAATCCTGATACTGCTGTCCCGACAGGCTGGTGCCCGACAAAGGTAAAATCCTGACAATGGACTGCCCAACACTGGAAGTTACACTGACGTGGAGTTGATTATATTTTATGGGTTGTCCAGGGGGCAGAGCCCCCCTGCCCACCCACAAAGATAATATACCAACTCTGCCTCAGTCTAACTTCTAGTCTTGGGCAGTCCATTGTCGGGATTTTACCTTTGTCGGTCACCTGCCTGTTGGGATAAGAATGTTGGGCTTGTGGCACTCAGGGATCTTGCATGTTGGGATTCTTTACTATATCTGGTATTACACACCCTGTCTTTGGTAGGCCTGTGCAGGGGAAGATGGAGCAGCTAAACGTAAGGATGGAGGGTAAGTGGGGTGGAGGATTAGCTAGCTGCAGGGACTCTGGGGCGATCATCCCCTTGGAAATGCTTTTAAAGATTGGGCAATGCCCCATATGCAGAAGGTTCAAGAAGTCCAGTGCACAGTTGTGGGCAGCAGGAAGGGAAATACTCGTGCTGAGCAGGCAAATGAATTGGGCTCCTGAGTTGCCACCCAGTCCCTCCTCCCACGGAGGCCCAGTGGCCTAAAGGGATGGAGGGTGGGGGAGAGGGAAAGGAGGGAGGGAAGCACACTGGAGTTAGGATACAGGGTTTTCTAGTAGTGACTGTAAACTGTTTTATACCCCGACTCACCTGGGGGAGGCTGCAAGCCAGTCACAGTAAAGGACCAGGCTAGGAGTTACATTTCTAGTAGGGTTCAGGCACAAAGGAAGGCACCTAGCAGGGTAACGGGAGCAAAGAAATTGGAAAACAAGGTATTCGTAGGATTTGATGGTATGGTATGTGGAGAGGGTGGTGTGCAGGGATGAGACTACAGTGGTGGAGGTCAGATGCCTTCCCAGAGTATCGGCCCCAAGAGATGAGCCCAGGATAGGGAAGATGTTAGATGGGATGAGGGAGGTACCACGTGACCTAGTGAACTTGGGTGTAAACAAATTGGAAAACCATGGTCTGGAGGTTACTAACTCCAACTTCTCAAGGCTAGGGAGAGAGTTGAAAGGAAAGGCAGCCATGCCGGCCTTTTCGGAGGTGCTGTCTGTATAGGAAAGAGAAGGGGGAAGGGTGAGGCAGAAGGAAACCAAGGTATTCAATTCAATGCCTGGTTGACAGAATGATTGTGGAAAGAGATATGGATTTGTGAGCAACTGGAAAAACTTATGCACACAAGGCTATTCAAGGGGGATGGCCTTTATCGCATGACAGAGGGGACTAGTGCACTGAGGCAGAAACCTAACATCTATGTGGACAGTTTTTTTAAATTAAAGGAGGTAGGGGCTGATGCTTGGAGCTCACTAGCGAGGTAGGTGCAGGATGAACCTAGCAGATGCTCCCCTGAAAATGGAAACAGGACAGGGGAAATCAGCAGTGACAGGAGTGATAGATTTTTATTTATTTATTTATTAAAAGGTTTAACCAGGAAGGCATGCTGAGCATACTACTGCTCAATTCCAGATGCACCCTGAGGGAAGGAGAAGAGGGAATACAGACATATTTTACATGTTCTGATACTTTCAAGATAAACATAAGGATTAAAATACAGGAAAAAACATACAAGGTAAAGTGCATTTCAACAGGCAGTTGTACACGTCAAATGTCAGTAAGATATAGCTACAGATTATATTACAGTGGTGAGGCCTATGGCCAGAGAGATGCAGGAAGCACACCCCTAGTCCAGGTGGTCCTGAAAACCTAGTCAAAAGCACAAATGGGTGCATGAGCAAATGGGGTAGAAGTGTTTTTGAGAAGGGAGTTGAGGAGCTGACTGGGGGAGGTGTGCTGGATATCCGAGGGAAGTGAATTCCAGAGTTTAGGCCTGCAATAAGAGAATGATGCCTGGTCTGTCGAGGTTGACATCTGTGGTATGTACAGTTGACGTGAGTCAATTTTTCTTAGTGTATAGCCCTGGAAGGTAGAGGCTGAGAGGACAAAGGTGAGATATGGAGAGAGGGACTGCATCCAGTATTTGGCTGTGAGACTGGCACTGTGAGAGTGACACCAGTCCTGCAATGAGGGGAGGTCTAGATTGCAGTAAAGGACACAGTGAAACATGTTTGGAGGGCAATCAAGGGCAAAGGGACAGAAAGAATGGAAGATGGAGTCCAATCTGGCTAGGGTGGACTTAGGGGCGGTACTGTAGACTACGTCCCCATAGTCGAAGATGGGGAGAATCATCCTCTGCACAGCTGCATGGTGAGCCAGCAGTGGGATGCATCCACGATTATAGTACAGAATGCTTAGCTTGGGGCAGAGCTTTTTGTGGATGGTATCAATATGTGCAGAGAAGTCCAGGTGTTGGTCAACCCAGACCCCGAGATATCTGCAGTAGGTGCAAGTCTCAAGAGTTGTCCATCCAGGGTGTGGAAGGAGGGGGTGGAGGGAAGCCTTGAAAGTCTCTGCCTTGTGCCAAAGGTCATAGAGACAGTTTTCTTGGCGTTAAGAAACTGCTGATTTGCACAAAACCAACGCTGAACAGCATTGAAGTCCTGCTGGAGTCTGGTCACTACATCAAAGGTGGAGAGGCCGGACGTGTACAACACGGTATCATTTGCATATAAGTGAATGGATGTGTGAGGGCAGACAGAGAGCAGGTCATTGATTAAGATGGAGAACAGAAGCAGACCAAGGACAGAGCCTTGCAGTACACCAAAGGTAACAGGGAAGGAAGCAGAGGTGACATTGCCAATTCTGACGGACTGGGATCTGCCACTCAGGTAGGAATTAAACCAGCTGGTGGCCAGGCTTGAGAGCCCTGACAGAGAGAGCTTAGATAGAAGAAATGAGTGGGAGAAAGTGTCAAAGGCTTTGGCCAGGTCAACAAAAATGGCTGAGGTAATACAACCTCTAACCATACCAGTGAGGATTGTAATCAGTGAGTCTTAGGAGGGAGGCGGTGGTGGAGTAGGACTTCCTGAAGCCAGACTGGTAAGGTGTGAAAAAGGAGGAGGAGGAGGAGGAATCAAGACAGGCGGAGAGTTGTGAAAGGACTAAGTGTTCTTGGATTTTAGTCAAGATAGGTAAGAGGGAAATCGGGTGATAATTACCTGGAGCAGAGGTGTCTCCACCTTTAGAAAGAGGGATCATTGTGGCATGCTTCCATTCAGTGGGGATAGCAGCTAGAGAGAGAACGAGAGGTTATAGAGTGATGCCAGGGGACTGGCGATGGCTGGAACCAACAAGTATAACAATTTGGAGTCCAGGCTGGTTGGGCATTTGCCCTTGGCTGGATTTAGGGCTAGTAGGGCTTTACAGACTTCAGCAGGGGAAGTCAGATGGAAGGCAAAAGGGGTGCCAGCTGGGGGAGCTTGGTTTGGGGGGTAGGTGGGTGGAGAAGGGTTGGGGGTCCGGATTGAGGGAGGCCAGAAGTGATGAGATGCACTCAGTAAAGAAGGAATTGAAATGACAGGCCAGTTTGAGTAGGTCTGTAATCATGGAGCCATCAACAATTACAGCAGGGGTGGGGGGCTGAGAGGGAAGGGTGAAGAGATATTTAATCACCTTCCAAAATATTGATGGCTGGCTTAAGTTGGTGTTGAAGGTGTCACTGAAGTATTTCACCTTTGCCCTATGGATTTGTCTAGTACAGGCATTGTGTAGGGCATGATACTTTTGTTGGGGCATCAGAGAGCCAGAGACCTTGAAAGCCTTCCAGGCCTCATCCCTGTCTTTCAGGAGGGACATAATGTCCACAGAAATCCATGGCAGGTGGGTGCCCCTCACCATTGCTTATTTGAAAGGGGCACGTAAGTTCCTGAAAGCGGTGAACCTGACCCTGAAAAACTCTCAGGTGGAGTCAACAGCAGTAGCCCTGGGGATGTAAGACCAATCTGTGTTAGACAGGTCGGGCAGGAGAGATGCTACGTCCAAGGATTTGAAGGATCTGGTAAGGATGGTTCTGGGGAGGAGGGGTGCCTTAGGATGATGGATTTTGAGGGGATGGCACAAAGCCACAGGCGTTCAGGTGAATGAGGAAAGAGTAAAGTGGGTGCATGGAGAAAAGTTTGCTTAAATGCCAGAAATTTAAACAATAAGATCAGCCAACTGAAGTTGAGGATGGCAGAGGCTGTTAAGCTTAGTGGCCATCATGAAGACATGTACCAGTGAAGGAACAACTGTAATCTGGCAGTTCCGGAGTACAACCTTGCTTAGAGCGACAGGGGCAGGAGTAAGAGTAGCCATACATATTAAGGAAGGAATAGAGGTGAAAGAAGATGGAACAATCAAGAAAGGAGGGGGCAGTGGAGTCCCTCTGGATGGAGATGGCATCAGCTGTTGGACAGAAGTTAGGTTGAGGGGTGATCTACAGACCACTGGGGCAGAAAGAAGAAGGGGACAGGCAATTGGGGAAGGAAATCAGGAAGGAAGCAGAAAATGGGGATCGAGACTTAGTGGGAGAACCCAAACCTGAACCTGACAGGGAAGGTAAACTGTGGAGGTTTCACAGTCTACCGCCCAGAAGGAGTCGACTGTTCACCAGACCCAACCACCAGTCTCCAATGCCTCAGCACAGTAAGGTTGAGGAACTCTGTACTTCCATGGAATCCTACATAACAGGAAGAGGCCCAGAGGAAAGGTCTATCGACCTGATTTTGGACATACACATGCGACGACTGCCTCTGAAGGTGGAGATTGGAAGGCCCCACTTTAATGTGTAGTTCTCTAGGGTGTGGCAGTCCATGGAGAAGAATGTACCACATGCATTCATTTCACACTGTGGTCCAAGACAGGCCACACAGGACTGATGGTGTTCCAGAACAGCCATCTATTTCGCGCAGGAGCAACGATGCATAGTGGGTAGCTATCAGACTTTCTTCACTTCATCCCTTTTTTACTGAACTTCAGCACTGCAGAAAAATAACAAACAGAAATGACACTGTAACATTATCAGAAACAGTGGTGACAAGTTGAACTGAGGTGCTGCACTCCACGGTGTGCACTTGGTGGTGGGAAGAAAAGAACTGAGGTTTGTGAGGGAGCCAGCAGTGGTTATTGGCTGATGCTCAGCACCACATGCAGGTGCGCAGGTGCCATGCCCAGTAGCCGCAGCTGGCCACCAGGCAAAAACTTTGCTCTTGCGGGGTCCTGCCTCCGGCCTAGTCCCACAAGTGGGAATCAATGATGCAGACTGATTCTTGAAACATCTCCCTATATACTATTACCCTTTGTGTTTTTCCCCACAGCCAGTTCTCTACCAAGGTTGTACATTTTTAATCTACCCCTAGCTCCTCTAATTTTTTGACTATCCTCCTGTGAGGGAATGAGTCAAAGGCCTTGGTGAAATATAGTACACTGCATTGATTGTCAGTTCCTTACTGGTTACCCTGGTCACCCAGTTGAAGAAGTCGACCAGATTTGTTTGGCAAACCCTTCCTCTTGTGAACCCATGTTGTCTGGGTCCTGTAACGCATTTCCTTCCAGGGAGTCCACTAGTTTCTCCCTTAGTGTAGACCCCATAATCTTTCCCACTATAGACATTAATCTGACTGGTCTAAAATTCCCTGGCTCATCCTTTTTTCCACTCTTGTGTAGCAGGACCTCATCTACTGTCCTCCAGTCCCTAGCGACCACCCTCATGTCCAACGAGCAGTTGAACATGTTTGTAAAGTAGTCCTGCTATCACCTCTGTTACCTCCTTAAACTTCTCAGGTGTAAACCGCCCAGTCCCATAGATTTATCTACATTCAACCCAAAGCTTTTCTAACACCCTAGTTCCTGTTATTTTGGCCATGCTACCTAACACTTGCCTTTCTGTCTTCTGCTCTTAACTCCATATTCCGGTAGTGGCCAATCCTTCCTAAAGACTGAACAAAAATATTAGTTCAATATCTCCACTTTTCCCTTGTCCCACTCCTCCAATTCTTCTGTACTATTCCGTCTCACAATACACCTTAAAGAGCAAGTGCTTACTAAAGGACGTGTATCTTAATAAATGAAGGTGTGGAGCCTTTGATGTCTCGCCAGTCATTTAGTTTGCTTCCATGTCTTTCTTTACTTACATTTTCATCTTATTTGTATTTTTTTCACTACTAGTAAAAAAATAGTCCAATGGAACTCTAGTACTATGCCAGAAAATCTTTACTGGAAAGGCAGGCAGTGTATTTCAATGGGAAATTGCAAATATGTTTTCAGATTTTTATGGAGAAATAACAGTTTCTGCCACCAAAATATTACATATTTAGTACATATATGTGATTTTTGATAACCTGTGATCTCTTGTTACAGTTTAGCAGGTGATGTTTTCTTCATAACCAGATGTACTTGGGAAGAAGAAAAGAGAAGCCAATTATTGTTTTAAAAAATGCAGAATTATACAGATGGACCACAACAGTGCAAACAAACATATAAAAAATGAAAGTTTTTTTTGCTGAAAGAAATATCTATTTCTTTTGAAGAAGACAGAAAAATATATTCATTTTCTCACCAAACTACATTGGGGTCTTAGGTAGCAGGCAGTTTCTGACATCACAATACCAGAATTCTATTGAATTCTTTTTTTGCTAGCAGTGTGAAAAGCAAAGGTAAAAACCCACTTGTTTCACTGCCCTAACAAATATTTTATTATAAAAGTAGAAAGTAATTACAGACACATCAAAATATACCATAGAAAATAGTCAGTTGTCTAGTTACTAGAAGAAAACACCTGCTCTTTAACCTTGCACTTCTCCTAGATGTACCTGAAGAATGCCTTTCCCTTTGTTTCAATCCCATTACAAGCCTGAGTTCTGTCTCATGTAACCCCTCACCCCTGCCTTTTTAGCCAAACGACAGGTGGCATGCTGTTGAAGCTGACAGCAGTACCTGGTGGGGACTGGGTTCAAGGAGGATGAGGTTATTCGACACAGGGAACCTAGGTTTGGCTACTCTGAACAGGAGCACCCAAGTAAATCCGAACACAGGAAGCAATAACTGTAATGTCCAGAACCAGGAATGGGATTCTACAGTGTGGCTTTTATTCACATCCAAGCTGAACAAACAAAGCATAGATGGATCCCCATGGGGCTACATTCCTGGTAATGCAGATTAGGGACTACAGAACAGTTTATCACTATTTCCAGCCCTCAGGCTCTAAACCCACCAGGCACACAGCCCAGACTTGCACACAGCTTTGGGTACACAGCCCGACTTGTACACTACTTGGGTTTTCCCCACTGGCCCGGCTCCCCCACCGGCCACTTGATCCGCGGTTCATTTGAGGAATGAACCAATTATCTAATTCGTGGTCCATTTGAGGAATGAACCAATTATCCTGTTGTGGCTCCCCAAACCACAAGAGAGTCTTCGACTCCTAGAGAGAGTTTTCCTTACAATCCCACGTCTGGGTACGTCCCTCATCACTGGCCAAGTGCCTGAGGCAAAGTAGAAATCCACAGAAGAAATCCGTAGAAGTGGACCTGGTCACTAAAGATGGGGGGCCACCCACCTCCAGCTCCCACAGCCCATACCCGGCCATTTCTCTGGAAACTGAACAATTCCTTTACTAAACTTTCAAATGTAGATTCTGGGTAGATGTCTGTCACATCTCCTCTACATATCATTTTCATCCCAACAACCTCTGGACTTAAACCTACTTTTAATTTGCTTAGCCCATTACTCTAGGCTTACCTATGTTTAGTAGTTCAATCCCCACATTGTCACACAAGTCCCAGGGTGAAAAACATAGGCCCTTTTAGCAAGAGCAGACACTCACCCTCACGTTGCAGGTGCCCCACAGGTGACTCACAAATCTTCTTATTCTCCCAAATAAACACTGGAACACATAGGCAGCTTTTTCTTCACAAGCAGAACTAGGGGGTTGCCCCAGGAATCTGCAGGGAAACCTTTTCCTGCCCCCCCCCACTGAAGGGGGGGGCACTGAGACCCGAAAACAGCGGTCTCCACCACTTCAGTTATCTTCTGTGTCTCTCTTTAAGGTGGAGACACACACCCTATTTACTTAAAAGTAGCCCTCTGTCAGGGCTGAGGCTCCTAGAGCCTTCACTGAGCTGCTTTACCAGCAAGCTCACAACTTTACACTCACTCACTGAAGACTGACTTCAAAACCTCCCAACGTTCTAACCAACTCCCTTGCTGCAGATTCCAATGTGGCTCATGCAGCTGCGATAGTTCTATTGGTGATGTCATCCCTCAGTCTCAGCTGAGACTGAGAACAGAGTGAGACAGTGTGAAACCCATTTAACTGGAGTTTCACAAGCTGCCTTCCCTGCCTACCACTAGGTCTTACTGGGATTCTAGTAACCCGGGGTTACATTTAGCCTTGGCCTCCCTCACCTTTCTGCTTGGCTACATTTGTTGCCACTAGGTACTTCTCTCTATCCTCACCCATTTGGCTTCCTATGTACTCCAGGAATGCCCTCCTTTTGGCTCAAACTGCCATCTTTATTTTTGTCATGAAACACATTGGACCCCTTGTTTTTTTTTTCCTTTTAACACCACCCCTCATTGAGATTTCCGTCAATGCAATCATTGCTTTTTGAAATTCTTTAAAAATGTAATTCTTCCCATTTTTCCTCCACCATCTCTACCTGTCTTACTCTCCCTGTGCTTCTTTCCATCAGCTCCCTCATCCAGTTGAAATCTGCCTTTTCAAAGTACAACAACTTACTGATTCTGCCCCTCTAGTGGTCCGTATCTGGATCTCCAGTGCTACTGTTCTGTGTTTGATGCAACCAAGTGGTTCTAGGACTACTTTGGATCCTCTCACTGTTGGCAAGCACCAGATCTAGTAGAACTCCTTCTTTTGTTGGGCACTAGACTAGATGAGCTTGGAACACCTCCTGGCATACTTCCACCAGGAGTGGATTCCTAGTACTTGCTGCAACTGGAACTTTCCAGTTCACATCTGGCATATTAAAGTCCTTTACTACCACCACCTCCCATGACTTGTCCACCTTCCTTAGCATTTCACACAGTTCTTTGGCCTTTGATCCTGTGTTGGTGTTCTGTAGAGCACCTCGGCTCTGACTTGTTTCTCATTCCCTTGTCAGAGCTAGCACCTACAGGATTTCTTTTCCTTCAAAAATTCCCTAGGCAGCCATCCTGATGGCACTGAGGGTTGAGGCGCTGGGCGCCACACCTCGCACCATGCCGGCGACCCGTGTTCGGGAATGAGCACGGGTCACTGTGGGTCAGCAGGGAGGAGATAGACTGAGGGTCCAGTGGACTGCTGTCCATCTCTGGGGAGGGTGGTTTCCAGTGGCCGGTGCCTGCCTGACCCCAGCGGAGGCTGGGGCTCAATGGCACAAAGCCGCATACCATGGAGGTGGGATGCCGCGGATGCTTGACAGGGGCGTGCACGGGAGTGTGTGTGCACCCAGTCGCTGGCGTCATTGCACGCCATGAAACGACAGGGGAGAAAAGTGGAAAAGGGCACCCAATCGCAGTGGCTTGATGGCCATCTGTGAGCACCTGCGCTGACTCCAGGAGGGGATCACCATGTGGATCCAGAACTTGGTAGGGGAAGTTGGCCACCCACTGCCACCCCGCCACAGGGGGTAAGCCATGGGGCAATTAAGGTGATTGTCCTCCAAGGAAACCGGTATGGGTCAGACAGCGGCCGGAGAAAATGATGCGAGGATGGATTGGCTGACCGGGGGCCCCAGGAGAAACAACACCCACACAAAAAATATATATATATATCCCCTAGGCTATCCATCTCAATTGCCATTATCCTTTCTTTCACATACAGTGCAACTCCCCCCCACCCCACACCTCCACCCTGTGCTCTTCCTGAACAGAGAGCTCTCAGGGAAGATCACGCACAAGGCCACTGGTTTTCAGTTTTTACCAGAAAATCTGGTAAAAGTCCAGAATTTAAACTGCCTGCACACCAGTAAAAACAAAGAATTTCACAGAATTTGGCATTTTACACCAGATTAGTAAATCTACAGAACTTGTATAATTGCTTCCTGTACTATTTTCAGTTTGCTTCATTTAACACTCTTTACAGTAAGCCTTCTTTAATTCTTGTTATTTATACACATACTAAAAGAAAAAATTACTCACCTTAGTAATGTTGTTTCTTCTAATGGAGTCTTGCTATATTATAGACATTAGCAGTTTGATCCAGCTCTAGAACTGCCCCGGAGTGAAATGGTTAAAACCATTCCAAAATAGAATTTTGTACGAGACAGCTCTATCTGTGTCATTTCAAACTTGAACTGTCAGATCTTTGAGCCAAACTCACTAAGGTCTGTGTGAAGCTGTAACTCACACTAGCCAAATGGCTACCTAAATAATAACAACCACTGATGGTCCCAACACCCAAGACTCAAGTCAGGGGACCAGAAATACTAACACCATTCTAATAATATGAAAATGGAACATAAGTATAATAAAACACACACGCATACATACACACCCCAAAGTCCCAAAGGGGACAAAATGCTAAAAGAACATAAGTAGTGCCCACACTAAGTTGCCTGCACCCACCAAGTAGAGGTTCTGAGAGGGGCAGGTTGGGAGGTCTATAATATAGCAAACTCCATTAGAAGAAACATTACTAAGGTGAGTAATTTTTCTTCAAACAACATGAAGTCTTGCTATATTATAGACATTAACAGAATACACAGCAGTACCTCCATGGAGGAGGCAGAACCTACTTAGGAATAGGCTCTGAAGAACAGCTGTGCCAAACAGAGCATCTCTCCTGGCCTGGACATCCAGGGAGTAATGCTTAGTAAAGTATGTCCGTTTTCAAGTAGCAGCCTGGCAAATCTCTAATAAAGGGATATCTCTGGCAGCAGCTAGAGGCGCTAGCTGTACCCCTAGTAGAATGAGCCCTCAAACCCGGGGGCTCTGCCCACTTTCTGATAACAAAGTGGATACAAGAGACAATCCACCTGGCTATTGATCTCTTAGTGGCAGGTTTGCCTTTCCCAACTTCACCATAGGTAAGGAAAAGTTGGAGGGATTCGAACCTGTAACCTTTGGTACGCTCTATATAATAACTAAGAGCTCTCTTAACATCCAGGCTGTGCAACCTCCTCTCACCCGAAGAGGAGTGATCAGTTAAAAATACTGGAAGGGAGATAGATTGATTAAGATGGAAATCTGAAACCACCTTAGGCAAAAACTTCCTATTAGTCCTAAGGACTACCTTATCCCTGTGAAAGAAATAAAGTCAGTCTCCACTGACAAGGCTTGCAATTCACTTGTCGTCTGGCAGAAGTGATAGCCAATAGAAAAACAGTTGTCCAAGTTAGGTACTTAAGCTCTGCAGAAGACAGAGGTTCAAAGAGGTTGCATTAACTGGGCAATGCAAACATTAAGGTCCCAAGCAGGGGCGGTTCCGAAAAGGAGGATTAGTATGGGTAATCCTTAAAAAACTTGGAAAACACAGGATGAGAGGAAAGAGGGATGACTTTCCTGCTGACACAAAAGCAGACGCAGCTGCCAAATGAACTCTCAGGGTAGCTGGTCTGAGACCCAAGGAATTAAGATGTACCATGTAATCTAACAAAATGGGCAATTCAGCAGATTCTGGGGAAATATTTTTCCCAGCACACCAAATGGAAAGCCATTTCCATTTAGAACTATAAGTAGCCCTAGTGGAAGGCTTTCTGGGAGCCTTTAGGATCTCAAGAACACCCTGAGAGAGGTGTAAATCAGCAAACTCTAACTCCTCAAGAGCCAGGCCTTGAGGCTGAGGGATTTGAGGTCCGGATACCAAACCCTTCCCTGGGCACAAGTCAACAGATTGTGATTCCTGGGGAGGCACAGGGGAAGATGGACTGTCAGAGACAGAAGGAGTGGGTACCAGGGCTGCCTGGCCCAATCCGGGGCAATCAGAATCACCCTGCAAGGCTGAGATCTGATTTTGACTAGTACTTTGAATAGGAGAGGAAAGGGGAAGCATGAGAGACTTCCCTCCCAATCCAGAAGAAGGGCATCCAGGGGAACTGAGCCCAGCACTGGAGGCCTGCAACAGAACAGAGGAAGTTTGTGATTGTCTGGGGCTGCAAAAAGATCTATCTGAGGGATGCCCCACCTGGCAAAAACTATCCCCAGCACTTGAGGATCCAGGGACCATTCGTGATGGCCCTGGGAAATCCTGCTGAGGGCATCCGCTAGGACACTGTCCTTCCCTGGAAGATGAACTGCTATGAGGGAAGTGTTCAGGGAATAGGCCAGAGACCACAACTTCATTGCCTCGGTGCACAAGGCCGAAGACCGAGTGCCCCCCTGTTTGTTGATGTACCACATTGTTGTGGTGTTGTCTGTTCTGACTTGTATCACCTTGTCGTGGACAGATGCAGAAAAAGCTTGAAGAGCTAAAAAGACAGCTCTGAGTTCCAGCAAATTGATGTGGAGCAGAGATTCCTGGGGGGACCAAACTCCCTGAGTGGAAAGGTCGCCCATGTGGGCTCCCCAACCCAGAAGGGAAGCATCTGTAGTGAGAGTCAAGTCGTGAGAAGGGGAAATGAAGGGGAACCCCGCTCTTAAATTGCTCTGATCCTGCCACCACTGGAGAGCTAGGATCAAGGTTCGAGTCACTGGGACCAACTTGGAAAGGGGGTCTCTTCTCTGAGACCAAAAGGTTCTCAAGTGAAACTGAATGTCTCTCATCTGAAATCTGGCTCCCTGCACAACAGCTGTGGATGCAGCCATGTGCCCCAGGAGCTGCAGAAAGTGTCTTGCTGGTCGAGAGACCTGCAGAGTGAAGAAAGAGGCCAGAGCCACTAAATTCCTTACCCTTTCTGGGGGAAGAAAGGTTCTGGCTAGCTTGTGTCCAATTCTGCCCCTATAAAGGTGAGTACCTGGACTGGTTCCAGAACCGACTTTAGTAGGTTTAGCAGAAAACCCAGGGAGGTGAGAAGCTGCTGGGTGACCTGCAGGTGAGATTTTACCTGTTCTGGGGACTGGCCTACAATGAGCCAGTCGTCTAGATAGGGAAAAACAGCAATCCTCTGCCTCCTTAAGTGGGCCACTCACTGCTAGACACTTTGTGAATACCCTTGGAGCAGAGGTAGGCGAAGGGCATTGCTCTGAAATGGTAATGAATACGGAGGGCAGTTCGAATCTGAGGTACTTTCGATGGGATCTTCTGATTAGGACATGAAATAGGCATCCTTGAGGTCCAGGGAGGCTAGCCAGTCCCCTGGCCTTAGGGAAGGTAAAATCATTGCCAAGTTACCATTTTGAACTTTGGTTTCAAAAGATGCTTGTTCAGATATCCGAGATCTAAGATGGCGCCATTCTCCTGTCTTTTTGGGGTAAGGAAGTATCTGGAATACAGACCCCTGCCCTGATGCAGGGAGGAACCCTTTCTACTGCTCTGAGAGCTAACAGGGATGAGACCTCTGTTTCCAGGCGAGGTCTCTGAAGCACTTGCAGGTAGAAAAATCTGCTTCTCAACTGGGAAACTTTTTGAAGCTGAGAACCAGACCCTGGCTTACTATCCAGAACCCACTTGTCTGAGGTTAAAGAAGCCCAATTCTGACAGAAGTAAGCCAGCCTGTCCCCCACTGGTACAGGAGAATTGGCCCTGGGCACCCCATCAGGGTGCCTGTTTTGCAGGAGCTTTTAGGCTGGGGGGTGGGAGCAGATCTGCCCACCCTTCGTCTGCCCCTGCCTCTGAAGAAGCCCCTCTGAGCATAGGCAGAGGAGGCCTGAGTCTGGTAGAAAGGCCTGTGAAAAGGCCTACCCCTACCCCTGGGGACATGCCTTTGAGGAGTGGTTTGCCGCTCCTTAGCCTGGGCACTCTTGTAAGTAGTCCTATATTCATCCATCTTCTTCATGTAATTCTCTGTCTGCTCTCCAAACAGAGGAATTTCCCCACAGGAAAATCCATAGCCTTAGTCTGGTATCCTGTGACAAACTAGTACACCTGAGCCAGGCCAACCTCACAAAAGCTACAGATGTGGCCATGACCCTAGAGGAAACATCATTAACATCCACAGCAACATGAAACTGAACCTTAGAGGCTTCAATGCCATCAGCAGCCACCTGTTCTAGTTCACTAGCCAGCTGGCCATGGGCCTGCTTGGCCAATTGCATAACAGTATCCCATCTAGATTTCTGATACCTAGCTACATAAGCCATATAATTTGCTGCCTGAGTCCTAGAAGGCTGCCATATACTGTTTTTTGCCATGGCATCAATCTTCCTGGAATCCTTGTCAGGAGGATATGAAGCCAAGGAATATTAGCTTTATCACAGGCAGCAGCCTGAACTACCTAACATGACTGCATTGCTGAGAAAGGAATTCTGTATCAGGGCCTGACAATGTATACCTTCTGTCCATCTTTTTATCTACAGGAGGCACAGAATTAGGAGCTTTTAAAATTTTAATTGTTTGTTTCCTAAAAGACTTATGTAAAGGAATAGACAATCTCCTAGACTCTGGAATATCCATCATTTCTACAAAATCAGGCTCCTCTTGCTCATCCACAGCCTCTTCTAAAGGAAGCTGGAGGGTTTCAGCAACTTTTTTATAAAACATAAAATGAGATGGGGACTCAGACAGCATAGGGGGAGATTCTAAAGGTCTGTCTGGGGAGATGTCCGGTTCAATGGGCACACCCAGACCTTCCCAGCCACATTCATATTGTTCATAATCCTCCTCCCCCTCCTCTGGTTCATAAAATTCCTCAATATCATAATCCTGAACCACTGGGACGGACGAACCGACCTTTTACCAGATAGTGGTGGTTTGGACGGACCCTGAGACAGTAAACTGGACAATTTGTATGGCTTTTGCTATCTCTGCAGCAGTTGGAGAAGAATTTTGGACTCAGACCTGCTGATTTTCTTGTTTTCTTTACTGGAATTGGTTCCTCAGAACCAGCTTTTCTTTGCCGAGGAAGTCTGGGGCACTCCCTCTGGTTGGGTTGGCACCGAACCGGGCTGGCCATCCGGTCAGCGGACTTTTGAGCCTCTCATTCCCTGAGCCTGCCCAATCTTTTTCCAGGGTGGCTGCAGGAAATTCTTACATACCTGGCAGTCTGACTGGAGGTGGTCAAACCCAGACAATAAACACATGTGGTGTGTGGGTCAGCCTTGGCAAAGACTTCCCCACAAACATCACAGTGCTGAAACCCAGTGGGCCGGTTTTCTTTTGGGTTTCTCAGACATAATGCCAGCTAACCAAAACTTGCTCCAACGGCAGATGCCAGGCAAGACACCCTTATCAGTTCCTAACCGTGTTGGTATTAAAAACGTAATAAATCCGCTTTTATGAACCGATAAGAACTGGAACCGCACTCTAAAATAGTAACTTTTAGTTTTAAATGAGTTTTAAACCCACTGATCAGTTCAAAACCGAACCGATAACACAAGTTCCACACAGACAAAACCTTCATTTACTTTGTTACCACAGATAGAGCTTGAACCGAGCGGTTTTGCGGTTAAAATAAAACTATTCTCGGTTAAATCCAACCGAGAAAACACTTTTTAAACCGAGAAATGAACCGAGCAGAAGGAGAAATCTCCGGAGCGACTGTTCACTGAGGCGGAGTAAAGAATCTGACAGTTCAAGTTTGAAATGACACAGATAGAGCTGCTCTCGTGCCAAAATTCTATTTTGGAATGGTTTTAACCATTTCACTCCGGGGCAGTTCTAGAGCTGGATCAAACTGCTAATGTCTATAATATAGCAAGACTTCATGTTGTTTGAAGAATGACACCAGAATCCCAGTAAAATCCACAAATTAGACTAACAATCACTGGTGCAATTCCTGGAATTTCAAATCTTGTAAAAGGCTTTCATTTCTTTAATCACCATGAATCAGTGGCCTTGGCTCATGCCCCATTCACAGTTCAAAGTTACCACATCCCTGTAACAGCCACACGGTTGATGCTCCCTTCTGTGATCACTGCCTGAAGTTCTGGCATTTTGTTGCCAAGACTCCTTGTATTGGTGGGCATCATTTTCCAATACGTATCCCTGCTCCTTCCTTTTCCCCTTACCATGGTTACCTTTGATTCTGTTGTGCTAGTTGATGGGGGAGGCAGGCAAGGCCCTCCCTGTTTGTGACATCAGATGTGTACCTTGCCACTCTGACTCTCTACTCCCCCTAGTTTAAACTAGCTATATACTGTGCCCCCTTGCTCCCAGTTCCCTCCTACCTTCATCGTTGGGATGTAAGCTGTCACTTTTGAACAGCCTCCAAACCCACCAGGATGGGTCCCAGTCCCCAAGAAACCAACATCCCTCCTCACTGCAACAACCTGTAAGCCACGCATTGAGTTGGAGGACATAGAACTGTTCTCTTTGATTCAGGCGTGGCCACAGTAGAACCTTGCAGAAGGTTAACATATGCTCTCTCCTTTGCTACCTTTTTCAGAGCAGGTAAGTTTGACTTCCCCTGTTCCATGCTATGTCTGCTCAGATCTTTCATGCCCACATTTAGAATTAGATCGGGGCGTCTCTCCCCCTCTTCCATGAGTTCTACCCCCCGGATATAGGTTTGTCTGTTGTTGTTCCAAGTAAACACCACTGGGTGTCAGACCAAAATCCCTTCCTGTGCCCACTGCAACTGAATCCCTTACCACTGCCTTGCCCCCTCTGTGGTCTGATCCACCCCCTGACTTGCTCTCTGGGAGTGCATGCCTGCTGGGTGTGCTAGTTCCCTTTTCCCTTGGGAATGGGGATCCCCTGCTGGTGCACAGCCCTAGTTCCTCAAGTTTGCACTCTCCCATCTTCTTCACTTCCTCCCCCACTACTGCCTAGCCCACTTCTCTGACCTTTGTGGCCTTGGAGGTGGTTGTGGCAGTAGTACTGTCTGGTGCCTAGCAGCTGTGCTGCTCAAACGGTAAATTTCGGTCCTTGCAGCTTCCAGCTCCACCCTCATGGCCTGTAACCAATTGCAGCTGAGGCTGTGGCTGAATTCCTAAAGCACCCTGTGCTTCGCCACTGTCCCACACCACCTGCACTTACCCCACCTCCTAGCAATGTGTCCCCCCTGCATCATTGTGTGGTTATACTGGTTATTGCTGCGTTTTGAAATTAGTAAGCTTCTTTCAGTACCTCCTAGGAGTAAGGCTCCATGCACTGTTTTTACTATTCACTCTTTGTACTATTAGGCTATCATGTATTCAGAGAAAGTCGGGCTCAATGGAAATAGGCACAAACTTCAAAGCTTGAAGAAAGGGTCAAACATTTTATTTAAAATTCAACAGCAGAGACACCTCCTGTTGCCACCAACGTTTCACACATAATTAGTGCTTTGTCAAGCCATGTAACAATTCAGATTACCATCCCCACTTTTAAACCAATAATTTAAAGAGACAGACTCAAATTATCATTGGTTATTCTCCACTCTCACTCTTTGCCACTCACACAATGGGACATCACATGATAAGACCCTTGTAGGCATGGGAATTAAATAACCTGGTTCCTCTAAGCCTGCTTCAGCCCCTCCCCAATCAGGCACCCATTTCACAGGCTGTAATTAAAACCTCTCATCCCACAAAAGATGCAAATATTCTCCCAGCCACAGTAGGTTTCCCTACGTGACTACCAAGTTCTACAGAAATTAAAAAAACAGCTCCAATCACTGACCTAAAAGCTCTTACTCCTGCCTACTCACTCGCACAGACCCTTTAAGCATGAAATACATCTGGTTTTCAAAGGGGATGGGGAGGCTGTGAGGGTGAAAAGATGGGATTTCATTAGGTACAAGAGGAACAAGGGAAGGAAGAATGGCAGAAATATCAGACTACACTCAAACAGGCAAGGATGGCAGATAGGACAAATGCAGACACAGAGTTGAGGATAACTGAGGATGTAAACTGCAGGGCCATTGCCAGGACTTTCACAAGGGTGGTTCTTTTTATGCAGTCTGTAACTTTTTAAAAAAAGCTGTGGGTCTTAGTACCCCGGAAGCCATGGAATCTTAAAATTGCTATGTGGTGCATTTTGGGGCTTGTTTTGAAGCTAAAGAAGTCATATCTGAGATCTCCTACACTCCTTGCTCTAAACAAAATTATTATCTGGCTGACTGCAGGGTGAATACACATGTATTCAGTACCAGAGGGCAGCAAGATGCTGTTAATGTAATATACCTAAGACATTGTCTCAGATATATTATGTTATGAGTTTTAATATCTGCAGCTGTATCTACTGGTGTGTATGAAAGGGGTCTGGGGGCTGCTTGGCCCCAGAAACTTTGGGATACTAGACACTCTGTGGCTAATTTTGTAGATTATTTTAAACCAGAATAACTCATCTGTGAGCTCCCCTCCACCTCCTGCTCCAAGGACAATTATTACTATCTGGGTGGCTCACATTGTGTGTGTGTGTGTGTGTGTGTGTATGTGTGTGTGTATTTATAAAATGGGAAGCAAAGTAAATAAATCCAGCATTCTGATTGTATAAAATACATCACATGACCATGCATTTATCAGAGCGTGACCGCAGACCTGCACTTTTACCGCCCTCCAAAACAATTTTGCCATTTTATAAGACAGATAACCCACTCTAGGATGTGTGGTCGCACTCTGATATACACACGCCTTGGGTGGTTGATGCTCTCGGCCTGCAGACTCATGCTTAATAACGCACACCAAGGCATGCGTATATCAGAGTGCAACTGCACACCTTAGAGTAGGTTATCTATTACATATGTAGATACATAGATACAGTAGATATATAGAGAGAGAGCAAATGCTAATGCACTGAACCTCAATAGAGTCTGCAGCTGGTTTTGGCTGGGTATTGTACACTATTAACTTACTGCAGTGCTGGCTTGCTACTAGGGCAGGGGTCTGGGTCTGATAGGCCCCAGAAACCATGGGCTATGGTATGCTCAATGGTGCACTTTTGTGGCTTATTTTAAGTCTACATAACTCATATCTGAACTCTCTCTACCCCTTGTTGTTACCCTGACCATCCACAACTCAATATACCATTTAAGTAATTGAGTCAGTGCAACATGGCCTATAGCAAGGCTAGCAGGATGCTGTGATGTACTGGTAGGGGTATTGATAGCAGAAGAAAGGAGGTAATAATTCCCATCTACAGATCCCTGGTGAGACCTCACCAAGAGTACTGTGCCCAGTTCTGGAGTCCTCACCTGAGAAAGGATAAGGATAGGTTGGAGACAGTGCAGCGCAGAGTAACTAAAACGATTCAGGGACAGCAGGGCAAATCCTATGAGGAGTGCCTCAAGGCACTAAATATGTACTCACTGGAGACCAGAAGGGAGAGCGGAGATATGATAGAGATCTTCAAGTTCCTGAAATGAATTAAAGTGAACTACGGGGTACTATTTAGCCTGAGTACCAATTCATGGTCACATGGACACTAATGGAAATTAACAGGAGGGAGGTTCAGGAGAGATGTGAGGAAGTACTACTTTATGGAAAAGGTGGTGGAACTTTGGAACAGTCTGTCAGCTGAAATGGTGGGTGTAAAAACAGTCAGAGGATTCAAGCAGGGCTGGGACATAATGAAGGGACTAGTGGTTACCGGAGGCAACAGGACCAAGGAGGTGACTAGAAAGAGGACAGAGAGGGTTAGTACCCTGGAGAAATTGTAGGTTCCAGGGATTATAGGGAACTTGGGCAGACTGGATGGCCTTCTGGTCTTTTTCTGCAGTCATTGTCTATATTTCTATGTTTCTATTCCAGGCACCCTGCTTGGAAAAAAATCTGTAACATAAGTCTTAGTTCAATATTGAGTACTACAATTGTTGCCCCCACTCCATTCTCCAATGTGGTAGGTATGACAAAGGGAGTGAGGGGAAAAGTAATTTGACAGCGGCAGGGATTTTCAGTGCAACGTTACCATCTCCTAAATGCCTACCCCCACCCTCAACCCCACCCCACCATGCTTCCAAAAGTACAGTGGGTATGTTCAAAACAGTGAACTATAGCAACAAATGTCATTCTACTGGCATGTGGTCATCTGGAGAAAACACATCACAACTTATTTGATTTAACGGCATCTGGCACAGAAGACACAGACCAAAGTGGTACTGAATGTCCATGAAAATGGGACCACAGTAAAGACCTCTCTGAACAGCACAATTAATGAGGTAACAGTGCAGATCCCAGCCAGACCCTTCCAAACACTTGCATTGCCTTTCCACTGTGGTACCTCTTTTGCTTTACTTATGAAAAGTTAAAACAGGCATATGAAACGTGACAACTTTGCTTTTTGTATAGAGGGGGATTTAAATAATTTATTTCTACATTTTCAGCCCACCACCTGAAAAGCTCTCTTGCCCAACTGCACAGCCTATCCCTTAATATACAGTTACTAAGGGACACATCTTCGGCAATAGTGACCAGCAAAATTTACCTGCCTGTGACTGATAACATTATAAGTAGAGGTCCTCTACTTCTTTTTTTGCTCTCCTGGTGACGTCATCTCTGAGCCTGCCACCATGCTCCATCTTCCTCCAGTGCTAGCTGACGGTGTGAATTGTAAGCAGTGGCCATGCTGTATTGAGGTCACATTCACGATGCTAATGTGAGCTCCAATTGGCCAGCCAGTCATAAGGGGAGGGTGCAGAGAAAGACTCACAAAGTAGCTCCAGTCATCTTACTGGTACTGAGGGAGCTGATTGGCAGCAGAAGGAGGGAGGGGGCACATTCAGAGAGAAAGTGCTGGGGTTCATCGTGTGTGCATTAGCACTCTGTAACAGTAAAAAAACAAACAGAAATGATGAAACCTTTTTTTTTTTTTTTTTACAAATAATGAAAAATAAAGGGGGAGTTTCAAAAGGGGGGTTCTTTCGAACCAGACGAACCCCCCCCCTTGCAACAGCTATGAACTGTGGGTAAAAAAATTGTTAGATACATTCAAGGACAAAAAGAAACACAGGGAATGGGGTTTGTCAGGCTAGCGGGGTTGGGGAAGAGTAGCTCAAGATGACAAGCAGGAGGCAAATGTACTGAACAAGTAAAATACAGAGTAAGGGGGCTTCTCCTGTAATGGGTGCTCAAAACCTGGGAGTGTAAGCAACTACACAAAACACAGGCTCCCACAATGTGGGGTAGGTCGGCACTCCTACAATAAAGCAAGGCACTACTACCTTTGTTAATAAAAAAAAAATGCATGGTTTATTGTAATATAACAGCAACAAGTAACTTCTAGTATAAAACACCAACAGTTCAATAGCAAGAGACACACAGACAATGTTATTGGTGTCAGCCAAATGCATGAGTCCAGAGCAAACCGCAAAAGAACAAAAATATAATGAAAAGTTTTTGGCGTCTGGTGCGACAAACATACATCCAGTCCGAGGTGGCCCAAGTTGCAGGGTAGCAAAGCGCTTACGTTTTGATAATAATCATCATCAGAGTGTGATGACGATTCTTATCAAAACATAAGATGCCAAAAACATTTTGTTCTATTTTTGTTCTTTTGCGATTACTCATTTTTCAAGAAGCTGTAGTTCCAGGAGGAACACTACTGAGGCAAAACAAGTGAGCGATTTGTGGATCCATTTGTTGG
Source organism: Neoceratodus forsteri (assembly GCA_016271365.2). Classification (NCBI taxonomy): domain Eukaryota; kingdom Metazoa; phylum Chordata; order Ceratodontiformes; family Ceratodontidae; genus Neoceratodus; species Neoceratodus forsteri. The sequence goes on from CM057452.1 coordinate 732,519,018, forward strand.
ACAAGAATATAGGCACAAATTCAATACATCAAAACTAGAAAGGTGAGCTCTGGACTCATATGTGCATTTGGCTGACACCATTAGCACTGTCTGTGTGTATCTTGCTACTGAACTGTTGGTGTTTTACACTTGAAGTTACTTTTTGCTGTTATTTTACAGTAAACCATGCATTTTTCTTGCACTGACAAAGGTAGTAGTGCAATGTTTTACTGTAGGAGTGCAAACCTGCCCCCCATTGTGGGAACCTGTATTTTGTGTACTGAACAACTACTTCTGCTCAGTAGTAAGGAATCCAGAGCCACAAAAGCCCTCAAAAATTGGTTGGACCTGACACCTCTTGCCGTACTTTGCAGGCCACCATTTTTGGAAAGAAGAGATCCCCCCACCCCACCAGTACCATAATCAAGAGGCCTGATTACTCATAACTCTTGTTCAAGTTGTGAAACAAACTGAAATAAGTGTAACCCCTAGATGGCGCTATCCCAGGGGCTACTACCCCTGCCTGATTTGCCACTAACAGGTTGAGGGGCCTGGATCCAATGGCGGGTACCTCCACCCAGAGGTCAGGGTTTGCAATAGTTAAACTTACTTGGTCACAGCCCTCTGGGACACTGCAACCCCCCTTTCTTCCCACTAGTGGCCCACACAATATATCAGAATTACCTTCACAGTATACACTTACCCCCAGGGCTGGTTCAGGCACTGGGACCTCCTGTAAAATAAGATACAGTGCAACAATCACAGTACAATACTTTAACATAGACAAATACCTCAGGCAGGCTGCATCTCTATCCCGATCACAATTACTGCACAATACCCGGGAGAACACACAGCAGATTCAGTTCCTGACAGACCGAGTGCAATTCAGCAATTTCTCCAGTCTTCTACAGGGTGAGCCTGGTTTCTACTCTTCAGATATCCTTTGATTCTCTTCACAGGACGGATTCAGTCCTAACAAGCAGTTACACAAGCTGCAGACCGGAACTCTAGGCCTTACACACGTTTCCCGACTAAAACTGCACACTGAAAAAGCACAGGGCTCCTTCCTTCTTCACTGCCACAGCTCAACTGAAACTCCAACAGACAAAACCGGGCACTTCCTTTGAGTTCCTCCCAGTTCTTGACTGGATTGGCTGTCACTCACAATAGACTGCTCCTGTTGGTCCAAAAAGGCGCCAAAGTCTAAACTACATCTCCCAGAGTCACTGCCCATACAATCCTCTTGTGGCAGGCTCAGATTATGAGTCCAAGTTCTGATTCGTCCCAAGGCACCATTTTAGAGCTAGCTACTCCCACACTGATTGGTCCAGTTCAGCAGTTCAAAACCAGAATGGGGAACTAGGCAGACACAGTTCTGACTGCAAAGAAAGCAGGTTAGACAAACTGTAATTTCATTATTACTCTAAATGGTTTCTGGCAAACAGTTACATCTTTCAGATAGGTTCCTTTGCACTCCTTGTGACTGCAAAATGGAGTGAATTAGCAGCAGCTCGAGTGGTACTCAATCAAAGAAACACACAGTCCCCATACAAACTAATTATGTCTGCAAGCAGACAGCTCTTAAAGAGACAGTACCGGAGGTTCTAAAACACTCACTGATAAATGGAATTAGCATAAACACCATTCAGGCTTGGAGCATTCAAGCAAGCTCCTGAAGTCTTTAGAACCCCCATTTGCAGGGGGTTACACCCCTTCTAGCCTGGGAAAGCCTGAGCGTCGTCAAGCAAGTACCACCATAAAGTTTCAACTGCAACCATATACATTTGCATTAGGCTTGCACATGTAATCATCAGTCGATATATCATTTTACCAAGAACACATTTCTGAAACATTGCAGTACGTCACTCTTTACACAGTATTACATACACATTGTACCATAACTCAAGTTATTACCTCTTGTACATGAAACCTGAAGAGGGGCCCTTCCTATCAGTTACCTTGGGGCTGGATGGGAGGCAGGGGCACCATACTGAAAGGGGAGCAACACAAGTAACTTGGAGTTAGCACTGGCCGCTCAGTTTGGGCAATGAGCTAGGGACACATACACTCCTTTATGGACAACAATGAGAGGCAGATCCACTGGCCGGCCCAGGGAATCAAACTGAGGTGCACCACAGGCTTTACAGCTCGACCAGTCTTTCTAGGGGAACTGTTACAGTCTCTGCACTCTGAGCCTCATTTTCAGCATTGTCCTCACTTGTCAGAGTCTCCATGGGGGTAGAGAGTAGAACTTGGGGCACTTTCAGCGCCAGGAGTTACAGTTTCTGAGTCCACAACATTTGGCTCATATGGAGAGCTTCGACACTGGCAGTGGACTGTCAGGCACTCAAAATACTCTTCTTGTTCTGGTGTATCACCAGTCTGACCCAATCCATCATTTTCCTCCCTGAAAGCTCAAACAGTTCAACCATGCACAATGATTCCATTTCATCTGATCTGATGCTTTGCACTTCACTTTCTGGGAGCATTGGCTCAGGGAATGACTGGGCTTGGACAGTCCAGAAGGCCCAGCTTCATCTCCAGTATTGACTAGGGATTGCCCGAAACAATTGACTCAGTTCGTAAGAAGGATAGTATTCAAAGTCACTCTCACTTTCTTCCGATATGGACTGACAGTCATGCTCAACTGGGACTTGTGGAGGGAACACTTTAACTTTGCTTCTGTAGGTGCAGACTTTCTTGATCTTTTCTTAGCAGCAGCTCTAGTCACTGATCCAGAGGAGCATCTTCTAGGGCTCAGACTCAATTAAGATTTGTCCAATGGGCAGTAAATGATTTCTATGCATTGTTTTACATCTTTTGAATTATTCTCAGGCCTTACTTTGTACACTGGCAGATCATCTAGTTTGCCCACTACAATGTGAGGAGATGAGTGCCATCTGTCAGCAATCTTGTGCTTGCCATGCAGTCCCAGATTTCTTAGCAATACCGATCTCCCTCCTGGAGTTCTGTGCTTTCACCTTTTATCATACCTTTCTTTGTTGGCCAGATTTCTTTTGGCAGCCATGGTTGGAGCCAGTTGAGTCGCATGAGTTAGCTGGGCCTTTAACTTTTGCACATACTGTAAATAGTTGTCAGCTTGAACCCCATCAGGAGAGACCCCAAACACACATCTACCGGTGAGTCGAGCTTCTCTTCCAAACATCAGGCGGTAGGGGAGAACCCAGTGGCATCACTTTTGGTGCAGTTATAAGCATGTACCAGGGTGCTAATTTGTTGGCTCCATCTAGGCTTGTCCTTTGGGTGCAGGGTGCCTAGCATATCTAGCAAGTGCGGTTGGAAACGTTCAGGCTGAGGGCCCCCCTGGGGTTGGTAAGGAGTGGTTCTGAACTTTCGCACTCCCCACAGAGAAAGCATCTCTTTGATCAGACGACTCTCAAGTCTCTCCTTGATCAGAATGGATTCTTTGTGGAGCCCATAGTGGACAAAAAGTTTTCTACAAGTACTTTGGCCACAGTGGATGCTTTCTGGTCTTTGGTAAGGAAAGCTTGGGCATATCTCGTGAAGCGGTCAGTGACCACCAGCACATTACTGATATTTCTTTGATCTGACTCCAAACTCAGAAAATCAATACAGACCAGCTCCATGGGTGCACTGGTGGTGATGTTAACATGGGGGCAGCCCTCTGGGGCAAAGCTTTCCTCTGTAAGCAGCGACTACAAGTTTGAATGTGTTGCTCCACATCAGCCCCCCTCTTAGGCCAACAGAATCTGGATCTCACCAAGTCAAGTGTTCTGTCTATACCAAGGTGCCCCATGTGGTTGTGCAAGGACCTCAGTACTGAGTCTCGAAAGGCAGTGGGCAGCACTAGTAGTTGTTTGTCTACTTGTCCCCCTCTGTCTACTGTTTCTCTGTATAACAGTTTATTGATCAGTTTCAACTTAGTACCTTCTTTGTATAATAGTGCAGTTCTCAAATCCATGGAGCGTAATTTGGACACATCTTTTCCTGCATAGAGGGCTTCTAAAACTGCTTTGATCATGGGATCGGCGGGATTGAGCCAGCCGAATACTGTCATTGTCCAGCTGAGGCAGTGCACCAATGTGTATTGCAGAAAAGTGGCAATAAGCAGGAGTATGCAATTCTCAGAGGTCCCAAGCAATCCACCATGCAGTCCACTCGTCCGTGGACATTTGTTCCTCCCTGTCAAACTTCGGCAGAGTGCCGAATGTCAGGTTCTGCCAATCGGACCCAATCATTCTGGAGAACAGGCCTCCAGGAGAGACATCAGCATCTATGTGGTTCAGACCTGCTCGGTATTCGAGCATAGTCATATGTAGATAATGCAGAAAGCCACCTATGACCAGTGGCATCCAACTTGGCTGAGGTCTGCACATAGGTCAAAGGATTATTGTCAGTTTTACTAGTATTTTAGCCCCATACAAGTACTCATGGAATTGGTCAACAATAGCCCACTTCAAAGCTAGGAACTCTAACTTATGTACAGGATAGTTCTTTTGGGATGGGGTCAGGCTTCTGGCAAAGGCCACTGGTCTCAGGCCATTCTCATGCTCTTGGTACAACACAACCCCCAACCCTTGCAAGCTAGCATCAGTGTGCAGGATGTAAGGTTTTCTTGGATCAGCATAGGCCAGCACTGGAGCATGGGTAAGCTGATATATGATCTCATGAAAAGCAGTCTCACAATCAGGAGTCCAGCGGGCCCCCAATACTTCACTCGGATGAAAATACACTCTCAGTCTTGACTTTTGGTATTTTTTGTGGGTTGGGAGATACCCTTGAGTAAGGTTAAGTAAAGGGCGGATCACTCTTGAATAGTCCTTGATGAAAGCGTCGATAATAACCACAGAATCCCAGGAATCTTTGCAGTTCTTTTAGATTTTTGGGCTGTGGCCAGGTAGTCAAGGCCTCAACTTTACTTGGGTCGGTCTCTATTCCTAATGGATACTATGTGTCCCACATACTTTACTAATGTTTGAAAGAATTGACACTTATCAATGGACAGTTTAAGGCCAAAGTCCTCCAGTCGGTCCAATACCTTAAATAATCTGCTCTCATGTTCCTCCAGTGAGCTGCCAAACACAATAACATCATCTAGGTATACCAGGCACTCTAGTAAGTTCATGTCCCCCACTGCACGCTCCATCAATCGTTGAAAAGTGGCTGGGGCACCTGAAATCCCTTGAGGCATCCTCATGAATTCATAGAAGCCAAGCGGACAGATAAAGGCTGTCTTCTCACGGTCCTCTGGGGCCATCGGGATCTGGTAGTACCCACTGCGGAGATCCAGCACAGAGAACCACTTGCTCCCGTTTAGGCAGTCCAAAGCATCCTGAATCGGGCATTGTGTACTGATCAGGGATAGTCCACGGTTTAAGGTGCGATAATCCACACACATCCTTACTGTTCCATTCTTTTCCTCACTACCACAATGGGGAAGCAAGGGCTTGGATTCTTGTATTACACCAGCAGCTAACATCTCTTGCAGATGCCGTCTCACATCATCTATGTCAGCAGGTGCCAGGCGTCGAGACCTCTCACGAAATGGTCTTTCGTCATGCAGCGGATATTGTGCTCAGCTCCTTGCACGCATCTACATCCCATTCCTTTAAAGAAAACACCTGGTCTCTCTGGGCAAGCTTCTCACTGATCCTCACTTTCCATTCAGCTGGCAGCGGGAGTCGCGAAATCAAACAAGTCAGGCGTTACTCTGTCATTCTTCCTTGAACTCTTGCTGCTGGGTAGCACTGCAGTGTCTGCACAATGCACATTAGCCAGGATGCAACCTCTATTTACTCGAATGTCTCTTTCAGACACATTATGAACTTGGACCATTACCCTTCTGGCATAAGCATGGGCTCTAGCGGGCAAAATACTAGGCTTGACCAGCAGTCCCTCTGGCAATTTTCCATCGCCTGGTGCATCCAACATTAATATTTTATTCTTAACATCCTTTCTGATACGGACTCTCCCTGTAAGGTACACTGGGCATTTGGCGCCAGGATCAGAGACTCAGGATCCTTCTTCCACACTTCGACCGGTTCCTCTGGTTCTATTTTTTCAGCATCTCTCTGTGCCTCATAGGCCTTCTTAATTAAAGCCGAACTCTTAAAGCTCTACTAGTCTTTGACCCCTGTTTTCATAACACAACTGTGCCAGCCTTCCGAACATATGAGCATTTGTTCCAATCAACAAAGGACACCATCATACAGTCCAGTGGGGACACACTAAGGCTAGGGTCTCTACTTGTTCGGGCACTCCAGCCACGGAGGTGGGGAAAGACAGCCAAATTTGGATATACCCGAATAGGGTAGGCCTTCTCACTTAACCCCATACATGCAGTCCTACTAATGGTTGTAAGGGTCTGACAAATGCTTCTGATACCAATCCTGGAACATAATTGTCACTTGGGAGCCACTGTCTAATACAGCTCTTGCAGACACTCCATTCACCTTTACAGTGGTCTCCATGGAGGGACCCACTATTCTGGACCAGTCTGAGAGGCGGTAGTGGGGGCCTGGGCAACTGACCTTGCCACAAAGGGACGTGAGTTAGCATTTTGGTGCCCTCACTGGGATCATTTTGTGCACCTCTTAACCACTGATTTGTTCTCCAAGCTCTCCTTGTAGCCTATATGCAACTTTGTCAGTGTCTTTTGGGGACCGGCATTCCCTTTCATGTGCCCATCTTTCCCACAATTATAGCAAAACATACTTTCTGGAGTTTGAGCTGGCCGAGGCGCCACACTGGGAGCCAGGGCGGGGTATTACTAACTGGAAACCTTGGTGCCATCTCTGTCTGCGGCGTGATAAGCATTTGGAGACATCTCGTCAGTTTCTCCACTTCCATGGTCAAGGAATCGAGGTTCGAGCTGTTATCAGCAGGAGATACATGGGTGGGTACCCGCCCCTTAGCAGATACAGGCGGACCTGGGTCAGGGGCCCGTATTTGCAGTGATGGCCTTCATAAAGGACTGTTTTGAATTCCGGATCTCTCTAACAGTTCGCCCCATTGTGGCATATCTTTTTCCTTGTCAAAGCACTCATTTACTGCCAACTTCTGCCCCTGAACTTCACTTGATGGGTCACCTCAGTCACTGGTGCGTAGCCGCAGCTGTTGGTGCAGGTCCTCCGTGCCTTTTCTCAACTCCTCGAATTTCTCTCATTAACTCATCATAGGAGGGTGGGATTCCAGTCGATTTGCCAGGCGTAACTGAAGCAACAGCAGTTTTGAGAAGGGGCAGACTTAAGGATCCTGTCCAGCCTGGTTCGGTCCAGTTCAATCGCTGGCAAACTACCCTTTCTGAGGCATTCTTGCAACAATTTTTCCAGCCGAGATACATACACAGACAACAACTCCCCTTGGTACTGTTGTGCATCTCTTACTCTCCACCATGGGTCTTCATCAGAATCTGGGCTCCCTACACACATTCTCCAGGGCCTCAAGATAGGCCTGTGCAGTCACTTCAGGGTTACTGGCCCGTTTAGCACGGATGGTAGCCAGGGCAGGACCTCGGAGGTCTCTCACTAACCCTCTCTTCGCTGGCTTCCCGAGCATTGCCATTCTAGCACTTGGGGGCACATAGTCTCATCCAGGTCTCCCAGTCATCCTCCCTTGGGGGTGGGAGGGTGCCAGAGAAGATCCTCAACCTTCTGTAAGAGTCGTGACTAATGGCAGGTGCAGAAATAGGAGTCTGCATTGGTTCAGCCACCATTACGGGTACTGGAGCGGGAGAGGGTGTTGGGGAGGAACACCCCAGGTGGCAAGAATAGTTTCTTCAAGTCCTCCACAGTTTCCTTCCCAGCAACCATTTAGCAAATTTCTCCTCAAAAGTTTCAGATAGTGGTGGGGGCTCATTCCCCGAGTCTTCACTGTCCTTAGTTATCACTCTCCAAGCAGTGAGGGCCCCTCTGGGGTAATGGTCTGTGGCACTTTGGAGTATCTATGGGATCCTTAAACTCTACTAGGGCCAGGAAAGTGTGGGTGAGCAGATTAGCATGCCGACCCACCACCACAGGGTTTTGTAAACCTTCCACCTTGGAAAGTACTCCCTGCACAGTGTCCGTATTGATACCCAGGGGGATGTCCAGGATAAGCATAGCATTTTGGGGGTCGATCTCCTTCCCAGTACACCACTCCACCAGCCGGTGCACAGCCACTTCTGTCGGGGTACCCATTTATTTATTTATTTTTTTCCTTAACAGTGGTTTGTAAATATGGCCACTAGAGGACACACAATCCCAGCGGTGAGCCTCCAAGATGTAACCCCTAGATGGCGCTATCCCAGGGGCTACTACCCCTGCCTGATTTGCCACTAACAGGTTGAGGGGCCTGGATCCAATGGCGGGTGCCTCCACCCAGAGGTCAGGGTTTGCAATAGTTAAACTTACTTGGTCACAGCCCTCTGGGACACTGCAACCCCCCTTTCTTCCCACTAGTGGCCCACACAATATATCAGAATTACCTTCACAGTATACACTTACCCCCAGGGCTGGTTCAGGCACTGGGACCTCCTGTAAAATAAGATACAGTGCAACAATCACAGTACAATACTTTAACATAGACAAATACCTCAGGCAGGCTGCTTCTCTATCCCGATCGCAATTACTGCACAATAGCCGGGAGAACACACAGCAGATTCAGTTCCTGACAGACCGAGTGCAATTCAGCAATTTCTCCAGTCTTCTACAGGGTGAGCCTGGTTTCTCTTCAGATATCCTTTGATTCTCTTCACAGGGCAGTTCAGTCCTAACAAGCAGTTACACAAGCTGCAGACCGAACTCTGGGCCTTACACACGCTTTCCGACTAAAACTGCACACAAAGAGCACAGGGCTCCTTCCTTCTTCACTGCCAGAGCTCAACTGAAACTCCAACAGACAAAACCTGGCACTTCCTTTGAGTTCCTCCCAGTTCTTGACTGGATTGGCTGTCACTACAATAGACTGCTCCTGTTGGTCCAAAAGGCGCGAAGTCTAAACTACATCTCCCAGAGTCACTGCCCATACAATCCTCTTGTGGCTGGCTCAGATTATGAGTCCAAGTTCTGATTCGTTCAAGGCACCATTTTAGAGCTAGCTTACCCCACACTGATTGGTCCAGTTCAGCAGTTCAAAACCAGAATGGGGAACTAGGCAGACACAGTTCTGACTGCAAAGAAAGCAGGTTAGACAAACTGTAATTTCATTATTACTCTAAATGGTTTCTGGCAAACAGTTACATCTTTCAGATAGGTTCCCTTTGCACTCCTAGTGACTGCAAAAATGGAGTGAATTGGCAGCAGCTCGAGTGGTACTCAATCAAAGAAACACACAGTCCCCCATACAAACTAATTATGTCTGCAAGCAGACAGCTCTTAAAGAGACAGTACCAGAGGTTCTAAAAACACTCACTGATAAATGGCTTAAACGCCAAACACCATTCAGGCTTGGAGCATTCAAGCAAGCTCCTGGAAGTCTTTTGGGAACCCCCATTTGCAGGGGGGTTACATAAGTATGATGTAAACAAAATATATGAGAAAAATCTGAAAAAGTGAAAACTTTACCAAATAAGATCTAGAACCTTCAATATTGCCCAGATCAGTCTATAATTTGTACCAGTTATGCACATTGAGGCTATTCCCTTAAAACAATTCTCATTGTCATCATGTCTTTACAGTACGGACCAGTACAGGTATATGCAATTATTCTAAGAAAATGTTTCCAAAAATTGCTGATTTTTTTGGCTAAATGTTTGAATAGACTTCATGGTGTTTCCTCTGACAAAGTAATCATTGCATTTATATTACATTATACCACATTTCTGTCTTCTACAATGTTTCTGCTTTCATGTAAGAGAAACCGGACTCAAATATCATAGTTTATGACTGAGATATTCCATTTTATGTACCCATACCCCCAAATGGATGTGGTCACCATCCTACCCAACATTTGTCAGTTTGGGCCATATATGCATTTCTAGTTTGATTTTGGTATGGTTTGAAATACTATATAGGAGTTTTATGATATAAGAAATCTGCATATTTAGGGAATGCTCTTAAAGTAATCAATTTGATGCTTTGTGCAATGTAATTATAATGTGCATTTTTGTATTTTGTATAGGGGTTTTATGATATTAGTAATCTGTCTATATAACATAGAAACATAGACTTTGACGGCAGATAAGGACTGCGTGGCCCACCTAGTCTGCCCATTTCCCTACCTAGAGGATACGCTGCAGATCCTATTTAACCAACAGCCTATTTCTTCCTACCCCCACAAAAATTGTCTTATGTCTGTCCCATGCATTCTTGAATTCTCCCACAGTTTTAGGACCCATAACCTCCTCAGGAAGGCTGTTCCATGCGTTCACCACCCTCTCTGTGAAAAAACACTTCCTCATATTGCCCCTCAGCCGTCCCCCCTCTATCTTCAAATTGTGTCCCCTTGTTCTTGCACGTCCCTTTTTCTGAAAGATGCTACCCTCTTGGATTTTGTTGATTCCACTGAGGTACTTAAACATTTCTATCATGTCCCCCCCTCCCTCCTTTCCTCAAGGGTATACATGTTAAGCTCCTTTAGTCTCTCCTCATATGGCTTCTCTTGCAGACCCTGCACTATTTTAGTTGCCCTCCTCTGAACTGCGTCCATCCTGTCTATGTCCTTGCAGAGATGGGGTCTCCAGAACTGGACACAGTACTCCAGATGGGGTCTCACCAACTGTCTGTACAGGGGGATAACAACTTCCTGTTTTCTGCTGGTGATACCTCTTCCTATACCTCCCAGTATCCCCCCAGCCCTCCCTACCACCTTCTTGCATTGCTTGCCAACCTTAAGGTTATCTGATATGATTACTCCCAGGTACCTTTCCATTTTTGTTGTTGCTACTACCCCCGCATTGTGTAATCTTCCCCTAGGTTTTTGTTTCCCAGGTGCATTACTTTGCACTTCTTTGCATTGGATCCAAGCTGCCATACTTCTGACTATTCCTACAACCTTGCCAAGTCCCTTCTCATCCTTTCCACACCTCCTTGTATATCAACCCTGTTGCAGATCTTTGTGTCATCTACAAAGAGGCATACTTTTCCTTCCAGTCCCTCTGCAATGTCACTTATAAAGACATTAAAAAGGACTGGACCCAGTACTGAACCCTGCGGTACCCCATTAGTAACCACTCTTTCTTCAGAGTGGACTCCATTTACAATTACCTTCTGTGTCCTGTTGTTCAGCCAATTTTTTTTTACTCAGGCCACCACCCTGGGACCCACTCCCAGGCTGGTTAATTTGACTATTAATCTTTCGTGTGGGACTGTGTCAAATGCCTTGCTAAAGTCTAGGTAGGCCATGTCACAGCCCCTCTCTGGTCTATTACTTTGGTCACCCAGTCAAAGAAATCAATTAGATTCGTCTGACGTGACCTTCCCTCTGTGAACCCATGCTGCCTTGGGTCCTGTGCCCCACTGGCCTCTAGGTACTCAACAATTCTTTCCTTCAGAAGCGATTCCATCACTTTCCCTACCACAAAGGTCAAACTGACAGGTCTGTAGTTTCCTGCCTCTGTCTTGGTCCCACTTCTGTGAAGCGGAATCACATCCGCCTTCTTCCAGTCCTCAGGTACCACACCATCCTCCCATGATTTGTTAAAATGGCTAGTCAGTGGTGTCACTAGTTCTCTGCTTAATTCTTTTAGAATTCTGGGGTGAATTCCATCTGGCCCCATTGCTTTGTCCACCTTCAGCTTTAGGAGTTCTTTCAGAACCCTTTCTTCTGTGAAAGGACTGGGATCAACCCCCCTCTCCAGAGTGCTCCTGTTAATTGGTTTAGGCACCTCCCCCACTTCCTCTTTTCTGAATACTGAACAGAAGTATTCATTCAGTATCCCTGCTTTTTCACTGTCACTCTCTGCCCACCCACCATCCATTCTATTCAGCCTCACTATCCCTCTCTTTTTCTTTCTACGCTCCCTGATAAACCTATAAAAGGTTGTATCCCCCTTCTTAACCGAGTTAGCTATCTTTTCCTCAGTTTGGGCCTTTGCTATTCTGACTACCCTCCCTGCTTCCTTCTGCCTTAACTGGTACAGTTCTCTGTCCTGCTCCTTCTGTGTTTCCTTATACTTCCTAAATGCTATCTTTTTCTCCCTAACCATCATCGCCACCTCTTTTGAGAACCATAGTGGCTTTTTCTTTCTTTTGATTTGTTTAGTTGCTTCACACAAAGTCTTGTTGCCTCTGTGATGGCAGTTTTGATATTTGCCCATCGTTGCTCCACCCCTCCTTCCAGCCTGTTTGCTAGTGTTTTTCTAAGGGACTCTCCCATCTTGCCAAAGTCAGCCCTCCTGAAGTCCAGAACCCTCACTTTTGTATGGCTTGACTCTGTAGCTGAGTTTATCGTGAACCACACTGTTTGGTGGTCACTTGTTCCCAAATGGCTACCCACTTCTAGATCTGAGATCCTCTCACTGTCCCCATTTGAGAGTATGAGGTCTAAGATTGCTCCCTCATGAGTAGGTTCCAAAACTAGCTGTTTGAGGCATGCCACCTGAAGGGCATCAAGAGTGGCCCTGCTCTTGGATGTGGCTGCCGCTAAGGTGCTCTAGTTAACATCTGGCATGTTAAGGTATCTCCCCTTTCTCTGCCATCCTAAGTATGCCTTCTATCATATCCTTGTCCATTCCCTTCCCCTGACATGGGGGTCTATATACAACCCCTGTGCGGATTGTGGTGCCCTTTCCAGTCTCTAAGGTGACCCACAGTGCCTCCTCTCCTCCCTGTTTACTCTTTTGTTCAGTTGCTTTTATCCCTTCCCTTACATAGAGAGCTACCACCTCCCCTTCTGCTCTCCTCGTCTCTCTTGTAGGTTGTGTACCCTGGTATGTTAACATCCCAGTCATGGTTCTCTGTGTACCATGTTTCTGTGACTGCTACAATATCCAGGCATCCCTCTTCCATCAAGGCCACCAGTTCAGGGAGCTTGTTACCCAGACTACAGGTGTTGGTACTCATTACCCTCCATTTCTTGATGGCCTTACCCCTTTTTGCCCCATCCCTGTTCTTACTGCATTTGTCACTTTCTCCATTTAGCCCTGTGCTTCTCCCTATCGACATCTCTATGTTGGTGTCTACCTCACTTAGTACCCTGATATTTTGGGGGCTAGGATTTCCCTGCTCCTTTCCAGTGCTTCCCCCCTTGGCTAGTTTAAATGCTTGTCAATGAAGTATTTAAACCTATTACCTAGGATCCTGGTTCCCCTCCTGGACAGATGCAGACCATCATGCCAGTATGGCAGGGATCGACAAATTTTAAAATTCACTGGTAGTCCAGGACAAGTGGCTTGTCTGAAAGTAGTAGTCCTTGTGTTGAAGCTGGTAGTCCGGTTTAAAAAGGGCATATTTTAAAGAAAAATCAATAAAAGTAAAGAACAAAGTGTTTGCATGTGTGTTTTTTTGGGGGTTAAATACTAATATGTTAACACTGACATTCTGAAAATGTTTAATTTCTGTTATAGAGCACACAGAACCAGTGTCAGGAAAGGCGAGACTAGATCAAGACAAGAGGACAGAGAAATCAGCAGTACAAGCCAGGGTGCAACACACACAGTTAGGCAAATCAAATCATAACCCATCAGTCAGAACACACAGCCAACAGTGATAGGCTCCTCTTATTTTATTTAAATAACTTTCTCTCTTTTTTTTTTTGTATGCACAGTGTTTTTCCCAAGCCAGCCAGACACAGGATACTAGACTAGAAGCACCAGGGTCAGTCACCCCTCATTAGTTCACTCCTTCGAGGGTGATGCTCAAAAATGCTGACTGGCAGCTCCAGTTCTTCGATCATTAGATCTTCCTCAGGGGGTGTAGCTAGATGGTTTCACAGACCTCATTTTTAAAGTTTGCCATAGCAAATGGCAGTAGTAACTTGTAGGAGTTGTGAGTCAGTCTCCTACCATTCAAACTGCCAAATAGTGCTGTTTTCCATGAAAAAAAATCCTTTTATTTCATTGCTCTGCTTCATTTGCATGATCGGCCACTTTTTTCCCTCAGTGCTGCAACCCCCAACCGTGACATCACACCAGGGAAACAACATTTAGAAAGGGACACTGTCAGTATTTAGCTGCCTTTTTACATTGTTTGCAAGTAGCTGTATCTAGCATTGTAGCGTGTAGAAAAAGTCCAGTGATTTGACTGGCTGAAAGCAGCTCAGAGCTGTGTAATTACTGACCCATAATTACACTTCTGAACTATGTACAGCCATTGCTGCCCTATAACACAAACATGGAAAAGTATCATCACACTCCCATATTCTGACAGGAGCTGTCACTTCAGACCTGTCACTGCCCCTGCAGGCAGCAAAAGTGAAACATCTACACAGAATGGCAAATGAGCTTGGTGGCATACCTGCATCACAAAAACATTTTTCAGAAGTTTTGCTACAGATTGTACTGCTGTAAATACTACCAAAATAGGAGACTGCACTCTAATTAGGGAGACAGAAAAATTAGCTATTTACTGTACCCACAATGCCTCCCGATGTAAATTATTATACAGGCTATTATATTTCTGTGCTCACTGCAGAACTAGGAGACTACATCTTTCAGTAACGAAGTCTTGTAGATAGATACGGTATGCACAATGCCTTGTTCTGAAAATAAACATATAAGAGTTTATATTGTTGACACCACTATAGAAATACGAGACTGCACCTCATAGTAAGGAACTTGGAAATCAGCTCCTTATTGTACCCACAACGTCTTGCTATGTACATTTACATATTAGATGCTCACCACTACCAACATACAAAACTGTACTTCTGAGTAAGGCACATTTAACTCTTGCAAGGTTGCGGACTGATACATCAGTCCAAAATTCCTATACGTTCTAAATCTTTTGGCAGCCTAAGGGTTAAGTCAATGTTGTAAATTGCCCAGAATCCCTTGTTGCTGTATGTAAAACATTTAACAGCTCCCTTGTAGGACATCATTCTGGGGGTGTGGCTGCACAGAGAAACTGAAAGGCAGCCAGAAACAGACAGCTGATAAAACATAAGAAAAAATTACTCACCTTAGTAATCATATTTCTTCTAATGGAGTCTTGCAATATTCTGACAATTGCAGTGATTCCCAACCTTTGAACTGCCCCAGAGAACTAAGAGTTAACTTTCCATGCAGGGCATGGAACGCTGAGCTCGAGCTCGAACTCGGTTGAAGACTCTGTCTGGAGTGTTTTGAAGTTAAACCATCAGATTCTTATGAGCCTAACTAAACTAAAAATTCTATGTGGAAATTGTAAAAATTCTACTAGCCAACTGGCTGAAAAGTTTTGGATTCCCAAGGAAGACTCAAGTCAGGAAACCCAAAAACAAAACCCAATGTACTAAAAATAACAATAATAAATAAGAACCCAAACAAAAAGGAAGGAGGGTGCAAGCAAAAACACCCCTGGGGTGCAACACTGCACCTGCCCACCCACTTTCCAAAAACAGGTTCTGAGAGGGGAGGCAGGGAAGGAGGTCAGAATACAGCAAGACTCCACTAGAAGAAATATAATTACTAAGGTGAGTAATTTTTCCTTCAAACAACATGAAGTCTTGTTGTATTTTGACAATTGCAGACTACCAAGCAGTACCTCCAAGGAGGAGGGACAGAACCTACTTTGGGAATAGGCTCTGAAGTACTGCTGTACCAAACTGAGCATCACTCCTAGCCTGGATATCCAGAAAGTAATGCTTGGTAAAGGTATGGACTGTTTTCCAGGTGCCTGCTTGACAAATTTCTAGGAGAGGGATATCCCTGGCTACAACCAGGGAAGCAGCTGTGCCTCTTGTGGAATGAGCCTTCAGGCTTTTTCCCAGTTTTTCATAGCAGAATTGTATACAAGACACAATCCACCTGACAATAGATCTTTTGGTGGCAGGTTTACCCTTTCCCACTTCTCCATAAGTGAGGAACAACTGGAGGGAGTCAAACCTGTGACCCTTGGTACACCCTATGTAGTAACTAAGGGCTTTTGCCATCTAAACTGTGTAGCCTCCTCTCTCCTGAGGAAGAATAATCAGTGAAGAAAACAGGGAGAGACACAGACAGGTTTAAATGGAAGTTTGAAACCACTTTGGTCAAGAACTTTCTATTGGTTCTAAGGACCACTTTATCCCTATGAAAGGAGATACAATCAGGTTCCACTGACAGGGCTTGCAATTCACTGATACACCTGGCAGAAGTAATGGCTACCAAGAACACAGTTTTCCAAGTCAAGTATTTAAGCTCTGCTGAAGACATAGGCTCAAAGGAGGGTTGCATAAGTTGAGCAATGCAAACATTCAAATCCCAGGCAGGGGCAAGGTCTCTAAAAGGGGGATTGGTGTGAAACAATCCTTTAAAAAATTTACAGAACACAGGACGGGAAGATGGTGAGGAAGGCTTCCCCACAGACAAAAATGCAGAAATAGCTGACAAGTGTACCTTGAGAGTAGCTGGTCTGAGGCCTAGGCCATTAAGATTGACTATATAATCCAGAACCGTAGGCAATTCAGCAGTGTCTGGAGAAATACTCTTCTTAGAACACCAAATGCTGAATCTTTTCCATTTGGAGTTGTAAGTCTTTCTGGTGGAGAGCTTTCGAGAAGCCTTGAGGATATCCAGAACCCCTTGGGAAAGATGCAGATCTGCAAACTCTAACTCTTCAAGAGCCACACTTTGAGATTGAGAGACTGAAGATTGGGGTTCCAAATCCTTCCCAGAGAGGATGTTAACAGGTTGTAACTCCTGGGAAGAGACAGGGGAAGATGGACTGCTAGGGACAGCAACAGGGGGTACCAGGGCTGTCTGGCCCAATCTGGAGCAATCAGAATCACCTTGCATGGTTGAGACCTTATTTTTACCAAAACTTTGAATAGGAGAGGGAAGGGGGGGAACGCATATAGAAACTTCCCTTCCCAATTGAGGATGGAAGGGTAGAGTTGGGAGGCCAGAAGGGAAGGTGTGCTGATGGAGTGGGGAGGCAATTTTTGAGGGGTAATGGGGAGGAATTAGAGGGGAGTGGAACAGAACAAGAGAGAGGAAAAGGTTGGCAAAAGGGAGGAAAGAGGAGGCTATAAGGTCGGAGGAAGGGGTAGGAAAAATAAAATGGAAGGGGAGTAAGTAGGGGATGGTTTGCAGGGGTTAATTACAGCTGTAGCAGTGAACAGTGCGTCTGTGAAGGAAGGGCGAGATTGGGCAGAGTGAATTTCAAGGAAGAGAATCGAAGGCTACCTTTTTCCTCATTGAATTTGACTCTGCTGCCAGGAGCTCAGCTCATTTTAACTATTAAGGACCCGTCAGGACACTCCTCTGAAACTCCATTCTGTCAAAGATTAACTCTGGGAAAACAACTATCAGTGATAGGCTGGAGATCTTAGATTCCTTTAATAATCACTTTGCCACTGCAGGCCTAGCATTTGACAATTCCCCTGCATGCTCGTTACGCACTCAGGATGGTACCCATTATCCTGAATCCCCTGTCACTACCTCGACATTCTCCCTTCAACCTGCTTCACTGAAACAGGTTCAGGATCGTCTGTTACAGCTGGATACCAGAAAAGTGCTGGTGCTGACACCCTAAATACATACTTCATAAAGATTACGTATCATGTATTAGCTGTGCCTATTACTCACCTGTTTAACTTATCACTGTCTCAGGGTATTCTGCCACCCGTATAGAAAACAGTGCATGTCGTTCTCCTGCTCAAATCAGGTGACCCCTGTGATCTCAGTAACTACAGGCTGATCTCCCTTTTTCCAATATTGTCAAAATTACTGGAGAAAATAATGAACGCGCAGTTGAGAACTTACCTTGAAACTATGAATCTACTGAATACCATGCAATCTGGCTTCAGAGCTAAACATAACACTATTTTAGCTCTTGCCAAAGTGACTAACGATTGGCAGTGTGATCTGGATAGCAGGAACTTTGTCTGTGCTGTGTTTCTGGATCTAAGTAAGGTCTTCAACACTGTCAATCACAGCCTGCTTCTCTCCTTCCTGTGGACTATCAGCCTGGACTCTTCATCACTGCGATGGTTTGCTGACTAACAGGATGCCTTCAGCAGGTTAAAGCCAAAGATTAACTATCACCCCTCAAGCCTCTTCAAAGAGGGGTGCCCCAGGGATATAAATTAGGTCCCCTGCTGTTCGCAATCTACATTAACAATATTGACAACTGCATAAACAAGGCCAATATTCATCTGTTCGCTGAAGATACGGTACTTTACTTAAGCCGCCCAACGCCTGAAGCTGCCTGTGGAGACCTCCAATCTGAATTGAATCTACTGCAGAGCAAACTACTACACAAAAAGCTCCTTCTCAATGCCAAAAAAACAAAAGTGATGCTCTTTTCCCCATTTATCCATTCAGCAAACCTGGCGAGCACTGGATCAGTTCCCCAGATTACCGCAATTCTAGGAGAAAAATTGGAATTTGTCTCAAAATTCAAGTACCTGGGAGTGTGGCTAGACCACAGGCTTTCCTTCACGGAACATGTTGAGGACCTGCTAAAAAAACTAAGGCAGAGATTGGGCCTTTTCTTTAGAATTAACCAATTTCTTACCAGAGATGCTAAGCTGTGGCTGGTCCAATCAACGTTTCTGTCATTGGTAGATTGAGCTGACTTCCTATACTGCCAGTGTCCCATCTCTTCCTTGGCAAAACTGGACACGCTCATGGCACGTTGAATAGTTCAGGAAGTAGCCTTTTCAGTTCTTCAGTGGCATGTTCCAGGGCCTCAAAGGAATGCCAGGTGTCCTTGCAGTAAACCTGAAGTTTGGCTGGGAAGAGCATCTTGAACTTGATAGTAGCCACCAAAGGCTGTCCACTCCCTCACAGAGCCCTAAGGTTTACAACAGGACTTCCCTTTGCCACACATCACTGCTCCCTGTGTGCAGCCGTGGGGTGGACCTCCCTCAGGTTCAGATGAAATAGAAATGTTGCACTCTGGGCCTTCAGCGCTATCTCCAAAACACTGTCACATTGTATTTCTAGCTGCCTTCCGCTAAGCGCAATAGGTAACTATGCACTAAGAAGTTACTCATTTATCTCACTCAAAGTACCTAAGGCTAAATCTCGCTTTGGTAGAGCGACCATAAGCTTTGCACTGCCTTCTTTATGGAACAATCTGCAAAAAACTCTCAAATTGAGCATCCCTGTTTGCATGTCTGCCTCCATGACACTATATTCCCGCTCAGTCAAAGAAGTATGCAACTACTTCTCCTATCCAGGATCTGCATCACTGCCTGCTGTGGTTCCCCATCCTGCCCGGATCTGTATATAAGGCTTAGGTATCTTGAGTCCTGTTCCCCTCTCGCTCAAGCCTAGAAGTCCTGTCTCCCTTTGCATCCCCATCCTTCTTTACTACTGCTATCCCCTAACTTAATTTCAGTCCTTGTTGCCCATCTTCAGGATAGGAGTTCCTCATACTCTTGGTTAAGGCCTATCTCCTTGTACCTTCCCCTGTACTCTGCATTCCCTTTATCCCCCTTCCAGTTCCTTTCCATCATTCCCTGTCCACTCCCTCTCCCACCCTATGTTGTTTCTCCCTTTGTATCTTTATTAGTCCTCTGGTCCCCCCCACCCCTCTATCCCAACCTTTCTCTATTGGCCAAACTGTTACTCAGTCCATTATAGTCTACAATAGTATCTAACTATGCTTATTTTTACTGTGCTCAGATATTGTATGTATGTACTGTATATGTTGTCTATATTTTTAACTATTGCCTTGAACTGTACAAGTTCTTATGGGCTCTTGTTTTTGGTTGCCCTGTATTCAGTAAGTGTACCTATTTGCTATGACTGTATATAAATGTACTGCCTTGTGCTATGCTATGTCTACCGTGTTCCACCCAGGTCCATCTTGCAAATGAGCATTGCTCAACGATGATCGCCTGGATAAATAAAGATTTTGATTGATTAATTGATTGATTGATTCAAGAAGGAGAGAGTTCCAGCTGCTAGGGAATTTGTATGAGAAAGTGGAAGTATGTGTATGTATGAGAAGTTTGGATGAACCTAAACATTAGCTCGAAGCACTGAACTGATAAACCTGTTACAACAGGAATCCGGCGGGGGAAGAAAAACATAAACTAAGTGATGCTTTTGCTTTGCAGCTTCACATTTCAGTCCAGTCAATCACATCACACATAAAAAATAATTATATGGACAGTCACGTAATGCCTCAGAGCTAGCACCTGCATCTTCTCACTGCGTCTATCACTCCCACTTAATTCTGCTAGATTTTGGCTTACCTTGTAAAAACCTCCCGAACTGGGAAACTGATCTAACATCTGTGAGTCATCCGGTTGTTAAATAGTCCCATTTGCTTTGTTTATATCTCTGGGATAGACGCCGCGATGAGACAAGCCTTGCCACCCCACACACCTCCTGCAATGCTGAAAAGAGCAGCAAAAAGCCTAAGGCTCAAGTGTTCTCCTCCAGTCGTGCAGCTATTACCACCACGCCGGCCCCACCTCTCATGAAGGAAAAGTTTTTGGCCAAGATGCAACCTCTTAGGGACTTCATGAAATCCTTCTCTGATGAGCTAAAGCTGTTGTGGGCAAATTTAAACACCACTGTAAGGCAAGTGGGAGATGTAGAGGCTTGGACTACCTCTGTGAAAGGCTGGAAGGAGATGATAGACCCTGAAATCATTTTGCTGTGCCAAAAGCTAAATAAGGTGGAAGAAAAACTCGAGGACCTGAAGGGAAGAAGCAGGTGCAATAATTTATTCATTTTTGGGTTACCAGAGGATGCAGAAGCTTCTTCTCCAGTGTTTTTTTACTCAGAAATCCTTGGAGCGCATTGCAGGTCCCTCCCCTAACCACTCCTGCTATATAGTCGAGAGGGCACATCACTCTCTACGCCCCAGGCCGCAACAAAGAGCTCCTCCTCACTCATTCATAATCAAGCTCCTTAATTATTTGGATAAGCAACATGTTCTCCAGAAGAGTTGGGAGCTTAAAGAAATAACCTGGGAAGGTCAGCATATTCTCATCTCACAAGATCTACCTGCTACGGTACGGCAGAAATGGGCAACCTTTCATCCCTTGGTTGTTAAGCCTTTGGTGGCTACTATCAAGTTCAAGATGCTCTACTCAGCCAAACTTCAGGTTTACTGCAAGGACACCTGGCATTCCTTTGAGACTCTGGAACATGCCACTGGAGAACTGAAAAGGTTACTTCCTGAACTATTCAACGTGCCATGAGATGAAGCCCAGGAACCCAAGCTCTGGAATGACTGGTCTGCATATATTGTTTTTTTTCCTTCTCCGAGTGTTGCTTCTGTGATACTCAAAGAAGGGGTTTGCTACATTTTCTTTCTATTTTACAGATGGCGCGGGACAAAACTTTGTACCCTTCTCCACTCTTAGGGTCTCAAGGGACATGTCTTAACCTAGATCTTTCATTATCCTTGAAGGTTATGCTGAATTCACTTCGGTTTTAAACTTTGCTCATTGAGTACCCCACGCTACTACAGAAATGCTTAGGAAATGGTAATCCCGGGGACTTATGCATTTTTATTTTTGTGAGAACTGTAGGATGCCTCGACCAGTGGACATTTTTTTATGACAGCGTATATGAGTTTATATCCTATTATATCCACTTTTATGGGGTATGATACTGGTTTGAAGCAGAGGGAATGTATTAGATTAGTTAGAAGTTTTCCTGTCTGTGAAGTTTATAGGGTCAGTGGATGTTTAAAGTGGGGGTGGGGTGGGGAAGGGTGTGCAGAGGAGAGCGGCAAATAGGGCTGACACAAGCTGATTGTTGGGGAAT
The DNA here is from genome assembly GCA_016271365.2 of Neoceratodus forsteri. Lineage (NCBI taxonomy): Eukaryota > Metazoa > Chordata > Ceratodontiformes > Ceratodontidae > Neoceratodus > Neoceratodus forsteri. The sequence continues at coordinate 732,540,751 of CM057452.1, forward strand.
GATTTCTCTCCTGTTATTGCGTTCTCTTACATGCTGGGTGTTTGCACCGGTTATATGAGGGAGATTTGTGTTAGGGAGGGGGCAGTTGGGAATACAAGGTGTTTGTGTATTGTGGTTTTTTGGGTACTAATGGGGAGAGGGAGGGTGTAGTTGGGAGGGGTATGTTGGTGGAGCCTTTGCAATATCATTATGGTGACATGTTCATTTTCAAGCTGAGCAATGTATCGGTTGGGATACAAACACGGTTAATTTTCTGAAAATTGCTTCTTGGAATGTTAAAGGGGCCAGGGCACCCATTAAGAGACATCAAATCATTAAACATCTGCAGCACCTTCAATGCCAGGTCACTTTCCTCCAGGAAACTCATGTCCTTTCTACCGTGAGCAACCTGTTCCGAAGACAGTTCATAGGGCAAGTTTTTGCTGCTGGGGGGGCAACTGCCAGTAGAGGGATGGTCATTCTAATATCTCGGCAGGTATCCTTCCAGTGCTAACAGACTCTTACTGACCCTCATGGTACATATATTCTTGTTGAAGGGATTTTAGATTGCACAGAAGTGGTACTAGGAAGTGTATATGACCCTAATCAAGCAGATCCCTCTTTCTTTATGGAATTGACTAACCAAATTTCCAGATTTCCTTTTCTCCCCTAATTATAGGAGGGGATTGGAACATTTACCCAACCTCAGATTTAGATAGGATGGAGGGGCACTGTCAGGGCTCTCTCCTGGCCAGCGCTCCTGCAGGACATGGTCCAATCCTTGGGGCTTTGTGACCCATGGCAGATTTTACATCCACAGGACAAAGTACCTTTTATTCTCCTGTTCATAGTTCTTACTCCAGGTTGGACTATATCCTTGTAAGTAGTTCTCTTCTTCCTGGTGTGACAGAGAGGGAGATATGGCCTAGGGTCTTCTCCGACAACTCTCTTGTTTGGGTCTCATTAACCCTTAATGCTAGCCTGGAAAAGGATACTATCTGAAAACTTAATAATCAACTTTTAAATGATAAATTTATTGTAGACTGGATCAAAGATCAGATCACCTTGTACACCCAGCAAAATGTAGACTCGGTGGGCAAGTTTGATCTGGAGTGGGTAGCCTATAAATGTTTCATCGGGGGGAAATTTATTAGACTGGCCTCCAGGTATAAATAGCTCTGTACATTGGTAGCCACTGATCTCCTTAAGCAGGTCAGTTACTGAGAATGCCCTCTCCCCGCACACGCCAGCTGCTACCTTACAGGACCTGACAATTTTGTATGAGAAGCATGCTGATCTTCTAATCCGAGTATGCAATTCTGAAGGCCAAAGTCAAATACATTGATTAGGGGGATAAAGCGGGTAGGTTGCTGGCCCTCAGGTTTCAACAATCAGATTCTTCCCGTCTGATACTCGTTGTTAAAATGAAAGATGGCTCCCTTTGGATCAGACTCAGGGAGATTACACGGGAATTTGCTTCGTTCTATATGGAGCAGTACAGTCCCAGAGTGTCCCATATGTCCCAATCTGAATTATCTCTCTATCTCAAAGATTGTTCCCTCCCAAAATTATCACCAGAACAACAGGCCATCCTAGCCCAACCAATATCTGACCTCGAAATTTGGCAAGCTATCTCTTGCCTAACATCAGACAAATCCCCAGCCCCAGATGGGTTCACTCTCAATTTTTACAAGACATTTATGGAGCAGATAGTCCCCCTGTTGTCCCGTTTTTTTGGCTATATACATGAACATGGTATCTCTGACCCCACCTTATTTGAGGCCCTCATTGTTATGCTCCTCAAGCCTGAGAAGCCCTTGGAATCTGTTTCTAATTATAGGCTCATTTTGTTGATTAATTGTGATATTAAGATTCTTGCTACGCAGCTGTGAACAAGAGGGGTTTGTTCCCAGTCGTTCATCCATAGATCACTTTAAGAAACTGACACACATCTTCTCCGTGTCCAGTGGGTCACCTGTTCCTATAGCTCTGGTCTCTCTCTGGACATGGAGAAGGCATTTGACAGAGTGGACTGGGGGTTTCCGTTTTCAACACTTGAGGCTTTTGGTTTCCCGCAACCTTTCATATGCTGGATACAGGTACTGTATTCCTCTCCCTCAGCAAAAATTTATTGTAATAGTGTCCTTTCTGCACCATTTCATTTGGCATCCGGCACCAGGCAAGGCTGTCCCTTTCCTCCTCTTCTGTTTAATTTATATTTAGTACCCTTGCTTGCAGATTAAACGCAGCCCCAGAGGTCATGGGCATCCTGATTGGCTCAGAAACTTTCCTGATGTCAGTTTATGCCGATTGATATTTTACTTCACATGACCCACCCTGCTACATTCTTCCCTGCTGCTCTCCGAATTATTGAAGAATTTGGGTATTTCTACAATTACAAGCTAAATCTTGGCAAGACAGAGGGATTACCTCTCACTGTCACCGTTAACAAACAAGATATGTCGTCTCTGGGAGTGACCTAGTCCCCTCATCCCATTAAGTATCTGGGGTTACACCTGGCTAAGAATAATTCTATTATGTATAAACTTAATCTAGTGGATCTGGTACGACGTGTTCAGCAGGACCTGCACCGATGGTGTGCTCTTTCTCTGACTCTCTGGGGTCAGATCTCTATCATTAAAATTAACGTGTTACGCCGGTTATTCTACCCCCTTCACATGTTGAATTTCTGGCTTCCACTGAAATGGTTTAAGGGAGTGCATCAGTTAATTGCATGGTTTGCCTGGCAAAACAAAGCCCCCAGACATGCTTATAAAAAGCTGGCTGACCCCAAAGCATTTGGGAGGCATAAAAATCACACATTTCCTGCTTTACTATTTTGCTAGTCATTTTAGTAAATTATTTCTGTGGTTTCTCCCTTCTTCACTGGACCCCCCCTTCAGGATATAGGCCCCCTGGCTTGATCTGGAATTACAGTCATTTAAAAAACAGTTTGTCCCTTTCCTCATTACCATATACCCCCTGGAGTAATCCACCGCTTAATGTGAACGATTCGGTTATGGGTACTTCCCTAATAGTATACTCCCAATTTTGGGCTCTAATTAAAGTCCCAATTTCTAAGGACGTTTCCCAACCCATCCTCTATTATCCGAATTTCAAAATTGGGGGACATGTTCTTAATTTAGATTGGCTTCCTCAGCTGGGCATGATCAAAGTACAGGATCTACTGGATGACGGAGTGCTAAGGTTGTCTGGGCATATTTTAACTCAGCTTCACCTGGAACATAGGTACAGCTTTAAAATTTTTCAGTTGAGACATGTTTTAATCCATAGATTCGGCCTCGGCCCTTGGACCACCGGTCTTTCAGGGCTTATTTCTTCCATTACTTCTCTGATGTCTCAGAAACATGTGGTGTCTTCTCTTTATTCCCTGCTATTCTCTAGTTTTGCCCTGAAATAACAGGGTCCTCCCTATACTGGGATCAGTTATTATCCATTTCTCCCCAATAGTGGCAATCTATCTGGTCCAACACATATCGATACATTGCCAAAAATAGATTAGGGCTCACTTAGTTTAATATCCTAAATCATCTCTACTATACCCCTCAGAAATTGGCTCACATGGGAAGGCTGCAGTCACCCATTTGTACTAGGAGTGGTGGTGATGTGGGCTCCTTACTGCACATTTTCTGGAACTGCCCCAAAGAAACCTCCTCTATGGAAGCTAACTGAGGCCAGAGCTGACCCACTACTTGGGCTGCAGGGTTTATTCCAACCTGAAATATGTATTTTAGGTGATTTTGTCTCTGTCCCAGTTCTAGAACATTGCTATTTTATGTCCCTAATTTCCCTTTCCCTGAAGAAGGTGGTCCTCCGGCACTGCTTGGATCAGTGTTCGATTTCATATACTGAATGTTTACAAGAGTTATTGCATAGCCTCCAAACAGAGCGCATGACTGCTTCTTTACGTCATAGGCTTCATAGCTTTGATAAGAAATGGGGAAAACTGTGCACATTGTATTCTGTAGACAGCCCAATGGGTTAAATCTTGTTGGCCTCACTGTTGGTAGGCCAGTTCCTTTCTACCTGAAATGGCAATTATCCCACTGTGATTCTTATACACTGATTTTGTATTCCTTTTTTCATGGTCTTGGCTCCACCAGAAAGGGAGGGTTATATGTTTAGTGGGAGGGAGGGAGGAGGTTTTCCAACATTAATTATGGATCATGTATTGCTTCATTGATGTTGGATTCTTTTAAATTAATAAAGTTTATTAAATTTAAAAAAATCATAATTATATAATAAACATATACACATTTGAAAATATGTACATTATTTATTTAGGATAACCAGATTACTTAAAACCAGAATCCAAGAGCACATTCATGTTATTTACAATAAAAACTATGCCAATGCTATTGGGACTCATTTTGGAGTAGCACACCAGTCAAATCCTACAGAGATCAAATTCACGGCTCTGGAGCATGTACCACCTCCTTTTAGGGGTGGTGATAGAGTTAACATCCTTTTGAAAAAAGAAAGTCACTCGATCGCCACTTTCAATGCCCTAAGCCAATATAGCATCAATGAAGAAATTACTTACCTTATTTGAATTGAATAGAGCAACATCCAATTAAGCAAACGATTTTATCTAGAAATCTAAAGATTCATCAATTAAGTGTGTGCACTCTATCCATTCCTTTGTCTCTGTGCCCTGTTATTAATACTGATGAAGGGATGCATGATTTTGATTGGGTATATGAACTACAAAGGGTTTTCATAGCTGCCATTACACCTAAATAATGTACATATGTTCAAATGTGTATATGTTTATTATATAATTATTTTTATGGCTTAACATGTACACTTATCCACTTTTTTCTTTTTACAGCCACAACGTGAACCCTCCATCTTTGAGATGTGATTAACTGGACTGAAATGTGAAGCTGCAAAGCAGAAGCATGACTTAGTTTATGTCCCCAGCATTCCTGTGAAACAGGTTCATCAGTTTGGGGCTCTATTCATCCAGACACTTGATATTTATGATGTATATTTTGATTTTTATGCTTTTCTTCCTAGTCAGCACCTGCTCTACCTTGATGTTTAGATGTGATTAGATGCTTACCTAATTTTAAATGGCATCAGTCAAGATCTAACTGAATGCTATCCTGTTTTATGGGACATCAACTTATGCTGTGACTTAAATCTGTATGCATGTATATTTATCATAGATATGTATTGAGAGTTGTTTTAACTTACTTCCTGATTCGTCCCAAATTTAGCCCATCACTCTGCCTTTTGCTCTGGAAATTATGCATTTTCCATTTGGATTTGTACTCTGTTCTACCCTCCCCCACCCAAAAAAAAAAAAAAAATGTTCTGTTGTGTAACTGACCACCAAAGTCTCAATGAAGATATGTAGGTACTAGTCCAACTTAAGTGATGTTGGTAACTTTGTATGCAATTTCTGCATTTGACAAAGTGGAAATGAAAGGGGGAGTCCACATTGAGCATGGCATTAGGTACTTACAGGCACATTCAGGACATATCTTAGCCATCTCATGTATGCTTACTGAAATATATAAAGACATCATCATGAGTTATATGAATTAATATTAAGTTAAAAACTTTATGGAAGAGTTTTGTAAGCAACATGTGCCTTTCTTCACAGACCTGTATATTTTATTCTTTAATCACCATGTTTGATATGAGCACTATTGGTGAGTGGTTTCTTCCTTCAAGTACCTCGGTGTGTGGCTAGATAGCAGACTTGACTTCTCTGCCCATATTGATGCCATCCACTCCAAGTTCTGCCCCAAACGTGGTGCCCAATACTGTAACAAGGACTGCCTTTCTCTCCAAGTCCACTGGGAGCTGGTCACCAAAATGGTTCTCAAAGTTTTCAACTATGCAGATGTGGACTATGGTATTGTCTCTTCCTCTTTTCATTGCCAGACTGGACACACTCTGCAACACTTTTTATCATGTTGCCACTAACTCCCCCTGTCCAACTCACCGCTGCTCCCTCTACTACTCCCTACCCATACTTCCTCTTCCTTCATGTCGCCAGTCACACTGTACAACCTTCATCTCTAAACACTGGATTGGGTCCCTCCCTTCATACCTCTCCTCTCTCCCATAACCTCTGCTTCCTACTCCCTTCATTCCAGGGACTCTTGCACCTTCTCTCTTCCACACCTGCACTCCTCTGCTGGGCAGTCTGCTTTCTCCTGTCACCTCTCCTCCCTCTGGAAATTGTTCCCCTCTACTCACCATCTCTCTCCATCACACCTCTCCCTTAGACACCAGCTAAAGCTCCTCCCTGCCCCATTACTGCTCCTGCCAACCCTCTACCTGTCCTTCTTTTGCAAAGTACCCTCCCCGTACTTGGCTCTCACCAGTGTACCATCAGTGCCTGTCCTGTAACACTTTTTCTTAACAGCTCTTGCATGGTTACCTTACTACCTGCACCATCACTTTATTTGCACATGAATGCTGCTCAGTTGTCCATTTCACAGTTTCTCCAATGTCACTGCACTTTTACGCTGTTAAGTATACACTTATGCACTTTACTTTGTAACTTAGCATTACTGATGTTGTCTTGCAAGGTTTTATTTAACTCTAAAAATTGATTAGCGTTTTGCTCATAAAAGTTCTAAAACATTGTGAAAATGCAAAGCACTTGCTTCACTGTGTTTAACAAACATATCACTTCTAGAAAACCTATATAAATGCTTTCTGTACAGTTAGTATTGTCCCAAGAAAAAACTGCTAATCAATTATTTAAAACCCTGTCTTGTAATGTTGTACTCACCTACCCCCCGTCACAGCTCTACATTAAAATAAAATACATGTTTTATGGTGATGTGGTAGTGCAACTGAGCATGCACTGTCTTATTTGGTACATCTCTTGATAAGCCAAGTTTTGCTTCGGTTGGATTTGCACATTCTGAGCTGTGCATAGTGCTAAAACATTAAAAATTGCTTTTTTTTTTTTTTTTTGTCATCACGCTGCGCTCAAGCAGTTTGGAATTCTGATCTAACATTTTCAGGGCAGAAAGAGCTTGCCTCACAGAAGTGCCTTTTGCTGGTTTGGTGAAAAAATATTAATCCATTCCAAAGTTATCTAATTTTAAAGTTTTGAGTTCTGAACATGCTCAGTTCAGTCTTTTGGATACCTTCTAAGAACAGCAACAGAATTTGGTCTCACAAAAAAAGATTCTTTATTGTGAGGGGCCAATTTATTTTTGTGAGAAAAGAATCATTTTTTGTGAGATGCCATCTTTCCACTTTAATATGTTCAACACCGTTCAACAGATTTGCATGAAATGTTGCATATTGGGTCTTGGGGGGCAGCTCTCAACTTGCCAAGCATTTGAAATTTTGGTTCTGAGTATGCTAAGTAGGGTCTTTTGGATAGATGTTTAACACCCTACTGAGCATGCTCAAAACCAACATTTCAAATGCTTATAACTTTGGAATGGAAAAATATTTTTCTACCAAGCCAATGAAAGGCACTGTTCTGCTGCATATCCTTTCTACCCTGAAAATTTGAGACCAAAATTCCAAACCATCTGGGCTATAGGTGATGACTTAAAAAAAAAATATATCTCCTAAAAATGCACTATACAGATCTTGTAATCCTCACATCTGACTGGAACAAAACATAGAAACATAGACTTTGACAGCAGATAAGGACCGCTTAGCCCACCTAGTCTTCCCATTTCCCTACCTACAGGATAAGCTGAAGATACTAGTTAACCAACAGCCTATTTCATCCTACCCCCCACAAAAATTGACTTATGTCTGTCCCATGCGTTCATGAATTCTCCCACAGTTTTAGACCCCACAACCTCCTCAGGAAGGCTGTTCCATGTGTCCACCACCTTCTCTGTGGAAAAATACTTCCTCACATTGCTCCCGAGCCGTCCCCCCTCTATCTTTAAATTGTGCCCCTTGTTCTTGCACATCTCTTTTTCTGAAAGATGCTACCCTCTTGGACTTTGTTGATTCCACTGAGGTACTTAAAAGTTTCTATCATGTCCCCCCCTCTACCTCCTTTCCTCAAGGGTATACCTATTAAGCTCTTTTAGTCTCTCCTTGTATGGCTTCTCTTGTAGACCCTGCACCACTTTAGTTGCCCTCCTCTGGACTTTCTCCACCCTATTTCCTTGCAGAGATGGGGTCTCCAGAACTGGACGCAGTACTCCAGATGGGGTCTCACCAACTGTCTGTACAGAGGGATAACAACTTCCTGTTTTCTGCTGGTGATGCCTCTCCCTATACATTCCAGTGTCCCCCCAGTCCTCCCTACTGCCTTCTCACATTGCTTGCTAACCTTAAGGTCATCTGACATGATTACCCCCAGGTCCCTTTCCATTGTTGTTGTTACCCCCCCCCTTTGTGTAATCTTCCCCTGGGTTTTTGTTTCCCATGTGCATTATTTTGCACTTCTTTGCATTGAATCCAAGCTGCCATACTTCTGACCATTCCTCCAACCTTGCCAAGTCCCTTCTCATCCTTTCCATGTCTCCTTGTGTATCAACCCTGTTGCAGATCTTTGTGTCATCTGCAAAGAGGCATACTTTTCCTTCTAGTCCCTCTGCAATGTCACTTATAAAGACATTCAAAAGGACTGGACCCAGTACTGAACCCTGTGGTATCCCACTAGTAACTTCTCTTTCTTCAGAGTGGACTCCATTCAATTACCTTCTGTGTCTTGTTGTCCAGCCAATGTTTTACCCAGGTTACCACCCTGGGACCCACTCCCAGGCTGGTTAATTTGACTATTAATCTTTTGTGTGGGACTGTGTCAAATGCCTTGCTAAAGTATAGGTAGGCCATGTCCAAAGCCTCTCCCTGGTCTACTTCTTTGGTCACACAGTCAAATAAATCAAATAGATTTGTCTGACATGACCTTCCCACTGTGAACCCATGCTGCCTTGGGTCCTGTGCCCCACTGGCCTCTAGGTACTCAACAATTCTTTCCTTCAGAAGTGATTCCATCACTTTCCCTACCACAGAGGTCAAACTGACAGGTCTGTAGTTTCCTGCCTCTGTCTTGCTCCCACTTTTGTGAAGGGGAATCATATTCACCTTCCTCCAGTCCTCAGGTACCACACCATCCTCCCATGATTTTTTAAAAAGGGTAGTTAGTGGTTTCACTAGTTCTCCCCTTAATGCTTTTAGAATTATGGGGTGAATTCCATCAGGCCCCATTGCTTTGTTCACCTTCAGTTTTAGGAGTTCTTTCAGAACCCTTTCTTCTGTAAAGGGGGAACGACCCCCCTATCCAGAGTGCTTCTGTTAATTGGATTAGGCACCTCCCCCTCCTCCTCTTTTGTGAATATTGAGCAGAAGTATTCATTCAGTATCCCTGCTTTTCCACTGTCCCTCTCTGCCCACCCACTGTCCATTCTATTCAGACTCACTATCCCTCCCTTTGTCTTTCTACGCTCCCTGATGTACCTATAAAAGGTTTTATCCCACTTCTTAACCAAGTTGGCTATCTTTTCCTCAGTTTGGGCTTTTGCTATTCTGACTTCCCTCCCTACTTCCTTCTGCCTTAACTGGTACAGTTCTCTGTCCTGCTCCTTCTGTGTTTCCTAATACTTTCTAAATGCTGTCTTTTTCTCCCTAACCTTCCCCACCACCTCTTTCGAGAACTATAGTGGCTTTTTCTTTCATTTTGATTTGTTTCACACAAAGGCTTGTTGCCTCTGTGATGGCAGGTTTGATGTTTCCCCATTGATGCCCGTACCCTCCTTCTAGCCTGTTTGCTAGTGCTTTTCTAAGGGACTCTCCCCTCTTGCCAAAGCCAGCCCTCCTGAAGTCCAGTACCCTCACTTTTGTATGGCCTGACTCTGTAGCTGAGTTTATCGAGAACCACACTGTTTGGTGGTAACTTGTTCCCAGATGTTTACCCACTTCTAGATCTGAGATCCTCTCACTGTCCCCATTTGAGAGTATGAAGTCTAAGATTGTGCCCTCATGAGTGGGTTCCAAAACTATCTGTCTGAGGCATGCCACCGCTAGGGCATCGAGAATGGCTCTGCTCCTGGATGTGGCTGCAGCAAAGGTGCTCCAGTTAACATCTGGCATATTCAGGTCCCCCATCAACACTATTTCACCCTTTCTCTGCCATCCTAAGGATGACTTCTATCATATCCTTGTCCATTCCCTCCCCCTAACATGGGGGTCTATATACAACCCCTGTGCAGATTGTGGTGCCATTTCCAGTCTCTAAGGTGACCCACAGTGCCTCCTCTCCTCCCCGTTTACTCTTTTGTTCAGTTGCTTTTATCCCTTCCCTTACATAAAGAGCTACTCCTCCCCCTCTTCTCTCCTCCCTGTCTCTCCTGTAGGTTGTGTACCCTGGTATGTTAACATCCCAGTCATGGTTCTCTGTGTACCATGTTTCTGTGACTGCTATGATAACCAGGCATCCCTCTTCCATCAAGGCCACCAGTTCAGGGAGCTTGTTGCCCAGACTATGGACATTGGTACTCATTACCCTCCATTTCTTGATGGCCTTACCCCTTTTTGCCCCATCCCTGTTCTTATTGCCTTTGCCTTTTTCTCCTTTACCACTGCCTTTCTCCCTATCGACATCTCTATCTTGGTGTTTACCTCACTTACTACCCTGATTTTGGGGGGCGGCTAGGATTTCCCTGCTCCTTTCCAGTGCCTCCCCCCTTGGCTAGTTTAAATGCTTGACAATGAAGCATTTAAACCTATCATCTAGGATCCTGGTTCCCCTCCTGGACAGATGCAGACCATCACGCCAGTATAGGCCTGCATCACTTCAGGTGGATCCCCAGTCCCCAATGAAGCCAAATCCCTGAGCTCTGCATGAGTTTTTCTACCATGTATCAAATCAAAACATCTTGCCCTCCAGAGTGTGCATGCAAAGTTTAGTGTAATTCCGTTGAAAGTGAATGAAGCTATTAATATATTTATATACAGTATTATAGGGGTGTGGCCCCGCCCTTATAGTTAGGGTTCAGTCTTCACATTTACAGTGGTAGCTGCAGAACAATTCCCCAGGAATGAGGTATTTAGCAGTAACTGCGGTAGCGGCTGCAGTGGTTTGCGGTAGGCAGTATGGCTGACTCAGCAGTATGTGACTTTATTAAAGGAAATGTGGTTTCTGCGTGTAACATACACCAGATGGCACTTTCACAGGCATAGCTCACCTGCTACTTTCCAATTCCCTGCAAGGGGTCTCGTTAGTCCACATTTGGTTTCTGCAATTTGAACTCAGTGCCTTTTCTTTCTCGTAGCCCAATGCTTCTGAGGGTATCTGTACTGACTGCTCACCTCTACTTAAGAGCCTGAAGTTATTTATCCTAGGACTTTAGTGCGGTGGCTGTCGATTTTATTTTTGTAAGCTATCTGTTAGACTGTTGCTTTTACAATTTTTTTGAAATACAGTCTGCTCTGCTGCACAAATTAATTTGACTGCTCGATTCCCAACGCCAGTGCGCGTCGTCTCCCCACCCACCCTATATGGGCATTTCCTTTTATAGTGGTGGTGGAATACGCGGATTTGCTATCTCTTCATTTTCCCATTTGCTCGCTATACCTATTATCCACTAGAGGGCCACCTCAGCTTCACTATCTAGTCTTATTCCCTAGTTCATACTACTGATGCAGGTTACTCACCTAAACTGAAAAATAGAATAAATTAGCCTAACCCCTGCTATCATCTACAGTGTTTTACCTTTGTCATCACCCAAACTCTTCAGCCTCTGCTGTACTTACCCCAACTATATTCTCTCCACACCAACACAACAATTCTCACACTCCTACCCTGGGTAACCATGGCAAATATAACAAATGCCTCAACTTAGTACATCTCAACATTCAGAGCCTGCTTGCCAAGAAAATTGGCATTTATTGCTTATATGCACACTTGTTTGCACCAGTTTTTTGTATGAGAACTTACTGGGGTGCACTCATTGCACAATTGATCTTTGTACAAGCACTGTCACTTTAAGTATATGCCTATTAAGAAAAAATTACTCACCTTAGTAACTGTATTTCTTCTAATGGAGTCTTGCTGTATTCTGACAATATGCAGTTAGCTCCATCACTTGAACTGCTCCGGAGAGGAAAGAGTTAACTCTATGCCAAGGCATAGAACGTTGAGCTTGAGCTCGGTTTTCAGACCTCTGTCCCAGGTACTCTTCAGTGCAACTGTCAGATTCTTACGAGCCCTATACTAACCAACTAGCAACCCAGAAATTGTTTTTAAAACTTTTGTGCCAAAGGGCAAAAGACATAAATTTAGGGTCCAAAGACTCAAGTCAAGACTCCCAAAAAGAATCCAAGTAGGTAATAAACAAACTACAATAAAACATAGGAACAAGAAAAAACCCTCAGTTAAGAAGAGGCACCCAGGTACACCCCTGGGGTGCAACACTGCACCTGCCCACCCATATCCCAAAACAACTAGGTTCCAGGAGGGGAGGCAGGGAGGGAGGTCAGAATACAGCAAGACTCCATTAGAAGAAATAAATTACTAAGGTGAGTAATTTTTCCTTCAAACAACATGAAGTCTTGCTGTATTCTGACTATATGCAGACTGCCAAGCAGTACCTCCAAGGAGGAGGGAACTACAGAACCTATTTTGGGAACAGGCTCTGCAGTACTGCAGTACCAAACCTAGCATCACTTCTTGCCTGAATGTCCAGGGAGTAATGCTTGGTAAATGTGTGAACAGTCTTCCAGGTGGCTGCTTTACAGATCTCCACTAAGGGTATGTCTCTAGCTGTTGCAACCGAAGCAGCTGTACCTCTGGTAGAATGGGCCTGAGGGTGGCTCCTTCCCCAACTTTGAGTGGCAGAACTGAATGCAAGAGACAATCCACCTAGCAATATTTCTCGGTGGCAGGCTTACCTTTACCCACCTCCCCATAAGTAAGAAACAGCTGGGAGCAGTCGTTTCTATGGGGCTTAGTAGATTCTAAGTAGCAACCTCTTTACATCAAGACTGTGTAGCCTCCTCTCTCCAGAAGAGGAGTGATCAGTGAAAAATACAGGCAGTGTAACAGACTGGTTCAGATGGAAGTCTGATACCACTTTAGGAAGGAATTTCCTGTTTGTACGATGGACCACCTTATCCCTATGGAATGAGATGAAATCTGGTTCCACTGATAGAGCCTGTAACTCGCTGATTCTCCTAGCAGAAGTAACAGCAACCAGGAATACAGTTTTCCAAGTCAGATATTTGAGCTCAGCTGAGCAAAGGGGTTCAAAGGGAGGCTGCATCAGCTGTACAATACAGATATTCAGGTCCCATAGATGAATAGGATCCCTGAAGGGAGGAGTGATGTGGGCTAAACCTTTAAAGAATTTCTTGAAAACTGGATGGGAAGCCAGAGAAGAGCCCTTTCCAGCTGAACGAAAAGCAGAAATAGCTGCCAAATGCACCCTGAGAGTGGTAGGCTGAAGGCCTAAACTGTTAAGATATACCAAATAATCTAAGGCAGTGGCAATATCAGCTGAATCTGGCTGGGTGTGCCTCTGGGAACATCAAAACCCAAACCGCTTCCATTTAGAATCATAGGTTTTCCTAGTGGAAGGTTTCCTACTGGCCTTAAGGATATCCAGAGCTGATTGTGAGAGATGCAGGTCTGCATATTCTAGCTCCTCAAGAACCAGGCCTTGAGCCTGAGTGTGTGAAGACTGGGGTACAATATCCTCTCCTGAGTTGAGGTGAGGAGGTTGAACTGTCTGGGAAGGCACAGAGGAATTGTCACTGATAGTGACAACAGTAGAGGATACCAAGGCTGCCTGGCCCAACCCGGGGCAATCAGAATGACAGTGCAGGGTTGGGACCTGATCTTGACTAGAACTCTGAATATCAGAGGAAAGGGAGAAAAAGCATAGAGAAACCTGTTGGTCCAATCCAACAGGAGGGCATCTACAGGAAGAGACCCCAACAGAGGGGGCCTGCAGCAGAACAGAGGGAGCTGATGGTTGTCCGGGGCTGCAAAGAGATCTATCTCTGGAGTGCCCCATCTCTTGAAAATGATCCGAAGAATGAGAGGATTCAGGGCCCATTCATGGTGACCTTGAGAAATCTGCTGAGAGCATCTGCAAGTACATTGTCCTTCCCTGGGAGATGCACAGCGATCAGGGAGGCCCACAGGGAATAAGCTAGTGACCATATTTTCATGGCCTTGGTGCACAAGGCCGAGGACAGAGTGCCCCCTGCTTGTTGATGTACCACATGGTTGTGGTGTTGTCTGTCCTGATCTGCACCACTTTCCCCTGAATTAAACTTGAAAATGTCTGAAGAGCCAGAAAGACAGCCCTGAGTTCGAGAAGATTATTGTGTAGAAGAGACTCCTGGAGGGACCAGGTCCCCTGAGCAGTATGCTGATCCAGGTGGGCTCCCTATCCCAGCAGAGAAGCATCTGTGGTGAGAGTTACTGTGGGAGCCTGAATGAGGAAAGGAACCCCTTGCCTCAAGTTGTCCTCTTGCAGCCACCACTGGAGGGCTTGAACCAAAGTTAGAGACACCGGAACCAACTTGGAGAGGGGATCTTTTTTCTGAGACCAAAAGGCTCTTAGGTGAAATTGAATATCCCTCATCTGAAACCTTGCCCCTTGCACTACTGCGGTGCAGGCTGCCATGTGGCCTAGCAACTGCAAGAAGTGTCTGGCTGTCTAAGACACAACTGGATGAAAAGAAGAAGCCAGAGAGATGAGGGATTGGACCCTTGAGAGAGGAAGGAAGGCCCTGGCCTGGACAGTGTCCAGCTCCACTCCTATAAATGTGAGAAGCTGAACTGGCTCCAGAACAAACTTTTCCAGATTTAAGATGAATTCTAGGGAGTGCAGAAGATTCTGAGTGACCCCTACAGCTGATCTGACTTGGTCTGGGGACTGACCTACTATTAGCCAGTCATCCAGGTAAGGGAACAGTAAGATTGCTTGTCTTCTGAGGAAGGCTACTACTACCGCTAGGCATTTGGTGAATACTGTTGGAGCAGATGTTAGGCCGAAAGGCATTGCTCTGAACTGGTAATGGCCTGAGGGCAGTTCGAACCGGAGGTACTTTCTGTGGGACTGCCTGATAGGTATGTGGAAGTAGGCATCCTTGAGATCCAGGGAGGCTAGCCAGTCTCCTAGTCTCAGAGAGGGAAGAATAATTCTGAGTCACCATCCTGAACTTTGGTTTTAGTATGTGTTTGTTTAGGTACCATAGATCCAGGATGGGTCGCCACTCCCCTGTCTTTTTTTAGGGTAAGGAAGTACCCGGAGTACAATCCTTTTCCCCTGTGAATCAGAGGTACCCTCTCCATTGCCTGCAGAAGCAGTAGTCCTGTGTTTCCTCTTCTGAGGAAGGACAGAAAGCTTTTGCTCTCAACTTTGGTAACCTGCTGAAGCTGAGAGCAAGACCCTGGCTCACTACTTCCAGGACCCACTTGTCTGACGTGACAGACTTCCAGGCCTGGAAAAAGTGAGCCAGTCTGCCCACTACAGGAATTGGGGAGGCAACCCTAGCTGACACATCAGGGTGTCTGCTTGGCAGGGGGCTTAGACTGAGAGGAGGATGCAGCCCTTGTCATTCCCCTTCTGCCTCTTCCCCTAAAGAACCCCCTCTGCTGAAAAGAAGAGGAGGCCTGGGCCTGGTAGAAAGGCCTGTGAAAATGCCTGCCCCTGCCAGCCCTGGATTGCTGCCTCCGAGGAGTGGTCTGCTTTTCTTGGGCTGCAGCACTCCTGTATGTGGTCCTGTACTTGTCCATCTTTTTCATGTACATCTCTGTTTGTTCCCCAAACAGAGAGTTACCAGTGACAGGAAAATCCATGGCCTTGGTCTGGGTATCCTGAGATAAACTGGTATACCTAAGCCAGGCAAATTTCCTCATGGAAACAGATGTAGCCATGACCCTAGAATGAACATCATTTGAGTCCACAGCAGCATGAAATTGGACCTTTGAAGCTTCAATGCCATCCACAAGCCACCTGCTCCAGCTCCCTGGGGAGGGGCATTCTTAGCCAGCTCCAGAACTGTATCCCATCTAGACTTCTGGTATCTGGCTATATATGCCACATAATTGGATTGCCTGAGTCCCAAAGAGGATGCCAAATACTGCTTCTTTGCCATGGCATCCACTTTCCTGGAATCCTTATCTGGGGGGGTGAGATGCCAGGAGAATATTAGCCTTGTCACAGGCTGCAGCTTGCACTACCCCAACATGGCTGCAATGGTTAATAAGGAAATCCATACCAGGGCCTGACAGCGCATACCTCCTGTCCATTTTCTTATCCACAGGAGGTATGGATGTTGGAAACTGTAATATTTTTTGGGTCCATTTCCCCAGAGACTTGGGCAGAGGGATAGATACCCTTTTTGACTCTGGGACACCCATCATTTCAACATAGTCAAATCTCTCCTGTGTGGACCACATTGATGGTGTGGCCAAAGCTGCCAACACACGGTTAGGCACAGACAACATCTCATGGCAGACGCTCTTAGGATTGCCATCCAGAGCTCAGTGGTCTCCATTATTGACTACGGTCTAATCATCTACGGCTCTGCTTCCACCACAGCACTCAGCCGAATAGCGACATCCCTAAACAAGGCATGTAGGCTCACCACTGGCGCCCCCCATCTCACACGTACCTGTGACCTTTATGCCCAATCTAGATGGCTTCAACTTTCCAACCACATAAAGTATCTAACCTGCATCATGGCAAAGAAAGTCACTATGGGCCTCGCCCCTCCTGGAGTCCAAGCCTTACTGCATCAAAGACTAAATCCTCGCACCACCAGGGGCTCAGAATCCCAGCTCCTCCAGGTCCCCTGCTGCCACACCTCCCAGGGTCAAAGATCCTTTGCCCACAGAGCCCCCAGTTGGCTAAATGAGCTCAGCCCTGACATCTCCTCCACCTCCACACTTGGCTCATTCAAATCTAAGCTTCACCTCCATCTTGCTTACTCTAGCTCCTGTGACTGTTACATATAGTCACCTCAGTCCACTCTTTATCTCTACCCCTCCAAGCACTAATTATCCCCCCTTCTCCCCCGGTCTCTCACCCCTCCCTCCTTCCCCCTCTAGCAACTCATTGGGCTTATTTTGATACCTTATGCCCTGAACTGTCGAAAAGGCCACCGGCTGCTCTCACCTCCCCTACTGTGACCCTACCCACCTTGTGTCACCTTGCCCCCCCCTCTCCTCCACCCCATCTATTCTGTCACACCAATCTTTTCTTATATTATTTCACACTGTTACTGTTTTCTCCAGTATATATTAGTTCTGCTAACTTACTGTATTTTACTGTGTTGTACTTAACATATTGTAACTGTTTCCTGACTTGGAACCTTTGTAAAAGAGCATTGGCTCAAAGGTATGTTGTAATCCTAGACTTAATAAATAAATAAATAGTCAGGCTCCTCCTGATCCTGTTCAGCTTCTTCCACTGGAAGCTGGAGAGTCTCAGCCACCTTCTTGTAAAACAAGAAGTGGAGGGGGACTCAAAGCTTGGGAGGAGACACATTAGAAGGCCTGTCTGAGGAGATGTCAGGCTCAATAGGCTCATCTAGGTCTTCATAATCCTCATCTTCATCATCTTCATCTCTTTCCCACTCGCCCTCATAAAATGCTTCGGGGTCATATTCAGAAGCAGACAAGTCCGACTTGAATCAACCGTCTCCGTGTTGCTGTCAGTTCAGTTGGAACCGGGCGAAGCGACTGCACAATAGTGATCGCTTTAGCTATCTCATCAGCGATCGGACCATGGGAACTGGAATCCGAACTGGCTGACTTGTGTTTTCTTTTTGTAGGAAACGATTCCGCAGAATTGGTTCTCCTCTTGCCCAAGGGGGTATCACCCAGGTCAGTGGGCACCCCCTCTGGTTCGGTCGGAACTGAGCCGGGCTGGCCATCTGGGTCAGCGGATTTTTCGGCCTCCCTTTCCTTCAGCCTACTTAAACATTTATCCACAGTGGCCTTAGGAAAGTTCCTGCAGATTTGGCAGTCTTCTTTGAGGTGATCAAACCCCAGACAATAAACTCAGAAGAGGTGGCAATCAGCCTTGGCAAAAGCCTCCCCACACTCAGTGCAGTGTTGAAACCCTGTGGGCCCGGTTTTCTTTTTGGGTTTCTCAGACATGCCTTTAAATACAAAGTCATCCTTACCAGCATTCAAGCCAGGTGACTGCCAAACCTATCGGTTCCAACTGTGTCACGGGTCGGATGAAAGAACCGGAGAAGTCAAAGTTTTTTCAGGAACTGATAGATACCGGAAAAAACACACTAAAATACCTGTAAAAAACAGAAACAACAAATTGCTTTGGTTCCCGACCGGAAAGAAACCGAAAAACAAAAATTTCTTGCTAAAACACTCTACTACCTACTAATACACTTACTGTACTGGGACAGAGATGTAAAGACCAAAAAAATAAAGAAGCAGTTTACTAAACTGACCAATTTTACCACAACCGAAATGAAGTGAAGGAGAGGATCTCCAAAGCGACTTCACAGTAAGGCAGAGTAAAGAATCTGATGGTTACACTGAAGAGTATCTGGGACAGAGGTTTGAAAACCGAGCTCGAGCTCAACGTTCTATGCCTTGGCACAGAGTTAACTCTTTCCTCTCCAGAGCAGTTCAAGTGCTGGGGCTAACTGCATATAGTCAGAATACAGCAAGACTTTCTTGTTTGAAACCAGTACTGCGACAGCAAGAAACCACCCCCTGATGATGTAATGAATACAAAACCATTTGGGGTGCCTGCACGTCCCTGTATGCTCCAGTGTGGTATGCTGTTTTAAGTGTTTTTTGCTTCGTTAAAATAAATTATAAACATTTTTCACATGAAGGATGGGGAGTGCGGCTTCTTGCTTTTCCTGCTAAGTACTTTAGTTATTGCATGCACCCTTGGTACAGTGGAGCTGTGTTGTTAAGTCACCAAGAAAGATGCTTTCCAGGCATGGGTTCATCTGAACCATTACAACATTATAGCTCTCACTGAAACTTGGCTTTCACACAAAGTTACTAGCGGTGAGATTAAGCTAGATGGCTTTATCGTGCTCAGAAAGGACAGGCCAAAAAGAAAAAAAGGGGGGGGGGAGCACTGCATGTTTTACGTTTCTAAAGAACTATCCTTCAATGAGTTCAGCACGAACATTTCAGCATCGAATCTCGAGTCCCTCTCCATACACCTTCTCCTAGGTAGAAATAAAACTCTCACTATCACCACTACTCATCCCCCCCCCCAGACCCCCTCTAGTCAGACCTAGATACATTACTTTCTATTAAAGACTCCCTCCCCCTAAACAGGGAGTGGATGCTCATGGGGGACTTCAGCATCAACTGGAATTCTGGACAAACTGACCACGAAAAATCTGCCTTTGCTGATCTTGGTCTCTACCAGCTTATTTCTTACCCCACCAGGACCAACTACAAAACTGTCTCCCAGTCACTCATTGACTAGATCATAGCATCTAATCTGGCCAGAATCCTTGATGCCAGGATAGTCCTGTACTGCCTAAGTTACCATTGTGCCATCTTCTGTTACTGGTCTGCCCATTTTCCCAATTTCCCACCTAGGTTCATTTTCACAAGACAACTCAATGACAACGTTCTCATTGACATTACACACATCCTCAAACATGTAGACTGGTCTTTCATCTCTACGATAGTGGATATTGAGGTTCTGGGCTACTTCACAGATATCTTCACAGGGATCTGTGACAAATTTACTCCCCTTAAAAAAAACTTGGGTCCGTGGGCACGCCTGTGAATGGATCAAACCTGCCATCCTTAAACTGCTGAGGGAGAGAGACAAGACCTAGAAAAAAATACAGAACTTGCAGGACCCCTGCCCATCTCATGCTCTATAAAAC
Source organism: Neoceratodus forsteri (assembly GCA_016271365.2). Lineage (NCBI taxonomy): Eukaryota > Metazoa > Chordata > Ceratodontiformes > Ceratodontidae > Neoceratodus > Neoceratodus forsteri. The sequence goes on from CM057452.1 coordinate 732,560,551, forward strand.
CCTACATAACAGATGTAAAGCAGTTGTTAGGTCAACCAAGGTTAATTATCTCCACATCAATCGTCTAGGGGATAATGCCAACCCCAGTCAACTCTGGGGAACCCTGAACAACGTTCTTGGGAGGGCCAAGAAAAAGGAGCCAATCACCCTTGAGCACAGTGATCAGCCTACCAGCAACCCTTCTGAGGTCATTGACATTTTCAACAAATTCTTCAGGAACTTGGAAAAATATAAGCCCTCACACCATCAAACACTCTTCAATATTCTGTTGATCCTTCCTCCCCGCCCCACCTCCCCAAACATAAAGTGATTCCTTGTCTAATTTCTACTTCCAAGCACTTACTCCCTCTGACACCATCAAACTCATCCTTTCTAAAAATCCCCACCCCAGCAAAGTCGGAGATGGGACTGATTACAAATTTCTTAAACTCACCATTGTTCCTCTCACAGTCCCTATCACAAATATATTAGATCTCTTTTTCTGCTCCGGCTCTTTCCCTCATTTTTGGAAAACTGTCACTGTCAAACCTCTGTATAAATCTGGGTCCAGGACTGAGGTGGGCAATTATAGGCCTATCTCTCTCCTTGCCCTTCTCTCCAAGATACTTGAAAAGGTGGTCCACTCCCAAGTCTCCTCTTTCTTTAATAAATACAGTCTTCTCACTGATGCCCAACATGGGTTCAGTGCTGCCCACAGTACTGAGACCATGCTCGTTAAGTTCACCAAGGATATCTATAGATCCACTGACACTGGTCTATACACTGGCTCAGTCTTCGTGGATCTGACAAAAGCTTTTGACCTGGTTGACCATGACCTGCTCCGACTCACACTATCCGATCTGCATTTTTCTAATGATATGGTTAAATGGTTTGGGAACTACCTCTCCAATAGACCATAAATAACCTCCATTGATGGCCACCACTCAGCTGCTTGCCCCACTAAATTTGGGGTTCTACAGGGCTCTATCCTGGGCCCCCTTCTATTCATACTCTTTATTAATAATCTCCCTGAAATCTGCTCCAGGACTAAATTAGTCCTCTATGCTAATGACGCCCTATACTGTAGGTACAAAGTCCCAGATGTGATGATCACACACCTTCAAGTGGATTTCTCTAAACTGCGCACTTGGTTCTCTGAAAAAGGCATGGTCCTAAATTTTAGAAAAAAACAAATTCATGGTGTTCTCTGGTCCCAGGAAACCTTACCCACACTTAACTCTCTTGGACAACCTTGGGAACAACATCAAACAGGCTACTGACTTTAGAAACCTGGGTATCTCTCTATAACCACACCTGTCTTTCAGCAATTGTGTAGTGCATGATTTCAACAAATTCCATCAGAGGCTTGGGTTGCTTTACTGGATTCGGCGGTTCCAAATACCTGAGTTGCGTCATCTGGCCAGCTCCCTCCTTTTACCCATTTTATTCTATGGATCCATTATTTATGCCCCCCCCCGCCACCTCTTAACTCTTCAGAAAACTAAGATCCTGTTACAACAGTGTTATTTGATTTGTCACAGGGCAGCCATGGAGAACCCACCATTGTTCCCTGTACAAGGCCTTAAACTGGATCCCACTAGAAGGGTGTTTCACTCTTAACAGAGACTCCCTCCTTCACAAAATTCATGTGGACAAATGAACTCACAGCATCTCCACTCTTTTCTCAAAATCATCTCTTTTCTGCATGACTAGAGGAGCTGTGACTAGTGTTTTTAACACCCCTTTCTATCACATCTCACTGGCTCAAAACTCTTTCACCTACTCTGGGACCAATCTCTATAAAACCAGCCCCCCCCCCACACTGTCCTGAACCTCTCCCAATGCATTTCAGTGCTCCATCAGTAGGTACCTTCTCTCGAGACCTTCCTAAAACTGCTCTCCCTCCTCTGGCAACAGCTGTTGTCATTTCCCTTTTTCTCTCCTTCAAACTCTTACCTCCCCCAACCCCTCTCCACGCTCCCACCTTTCCCCTGTTTAACCTTTCAATTACTCCCTGTGAAATTGCACTCCCTGCTTTTACCTTCCTGTTTCCTTACCCTGGTGTCTGCACAAGCACCTCTCCGCTTCCTTTCCTAAATCCCACGACTACAGATGTTTCATGATGCCTTCTTATGCATGTTGTTTTGGAACAGAATTACTCTTTCTCTGTTTAAACTCAATGTGTTCAACTTTATATAGTGTTTATATATGTGCGTTGTTTTGGAACTGAATTACTTTTGCTCTATATAAACTCAATGTGTTCAACTCTATAGTGTTTATATTTATGTCTAAATGGTGTTCTACTGTATACATCTGTATCAGTTTCTGTCCTTGTTGATAACCTGGTTGTCCTGATCAAGTGTACTTGATGTTTCCCTGTATATAATAATGTATTGTAAATGTATCTATCATTTCATAACTGTTTAGAAAACTGGATGTTTGTGAAAATGGACATTTTTGCTAACATACCTTTCCAGTATAAAATAAATAAACCTTAAACTTGGTTCCCTCCCATGTTCATAGTGCAATTCTGCTGTGATTTATTTCAATATTTGTTTTCCCCTACAGCTGGTAATTGTCCAGCCTGTGTTCAATGTTTGTGGGGACCAGGGGGTGGGTGTTGTGTAATGCATTTCTTCAAATTTGGAAATGGGAAAGTAGAATGTAATATACTGTACCTTCATGCCAATGTTAATGTTAAGACAACAGTAAACAAAGTGCTTTTCATTTCACACATTTCACTGGTGGTTCTTGACACTGCTATAGTGTGTTTGTTAAGTTTCCAATCCCTCCATTCCTGTACAGTATCTGACAATCAGCCCCTCCACTCCTCCTATTACTCTCTGTACATTCACATCACACTATTACTCTAATTTTAAGAAAGAGGCAGTAGACATACTGTACAGTAATTTCTAAACCCTCCTTTCCCGGTCCACATAAACGAAGATACAGTACTATAAATTAAAATCCTGCACCCCCTTATAAAAGCAGACTAAACAGTGCTGCTTATATTGTGCAGTACTTGTAGCAGCCACATTATTCACATAGCTCTAAATTGATTTATTTATTGATCCAGAAAAGATCTTTGAGCACAAGATCTTTTACAAAGGTTCCACGTCATAGATTGTAAAACAAAGTAAAATAGGAGAAAGCAAAGGTACATTACAATGAATGATACAGCTTGGATTCAGAACTTACAGAATAACTCAAAACATAGGTACAAGTTAAAATAATAAGAAAAAAACACTTTATGAGGGTGGCCGGGGGAATAAGCAGCCACAAAGTGCCTTGTCAGTAGTTCAGAGGGACAGGGATAGCTGGCAGTGGGGTGAAGAAAGGAGGTACGAGAGAGAGAGGTATGTGCTGCAGTGGAGGTGAAGGGTGGGGGAAGAAAGGCGATAAAGTATAGAGAGAAATGGTGGGGTGAGGGGAGGCTGAGTGGAGAAGACATGCTAGAGTAAATGGTGGGGTGTGAGGGGCATGGCAGGCAACCTGCATTAGTAGTGACTGTTGGGAAACTCACGTGACTGTGACTTGGGGAGGGTGGTGGGTGCCGAAGGAGCATGCGCAAACTGACTGCTGAGGCAAGTCATGAGAAGAGACAGAGGGAGGGGGTACCTGAGGCCTAGTGCATGCTGGGGGGGGGGGGCAGAGCAAGCAGGTGTGGCTGGACTCAGGGGCAGGTGCACTTAGACAGTGTTATTAGGTGCTGTTTGAGGTCAGTTTTGAATTGTGCCAGACAACTGGTAGCCAAGAGGTGCCCAGGGAGTTCATTCATCCACAGGAGGCCCAGTAGACAAATGCACATTCCGCGAGTGAGGTGCGATGGAAGGGGATAGCCAAGGCCCCTCTAGTCCTCCCTCTGGTGACCTGTAATGAGCTGGCCACCTCGATCAAATTGCTTACACAAGGTGGTGTTCTACCCAATAGAGCCTTCTTCCCTAGGATGCAAGTCTGGAATTTGACCCTGTTTCTTAATGACAGCCAATTTGCACGTTCGTACAGAGTACAGGAGTGAGTGCCATGCTCAGCATCCAGGGTGAGTCTGCAGGCTTTGTTGAGCGCAGTCTGGACGCTCTTGAGCGCTGCATCCATGTTCGCCCCATAGACCACTAGTCCATAGTCAATAGTAGATATAACTGAACTGTGGACTGAGAGGTGGTGGGCCCCTGGAGAGAGGAATTGCCTGTGCCTGTACAGAAAACCAATCTTGGTACTGACTGTCTTAACCAGAGAGTCAATATGGTGCGCAGACATGAGGGTATCATCTATTATGACCCCCAGATACTTGAACAAGTGAACTTGTTCCAGCGGCTCACTGCATGAGTTGGAGATGATGAGGGGGTGGTGCTTATTTTTGCTGTGGGGGCTGGACATAAACATGGTCTTGGTCTTCTTGTAGTTTAGTAGCAACTTATGACTACAGACCCAGTCCTTGAGTTTGGAGAAGGAGTTCTGCAGCTCAGATTGTAGGGCAGCCTGAGATGTGCTGCTGCTCAGGAGCACAGCATCATCTGCATATAGTATGAGTTTGGTGTTGCAGACTGTGGGAAGGTCATTTAAGAAGAGGCTGGAGAGTAAGGGCCCCAGAATTGATCCCTGGAGTACCCCTAAAGATACCTCTCTTGCGCTGGATACTGTTTGCCCAATTTTGACACACTGATTTCTCTGTATCAGGTAATCTTGGAACCAGCAAATAGCACTGGGTGCCACACCCATGTTTTGCAGTTGGGTCAGTAACAGGGGGTGGTTGACTGTATCAAAGGCTTTGGTGAGGTCAAGAAAGACAGACCCCCACCAATCTGCTTTCATCCAGGGCCTAATGTGCATAGTAGGTGTAGTCCAGCAGGGCAGTGGTGGTAGTGTGATTTTGTCTGAAGCCATGCTAGTTGAGGCATAGTAGATTATACTTATTGAGGGAGTCGATGAGTTGACCCACCACAATATTTTCCAGTGCCTTGGACAGGGGGGAGAGGATCGAGATGGGGCTGTAGTTGGCTACCAGAGACTTGTCGCCTCCTTTATGCACTGGCATAACTATGGCCTGCTTCCAAACCACCGGGAAATGGGCCAGGGCCAGGGACTTATTGTACAGCATGGTAATGGGTACTATAACAATGTCCAGCGTGAGGGATAGAAGTTTCATGTCTATCCCATCACTGCCCAGTCTGGTCTTTCCTAGTATTTTCTTGATCATAGTAAGGGCCTCTTTCACCGTCACCCTTTTAAAGTAGAAGGTCGAGTGAGAACACTTGGTAGATATGCTGTTGGAGTGGTTCAAACCAGGTTGAAAATAGGCAGGTGGCAGCACTGGGGTAAGATCAGTGAAGGCCTTATCAAAGGCTTCTGCAATAGCTAGCGGGTCTGCAGTGGGGGTGTTACTGATACTGAGCAGCTGAGGGTGCTTCTTGTCCTTTTTTCCAAGGATGCTTTTGATGTTATCCCAGACTCTTTTCCCATCACCCCAAGAATTGCAAAGCTGGACTTTATGAGAGTTGGCTTTGGTGGGCCGGATTAGCTTGGTGCAGCAGTTCTTGGCTGTTCTGTAGCACTGGTAGTCATGCTTGCTACCTGTGTTTCTGGCCTTCTCCCAGGGTATGTCCCTTTCTTTCAGGTGGGAGAGGAGCTCCCCATCAATCCAGCCATTTGCCTGCCGCCAAATTTTTCTTTTCGTGAGCAGGGCATAGATGTCACAGTTGGAGCTAAAGCCCTTAATGAAGCAACTGAGGTCCTGATCAAGGGTAGGCACCAGGTCGATAGGAGTCCAGTTATGCAGGGCGAGGGCTGATCTGAGGGCTCCAAGTTTACCCTTCCTCAAGACCCTGCTTTCAATGAGGATGGGTGGGCTTTTGGTAAATTTATTAGACCACAGGAATGTGATTGGGGAGTGGTTACTTAGCGTGCCTGGGAGAACCTTGATCTCAGAGATCCAGCATGGTGAGCTTGTTAGGACCCAGTCAAGGAGGGTACTGTTTCCTGTCTTATAGTTCTGCCTGGTGGAGCAGGTGACAAGTTGTGTCAGGTTGGAAGTGGCTATCAGATCCCTGAAAGGGGCAGCCTCTTTTCCATCCCAGTTTATGTTAAAGTCCCCGGTAATGACAAGCTCCATCCTCTTTGGAAGGGTGCTGATAATGTCCATAATTATGGGAAAGCCTGCTGTGGCTTTCTCTGGGGGTAGGTAGATTGTGGCAAAGATGAGAGTTTTGCCATTCTAACCGACCTGTGCCTTTATCACTATTATCTCATGGTCCTCAGCCACCCTGGTTCAAGGGAGGACGGTGCACTGCAGAGAGTCCCTGGCATAGATGAGGCATCCCCCACCTCTCTTGCCTATTCTATCAATCCTGTATGCTTGGAAGCCTTTGAGGGCAACTTCGCTATCTTTAATCCTACTGGTCAACCAGGTCTCCATTAGGCAGAGGATGTCAGGGGTATGGAGGGCCATCCATGCTTGTAGTTGGTCAAATTTTGCAGTTAAACTGCAGATGTTCAGGGAGGCTATTTTTAGGCCTTTAACCTTAAGAACACCAGGGCCCGTTGAAGTGAGTGGGCCTGGGTTCAAGTGAATGTTGCCAGAGAGGAGTAGAAGCATAAAGATGACCTTACTGGAGGAAAGGTTTATGCTAAATTTGGCTCGTACCTTCCGCCACCAAGGCTTCAGATGATTCAGGTGGTTGGACACTGGTTTAATTATTAGGGTATAGCTAACCATTACTACCCCTATGTGAGGAGAGAACATATGGCCACCCGTGTTTGTAGGGTAAGGCCAAGTGAGTCGCTGTCCACAGCCAAGTGAGGCAGCTTCTGAATGTGCGTTTAACAGCCAAGCACTACCCAGCAGTGGTTCAGACAGGGATAGCAGCGGCCCAGCTAGGCATCTGGTGCCAGCTGTACCAAGCCAGGTAGCTAAGAGCAGAAGTAGATAGCACCCTTTGATAGGGGACATGGCAGCTTGATTCAGTCATCAAGCCTGACACACTGGTGCCCAATAGAGGCTGTACAGTTAACCACTGTACTTAGTGGTTTTTTGAGAATGCTAGAAGGAGGAGTTACATGAGATAGGGAAAATGCTTCGCAAGAGCCAGTGATGCTGTCACTCAAAGCTTGAGCAGCTGGCTAGTTGGCAGAAACCTGTAGGAGTGAGCTAGTAAGCCGGGGTGGGGTTTAAGTGTATTTAAACAGGTGGGGCTGAAAAATCAGGCAGCTAGGGCTCCCTTCCTGGAGGTAATCAGTCCCTGAGGGCGAATCTGTATCTGAGCTTCTGTGAGGGTCTGGTAGCTTCAGACCTGGACTACTGATGCCAGTCTGACAGGTCGGGTTCATCAGAACCACGGCTGTGGCTCTCAGACTACCTGAAAAGAGAAGGACAGAGGGAAATTAAATAAGAGAGGCAGGGGTGGGGCAGCTCATGGAGATAAAAAGAAATGCAAAATGGCTTAAACAGGAGGTGTGTTGCAGACCAAAATGTTAGGCAAGGTGCCAGAAGGTCTGAGAGAGCAAGAACAGGGCTATTTAAAACACAATACCGGAGTAAAAAGGTGAAGGGGGTTCAAGACCTGATCTGAGATCGCTACTGGGTCTTATGAGGGAACACTCTACAGGCACTTAGATTAAATTAGCAAACTTGAACTCTAAATGCTAGCAAGACAGTATTAACAGAACTCTAAATCCAGTAAAATATAATTCAAGCATTAACAGTGCAGAGCTATATGGAGCCAGTCAGAGTGCTCCTGGGGCTAACTGCAGCCAATGGGTCACAGCAGTAACAGACGCTGGATTTAAACCCAGAAACAACTGTCCTCATATAAAAAAGGAAAATCATGCAGCTAGGCCTCCCTTCCTGGAAGTAATCAGTCCCCGAGGATGAGTCCATACCTGAGCTTCTGTTTTTGTTGTTTTTCTCCCCCATATTTATTGTAAATGCCCAAGTGCTGTTAATGCATATTTCCTGGTTCAAGTACTGCAGTATAGTGCAGTTAACCCTCCTCTAGATCCCGGTCCTTGGATCAGTATCAAAGATAATATTTTATTTTCACAATGCCCCCTCCCATCCCTGGTCATGGTCTCACCAATAGTCACATTTTCCTGCGGTGTTCCCTTCCCTTTAAACTCCCGGTAGCAGTCAGCCACCCTCATGCTGATGCCAGCCAGCATTTACCCTCACCTCAGTACCAATTCTAGATGCCATTTATTGAATTTGCATGACACATTGCACAATATCAATAAACTTACTTCTACTGCGACATTCGAATTACAGCACATGACTTACAGACAGTGGATGTTGAACTGCGTGGAAGATACTGTAAGTGACAGCTGCCATGGCTGTTGGTGGGGTACACAGATTAAACAACTAGTAAATATCAACATTCATAACATCACATAAAAGCATTCCATCTGTCAGAAGACGATGGTCCCGGTTGTGAAGCAGCATTAACAGAACCACAAACCCAATTTAGTACTGTACAAAAATTGCACTGGAAACAGTAATAGGGAGGATCCCTTAATTCAGAGCCTGCAGTTGGTACCATGCAAAGAGGAGCCATTCATGGAGTGTAATATGGAGAAAAACAACGACAGGCACAAAGAGCAGGCAGCATCTACTATCCTCAAACACCGAAGCACGAAAGTGAAAGATGCTGACAATTACAACATATCCTGTGTGAAGGAATGCCAGCCTCCAACTGCCCACTCTCTGACATGTACCCACTGTTCATCCCCGGACTACAGAAAGTGATCCTGCTGGGGAGCTACAGTATCTTCCCCCCATGGCCATAAGTGAGCGTAGCTGCTGTAGCATACTGTAGGACGTTCTAGGAATGAAATTAGATTTCCTGTTACTGTATGTCAATACTGTCTGACCAGTGCAAGAGTCTTGTACAATGATGTACAGCATATGTTAACACTGCCTGCACAGGCACTATGATCAAGGGGGGGGGGCATTTGAGTCACTGATATACTGTTTGCAAAAGGGTAGAGTGGAAGGTGCTGACTGACATTTACTGTATGCAATCTAACGTGCTTCATGCCTGTGCTGACAGTATAGTAACCCCATAATGTCATTCTTCTGACCTCTTATGGTCTGGGTCCTACATGATGGATGAGGTCACTTGCAGTGGGATGTTCCCAGTTTAATCCTATCAATTAGTGCAACTCCATCTTCAGTTCTAATGGCTGAGCAGGCACTTCTAGCAGAGACGTTGCCAGCTTTATTTATTTACTGTCATGCACTCCAACACAAACACAGTTACCAAAACTCTAGTGCTTAAGGCAATAACAATAAGCAAGATATTTTCTGAATGAGAGACAGCATGTCTTTTAAAATTGTCAGTCCAGTTGTCAGTACACAACCCCTGATTCAAAACCACTACTGCATAAGACTGTAATAAAAAAATATGTTTTGTGAATGAGAGGCTGCACGGCAAATCGATGTTGTATTAGCCTACAATTATTTAAGTAGCATGATGCTTTATCAATACTTTGGTAGAACTGTCAGTGCAGTTTACTCATCTGTTAATCTGGTAAATTCACTGATCTGATGGACCGTTTTCAGGAATGGGAAGGGAGGGCAGGAACATTAGCTCAAGCTGTGGACCCTGCAATACAAGCAGACTTAATAGACCAAATGGCCTTCTCCTACTGGCTTCTTCGTATGTTCGTATGACCCGGGCCAGTCAAACAAGTTTGCTGACAACCGCACTGACATTTCGAACAGACATGCTGCCTGATTTTGTAAGTGAGGATTTATTGCTATTTGTTGACCCACAAAACACACACACACACCAGACTTGGAGGGTGAACATATTATTACAGCCTAATGCAGTAGTGGTTCGGTATCGAGGGTTGTGTGCTGCTGTACATCTTTCTTATTATTAGAGTCTTAAGCAGCAGTGGTTAGGGATCTGCATTTGTGTAACAGTGTATGAAAACAAAACAGAAAAAAAGCATGCAATATCTCCATGCCAGAAGTGCCAGCTCCAGCGTGGATTCTGAAGGGGTGCAGATAATGAAAGTGGTTTTGTAGGTGAGGATTTATTGCTATTTGTTGACCCTCAAAACACACACTTCAGACTTGGGCTGGGGGGATTCAGAAAATGGGGGACTAGTTTGATGGGGCGCTTGCTTTCCTACCAGTCATTATCTGCCCACCATATATTATTTCCTATGGACTTGCGCCCACCTACAATACACGGCAGAACAATAAATAAGTAATGCTGTTTTTTTCCCCCGTTTTTTTGCACTTGCCTTGAATGAAAGTGCAAAACGCTTTTATTTCCCCCACCCAGCCCTTAGATGGATAACTCCCTCCCTTTGCTGGTGATCTCTCTCCCTTTGCTGGTCCCCCAAAACAAAGACACAATACACGTCTTTAACAGCCACAATATTTACTGGGACGTTCTGTGTTGCTGGCTGCTCTTGCTCCGTTCCAGTAGATCTAACAGGAATACTTGTGTTTTTGTTTTGTTGTTCTCTTTTTATTTTTTTAATTACATCAATGGTTGGACATCCTTGATCTTTAAGGACGTGAGTCATTAATTTAACACTTGGGCTTAACATTGTAATAAACACTCCATATAGAGGCCTTCCTCTCCTGGTCACCCAAAACAAAGACACAGTATATAAATAAATATGATAGTCTTATTTTCTTTTCAGTAGCAGCCCCATTATTCACTATGAGTTTCTGTGCTGCTGGCTGCTCCAGCTCAATTCCACACTACGACATGAAATGATTCCTTTTTTTTTTTTTTTTGCTTTGTTTTAATTTTTTATGACACTCAGCCCTTCCTGCTACAGCGACTCCCTGTTCAATCTCCTTTCCCAGTCCCCCAAAACCAAGCAATGGTAAAAAAAAAACAATGAACATAAAACTTCTAATTTCATGTCTGTAGCAGCCACATTATTGACTCAGAGTTTCTGTGCTGCTGGCTGGTCCGGCTCCCCTGTACACTATAACAAGTGATTCCCCCCCCCCACCCATTTTTTTGCAATTGTCTTGAATTAAATTGCCAACTGCTTGTTTTTTCACTCGGCCCTCCCTTCGACAGTGCCTCCCTGTGTACAACCTCCTTTCCCAGTCCCCAAAAACCAAGACACAGTAAATAACATAAAATATAAGATCTAATTTCATGTATGTACAGTAGCAGCCACATTATTCACTTGGAGTCTGTGCTGCTGGTCAGTCTGGCTCCACTCCCCTGTACACCACAAAAAATAGAACACAGCAAGGAGGCAGCTGCAAGCAAACAATATGGAGCCAAGCCATTACTGTAGTGTACTCACAAAGCAGATGGAAGGCACAGCTTTACCATCACTGTCCAGGTCAATAAATTCAGCAGGATAAGATATACAGGCCTGGATATTCCGAAGGGTTGCTCATGGCGCAACAGTGTTGCGACATGCGCAACCCACTGATGCGCACCGGCATGATATTTGAACAGGGATTGTGCCTGGCACAAATCCCGATGCACCAAAGCGCATCAGTAATGTATACAGCGCCAGGTGGAGGCGTGCCGCCTGCATACTCTGCACATCCCGATATTCAGCCTGGGATGTGCTGAGTCCATGCATGCACAACCCTACTACGCTGCACACAGGTGAGCAAAAAAGGAATAACAGCTGGCCACCCACAGGTGAGCTGCCGTATTTCAAAGGCAACAGATGCAGCCGCCACCCGTGGGTGGCCACCTGAGCCTGGCTGCACTCGTCAGTGGCGGAGCCCCCATACCGATCAGGGGCATCTGTACAAATGATATATCAAATCCTGGTGGTCAGTGGACCGCTCTTAACCTGATCACAGGCTTCAGTGTAAAAATATATGTCCAAAATCCCTGGTGGTCCAGTGGACCGCTCGCAGCCCGATCGCGGGCTTCAGTGTAAAAATATATGTCCAATAACCCTGGTGATCCAGTGGACTGTTAGCAGCCCAGTCACGGGCTTCAGTGTAAAAATTAACGTCCAAAATCACTGGTGGTCCAGTGGACCACTCGCAGCCCGATCACGGGCTTCAGTGTAAAAATATGTGTCCAATATCCCTGGTGGTCCAGTGGACCGCTCGCAGCCCGATCTCGGGCATATGTGATAATAAGGAGAGCTCTATGGTACCCCTTCCCACCTGCCCACTGAGCCCCACCGCCCCGCTCCCCCCTCCCAGTCAGCAGCAGGCTGCAGCACCCCACCCGCCTGCTGCCCTGCTGCCCGCCGACTGACGGTGTGGTAGGGCTGTACACCCACTGGTCCTGGCGTGACCCAATGGGCATGCAGTCTGTATCGTACTACACAGTCAGATATGTGAATGGCTCCATTCACATATCTGAACTATTAATAACCAGTCTGGTTGCGTCCATTGGCTCACGCTGGACCAATGGGCGTGACAGCCTACTGTACACTGTCAGTTGGCGGGTGGCAGGTGGGTGGGGTGCTTCCCCCTGCCGCTGACCGGGGCGGTGGGGCTGAGTGGGTGGGTGCCCGCGATCGGGCTGCAAGCGGTCCACTGGACCACCAGGGATATTGGACATACATTTTTACACTTAAGCCCGCGATCAGGCATCAAGCGGTCCACTGGACCACCAGGGATATTGGACATACATTTTTACACTTAAGCCCGCGATCAGGCTGCAAGCGGTCCACTGGACCACCAGGGATATTGGACATATATTCTTACACTGAAGTCCGTGATCGGGCTGCAAGCGGTCCACTGGACCGCCAGGAATTTTGGACGATTTATTGAATCTACATATGCCCTCGATCGGGCAGAGGGGCACATTGCCGCGCTGTGCAGGGGGCATCAGTCCCAGATGGCTGCTGCCTGGCAGGGTGCCAGGCACAAGTCGCCAGGGATTGGCGCAGCTGCATGCAAATGGGGCCATAATGACATGCATATGGCTCCATTTGCACCTTGCATACATTATGGCTCATTTGCATGTGCACTTTTGAGTAGCACGGTTGTTGCGCATAGCGCAATGGAACTTGTGCTAGTGTATTCCCCTGCTCCACTCTGCGGGTGGCCAGGGTGCGATATTCAATGATGCTGTGCCATGGCACAGCTCCGTTGAATATCGCCCAGTCAACTCCCCTTCGCAGCCAAGTTGTGCTGCGCCCAGGCTTGCGCCACAGCCTGGTGCAGTCTGAATATCCAGACCTCAGACTTTATTTTCAAATAACCAGCAACAAGATGCAGGTGCCCCTCCCCACGAGAACAGGCTAACGTTTTCACGTGATAAAGCTTTCTTAAGGCCGTGAGTACCATAAAAAGTAGTACTTTTTTCCCTTGCCTTGCATTAAAGTGGCAAATGCTTTTACTGGACCCTGTCATCCCTTGGATTGTTGACCTCCCTAACTTTGCTCGTGATCTTGCACCCTTCCCTGGTCCCCCAAAAACAAGACATAGTACATTTCATTTTCTTTAGCAGCCACATTATTTACTGGGACTTTCTGCATTGCTGGCTGCTCCTGCTCCATTCGAGCAGATCTAACAGGAATACTTTTGTGTTTGTTTTGTTGTGCTTTTTTTTAATGTAATTTTGTTTTTTACTTAAATCAAGTGCTGAACATCCTTGATCTTTAAGGACACGCATCGTTAATTAAACACTTATAGGTAGGCTTAACACTGTAATAAGCACTCCATATACAGCCCTCTTCTCCTGGCCCCCCAAAACAAAGACACAGCACATAAATAAATATTATAGTCTTATTTTAGTTTCAGTAGCAGCCCCACTGTCATTTTTGTTGCAGCCACAATATTCACATGGAGCATTAGTGCTGTTGGCTGTTCTGACTCTGTTCCCCAAGACAGAAGTTAAAGACCGTCAGTGAACAACGAATGATTAAACTATAGAAATCCACCAATCCCCATCACCTCTCATCCCTCCTCGAAGCTGATGTTTTCCATAAACCTTAAACAGGGACATTGTCACTCAGAAGCAAGCCACTTCCTTGCATCCCTCCCCCCAACTGAGAACCAGTGTTTCCATTTAGAAGGGCTGTTCTATAGAAAACATTCATTCAGTTGGGGGATGGGTGGATTTTGCATCCCTAATCCATTCCTACACGATTATACAGCTCCCAGAGACACAGAGCCAGTGCAGGGATCCCAAATGAGAAAATGAATGAGAAATTGAAAATCCAAGTAGCCACAAACCTCCACTCCTCCACAACCAGTGCAATCCAGCAGATGTGCAACAATTGAAAGTCATTGGAAATAGCAGCTCAGAGCTTGCTCATTTACAAAACTTTAGACCACTTACTTTTGATTACAGTTCAGTTATAGTTAGTAAAATCCTTAGGCAACATGTACTGTAGGGGTAACATCAGCACTGCATTTCTGTATACCATTAAGGTTGTAGATAAGAACTTGTGATAGAGAGCTGCATACCAATACACACAGTATTCTGTCTGTATTACCACAAAAAATGTATTTGTGCAGTATGATTCCATATGATGTCCCTTATGGTAAATGACAAAAGTTTTTCTCTGTATGGAAGAGAGCAAACTTCCATACAGAGATGAACTTTTGCACTGTGCAAATGTCAATACAGAGATAAAACTTTGTGTTCAATTCGCAAGGGACATCATGTAGAATCCTACTGCACAAATGAATTGATAATACAGGCAGAATAGAGATTCGTATGCAGATAGGGCTCTATTGCAAGTTCTTATCTGCCACCTTACTGGTATACAGAAATGCAGTGCCCATGTTACCCCTACATGTTACCTAACCTCCGTATGCAGTCCCAACCCCAACTATGATAGAGAGGCAAAGTAAATTTTATAGGCATACTGTAAATGCAATCCCGATCCTAGCTGTCAACATGTGACATTATGATGATGTCACACAAGTGAGTTTTTAAAGTCTGGCAGCAGAATGTTCATAATTATAGTGAACTGTTTAAACGTGTGCATAATCTGACTCCTTGCCCAGACTTAATCAATTACAGATTCACAATTGAAATCGGGGGTTTAGATCTTTCAACCATGTACCTTTTAATTTTCACAGCAAACTGGAGCATGAGATTATTATTGCTGCTTCGTTTATCCAGTGATAAAGTGTTCCATTTAAAGTTGATCCAAAACCATGCGGCAAGACATGTATTGTGAAAACTTTTAACAGTACTTACAGGCAACCGACTGGTAGACGCAGCTGTTTTGAAAATATCTTAAACATTTTATTCCTGGCATTTCTCTTGGACTGCTTTTAACATTTAAATACTCTACCTTCTGTCCTTTGCACACTGGAATATGTCACTGCTGCTCATTTGATTGTTTGCTTCTGGAAATCACAGGACGAGTTAACAGCCTCTACTACACATTTTGCCTGTAAGTTTAACTTAAGTTTAACTTGTACATATGTCCCATTTTCCCAATGGTTCTTTCAACAGCATTTTATGTGCATCTGGGAATACATCGCATTATTAGAAAATGAGCAGCACCACCATAGTCCAATGTGCAAAGGACAGAAAGTAGAGTGTCTAAATGGTGAAGGGTGAATTTCTTGAAGCCATAGTCTGTACTGTCTGTAGCAATATGCTGAGCAGAAATGTAGCAGATCACAAACCGATTTTTACTGCAAATGGGCCTGAGACACAGCATGCATGCTTTAATAAGTGCAAATCTTTCTAATTGTTGCCATATACTGGTAATATTCGGCCTTATACATAACTCTGTTACAAACACAACCTGCTCAGACACTGTACCTGCATATCGTGTTGACTTGCTTCAGTTCCTAGTTTGCATTTGTTTTAAAATCCTCATAAATATTTAAGGAATGCAGAAAGATCCCTAATAAAAAAAAGACCTCTGACACAAAAATCTTCGATTTGGTCTAAAACTGTATAGGTTAATACCTTCTAATGACTCCACCACGGAAGAAGACTGCAGTATGACTTTATTGCATTTTTCTCTCAGTAGGTAAAACACCACAATTAGGAGTCATATGTGTTTTTTTCAATAGTGTTCTCTATGTTTCTTAACATCCCTATCAAGCAAAAGTTACATCACAGCCTTTTGATGCACTGAGGGTTTGCCATACTTCACCTCCACAACACTTTAGCCGCTTTCAATCAATCAGTGCTCGTTAAATTTTTTATAAACTGTCTGGATTACAGTCCAAGTACTGTAAGTGGTATAGGCTGCTTTTTTTTCTTACTTAGATGTATTTCATAATATTGTTTTAGATGTAATGTTGGATACTTTTATCATTCCTGAAAGATCTATATATTGTTAAAGATAAAATACCAGGAATGCTATGGAGCGTAACATCTGTCTCAGTATTTATTTTTTTCGATAAAATACCAGGGATGCTATAGAAATATGACAGAGAAGCAGAAAGTCTCATACCTTGACATTGTCTCTCCTGAGGCAATACACTTTGTACCTCATAAGAAGTTACTGTGCTTGTATGTTAGCAACTGCCTAGCTACTGATTGCATAGGTCTGCAGCTCATTCTGCTAATGGACATGTTAACAACTGCCTAGCAACTACTTGTATAGGACTGAAGTACATCTGCTGAATGACACTATCACCCTGCTAATTGTATTCAATGTTCTCCATCATATGTATCACCTGTTCCTTCAATTTTCATTACTATCTGTATTCTTCTCTTTGTATCATGACGTGGAGGGCTGACTGCGCCAAAATGGGTGAGTGCCTAAGGAATGCACTAGCAAATGGGCAGGAAGGAGGGGTGGAAGAACAATGAGGAATAATAAAAACTGCCATCACAGAGGTAACAAGCCTTTGTGTGAAGCAAATAAACAAAACAAAGTAAGAAACCACTATGGTTCTCAAAGAAGTGGCAGTGAAGGTTCAAGAGAAAAAGAAAGGATTCAGAAAGTACAAGGAATCACAGAAGGAGCAGGACAGAGAATCGTATCCGTTAAAGCAAAAGTAAGCTGGGAAGGCAGTCAGAACAGCAAAGGCTCAAACCGAGGAAAAGATAGCCAACTCAGTTAAGAAGGGGGATAAAACCTTTTTTAGGTACATCAGGGAATGAAGGAAGACCAAGGGAGGGATAGTGAGGCTTAATAAGGGGAGGGGGGGCAGACGGTGACTATGAAAAGGTAGAGATACTAAACAAATATTTTTGCTCAGTATTTACAAAAGAAGAGGGGGAGGCACCTAAAACAAACAATAGAAACACTCTGGATAAAGAAGTTGATACCAGCCCATTTACAGAAGAAAGGGTTCTGAAAGAACTCTTAAAACTGAAGGTGGACAAAGCAATGGGGCCTGATGGGTTTCATCCCAGAATTCTACAAGAACTAAGGGTAGAACTAGTGACACCACTGACTACCCTCTTTAACAAATCATGGGAGGATGGGGTGGTACCCAAGGACAGGAGGAGGGCAGATGTGATTCCCCTTCACAAAAGTGGAAGCAGGGCAGAAGCAGGAAACTGCAGACCTGTTAGTTTAACCTCAGTGATATGGAAAATGATGGAATCACTTCTGAAGGAAAGAATTGTCTAGTACCTAGAGGCCAGAGGGGCATGGGACCCAAGGCAGCATGGATTCACAGCGGGAAGGTCATGCCAGATGAATCTAATAGATTTCTTTGAGTGGGTGACCAAAGTAGAAGATCAGGGAGGGGCTGTGGACATGGCCTACCTAGACTTTAGCAAGGCATCTGACACAGTCCCACACAAAAGATTAATATACAAGTTAGCCAGCCTGGGAGTGGGTCCCAAGATGATAGGTACATAGATACATAGATACATAGACAGTGTCGGCAGATAAGGGCCTATGGCCAACCCAGTCTGCCCATTTGAGCTTGAAAGTTCAGTTTGTTTTCCTAGAAGTCTGTTGCCCCTTACCCCTGACCTCCAGAATTCCTTTATGTCTATCCCATGCATTCTTAAATCCCGTGATTGTTTCAGCCCCCACCACTTCCTCTGGCAGGGTGTTCCACTTGTCCACCACCCGTTCTGTGAAGAAATTCTTTCTCACGTTTCCTCTGAATCATCCTCCCTCCAACTTCATCCCATGCCCTCTAGTCCTGGAACATCTTTTTCACTTAAAAATAGTGTTTTCCTGCACCCTGTTCCTCCCTGTAAGATACTTGTATGTCTCTATCATATCCCCTTTCTGCCTCCTCTCCTCCAGGGAGTACATGTTCAGTTCCTTCAACCTGTCTTCATAGGACTTGTGATGCAATCCATGCACCATCTTTGTTGCCCTCATCTGAACCTTCTCTACCCTGTCTATGTCCTTACGTAGGTATGGTCTCCAGAACTGTACACTGTACTCCAGGTGGGCCTCACTAGTGTCTTATATAGCGGAATTATGACCTCCTTTTCCTGCTGGTGATGCCCCTGCTCATACATCCCAGCATCCTAATTGCTTTACCTGCTGCCTTGTCACACCGCTTCCTATGTTGAGGTCATCAGAGATGACAACCCCAAGATCCCTTCCTGCTTGGTGCATGCTATATCTTCACCCCCAACTGATATATTGTGCCAGGGTTTTGTGCCCCATATGCATTATCTTGCAGTTCTTGCATTGAATTTCAACTGCCAAACCCCTGACCATTCTTCAAGTTTCTGCAGGTCACTTCTCATTCTGTCTCACACCTCTGGTGTGTCTACTCTGTTACAGAGCTTTGTGTCATCAGCGAACAGTGAAATTCTGCGTTCTAGGTCCTCCGCAATGTCACTGATGAAGATGTTGAATAGGACCGGTCCCAGCACTGATCCCTGTGGTACCCCACTGGTCACTCTTCCCTCTGTGGAGTGACAGCCATTTACCACCACCCTCTGTGTCCTGCCCCCCAGCCAGTTACCTACCCACCACACTACTGTCCTGCCCACACCCATATTCCCCAGTTTGTGTAATAGTCTGGGTAAAGAATTGGCTGGAGACTAGGACACAGAGGGTAATAGTAAATGGAGTCCACTCTGAAGAAAGGGGAGTTACTAGTGGGGTACCGCAGGGTTCAGTATTAGGACCGGTCCTTTTCAATGTCTTTATAAGTGACATTGCAGAAGGACTGGTAGGAAAAGTATGTCACTTTGCAGATGACACAAAGATCTGTAACAGAGTTGATGCACAAGGTGGGGTGAAAAGGATGAGAAGGGACTTGGCAAGGATAGAGGAATGGTCAAATGTATGGCAGCTCAGATTCAATGCTAAGAAGTGCAAGGTAATGCACCTGGGAAACAAAAACCCAAGGGAAGAGTACACAATGGGGGGTGAGATACCAACAACAAAAAAAATGGAAAGGGACCTGGGGGTAGTCATATCAGATGACTTAAAGGTGGGCAAGCAATGTGAGAGGGCTGTAAGGAGGGCTGGGGGGATACTGGGATGCATAGGGAGAGGCATCACCAGTAGAAAACGGAAGTTGTTATCCTCTGTACAGACAGTTGGTGTGACCCCATCTGGAGTATTGTGTGCAGTTCTGGAGACCCCATCTCGCAAGGACATAGACAGGATGGATGGAAGCTGTCCAGAGGAGGGCAAGTAAAATGGTGAGGGTCTGCACTGAAGACATATGAAGAGAGGCTAAAGGAGCTTAATATGTATAGCCTCGAGGAAAGGAGGGAGAGCGGGATATGATAGAAAATGTCAAGTACCTCAAGGGAATCAACAAAGTCCAAGAGGGTAGAATCTTTCAAAAAGAGAGGTATGCAAGATCAAGGGGCATAATTTGAAGATAGAGGAGGGACGGTCTCAGAGGTAATGATGTAGGAAGTATTTTTTCACAGAGAGGGTTGTAGATGGCTGGAACGGCTTCCGAGGAGGTTGTGGAGTCAAAAACAGTGGTGGAATTCAAGCATGCATGGGACAGTTATAAGGCAATTCTAGGGGGTTGGGGTAGAAAGAAGTAGGCTGCTGGTTAACTAGGATCTGCAGCTTACCCATTAGGTAGGGAAATGAGAATACTGGGTGGGCCAAGTGGTCCTTTTCTGCCGTCAAATTCTGTTTCTATGTATTCTATGCGGAACCTTTGGAAATCAGTCTATGACTAAAATTGTTGTAATTCTGATGTACTTATAAATAAATACCAATGTATAAGAGAAGGTGGAATTGAGTTCCCTTTATTCTTCACTTTTCCTTCCTTCTCTTAATGTCAGACACCTCTCACAAAAGTTTACCAGCAAGTGCTCTATGCAGACGAAGCTTTTATCTCCGTCCCAGGGAAAGACCTGGGATCAATTAGCTCTGAACTTCAGCACAATTTTTGTGCATTAGAATCCTGGTTCACCCGAAATAAACTGCTACTCAACTACAAAAGGACAAAGAGCATGCTCTTCAACACCCCACAGAGCAAGATTCGAGGGTCCTCACTGCATATACTTAGTAGCGAAAGAGAAGTACTAGACCAAGTCAATACATTCAAGTACTTAGGGATTCACCTTGATGACACCCTCGCCTTCACTGCCCATGCTGAGCAACTGGTAAAGTCCACCAACATGAAGCTTGGCATCCTGTACAGACATCCCACCTCAGTGACACTGGCTGCCCTGAAACTTGTTACGTGCAGTTCAGTTCTCTCATCTGTGGATTATGGTCTTGTCATATATGGGGCAGGCACAGACACAGTGCTTAAAAGGGTCAAAACCATCTTCAACAATGCCTGCCGCCTGGTCCTGGGAGTACACAAAATGACTCACTCTTGTGACCTATACAAGGAAACTGGCTGGCTCCCACTCCACCACAGACTCCAATACCAGGCCTGCCTCCTTGCGAAAAAGTCCCTGATGGGATCCATGCCTATGGCTACTTCAGCCCTCTTTGAGCCTGCACAACCATCTAAATGCACAAGGAGTGCCTCCAGGACTGTTCTAACTGTTCCCTTCAAACGAACTACCCTTGGCCAAAGATCCCTCTCCTGCTGTGGACCTAAATGGTTCAATGATCTGTCTGCAGACATTGCCAACTCTCCCAGACTTCGCTACTTTAAAAATGGGCTTCGATCTCTTCTTGCCAGCAAATCTGACTGCCAGTGTTTCTGTTAACCCAAGGCCTCAAAAGAAGAAGAAGAAGAATCAGTATTTATATAGCGCTTTTCATACATTCAAAGCACTTTACAAGCAATGCTAGACTGGTAGTGAAGTGACTGAATGTGTGGTGGCGGCCATATCGCACATCATCACCCACACACAGCCTGGATAATTGCATGAACCGGTTTTATGGGAAAGGGAATGTTGGCCAGGACACCGGGAATGTTCCCTACTCTTTTGCGAAGAGTGCCCTGGGTTCTTTTACTTCCACCTGGACACCCACCAGGACAACACCAGGATGGGTAGAAGGGACTTCGGTTTAACGTCTCATCCGAAGGACGGCACACCCCAGCAGTACAGCACCCCCCAATACTGCACTCGGATGCCAGCAATTTTTAGGTGCAAGTCCAATCCCGGTGTGGGACAAGAACCCACGACCTTCTGGTCCAGAGGCGGATGTGCTACCAACTGAGCCACGCTGACACCAAAAGGCGGTTCCCACACCCATCAAACGCTACCCTCTCTCACTCCCACCCTCCTGTTCCACAACTGCCCACTTCCTCCTCCCACTTCCCACCACCTACTACCTCCACTGTACTGCACTTAATTAGTGCTGCATTAATATGTTTCTCTGGAAGTGTGGTCCTGTTTCTCCTTACTTCTTGTACCCTGCTTAATGTTGTAACTGCGCACTAATACCACCTGTTAGTTGATGTATTTCAGTTCTGCAATGTTTCATCACCTGTAAATGTCTTGTATTCCTTGTTGACTTGGAGCTTTTGTAAATGAGCCTCCAGCTCAAAGGTATTAATCCGAATTTGAAATAAATAAATAAATAAATAAAAAGTGAAAGTGGAAAATAACTGAATATTTTACTGTTACAAAAGGCAGGGCTAGACTTTTGGCCAGCTTTGCTGCTGTAAGATTCAGAGTGGAAATGATTAGGTTAAGTAGCTTCTAATGGTCTTAATGGCCATACTTTACTCCTCCCAGGTTGGTTGCTTTTACAAAGAAAGGGCTAGAATACAGTACTTGAAGCTACTACAACCACCCCCATACTCTGTAGTCACAGCTGAGGTGGAGGGGTGGTTGAGGGGAGGGCTTTATTTTTCTATGTTTAACATATTGTTCTATGAGATGACACACCACAAAGCAATGAGTCACAACTGAGTATCCTATGAGAAATCCTGCTTGAGCTTCTGAAAAAAATATTTATGAACCATAATTAAATTTTCTAGTCTATCTCATTTTATCTTTGTTAAAAAAAAACCTTTTGCAATGTAATTTATTAATGTGATAGGTCTATAATTTCCTGACTGATCTGTACTGCTGTTCTTGTGTATGGGGACTATCATACTTATTCTTCTACTCAGTGGGATGCATTTGTGGAGTATACAAGCATTATAAAAGTAACAGATAATCTGAGACCAGACATGTGGTATACATTACATCTGAACTATTTTGTAAGTGCCCTATCTGGGCCAGGAGCCATTTGCAGCTTAAATTAATGTATAGCCTTATATATTTCCTCAACAATAAAGAACTCTGAGTCATTTGGGTATTCAGACTGCCATTCCCAATCAGAAATACAACTGGGATCATAACATAAGCCTTTAAAGTGGTTCAGCCAATCATTGGGACTAATGTGAGCATCTACAATATTCTTGATTATTTATAACATCTGCCTCCACATTGACGTTGGTATGCATATTTCTGTGTTAATAAAAAAAAAGCATTATACTGTACAGTTTCCTATTGTTTATCTGTTATTGGATTTTCTTTACCTCTTATTGTTTTCACAAGATTTGCCTTTGCATCTTCACAATTATTATTGAACCAGTTGTAACCTTGCCTATTTAGCCTAATTATCTAGTACAAATACTGTGCAATTGTATGAAATAATTACTTCCCTTCCAATGCAATTTGTAATGTAACTTGGCCCAGTTTTAATGTTTCAAAACTGGGGCTCAAAAGATAAATATGTTAATACTGTATATTACCTTCTAATCTGGCATCCCACTTTAATCTTTTATTATAATAGATTGTTACTCTTTGTAGCATCAAACTGGTAGTCAGGACACATATGATTCACCAACATGGCTGTGGGGGAGACTCTTGACGGGCAACGCCTTCTTGTGTCTTACTCACCTAGTAAACGCCTAGTAATAATTCTAAATGCTCTTTAATTACATTTTTAATGTCTAGTAAAACTGATTTTGTTTGCACTTGCATATTACACAATAAATGTCTTGAACAGCAAGAGATGACTGATGCTGGTTTTGTTTTTGACTTCCTGAAGCTGAGCACAGTGGTCGTGTGGTGGCTTTCTGTTTTTCTGTTTGTCTCTAAGGCTATGCTAGTCACACACCTCCACTTACTGGGTCTGTCTGTCTATACCTTTTGGTGAGGCTGGAAATGAACTCTAATTCTTTTGTGGACTTTTTGTCAGCAGACACCGAGGGCTTTTTTTCAAAAGCAGCTTTTACGTGAACCAGGGATAGTAATCATTTTCTCAATGACCGAATCAGAGTTTGGGACATGATTTAGACACACAAGCATCAACACTGATTATCAGGCCGGGCAGACCACCTAGGTAATTCGACACCCCCCTTCCCCAATTAGCAGAAGAATTTGTAAATGGAGAGGCTCAGTCAGGGGTACTGGACCTGCTACATGATGTGCATCACCTCAACCTGCGATAGTGTGCCACAGTGAGTAATGCATGGGATTAGGGGTAGAGGTCCCCCTGAGCAACTGAAATCTCCAAGCTTGCCTTCCCTAATGCCTGCTGCTGCATGGAGCCCTGGCTGGTAGCGTCCGGGACGGTACTGCCTGCATGCGATCCTCCCTGAACCCACTCAGCTTATCTGGCATCACGATATACCGATGACCCCTGATGATATTTTATCCTTTATACCCTTGAGGGATGAGACGGGACTCGGTCATGGGACAGCATATTGTGGAAATGGGTGGGGGACTTGGATGTGGAGGGGGACTTCAGAGTTGACTGCAGGGCCTATCGCCTCTGCTCGACTTCCCATGGATGAGTTAATTGTCAACACTGTGTAGCACCCGATATGTGCTCCACTAGTGCCTCAAACCTTTAAGGAATGCCCTGTATTCTTGACATGAGCTACAATATTAACATGATTACCACTGTGTTATGGTTGTATTGTCATGAGTTTGCCACATGGCACCAGCCATTTGAGACCTGAACTACCTCAGTTCCCTCCACTGTCAAGCCTGCAGCCATAAGTTTAACACTGACTTTGAACTCGTCTGTTGGATCTACACATTTGGTAACTCTTCCCTTTATCAGGTTATTGGTACTGGCCTATGTGCCTGTGGGGCAAGACTCTGTGAAAGCCTGTTACATCTGAGTAATAATCTGTGGACCTATTGAGTGGCATCCCAGTGCCCCATACGATGAGTCTGTGGATGGTCTCAAAAGACTTCAAGGCAGCAAAATGATTTCTCTTCACTGTTTTATAGTTTATAAAAGTGCTGCTAATATAAAGGGTTCTTACCTGGGTGCTTATCAATTGCTCTGCAGAACCTCAGGCTGGTCCGGGGCATGTATATCTGGTGAGGTGTGCTAGCCTGTTGCCCTATAGACTGAGTTGGCTATTAGAAACATGCTTGGTAGATTAGATTAGATACAGCATCAATTTTTGAACTGAGGAAGGATCACCACTGGGGCACAGGTGAGGTGCCGATAAACAGAGGTGGCAGTGTGGTGTGCATTTGCTGGCGTTGGCCACCATGATGCAGCACCCCTGTGCCCTGTCTGACAGTCTCCGATCTGCCACATATGGGAAGAAAGAAGGCAGTGTAATTAATGCACTGTATGCACTGGCTTTTCCTACAAATGCACTTCGTGCAGGCAAATTGCCAAGAGGGGAACTGATCTCATCTCAGTCTCAGTCACAGGGTGTGCGCTATTCAAACTGGAGCAGAGGAGCTGCTGTATATAAAACACCATACCAAACCAAACACAAATATTCAGCACTAACCCAACTGGAGTGCAAAATCTGCAGAATACAGAAAGTTCTATTTATTTATTGAAAGAAATCTAAATTACAATCCCTTGAGTCATAGACTCCTTTGCAAAGGCTCCACGTCAGTAAGAAATAGAAAGGATACACAGGGTAACACATGTAAAGTATTGAAACTTAAACATTTGGTACAGAACTTAACATTTTATACATTACAAACTAAAACCATTGGTATAAAACGTAAACATTAGGCACAGTGTACAATTAAAGGGTTCGTCAGCAGGAATCTTAAAAAGGTCCCGGGTCAGCACTTATGTACATATTGAACAGTAGTTCGGATTCGGAGGGTCTCATAAAACATGCTCAGAGTCATGACATATTACATTGAGACTGAGGATTCAAAGCTAGGGACAAGAGAAGAACAAGTCCATATGCCGGGGCTACCTCATTGCTGTAGCGCTGGATCCTGCTTGTAACTAGGTATTGTTTGCATGAAGCAGCTCGATGAAAAAAGTTTTATACAGTCACATGCTGCAGAGTTCAAGAGTGACTTGAGGCCAGTTTTAAATTGACCCAAACTGGATCTAAGGGAGATTGTGGATGGTAGGTTGTTTAGCCACAGAGGGACACGATAACAGAAAGACCACTGCCCAAAGGAGATTTCTACAGTGGGGTACTAGCAGGGATGTGTGATACTTAACCCTATCTTGGAAGTTTAGCCAGCCTGTAGATTTGTAAAGCTCACAAGTATGGGTTAGCCTGTTACAGTTTGAGACCAGACGGCAGGCTTTGTTGAGGGCGAGACTGACGCTGGGCAGGGCCGTGTGGTCAGCAGACCCATAAATTACTATGTCATAGTCCACTAAGGGAAGTATTGAGGAGGACACTGCCTGCGGAGGAAAGTAGTGCCTATGTTTGTATAGGATCCCCAACCTAGTGTTAACAGAGGCGGACACTTGTTGAATGTGAGCGTAACATGTGATGTGTGCAAAAAGTTGCAGTGCAAATGCAATCACCGCCAACTTGAGACCACATCCCAACTGTGCACAATAAACATTCTGCACTTTGTACTTTTTACACTACAACTGAGTTAGTGCTGTATTTCTGTGTTTTGCTTGAATTGATTTAATCTGGCAGGCACAGGAATTCCAAAGATGTGTAATTATCCATGATCAAATAACTAGCTGTTTTATTTTCGTTTCCTTTCAAGTCATTTTATGAAGGCAACAACACTCCAGGGTGTGCCTTTGTCATTAGCTATATATACATCATGAGTAGCTGAGTACATTGGGTGAACCCAAGGCATCCTTATAGTTTTGTATTTGATTATTTTAGTAGGTAATAGTTTCATTTAGCTAACACTCATTTGTGAAGAAGTCTAGCAATATACAAACATCTACAGTATGACCTCCATCTGTGATTATTAGCGATTGCTTCTAAAAACTTGCTTGTCATTTATTGGCACATAAATACAGGTTATTCACCTGTAACAGGAGTTCTAGGAATGGTATATGTTGTTCATCCACACTGTCTGGCAGGTATCCTTGCCGCTTTAAATCTTGCCGGAAGGTCTTCAAGCTGGCTCCTCCCACCCACCCGGGTGGTAAAACTCGGCTCCACCCCATGACGCCAGATCTGGCCCGGGCTGGAAGCTCAGGTTGTTTGCAGGCCGGGAGGTCGGAGTGGAATGGGATGAATAACATATACCAGTCCCAGAACCCTGTTACAGGTGAGTAACCTGCATTTAGGACATGGACATGTTGTTCATCCACTGTCTGGCAGACTCCTAGCAGTTCTCTGGAGGAGGGAGGCAAGGCGACACCCCGATACTTACTTGGGAAAGAGAGACTGAGAACTGATGCCCCAAAACCAGCATCCCGGCGTGACTCAAGGTCGATGTGGTAATGGGTGATGAAGGTGTGCCGACTTCCAGGTAGCAGCCCTGCAGATTTCCTGGATAGGGACGCCCCTGAAGCAGCCACCGATGCAGCAGTATGGCGGGTAGAATGAGCTCTATCCTCTGGGAGGCTCCATGCCCGCCAACTTATAGCAGAGATCTATGCAGGAGGTGACCCACCTGCTTATCGTCCGCTATTGCAGGTCTGCCAGGTGCGGCTTCAGCATAGGTGACAAACAGCTGCTAACCTCTCCCCGATTTCAGCCGCGGCGCCCTTATAATAAGCGAGCGCCTTCTACGGTCAAAGTATGGAGCCTGTATTCGGCCTCCGAGGTGTGACTGGGGTAGAACACCGGCAGAGTCAACACCTGGTTAAGGTGAAACTCCGACACCACCTTCGGAAGGAATTTCGGGTGGGGGCGCAGGACAACCTTGTCCCTGTGGAAGACCAGGTAAGGAGACTCGATGCAGAGCGCCTGGAGCTCTCCCATCCTTCTGGCTGCCGTGATAGCCACCAAGAAGGCGGTCTTCCATGACAGGTGAGAGAGTTCACACCTGTGCATTGGTTCGAATGGCTTGTCCATGAGCTTTGCCAGTACCAGCAGTAGATCCCACGGAGGTGGAGGTTCTCGCACCGGAGGGGAAATGTGGTCAAGGCCTTTGGAAAAGCGCCAGACCACCTTCTCCTGTGCCACCAGCTGCTCCCCGGCACACACCCCGTAAGCAGAGATGGCTGTCAGGTGCACCTTAAGGGTCATCGACCTAAGCCCTTGATGAGAAAGGGACCATAAATAGTCCAAGATGCTAGCCAAGAAACAGGAGGAAGGGTCCAAGCCCTTGCCCTGACACCAAATGGAAAACCTTTTCCATTTGAAGGCATAGCATTTCCTGGTCGACTCCTTACGGGACGCCTCAACTACATTGAGGACCTCGTCAGAAAGACCCAAGGCCTGGAACTCTAGCCGCTCAGGAACCAGGCCGTCAGGTGCAGGGACTGAAGGTCCGGATGGAACACCTTCCCTGATTGACTGAGAGCAGGTCCGGGCGAGCTGAAGCTGCCTCGGGAGCCTGGAGCTGAGGCTGAGGAGATCTGGGTACCAGAATCGTGGGCCAGTCCGGGCTATCAGAATCACTTGCGCCTGTCCTCCTTGCTTTGAGAAGCACCTGTGTATCAAGGGAAATGGGGGAAGGTGCAGAGGCCCGGGGTCCACGGCCTCGAGAAGGCTTCCCCCTGCAGTGAGCACTGCTGAGGGGGGCGGGCATGGAACAGCCTCAGCTTCACGTTCTCCCTGGAGGCAAACAGGTCCACCTGAGGTGTGCCCCAATGGGAGAACAGATCTTGTACTACCTCCAGCAGGACAGACTACTCGTGGGATGCAGCCCCTATCCGGCTTAGGGCATCGGCCAGGGTGTTGGAGGCTCCTGCCACATGAATGGCTAGGAGATCCGCCTCCAGGCTGCGCACGAGTGACCAAATGTGGAGAGCTTCCTTGCATAGGAGCATGGAGCGCGTCCCGCCCTGGCGGTTTAGACAGTACATGGTCGTGGTATTGTCCATCTGGACTCGGACCACTTGACCCAGGAGAAACAGAGCGAAGGTGGTAAGGGCTAGGCGGACCGCTCGGAGCTCCAGCAGGTTGATATGGCATTGGGACTCCCACGGGGACCAGAGGCTGTGCGCCCGGTGTTCCCCCAGATGGGCACCCCAACCCATCAGAGAGGCATCGGTCGATAGAGAGACCATTGGCTCGGGGCGGACAAACGGGATGCCCTCCTGCAGATGAACTGGAACGTCCCCACCGGAGAGCGCCCACATCCCCTGGTCACCGTCACTAGCTGGTCCAATGGATCACAGCGCTCAGACCACTGGCTGGCCAGTCCCCACTGAAGAGGGCGCATGCGGGTGCAGGCTGCCATGAGACCCAGGAGGCGCAGGAAGTCCCGGACAGGGCGCGATTGCCCAACCAGAAATGATTGGGCAAAGGAGGAAAGAACCTCGGCCCTGTCCGCCGGGAGCTGTGCTCTGGCTCAAAGAGAGTCGAGCTCTGCCCCGATGAACAGAATCACCTGCTTAGGCTCGAGTTCTGACTTGGCCTCGTGATAAGAAGGCCGACTTGAGAGCAAACCTGAGGGCCAGATCTCTGACCGCCTCCACCTTTGTCTGGAGGGGGGCTGCTATCAGCCAATCCCAGGTAAGGGTACACCCGGACCTCGCGCCGCTTGAAAGCTGTCACCACTGCTATGCATTTGGTGAAGACCCTGGGAGCTGGAGACAGCCAAGGGCATGGCTCGAACTCAAAAGGATCCCTCCACTCGAAAGCTTAAGGAATCTCGGCGAGCCGGACGGATAGGGGCTAGGAAAGAACGGGTCCTGCAGGTCCAGAGAGCAGAACCACAAGCCGTGTTCCAGGGATGGTATTATCTGAGCCAGAGTGACCATCCTGAAGGTTCGAGACCTTAGGAACTTGTTCAGGTCATGTAGTTCAAGAATGGGGCGCCAGCCCCCCGTCCGTTTCTGAACCAGGAAATACCTGGACACAAACCCGGGTCTGAGGGAGGGTCTGCCACCTCCCTGATCACCTCCTTTTGGAGGAGGAGAGCGATGTCGGCCTGGCGAGCTGACAGTGAGGCTGCAGACCCCGAGGCCCCCCGAGGTGCGATGGCTCTGAAGGGCGGGGCCTGCT
This sequence comes from Neoceratodus forsteri, assembly GCA_016271365.2. NCBI lineage: Eukaryota > Metazoa > Chordata > Ceratodontiformes > Ceratodontidae > Neoceratodus > Neoceratodus forsteri. The sequence continues at coordinate 732,590,039 of CM057452.1, forward strand.
CGAATTCTAGAGGCAGGCCTTTTCCCGCCACCTCCAGCACCCACCTGTCCGTGGTAATAACGGACCAGGCAGAAAGGAAGTGCCGGAGCCATCCCCCCATGGGGGGACCCTGGGGTGAGGTGACGGGGTTAGGGGCAACACCCCTCAGCCCGTCACTGGGCAGGCTTGGAGGAGGGACCGTCCGAGGGACCTCCTGGGCCTTACCTCCTACTTCCTGTTGGAGGAAGCCCGGCCTGTCATTTGGGATGCCAAGCCCGAGCCTGCTGGCCCTGACGCTGTTGGCCGGAGGCTTGAGGCGCAGAAGGATGAAAGGGCTTAGGCTGTGGTTTGCGGCCTTTGTCCTCCTGAGCGGAAGAGACCGAGTCCAAGGTAGCATTGGACTTCTTGATCCTCTGCAGGTGACCTTCCACCCCAGGGCCGAAGAGGTCGGTCCCCAAAAAGGGAACATCCGCCAACTTGTGCTGGGAATCAGGGTAAAGGTGGATATCCTCAGCCAGGCTCAAGACGACAGCCACTCGCGGCCGCCACAGACCTCGGCATGAGTCCCCAATGTCTAAAGCAGTCTGGAGCTGCTGTTTGGCCACTGCCCTGCCCTGGTCCCGCACCTGCCTGACCGTGGTCTGCAGATCCGCGGGAAGATGAGGGATGACCTCATCCAGGGAGCCCAACAAGGCATGAGAGAAATGTGCCATGAGGACGGCCAAACTGGCCTGGTGAAGGCCGAGGGAGGACGCAGCATAGACTTTTCACCCGGCATAGTCCAATTTCTTGACCTTTGTCGGAGGTTTGTCCACATCCCAGCGCTTCGCACGCCGGAAAACGCTGTCGGTTACTAACCCCTCGGCCGAGGGGTGTTCCGAAAAACCGGACAAGGAACCGGTAGGGACCGCATACTTCCTGGCCATCCTGGCCGAAGGCGCAGGGCAGGAAGCAGGGCGCTGCCAGAGCTCCAAGGCTGAGCCCAGTATGGCCTCGGCCACCGGAAAGGCCTCCGTAGGGGAATCCCCTCAGTCTAGAATCTCCATGAGGGGATACCTGGCCCGCTTAGAAACGGGTTCGAGCTTCATCCTGGTGGACTCCGAGATGAGCCGAAGCAATCCCAGGAAGGACGAAGGGCTATCGTCCACCGACTGTCCTCCTGAAGACTCCAAGTCCATTCGCTTGGAGAAAAGGGAGGAATCGTCTTCGGACTCGGAAGAGTCCTCAAAGAGCTGCCTCAGGCCTGAGCCACCCTCCACCTGCCGAGGTCGATCAGGAGTAAGGGTGACAGACAGCCTATGGGGCAGTCCCTGAGCCGACCGAGAATTTTTGGTCGGAGCCCCAACTAACGGCTGTGGAGGCGGAGGTTCCACCGGAATCGGTGGGGCAGCTGGTTTTGGCCGAACAACCGGCTTGGGAACAGGCTCCTCGGATAAAACGAGGGGTTGTTTCGGCCGCTCCCGTGACAGCCACTTAATGGCTGGGGAAGACGATGGCGTCAGCTTATTCCCGGTCAGAAGGAGCTGTTGCCACATGAGTTCCTCATATCTTCGACGCAACTTGCGACGAAGCCTCCCCTCGTCCGAGGAGGAGGAAGAGGACGAGCGGCGGCACTGCTTGCCGTGGTGCCGAGACCGAGACCGCCTATGACAGCAGGATCGGCTGGACCACGAAGAAGTCCGAGATCGAGAACCTCGGCTTTGCCGAGGATGGAGCGGTAGGTCGGGGAACCGCACTCCCTCGTTCGCAGATTCAACCAAGACCCGAATTGAGGCACAGACGAGCCGACGGGTCCTCAACTCCACCTGGGGAACCGGGAGAGGGATTCTCAGCTTCTCCTCAGACAACTCATTCAACGGTCGAGAAAATCTCGACACGCGCCGGACGGGAGTCTCGGGTCAACTGACCTGATGAGGACACTGCAGACCAGTGGTCGGGCCGGTGCCAGTCGGATCAAGTCAATGGCCGACAACTCGGAGAGAGAGGGGATCTTTCCTTCCCAAGAGCGTCAACGGTGAGACTTACCCTTGTCTCTCTCTTTTTAGACCGAGAAAACGGTCCAGCAGAAGTTGGTCCCTCACTTTTAGTAGTGAGGGTCAGACAAAGCTCCTTAAAAGAAGCTGAATAAGAGACACCGAGAGAGAGCGGGACAAAAGCTGCAGCCGAGGTAGAAGCATCCCGCACGCCTCCTCTCGAGGGCAATCATCTGCTCGAGCTGATCCGCTAAGCCCCCGCTGCGGACACCGCCCGACCGGCCTTCTTTGACTTCACCGAGGAAATCGCTCGACGCCCAGTTGTAAACGGGCAGCACGGTCTCGAGGACGAGAGTCGAAGGAAGAGCACAGGCCGCAGGCCTGCGGGTCATGCTCAAGGCCCAAGCAGTAGACGCATCGTGTATGGATCCGTTCGAGACATCTTCGCCACGAAGGGCATCTCCGAAACCGGAGTCGATTTGTCCATCTGCAGCCTAAGGAGAGAAGACCCAAGTCTTTTAGCAAAAAAATTAATTTCAAAATTCAAGAATTAGGAACCAGTCTTATACGCAGAGTGCTAAGGAGGGAACCTGAGCCTGCGTAAGGAAGATCTGGCCATGGGGCGGAGATGAGTTTTACCACCCGGGTGGGTGGGAGGATCCAGCTTGAAGACCTTCCGGCAAGATTTAAAGCGGCAAGGATACCTGCCAGACAGTGTGGATGAACAACATATCCATGTCCCTAGAATTAGCTTTTTACCCTTGATGTGATGTGTTCTGTCACTGTCATGTTTTCTCATTCAGCTCAGCTCCTGATGGTTGTCAGGGAATGTTGTCAGTAGTGAAGATATGTCCTTGTAGGAGCCACTGTTTTCTGAAAAAGTAAATTTTTTTCTCTGACAGCTGGTGGTCTTTTCTTTTTTCTAGTGATTGCCTTGACTGGTTACAGAAAATCATCAGAAGATGAATTATTACATTGCAGCACTCCATGAGACACGTCTTGAAACAGAGAAACGGAAAACCATGACAGAAAGAATATTTTTCGGGTTTTCATTAAATGTGACTGTGTCCCTGCACTGAAACCTGATGCCATCTGCAGGTTGTTTCCGGGGGGGGGGGATCTATTTATACTTTGGGCATACAATATGCTGTGATGACTCAAGTTGCCATCTTGTGGATTTATGAGGAAGAGCATTTAAAGAACATTTAAATAGCTTCTGTAATTGAGCACCGCACACCGCGGTAATGACCTATTACTTCTATAAAGCACCGCACAGATTGGTCGCAGTACCAGGAACCTTTTCTATAACAACCACCATATGTTTTTTTTTCCATTATAAATCTTTTATTAGTTTTCAAAATTCATCCATCAAAAGACACGCATGCTAATAATTTCTGAACTTGAATTCAACCACCATATGTTAAACTCAAAATTTTGCACTTTATTAACTTTCCAACTGTTCGAGCAATTCGCATGACATTTTGCATGCACAATCAGGGAACAAAGATCTCTTGATGTGGCAAGTTTTGTTCCAGTCGGATGTGTGGTAACTAGGATATACTTGCAAATGTTAAGAAAAAAAACAAGTCTTCCAGTGGTGCACTTAGAAAGGCCTACACCAGGCATGGAGCTGCAAAGGAGGAGACTGACCACTTCCAGCAGAAAGGAAAATCTGACGTCAAGGGGCAGAGCCAAGGAGTACATCACCTGGGTGGGGGGGGAGATAAGAAAAAATTGCTTACCATAGTAATGTTGTTTCTTCCCAGTGATACTCAGGTATTCAGAACTTCCCCTTTAAGACAGAACTGCTTGGAGAGAATGGAACACATGCAAATGATGTAACCCTTTGCACGTGACAATTTTTCAAATGCTGCCTTGAGCTAACTGCCTTAGTTCTAAACCCCTCAGATTTCATGGATGCCTGGAAGGACAGGCCCCCGAGGACCAAGTATATTAAATAACAACAATAATAATAATGATGATAATCATACCCTTAACACCCAAATAAACCCTCCAACTGGAGGGTAAAACATTAAGAGGTACCCCAAAAGTTTCAGAATCACCTGAAAAAGGGGGAAAATACTGTGAACATAGTTAGCAAACCATTGCCAGGAAGTGGCACTCATACCCGAGGGCACAGTATTTAGGAGTGCAGAGGCTACTGGTTCTTAACGGGGAGGTTGGGTGAGGAGTTCTGAATACCTGAGTATCACTGTGAAACATAGAAACATAGAATTTGACGGCAGATAAGGACAGCTTGGCCCACCCAGTCTGCCCATTTCCCTACCTAATGGATAAGCTGCAGATCCTAGTTAACCAGCAGCCTACTTCTTCCTACCTCCACCCCCTAGAATTGCCTTATGACTGTCCCATGCATGCTTGAATTCCACCACTGTTTTGACTCCACAAACCTCCGGAAGGCTGTTCCATGCATCCACAACCCTCTCTGTGAAAAATACTTCTTAAATTACCTCCGAGCGCTCCCTTCTATCTTCAAATTGCCCCTTTGTTCTTGCACACTCTTTTTGAAAGATGCTACCTCTTGGACTTTGTTGATTCCCTTGAGGTACTGGATAGTTTCTATCATGTCCCCCCTCTCCCTCCTTTCCTAGAGGCTATACATATTAAGCTCCTAAAGTCTCTCTTCATATGTCTTTCCGGTGCAGACCCTGCATCATTTTAGTTGCCCTCCTCTGGACTGCTTCCACCCTGTCTATATCTTTGCGGAGATTGGGTCTCCAGAACTGCATGCAGTACTCCAGATGGGGTTTCACCAGCTGTCTGTACAGAGGGATAATAACTTCCTATTTTCTACTGGTGATGCCTCTCCCTATGCATCCCAGTATCCCCCAGCCCTCCCTGCTGCCCTCTCACATTGCTTGCCCACCTTTAGGTCATCTGATATAACTACCCCCAGGTCCCTTTCCATTTTTGTTGTTAGTATCTCACCTCCCATTGTGTACTCTTCCCCTGGGTTTTTGTTTCCCAGGTGCATTACCTTGCACTTCTTAGCACTGAATCTAAGCTGCCATACATTTGACCATTCCTCTAACCTTGCCAAGTCCCTTCTCATCCTTTCCACCCCACCTTGTGCATCGACTCTGTTGCAGATCTTTGTGTCATCTGCAAAGAGACATACTTTTCCTTCTAGTCCCTCTGCAATGTTGATTATAAAGACATTGAAGAGGACCGGTCCTAATATTGAACCCTGCGGTATCCCACTAGTAACCCCCCTTTCTTCAGAGTGGACTCCATTTACTATTACCTCTGTGTCCTATTCTTCAGCCAATTCTTACCCAGGTTGTCATCTTGGGACCCACTCCCAGGCTGGCTAACTTGTATATTAATCTTTGTGTGGGACTGTGTCAAATGCCTTGCTAAAGTCTAGGTAGACCATGTCCACAGCCCCTCCCTGATCTACTACTTTGGTCACCCAGTCAAAGAAATCCATCAGATTTGTCTGGCATGACCTTCCCGCTGTGAATCCATGCTGCTTTGGGTCCTGTGCCCCTCTGGCCTCTAGATACTCAACAATTCTTTCCTTCAGAAGTGATTCCATCATTTTCCCTGCCACTGAGGTTAAACTAACAGGTCTGTAGTTTCCTGCTTCGCCTTGCTCCCACTTTTGTGAAGGGGAATCACATCTGCCCTCCTCCAGTCCTCGGGTACCACCCCATCCTCCCATGATTTGTTAAACAGGGTAGTCAGTGGTGTCACTAGTTCTACATTTAGTTCTTTTAAAATTCTGGGATGAATCCCATCAGGCCCCATTGCTTTGTCCACCTTCAGTTTTAAGAGTTTTTTCAGAACCCTTTCTTCTGTAAATAGGCTGGTATCAACTTCTGTATCCAGAGTGTTTCTACTGTTTGTTTTAGGTACCTCTCCCTCTTCATTTGTAAATACTGAGCAAAACTATTTGTTTAGTATCTCTGCCTTTTCACAGTCACCTCTGCCCACCCTCCCTCCCTTTATTAAGCCTCACTATCCCTCCCTTGGTCTTTCTTTGCTCCCTGATGTACCTGTAAAGGTTTTATCCCCTTCTTAACTGAGTTGGCTATCTTTTCCTCGGTTTGGGCCTGAAGAAACAACATTACTATGGTAAGCCATTTTTTTTCTTCTAACCCCAGTAATACTCAGGTATTCATAACTTCTGTAGACTAAGAAGCAGTACCTTTGGAGGTGGGTACAGAACAGACTTTGGAAACAGACTCTGCAGCACTGCTGTGCCAAACCTGGCATCACCCCTGGACTGGATGTCAAGAATGTAATGCTTTGTAAAGGTGTGTACTGTTTTTCAGGTAGCTGCTTTACAGATGTCCACTAATGGAACATCCCTGGAAGCTGCTATGGTAACAGCTGTGCCTCTTGTGGAATGGGTCCTCAATCCTGTCGGAGGTTCCTTTCCAGCCTTATGTAGCAAAACTGGATACGCTGTACCATCCAGAGAGAAATGGACCTTTTCAATGCTGGGTTACCCTTTTCTGCATCCCCATAGGTCAGGAACAGCTGTTTTATGTTCTGTCTATGGTCCTTGGTGGCTGTCATATAGAAGCTAAGAGCTCTCTTAACATCCAGACTGTGGAGTCTCCTTTCACCAGAAGTAGAGTGCTCCATGAAAAAGACGGGTAGGCTAATGGTTTGGTTCAAGTGGAAATCAGAGACCACTTTAGGGAGAAATTTCCTGTTCGTTCTTAAGACCACCTTGACCCTGTGGAATGAAATGTAGTCTTGTTCAGTGCAGAGAGCCTGAAGCTGATTCTTCTTGCAGAAGTCACTGCCACCAGGAAAACTGCTTTCCATGTGACATTTCAAATGAGCCAATGACATGGTCTCGAAGGAGAGGCCCCAAGAGCTTAGCTATGTACACATTTAGGTCCTATGCTGGCACCGGTTCCCTGTGGGGGGGATGCAAATGGGCCAGACCCTTAAAGAACCTTTTGAAGATATAATCTGAAGCTACTGAAACATTCTGTCCAACTTATATGTATGCAGATGCTGCAGCCAGGTGAACCTTGAGGGTGCTGGACTGCAAGCCCAACAAATGTAAATAGGTAAGATAGTCAAGCACAGCTGGGACCCCAGCATGTGCTGGTACCAGGTCCCTGGTTGAATACCAAACAGAAAACCTTTCCCAGTTTGAAGCATAGGTTTTCTTAGTGGAGGGCTTCCTGTAACCCCTTAAAATGTCCAAGACACTTTCAGAAAGATGCAAGCCTGCATATTCTAGGTCCTCAAGAGCCATGCCTTGAGCCTGAGAGACCTGAGGTTCAGGTACAGGAGCCTCCCCTGATTGGAGGTTAGCAGATTCTGCATTAGAGGATAGTGTATCAACTCGGCCACAGACACGGAGAGCAGCAGAAAGTACCATGGCTGCCTGACCAACTCTGGTGCTGTTAAGATCATTGATGCTGACTGGGACCAGAGTTTTAGCAATACCCTGTGCACCAGGGAATGGAGGAAAAGCATACAGGTGTTTCTCATACCAATTCAGAGCTAGAGAATTCAGAGGGACTGTTAGTCAGGTGGTCTGCAACAGTATTGTGGCAAGTGGTGGTTCTGGTGGGATGCGAACAAGTCTACCTCTAGGGTGCCCCACAAAATCACTTCCACCACTTGCCTGTTCAGGGTCCATTCGGGATGGACCTGGTTGATTCGACTCAGAGCATCTGTGAGGGTATTGTATTTCCCTGGCAGATGGATTGCCTATAGGAAAACTACCAGAGAATATGCCAGGCTCCAGATTTTCATAGTTTCCATGCAGAGAGAACTTGACCTTGTACCTTCCTGCTTGTTTATATAGTACATTCTGATGGTATTGTCCGTCTTGACTTGTACCACCTTTCCCTGTACTAGTGTTGTGAAGGCCTTTAGTGCCAGAAACACTGCTCCGAGTTCCAGCAGGTTTATGTGCTGGAGTGACTCTGCACTTGACGTAGTACCCTGGGTTGTGTGGTCCCCCAAATGGGTGCCCCACCCCCCCCAAGTAGAGATGCATCTGTTGTGAGAACAACTAATGGGAACTCCTGCTGAAAGGGAACCCCTTCTCGTAGACTGATTTCCTCTTTCCACCACTGAAGTGCCTGTAACATGGTTTTTGTTACTGGGCTCAGCCTTGAGAGAGGATCGCTTCTCTGACACCAGTGTGCCCTGAGGTGGAACTGGATGTCTGTCATTTGGAACCTGGAACCTAGGACTGTGCCTGTGGCCACAGCCATGTGGCCCAGGAGCAGTAGGAACTGCCTTGCAGTTTTTGGCTTGTGCAGGCTGAATGAGTCTGCAATCAGCTGGATACTTCTTACCCTGTCTAAAGGCAGGCAGGCCCTGCCTTGCAGGGTGTTGATCTCTGCCCCTATGAACTGCAGCACCTGTGCAGGTAGAAGAACAGATTTTTTGTGGTTTATCAGAAACCCCAGGGTCTCCAGAAGCCTCTGGGTGATCTGCAGGTACTGCCTGACTTGCTGTGGTGATTTTCCTACCACCAGCCAGTCGTCCAAATATGGAAACACTGTGACACCTTGCCTTCAAAGGTGTGCCATAACTACTGCCAAGCACTTTGTGAACACTCTTGGAGCTGAAGTGAGACCAAATGGCAAGGTTGAGAATCGGTAGTGACCTGATGGGAGTCTGAACCTGAGGTATTTTCTGTGAGACTCCCTTATGGGGATGTGGAAATAAACATCTTTTAGGTCCAGTGATGCCAGTCAGCCTCCTTTTTGGCGCGTTGTCAGAATCAATGCCAATGATACCATTCTGAACTTTGGTTTTGTCAAATGCTTGTTTAGCACCCTGAGGTCTAAGATAGGCCACCACTCCCCATTTTCCTTTGTGGTAAGGAAATACCTTGAGTAAAACCCCTTTTCTTTCTGCTGAGCTGGGATAGGTTCCACTGCCTTTGACAGTAGCAGGTTTCAAACCTCTTCCTCCAACAAGCTTCTTTTCTGCAAGGGCAGATGGTCTGAATACTCTGGTTCTCAGAAAAGGAAAGGATTTGAAACTCAGAGACAGTCCATGACTCACTACCTCCAGGACCAACATGTCTGTGGTGATTTCATGCCAAGCCTGGAGGTAATGAGCCAGCCTGCCTCTGACAGGTAGAGAGGAGGCAGCCTGTGAAAATATGTCAGGGAGTTTGTTTACTCTGGGGCTGAGACTGGGGTTGAGATCCCAATCTGGAGCCCCTTCTGCCCCTACCCCTGAAGTACCCTTGCTGGGGATACTGTTGGTATTGGGGTGCAGCCATTGCAAAGAAAAAGGGCTCGTTATGAAAGGACCTGCCCCAGCCTCCCCTCCCATAGGGCCTGGTGGATGGGGAATCCTTCTCTTTGGCTGAATTGCTCTTTAAGGTGGCTTTGTACTCGTCCATCTTCTTCATGTAAGCCACCATTTTGTTACCAAAAAGGGAATTACCCACCTGAGGGAAATCCACTGCCTTTGTTTGTGTGTCCTGTGTAAGGTTCTTGGCACTTAGCCAGGCAGACCTCCTCCGAACCACAGTATTGGCCGTCCACCTAGCTGCTGTATCATTAGTATCAGCAGCCATTTGAAACTGATACTTGGCTGCCTCCAAGCCAAACCTAGCAGTTTCTGCAAGATCAACTGACAAGGGTGATGTGGCCTTGTCTGCCATAGCCAAGACAGATTAACACAGTGACTTTTTGTACTGTGCTGCACAAGCCTGAAAATTAGCCTGCCTGATAGCAAAGGAAGCTGACAAGTATCCCTTCTTGGCCATACTGACAATTTTTCTGGACTCCTTTTCTGGTGGATGAGAAGCCAGGGCACTTTGACCTTGTCACAGGCTGGTGGTCAGGGTGGGAAAATAGAAATTCTGCACCCTCCCTGTCCAACTGATATTTTCTTGTCCAGTCTCTTATCAAGAGGGAGGACAGAGTTTGGAGTCTGTAAAATCTTCAAAGCATCCATCTTGAAGAATTTATTGACTGGGAGGAGGAGCTTTTTAGTGGAGGTTAGCCCCATTATCTCAAGGTATTCAACATCCTCCTTATCCTCTATTTCCTCACTTGCGGTGATGTCCAGGGCGTCAGCCATCCTTCTCACAAAAGTGAAATGTGGGGAATAATCCTCAGTAGTTCTGGGAGGAGAGCCAAAGTCCTGCTCGGGGAAAACCTCAGGCTCAATGGGTTCCCCCTTCCCTCTCCTCCTCCTCAGACTCCCGATAATCCTCTTCTACCAAAAATGAGGACGTGGCTGAGAGGCCAGCCTGTCCAGCTGGGGTCTGCCTAGATGACTGCTGGCCAGGAGAAAAAAGTCCCTTCAAGGCTTGTACCACTTTAAAAGCCTGTGCCATTTCCTGAGGAGAGGGAAGAGCCAAAGCACCCACAGAAGTCCCTCTTTTTGTCCAGTAGAGGCTTTTGTGTGCTTCAATTTTTTTTAGATGTTTTTGAAGGAAACGGGGAGTCAGCTGGTTCAGCAGGCTTCTTAGAAGTCACTTTATCACCTGTATCAGGGGTTGAGTGTAAAACTGCAGTGGTTTCACCCACAGCAGTAGAGGGTGCTGGCTGGTCAGAGCTTGAGGGACCCTTAGGTGGAGGAAGTTTTTTCTTTAGCCATTCCAGGTGCTTCTCCACAGTTTTTTCTGGGAAAGTTTTAAACATTTACAGTCTTCATTTAAGTGGTCATAGCCAAGGCAGATAACAAATTGTGCTCATCTGCCTTGGCAAATACTTTCCTACATTCGGAACAGTTTTTAAAACCGGGTTCACCTTTTCTCTTTTCAGACACTTTATCGAGAAACCGATAAAAAATAACACAGCTAAATAGTTTTTAAAATGTAATTAATATTTAGCGGTTGCTGTCAGTTCCAGAATAGATGGGAACCGGGAACCACAGAAAAATGAACCGAGGTTATCGTTTCAGTAACCAATAAAGCGGTTACCAAAATAAAGGTTCTTGAATAAAAATTAACTAAAGTAATGGAGTTTTTTAGTCAGAAACTCAGATATAAGCTAAAATATCTTGGTTCCCCACCAGTTACACCGAACCAGGAGAAACCAATAAAAATAATTTAACACTAAAACTACGCACCTATTCAGATTTTTCTAGGTGAGGCATTTCGGGGAAAGGATAGTTGGAAGCCAAAGAGTAGTTCCCCAATAGACAAGATAGAATGGGAAACACTAGGAGCCAGACAACATGAGAGAGGGATAACAGGAAGGGCTGCAAGGCTAGACAGGGATACCTTTCAAGATGGTACAAGAACGGTGAGAGGAAAGTGGAAGAAGGATCTTGGGGTGCCCATCTCTGATGATAACTGGTCACTCCTAGCCTGCTCGCATATAGGCATATTATTATGTAATTGGTTTAAGGAGGCACAATACAAATTTCTGCATAGACTGTTCTACCCACCTAGCATGGTACACAAATTTTATCCAATGGTATCCCCAATTTGTGGCAGGTTCAAAACAGAAAAGGGAACTTACCTCCACTCTTTCTGGGGGTGCAGAGTTCTACAGGATTACTGGACAGAAGTGGTCTCTCACCTTATGGATACCTGGGGGGGATGAGAGTAGAGGTTTCCCCATTGTCCCTCATTATGGGGATTGAGCAGGATGCTGGAGGTGAGTGGACCCTGCATGATAGGTGGATAAGAATAATGCTAGCGATAGCTAGACAGGTCATCCTCAGCACATGGGTGTCCTGCATGAGACTGGCTATCTAAATGTGGAAAAACCTCCTGTTGGCTAACTTGGCCTCAGAAAGATTATCTTATGCTCTAAAGGGTAGGATGGAAACATTTGAGAGGGACTGGGGACTATACCTGGCCTCGCTGATGCCGGTAGAGTCCAGTGCTCTATACCAAGGTTCAGTATGGGGGGGGGGATGGGAAACAAAACAAGGACTAGGACCCCCCTCCCAATATGCCCATCCTAATTAACTAAGTGGTCAAATCAATAATTAGGCAACACATGCACCTCAAACTATTAATTTTCATAGAAATAACAGATTATATAATCATTAACTGCAGAATGCATACATTTGTTCTCCACTATTTATTCATTGTTTATATTTTGTGTTTTCTTTTTAACTCTTCTATTTGCAACTAATTGACTTCTGACCAATTCAATAGAATGTTTTTAATTTCAGTGTGGTAATAGTTGAATGACAGAGTTAGACAACATAAGATTTAATTGGATTAACTACGATGAGTGTAAAAGCTGGAATATTGGATCTGTAAAATGTAAAGTGCTGAGAATATAAATTTTTATGTTTTTTCGATGTTATCTTCCAATTCAATAAAAATATTAAACAAAAAAACACAAACTATGGTTTAACTAGAATTACAATAAGTAAAAGGCAGCAAATGAAAGAAAAAAGATGCTTGTATGTTTTTATAAGTTTCTTCACATCACAGGTAGATATTGAGGAGAGGAACTCTGAGCATCTAGACTTGACAGGTGGAGAGTGAAATCTGAGGGGTTTGGAACTAAGGCAGTTAGTTCAAAGCAGCAATTGAAAAGTTGTCACATACAAAGGGTTCCCATCACTTGCATGTCTTCCATTCTCTTCCGGCAGTTCTGTCTTAAAGGGTCACTGCAGAAGTTATGAGTACCCAAGTATTACTGGGGTTAGAACTTAAAGACGGCTGGCACTGTGACAGGGTTGAATAAATAGGGCCTATTAGTTATGCATAAAGAGTTAAATGCAAGGTTCTGTTCTACCCTCTCATTTCTGTCTCTTGTATGTCTGGTTGCACAACCAACTGCTCTTGTGAGACCAAGGAACTGATTACTCCGATAGTCTCACAATTCTCTGCCTTCATTTTCCTGTTTCTGTCTTTTCTTCCCCCTTGCACATCTGCAGTTATAAAATATATGTGAATCTTTATGTGAACTTGGGATCCCTTGGTTTGAAATGTATATAGTTACACTGTTGAAATGATTGCAGAAAGCTATTTGGAATTTAGGGTGTTAACCCGAGATGCAGGTTGGGCTCCTCTCAGCTTGTTTTCAAACTCGTTTGCAGAGCTGTCAACAGAGGCTGGCTTGGGCCACTGTTCTATCTGCAAGCCTGCTCTGCAAAGAAACTGACAAGAACTCTGATACGAGCTCAGGATGAAGAAGTTAATTGTCAGGCAAAGACTTGTTTTAAAAAGAGCAGCAGTATTTTTGCTTGACAGACTGAAACTTGGAATTAGAGATACCCTCAAACAAAGGACTTTATTTTCTCTGTTTGTACTGCCTTTCTAAATGGTTGTACTGAACAATTTTAATTTTTTTATTTTACTGCTATTGATAATAAAACATTACTTGTAAATTTTATAACTGCTCCTAGTTTTCCTACGCTTTCTGACCTATGCCTCGATGACAGGCACGTTAACCCTTAAAAGGAAGACTGTCAGAAGTGTGGATAAGTGCACCATATCCCTAGAACCAAGTGTTACATGGGTAAAGAGCTGCAGAGGTAAGGTTTATTGCCTGACCCCATATCTTGATCACACTAAAACAGCCAACATATTTACCTTTGTTATATAAGGAAAAGCTAGCAGACCTCAGCATGTATTCACTGGAGAAGAGGAGGGATATGATAGAGACTTTTAAATACTTCAAGGCTATTAACAGGGCCCAGGGGAGAAAACTCTTTCAGAAAAAGGAATGCTCAAGAACAAGAGGTCACAATTTGAGACTGGAGGGATGTAGAATCAGGGGGAATGCAAGGAAATACGTCTTCACTGAAAGAGTGGTGAATGTGTAGAACAGCCTCCCCAAGGAAGTAACAAGGGTACAAACAATGAAAGCATTTAAAATGTGTGGGAAAGACACAAGTGAACTATAGGGACAGAGCAGAAAGGGTAAGTCAATGGACACTTGGGGGGGTGGACGGGGATAATGGGCAGAAAAGATGGGCCTGGTGGTCCTCATTTGCCGAAAAAGTCTATGCATCCATGTATTCTTATCCTAATCTCCAGCAAGAATATTCAGCACCAATGTTTTTTGGTTAATGGGATTTCTTGATTAAGATAGGCATTTCTTTACTGTTACTACACACAGTATTAGATGTTAGGCTTATACCTGGCAAGATGCCTATGTGTCAGTAATAAACGTTTACCTATGTTACTTTGTTTTGTCAGCTATACCAATATTCCTGTCAGGATGAAAGGTACATGTATGATTATAAGTACCAACAATAAAATTAATAGCTTGTCATTTGAATTCATAGCACAGGTTAGACAACAGTTCAAGTTGTAATGCAGATCATAAAGCACCCTAGCCTCAGGTGGAGGCGTTGATGTTTAACAACAGACGTCATGTTGTGTTCCTGCTAAACCCACTGCTGTTATACTACACGTGGAAGAAAAAATAAAAACAAAGGCATTTACTTCCAATAGTTTGAGTTTAAAGCAGAACATGTGTTCCTATTATAATTCAAAAGTAAATGGCCCTCGCCAGCCCAGTGGTTCTGAGAGTTGAGGTGCTGGATGCCACACCTCGCATCATGCCGGCGACCTGGGTTCAGGAATGAACTCAGGCTGCCAGGGGGGAGAGGGAGGATTGAGCATCCAACAACTGCTCTCCTTCCTCTGGAGTGGGTAATAAGTCTTGCATTGCCCTGTAGCGGCATCTGGCGGAGGCCAGCCGCACTACAGTGGCATGCGCAAAGAAGTGGGGAGAGCATGGCAGGCATCAGCACTATGTGCTCAGACACCATTGCACGTCTGGATCTCCGAAAGGGGAGAAAATGTGGAAAATGGTGGAGGACGATCACTGCGGCTGATGCCCGTGCCTTACACTCCCAGTAGGGAACCCAAGAGAGGTGCATACCCAGGGGTACGAGAGCGATAAAAGGCCGGCCCATGGTGGTGCAGGTTCGGGTGGCCCGCGTGCACGACTGGTCCGGGGGGTGCAGGTGCTGGCGACCGGAGATCTTAGGGGCTGCTCTGCCAAGGAGGCATAAAGTGTAATTAAACAAAAAAAGTAAATGGCCCTCTGACCCAATTATCATTGCGGTGTGTTTCTGTTTTTCATGTGAAAGCAGTAAATGGGAAAATATCTTCCCAGAAAGACCAAACTATTTGTGTAAGTGGTGCACAGTAGGTTGATGAGAGCTCTTAGATGATAAAAGTGCAGGGATTGTGATGATGGTGTTCAATTAACTCTGATGAATAGGCACATGTACTGATACCCAAACAGCAGCTCTGTCATCTGATAGGTTAATGAGAGTTCCATCTGCCATACAACATGTAGAAACTGATGTGATAGTGGACAGTATTTACCCTCCACCGGCTTCAGCTAGTACAGAACGCAGCCGCCAGGTTGTGGATTTTTTTTTTGTAGACTGTTTCTCACCAGTTACCGGGGAACTCTCTCCAGCTACCTTGCCAGCCAAGGCTCTACCTCCCGATCTGAAGCTCAACAGTCCAGTCCAACTCTGCCCGGTGGATCCCCTGGCTCTGAGCCCCCCGAGGTGGGACTGCCTGCCCTGGCGCTCTATCTACAATCAGATGCACCGGGGTGGTGTAGGTGAACCCTCTGGAAAATGAGCCCGACACTTGGAGTGTGGCCAAGACTGAAGGTGCCTTTGCCTATCCTCAGCCTGGGGTTTTTTCTTCATTTAGCTTGCCCCAGGAGAGTGGACATGCAGTGACGCCTACATGGAGAAGCCGTGGGTGTCCGCTATGCTCCTCCCCTTACGTACTAGGCACAAGCAGTACCCCTGGTCTCCACCGGGGTTCTCTACTGCACCGTCGAAATCCAGAACCCACCCCAGGGAGAGGAGAGCTGTCCTCTGGATGCTCAATCCTCTCCCCTTCCCTGCCAACCTCCGATGAGCTGAACTCGATCCCGAACCCGGGTCGCCATTGTGGCATGAGGTGTGGCATCCAGCACCTCAACCCTCAGTGCCACTGGGCTGGTCAGCTGCCAGGTTGTTGACAGGGCAATCTAAGTATTGTCACAGCACCCCGGTGCTGTGTGAACTGCACTGGCTGTCAGTCAGGTGGAAGGGCCTCTTCAAGGTGGGCTTGCTCACCTTTAAGGCCCTACATGGTCTGAGCCCCGATTACCTGGCAGACCTTCTCACACCTGCTACCTCAATCCACTCCCTCCAGTCCTCCTCACGATTCACAGGATGAGGCTAAAAACTGTCGGTGGCAGAGCCTGTAGTGTCGCCGACCCCGTCCTTTGGGATTCGCTCCCTCCATCCATCTGTAAGGGAGATCCCCTCAATGGAGGTATTCAAGGCACGCCTTAAGGCATTCCTGTCTCCACAGGCTTTTCTTCACCCTGCTTTGTAAAGATCGCCCTGTTCTAACTTGTTATATTGTCTGTCCCTGACTTTTTCATTTATTGAATTGTTACTTATTATTACTGTAGTTTTTTATGATTATTACTATTTATTGATGTGTTTCTTTTGTTGTTTTTTATGTACGGTGCACAGGGTCTCTGGGATTGGGCGTCTTTTAAATAAAATTTGCCTTGCCTTGGAACTTGACTGTGCCTTATGTCTCATAACACCTCTAAGGGTGTGCTCATTCGATTGTTGCTTTCCCAGTTACTGTTGTGGTCATTATAAATGGTACTCCCCTGCCAGCAAATCAGATTTAGTCAACAGTAGTCATCTACATGCATACATATTTGCATATTGGGGGAAGATGATGATCGGCAATTCACTAAGTCCTTTCCTCCAACCAGTAAAGTGAGATACCTTGCAATTCGTTTTCTTCAAAGTTCTTGACTAGTCTGAGCTTGCAGGTGACTACAGTATATGCTGATACCACATGCTCTGGAAGTCTATACCAAGTGTTCACCACTTGTTTCGTGAAGTAACTACATTGCAAGACAAGGCCGGTGCGGAGTCTCTAATCTCATTGTACCTAATAGCTCAGTTTGAAGTCAGAACCATCAACTGCTTAAATGGATGTAAAATGGCCACCCAGCTTACAATGAGTTATACCATAAGAAAACACACCTCAGAGGCCCTATTAACTTACTGTAAATCACTCAATTAGCTGGAGTGATTTATAATTAGTTTTCAGTCATGAATTTTTACATTTTGAAATTATCTTTAGCAGTCCTCACATCAGCTCTGAAGTGGAGCACTCCATTTCTAATGCTCTGAACAAGAGATCACTTTATGGGCGGTAAGCAGTACAGTGGCTCTGTGGGCTGATTGGCTGAAATCACATAAGTGGTTTGTGATGTGAGATAAATAAATGTATTTACAGTTTCATGAACAGACAGTGCCAAGATCAGGGCACACGTATTTTCAGTTTGACCATGAAAGAATGAAATACTGTAGAACTACTTCTGCTCATTTAACTGAATTTATGCAGTTAGCCGATTGCTGGCAGGTTGGATTGTTCAATGTTTGCATGCTGCCTATGATCAGCTGGTAACTATCAAGCAGGCATTCTAAGCTATCAGTGTTTTGTGCTTCTTCTTCATATAGCCAGTTGCTCCCGTCGCTGTGCTGAGTAACAGTTACAGGTACAGTGTTCAGTTCAAGTAAGAAGCCCAATCAGTTTAATGTCCATCATCTGCAAACTTATGGAAAGGATAATTAAATCATATCTTGAAAAAGAAATGGGTGAGCCCAAACTCTCTCACAACTCACAGCACGGATTTAGATCTGGTTACTCTTGTACTACTAACCTAATATTTTTTTATAATCACGCAAGTCAAGGCCTGGATAACAAAACATCAATGAATGTCATTCTGCTGGATTACAGCAAGGCATTTGATAAAGTGCCTCACAGGAAACCTATTAAAAAAAAGTACAGTTATGTAAGAACTTACCATAACAGCAGATCTTCAAGAGAAGCTCTTGCAGCAGGCTATAACCATTAGGACTATTGCCGCAGGCCTTAGGACTCACTGGAAAAAACATAGCTAGCAGTACCCAGCAGGGACTGACCCCCTGATGTTGGCTCCGCCCCGACGGTCACACTATATAAGGGGGCAGACTCCGGCTCCACCACCAAAGACCCATGAACGGATCCTAGAAAGTGAACCAGGCGAAGCCTGCCCTAGACATGCTGAAACATTCTCCTGGAGGATGAAAGGCGGGAAAGCAGCGTATGCTGCAAGAGCTCCTCTTGAAGATCTACTGTTACGGTAAGTCCTTACATAACTGTACTATCTTACTTCAAGGGGGAGCTCTTGCAGCATTAGGACAGAATCCTAAGCAGTCCTGCACCAAGGAGGTGACTAGCCCCGGGAGGTAGGATGGCAGAAACTGTAGAGATGAAAAAGCCTAAGGCTGGAGTCAGTGCTAGGACAACAGTCCCTGAAGGACTGCCAGGCCGAACTGGCTCTGTGCCTGGAAGCAACTTCCAGGCTGTAATGCCTGATGAAGGTATGCACTGAATTCCAAGTAGCAGCTGCACAGATGTCTCGAAGTGAGAAGTTTTTTCCAAGGATGCAAAGGAGGCAGAAACTCCTCTAGTGGAATTACCTCTAACTATGCCCGGTAGAGGTTTGTTGTATTTGTTGTAGCAGTACACTACATAGTGTACATGCCACCAGGAAATAGTCTGCTTAGACACCGGTTTGCCCAGGTGTTGAGGCACGAAGGCCACAAACAACTGCTCTAATTTGCAGTGTGCCACTGTTTGCTTAAGGTAATACCTCAGTGCCCTGTGGACGTCCAATGTGTGTAGGAGTGACTCTTTCCTATTGGTAGGGGTAGAATAATAGACTGGAAGGTCAACTGACTGGTTGAGGGTCAATTCCGAGACCACTTTCAGTAAGAACCTAGGATTTGTTCTAAGGGAAACTTGTTTTCGGTGAAAAATAATATAAGACTCCTTACACATCAGGGCCTGTAACTCGGAAACTCTTTGGGCTGAAGCAACAGCAACCAGGAAAGAAAACACAGCTCACACTCCGCTGCAGGCTCAAAGTGAGAGAGAGTTAGCTTCTCTAACACAAAAAGGAGATCCCAGGGAGGGATAGGATCCCTGATGGGAGGTCGTAAATGTAAAATGCCCCATAAAAGGTAGCGGGCCACATCCAGCTGAGCTAGTGTCTTGTTCTGTCCCAGAATAGGACATGATTAAGCCGAGATAGCCCACATATCACCTTTATAGAAGAACAGCGCAAGCCTTGCTGGTATAAGGAGAGGAGATATTGTAATGCTGAGTTCACCAAGCAGGAAAGGGGGTCCTGACGGTGGTACAAAGTCCATAAGCAAAAACGATTCCACTTCATTGCCTAAGTGGATCACGCATAAGGCTTCCTCACTGAAACGAGGACATCTGCCACATCTTGGGAAACCCCGTACCTGGATTTGACTATGTCTGCAGGAGCCAAGCATGAAGGTGTAGGGACCCGAGATCTGGATGAACCAGGCTGCCCCAATCCTGGGACAGCAACTGCCAGCATATTGGCAGTGGGATTGAAGATTCTGAGGACAACCACTGAAGTAGTAGGAACCAAATCTGCCAAGACCACAGTGGGGTGATTAGAATCATCTGAGCCCCCTCAGCCTGTACCTTCAACAATGCTCACTGAATGAGAGGGAAGGCAAGTAAGGCGTAAAGAAACCTCCCTGCCCAACAAAGGGACAACGCGTCTGGCCAGAAAACACCAGGCGTCTGTTCTCACGAGCAGAAAACTGGCAGTTTGGCATTGCATGGAGATGCAAAGAGGTCCAGCTCTGGATGACTCCAAGTGCCGAAGAGCTGGTCTGCTACTGACTGGAGTAGCTCCCACTCATGCGCCTTGGACAGGGACCAAAATAAGCTGTCTGCCAAGTCATTTTGGGCACCTGAAACATAGACGGCGGACAGAGAAATCTGATGCTCCAGTGCTCAATACTAGATTCTCATTGTCTTCCTGCACGGGGGGTAGGAGTGAGTCCCCCCTTGCTTGTTGATGTAAAAGACAACCACCATGATGTCCATCTCAACAAGAAGAGAGCCTGGTACAAGGTTCTCCTGAAAGGCCATTACAGTACTGAGGACCGCTAGTATTTCCAGAACATTGATGTGGAGGCTGCACTCCTCTGGGATCCAGATGCCTTGTGTCCGGCGGTCTCCGAGGTGCGCCCCACAACCCAAGTTGGAGGCATCTGTTGTCAAGAGTCCGGCTTGGGGGCTCCTGACAAAATAGGATCCCTTTCTCCAAATTCAGAGGGTCCTACCATCAAGACAGGGTCCTCCTGACTGGCTCTGAGATCCTGACCATATGGTCCAGACCACTGCAGCTTTGATCACACTGCACCCTGAGCATCCACTGTGGGACCCTAATGTGGAGGTGGGCCAGGGGAACTACAGGGTTGGCCACCACCATATGCCCCAGAAGTCTGAGGAAGGTCCTAGCTGGGACACTGTGGGGTTACGAGGACCAATCCGGCCACCTCTCTCAGGTGATCTCCTCTCTCTTGAGGAAGAAAGGCCATGCCCTGGATTGAATCCATGACCACACCTATAAAGATGAGTCTTTGGCTGGGCTCTGGGGAAAACTTTGGTAGGTTCAGGGTGATCCCCACCTCTCAGTATAAGGTATAAGTGTCTCAGAGAGCTTGAAGCAGGTGCTTTCTTGATGGGGCTTCTAGAAGCCAATCATCGAGGTAAGGAAAGATGCAATGCCCCCGGCACCTTAGAGCCGCAGCTACCACTGTTAGGCATTTGGTGAAGTGATAGAGCTCCAGCCTCCAGATGGAGGGAGAAGCAACCTCCTACTGCCTCCCCTGAAGCCTCCGGAGGAGATGGGGGGAGGTCAGTAGTGAGTCATTGGGCAGAGCCAGGGGTGGGAAGAGAGGTGTGGGAGGACTTCGGGCCTCGAAAAGGTGCACCTCCAGGCTGCTGGTTTCTGGCTTTCCTTTTGAAGCTACCTCTCTGACGCTGATTGTTACCACAGGCTTGCTGGCCTGAGGATTTTCAAAAGGGCCATTTTCGGAAACATCTCTGGTTCCCCTTATACATTTGACGGATGGACCAGATGGACTTGCTGACTCTTGGAGACAAAAGATCAGACCCACGGTCTCCTGCCCAAAGAGTATGGAACCATGGAATGGGAGGTCCCTGATTCTAGCCTGCAGATCATTCTGAAATCCGAAGCATCTCAGCCATGTGTGGCGCCGAAGGCAGACACCTGACGCTGCTGCCCTAGCTACCGTATCCTCAGTATCATACGAGGCATGTAAGACATGTGTGTCCACGTCCAAGCCCAATTTCAAGATATTCAGAAGCTCCTTCTTCTGTCAGAGTCTGGCAAGGCATTGGCAAGCTCCTGACCCTTTCCCCAAAGCACATTCTGGTACTGGACCATGTGCGTAAGGAAATTAAGGGAACGAATGGAGCAGGTGGATGCAGAATATACTTTCTTGCCCATCTAGTCCAAGAAACAGGACTCCTGGTCAGAAGGCTGGGAGCTTAGATGTTTTGGCTGCTTAGATTTGTCATGAGGAGCTGCAATTACTGTAGAGTCTGCCTGAGCATTCTCTGCCAGAAAAGGCTTATCCCCCGGGGCCCTATATAGCCTGTCTGACTTCTTGGGTACCATTGGGACAAAGGCTAGATGCTTCCAAGTTGTCCTGTAAGGTCTTGGAAAGTGTCGACCAGAGGAGGCACCAACAAGGGTTTGGGCTCCTTCTGCCTCAAGTATGAGCCAGTCTCCATCGTTCCAGATCCAGGTCCTCTGTCTCCCATTTGTTAGAAGCCTGGATGTGCCTCATGACATCCATTAAAGTGGGATCATCTGGAGGCGAATGGGGTAAGTCCCTGTCATCAGGAGAACTCCCAACTCCTGAAAAAAATGAGGAAGAGGAGGAAAACCTGCTTCTAGACCATGAAGTGTCCAAGCTGTGTCTCAAAGGACTACCCTCTCTAGAGCATCGATGACTCACAGACCCACACCAGTCCTGAGACCGATGTTGACTCCTGGACCGACTATGGAGCAGGGACCAACGCCGGCTAGGGAAGCGACCCCACCTAGAGGAAGACTTGTGGCGGCTGTGAAACCTGCTCCTGGGCTTAGACCAATGACAGCTGTCTGACCTGGAGCGGCGCTGTCTACAGTCCCTGGACCATGACCAGGACTGTACAGCTGAGGGGGGGGTGAGACTTAGGGACTGTACAGTGCTCTTCAGGGGTCTTAATCAGTGACCCAACGGGGTTACCTTCAGGCTCTTGGTTGTCCAGCTGGTCTGGAACTGGTGTTGGTTCTGGCTTTGATGGAGCGTCGTCTTTGTGGTTCTGCCTCCACCAGAAGGAAAAACGTTCCTTCAGCTCCTCCTTGCTGAAGAGAGCTGCCACCCCCTTTGGGGGAATTGGAGAAGCCAAGGGATCCAGTAGGGCTTTTGGGGTGGAGCCCGAAGAAGCGTCCTCCAGAGTCATGAATCTCGGGGCCAGTGTCGGTATCCTGACTGGCGCAGGCTCACCGGTAGTCCAATCGGCCTTAGGAAGTTTGACCGGCACCAGTGTTTTGGCCGGTGCCAGGTCCGACTTGGCTGGTTTTGACGGACGGGACCCAGAAGGGACCTTGGGCTTGGGGTCCCGGTCCTTGTCGGATGGCTTACCGGGGTCTGGTAAGACTGTTGTCGGGGCCTTCTTCAGCAAGGCTAAAGCACTGGCCGAAGTGGAGGCCTTGCTTCACTCCTCCAGAATGGAGTTAACACGCAACGGTTTAACCTTTGCCTTGGAAGGCTTACTGGTAGAAGCTCCCGATGGGACCGTCGTCGGTGACTTGGTGGGAGCTTCTGGCCTTGACTTCTCCTTGTGTCTGGACTGCTTCAAGTGGTCGGACCTGTCCGAGCCAGAGGAGGCAGCCTTTGTATGGGGAGTGCGAGACCTGGAATGATGATGGGATCGGCTATGGTCCTTGTCCCAGGACGTTTGGAACTTGTCCTGGTGCTTGCGCTTTTCACCAGGAGAAGACTGCAGAATGTCCATTTTTTGTTCTAGCAGGTGGGCTTTCAAGATCTTCCGGTGTCTAATCTGAGTCCTGCTAGTGAAGCCCTTACAGATCTTGCACGATTTGAGGTCCTGGTCTGGTCCCAAGCAGAAGAAACACTGACCGTTGCCATCCTTGGATGGTGTCTGTCAGCTACAGGTGCACTTCGGCTTTGTGGGACAGGGAGGAGACCGATGACGGTGATGACATGAGACAGTAGTGAGGTCATCAGAAGAAGGACAAACTGCCAAAACCAGAGAGAAAAAAAGGGAAGAAAAAACATAGAAACTTGTATAAGAAATTCAAATTCACTGGAACTGCTTGAAAAGCATGCTAAGAACTTCTCAACGAGAGCAGGTCTACAGCAGGAAAGAACTGAAGTGGAGCCAAGGTTGACAACCTGATATAGCATAACCAACATCGGGGTGGAGCCGACATTAGGGGGGCAGTCCCCACTGGGTACTGCTAGCTAGGTTTTTTTCCAGTGGGTCCTAAGGCCTGCGACAATAGTTCTAATGGTTATAGCCTGCTACAAGAGCTCCCCCTTGAAGTAAGATCTAGAAAAACTAGGCTTTTCGACCTGCCTAACTAACTTGGTCAACAAATGGCTTTCGAACAGGTCACAAAGGGTTAGTATTAATGGTACATTATCTAATCAGGGTTTAGTCACTAGTGGGGTGCCTCAGGGTTCAGTCATGGGGCCAACATTGTTCAATATCTATTTTAGTGATATGCAAATTAGTTCTCCAAATTTGCTGATAATTCTAAACTGGGAGGGAGAGTGGATATCCCACAAAACTTGGAAACTCTTGTTTCAGATCTCAGCTCCATTGAACACTGGGTTAAGCAGAATAATATGGAATTTAATGTTGATAAATGCACAGTCTTGCACTTCGGATTAAAAAATCCCAGAAATATCTATCATCTAAATAAAACCCCACTCAAATCATCTTGCAGAGAGAGGGATCTAGGTATCTTAGTAAACAATAGGCTTTCCTCCACCGACCACTGCACTAAAGTGGTTAATATGACAAATGGTTTACTAACACAACTATGATGTACATTTGTCACAAAAACTGAACAGTGTCTTATTCCATTATACAGGGCCTGTTAGACCATATATCGATTATGGGTCCCCTTTCTGGAGCACACAACTCAAAGGTGACATATTTATTTATTTAGTTTTTGTTGACCAGGTAAGTGCACTTGACTAATCCTGCCTATTTTCAGGCACAACCCGGGGGAGGGGGATACAGATGAATGCCAACTGACCTTGAACCTGATTAAGCTGTGGTGGTATTTTTAGTGAATGAGGGAAATCTGGCCAGGACACCAGGGAAATTCCCCTACTCTTTTCAATAAGTGCCATGGGATCTTTAACATCCACCTGAACTACCACCAATCCAAGTAGATCAGACCTCGGTTTAACGTCTCATCCAAAAGACGGCACCTCAGAAGTGCAGCACCCCTCTCATGCTGCACTACAGTGTCAGTACTGGGATATTAACCCAAGTGCCAGATATGGGAACTGAACCCACAGCCCTCTGATCTCCCAGCCTCAGAGGAGAGTGTGCTACCTACTGAGCCACTGACACATAGCACACCTGGAGCCGATCCAGAGGCATGGTACAAGAATGATTCCTAGATTCTCTTCCAAAAATTATCAGTACAGACTAAAAGAAACAGGCCTCCATTCCCTACTCAATAGGAGGCATAGAGAAATCATCCTATTCATATGCAAATTGCTTCAATCTTCCGAATTTATACAGCAGTGTGGTCTTTCTTATTCCACAAACCGCACCATTCCTAGGCTACACAACAAACAACTTGAGGTCAAGCAAGCAAAGACAAATCTCAGGCAAATTTTTTTTTACATATGCGCCCCCAAACTATGGAACACTCTCTCCCAGGGATTAGTGGATTGTAACAACTTCAATACATTTAAAAGGGGATTAGACATTTGGCTGTCATCTCATCCAAGTCAGATCTATTAGCTCACATGCTGTGGGGGAAAATCTCGATGGGCTTCGACCTTCTTTTTTCCTACAAAACCAAATAAACCAAGCAAGCCTGTCTCTCTATAAGTGACTGAGTTCTTCCTGTCCCTCTCCAAAGTGTGCAAAGTGAGATTTTTCTTATGTAGCCATCAGCAATATCAATCCAGATGTTCTAGTGGAAAATGCCAGCATCTCTGATGTGGTTACCCCAGTCAGTGCTGAATAAGCTTGCAGCCTCTGCTGTAACCCCACCTGATAAAAAAACACTGTGGTCAGTATGCTGCCTAGTTTCCTGAACTGCGCTCTGTAATCTGCTAGCATCAGTGAGGTGATCAGTGCAGTTAGACTGTGTGTGTCTCGGTACTACGGCACAATAAACAAGAGTACAATCCAAAATTTTAAGGATTACCCGCTCAAAATTAAAGACAATCCTGATCCTGTGCAGCTCCTACCCTAGCTACCCCAGAAACCCAGAGATCAACCTTTGATGTTACTGGAGGAGGTCGAGCAAGAATTTAAAATGGTTACCAAATCTCTGTGGTCTGAAGATGAGGTGGTAAATGATTGGGTTCTGACAGCCATTGTCACTGAGATAGTTAAAGCACAAAACCCACAGGCTTTGGCTGAGAATGGCAGCACAATCTCATTTACAAGGCAGTATGCATGGCTGTTTTTAAACTGAACGGGCTCATGGAGGACTGCAATATCATTCCTGTTTTTGTTCCCCCCCCCCCCCAATGTACTGACCTCTTACAGCCCTTGGAGTCTCTGTGAATATGCTGTTTAAAGATGAGCTTAAACAGCAGTTCATAGAACAGTATGCAGAACTGGTATCCAGACAGATTACAAGGGGCTGTGATACATCTGTCATCAATATTGACCTCTGTATAGCAACCTTATAAATTTGGCATGCCCAGTCACTTGTCACAAGGTTACTGCACTTATATACTCAAAAAGAGGACTGTCATTATGGTTTTGAGCAGGGTGGCATTACTAGAGCTCACGATGAATGCCTGATGTATGAGGCAAATCAGATATTGAAAAGTGACTGAAAATGGGGAACTGTTGGGTGAAAAGTTTTGGTTCTAATGAAGAGATAGCTGAACAGTGTTTGGAATATTTTCTTTATCGATTAGAACAGATAGTTTAACTTTTATGACGTGGAATATCAATGGACTTAAAACTGTGGTAAAGCATACAAGGACCCTAACATACATTAAAACGAAGAAGGGGGATATTATTTTCTTGCAGGAGTTACATGTGACCAAACAAGAAGCAGACGAACTGGTTGACTTCTTGGGGGATCTTTGCTGGCTACCCCATTTTCTTATTAGGCTAGGGAGTGGGGATCTAGTTTTGACCCAGTTTAAGGAAGGAGGTCCATACTGTTCTGGTGGACAAACAAGGTAGATATATAATAGTAGATGCCACTATTAAGGGTGTCAGATATACCTTGGTGTCCTTGTACAATCTAAACTATGACGCCTCCGACTTCTTTCATCATTTGTCGGTGGCACTGGCCCCTTTTTCTGGTACTCTAATAATTGGAGAGGATTTTAATAAATATTGGGACTGAACCCTCGACCATTCAGACTCCCTACTAAAGCCTCAGACTAAGGGGGCATCCGCACTGCAAGATATGATGGGGGAGTGTAACTTAACTGAGATATGGCGATTTAAGCACCCTACGGACAGAGAGTATTCATTTTATTCACACTCGCATAAGAATTACTCAAGGCTTGATTATATCTTTGGCCCAAAAGCAAGCATGGGAGGGAGAACAGTGGAAACTGAATATGGTCCAATTCTGATTTCCAATCACGCCTCTCTCACTGTCACATTGACGGTCCCTCCTCCCCACCCAGGCAATGGAGGATGGACCCAGCTCTGTTAAACAATGATTGTTATGTCAGGCTTATTTCTGGGAAACTAGAGGAATTCGTTAATAATAATAATAATAACAACAACACAGTGGAAGTTGCCTTCCAAACAGTGTGGGATGCTATGAAGACCTTCGTCGGAGGAGAATCCATTTCATATGCTGCACATGTGAAAAAAACTAGTCTTCAGGAAGAGGGCAACTTGCTAGCAGAAATAGAGGGACTAGAAAAAAGGGATATGAAAACAGGACAGGCGGACAGAAATCACCTAAATGCTTTAAAAGGGAAGCTAAATCAGCTGGCCTCTAAGCGTATAGAAATGGACTTGCTCCTAACACAATCTCATTACTACTTTGAGGGAGACAAGGCAGGTAAATTGCTCGCCTGGCAAATTAAAAACAAACAGGCAGACAGGGCCATACTGGAAATTGAGAGGGATGATGGGACTTACACAATAAGTTAGCAAGAGATCAATCTAGAATTAAAAAATTTCTACCAAACTTAAACCTCTCAAGCGCCCCCCCCATGAACTCTAACCCCACCCTTTTCCTTGATACAATAATACTCCCAGCCCTCTCAAATGAACAAAAAACATTAAATGAGTATGACATTCAGGCCCTGTACACATCAGGCCACTTAAAACGTTTTAAGGTGCTTAAAACGTTTTAAGTCGCGCAAACACGGCGCCCGTCCGCATTTAAGCCGTTTCAAAGCGTGTTAAGAAACCGTGTTTAAACCCTGCTGCGAGCCTAGTCTCAAGTCCGTTTTCAAGCGTTTAAAGGAGGCGATATTTACCTTGAGTGTGGACGGGCGTGCGATTTTTCCGTCAATTAGGGTGCCAACATAATCATGCTACGATCGAGGAGGATTACCAAGTTTAAAAACGTTACTCGGTGCTGATGGAGACGGAAGTTCACTGTGTTACAATCGAGTTCAAACTCAGTGAACAATAATGTGGACGGGCTACTGTGGTGAGTTTTAAAACATTTTGAAACCGTTATTCAAAACGGTACAAATCTTCACTTGTCATGTGTACAGGGCCTATATTGGGACAGCTAAGGAAGGCAGTGTTCTCTATACAAATGGACAAGGCACCTGGTTCAGATGGAATTCCTGCAGAATTCTACAAGAAAACATGAGATACTATAGGTCCTGTCATGCATATTATGATACAGACTGCACTACGGGAAGGGAAGCTCCCAGAATCGCAGAGATTAGCTACCATCACAGTACTCCCAAAACCAGGCAAAGAACCCAGAAAATGTGGTTACTATAGGCCAATGTCTCTGCTCAACACGACTACAAAATAATAGCTAAACTACTAGCTACCTGCCCCGAGGGTTTTCTCCCACAGTTGGTGCATGGAGACCAGGGAGGCTTCATGGGGGTAAAGCAAGCAAAACACAACCTGAGAAGGCAATGAACATCATACACCACTGGTCCAAGAAAAATAGGGTAGGGAGTCAGGGCCTTTTGAGGTTGGACACAGAAAAGACCTTCGATGAGTCAAATGACAATATATACTCGAGGTATTAAAAAAATACCAATTCGGCCCTCTATTTGTCACTTGGATAGGTGCCTTATATGCAGGCCCTACAGCACAAGTCTTGACAAATGACACAATGTTCTCCCCCTTTCTACTAACAAGAAGCACCTGTCAGGGATGCCCCTTGTCTCCACTCCTTTACGTACTAACTGTTGAATCCTTGGCAGTGGCCATCAGAAGTCACAATAACCTGAGAGGTTTTAGATGGTGAGGTACCAATCATATAATATCACTTTTTGCAGATGATATTCTGCTATTTACTGCAGAACCTAATAAGGCCCTGAAAACTAATCTTTTTTTCCATATGCAGCCCAATCTCAGGCCACAAAATCAACTGGAGCAAATGTGAGTGGTTACCCCAGGGGGGCAGATAACTCCCCAATCACCTTAGGTAGTACGGTGATGCAACCCTCAAATGATATTAAATACTTAGGCATAACACTTACTAAAATAAAGAAGTGATACACCCGAGTCTGCCATCAGGCACCTACAAGCCCACTTGGGCCGAGACTGCTGCCGCATTCACGAAGCAAGCCAAAGTGCCTCCACGACCAAAGGTGCTGGGTTACCCGTCCTAAGAGTCTGCCATTAGGTACGAAATTTTGGTGCAGAGCCGTGGCTCCTCCTCAGCTGCATTGATACAGACTTGGGACTTCTGTTGCTTAAATTTAATTTTCAGTGCCAACTCAGGGGTAAGCTCTTATTGGCTGTCTGCCTGTCTACAGTCCCCTGATTGGCCAGCTCTTTTTGCCCAGGATTTTCATCCTTCTAGCCGCATAGCATTTTTAATGATCATTCCCTGTTTTTGACTTGTACTTTTTTACTGCTTAAATTTTGTCTGTTCCTTCACTATTTATAGCTTTATTGTCCCTTCTCCATACTGCGCCCAACTTCTGGGATATGCAGTGAGCTTCCTACTACTAGGTGCGGACATCCCCTACACATTAGCTCTTGCAGGCTCTATGGTCATAGCTGCTATACCTCCAATGTTTTAGATGTACTGTTTGCCCTGAAAACTGCCCTGAACAGGCTGTGTGTAGTGTATAAAACTTATTGGAATTGTATGCTGTTTAAGCTAGACTGTGTACTGTGAAATACCTTGAATTGTATGCTTCAAATGTTAAGACTGTGAACCCTGCTGAATCTTAATTTGGGTCTCCTATCTTTGTTTCATTTCCTTTCTTGATCTACATGACTCCAGCCCCGACTCCTAAATCTATTCTCCCTTTGTGTTATATTTTTTGTCTCCTTCCTGTCCTCCCTACCTGGCCCCCTTCTCAGTTCTTTTGTGCTCCTTCAGACCTAGCCGGCACCCTGCTGCTGTCTGAGACCATCCCCCAATTTAGGACACAATTCTTTTGTGCTTAGCTTGTGTGCACCTTTGTATTCTCGAACCCATCCACCACTCTAGAGCCTTATCTAACCCCTACCTGACCCTCTCTCTGCAGGTGCCTAAAGCCCCCTTGGACTGAGACTGCTGCCGTGGTCACAAAGCAAGCCAAAGCACCTCCACGGCCTAAGGAGCTGGGCTACCCGCTCCCAGAGTCTGCCATCAGGTACGGAATTTCGGTGCAGAGCCGTGGCTCCTCCTCAGCTGTGTTGATACAGACTTGGGACTTCTGTTGCTTAAATTTAATTTTCAGCACCAGCTCAGGAGTAAGCTCCTATTGGCTGCCTGCCTGCCTACAGTCCCCTGATTGGCTGGCTGTTTTTGCTCAGGATTTTCATCCTTCTAGCTGCATAGCATTTTTAATTATCAGTTCCTGTTTTTGACTTGTACTTTTTTACTGCTTAAATTTTGCCCGCCCCCGCACCCCTCCCTCTTCCCAGGCCTTGTTTAAATACTCACTATCCCCATCTACTTCCTCCAGACTATTTTCTATTGGCCTACTCTGTCTACAATTTGCCCCCTCCCTCAGTTGCCTTAGATATTACAGCCTACTATAGGATACACTGCTCAATCCTCTCCAATAAAAAAAAAAAGAATATAAGCTATTCCAGGTACTTAGCGCTATTTTTTCATTACTTAGACTGGCTAAAGTGATCTAAACAGGAAAACTGCTCCCAAGCACTACCCCTCACATTTAGTTGAAGCACCAAAGAATCAGTGTACATTACCTCCCTCTGGCTAATCCCTCCCTCCCTCTAATAAACTCAAGTAGTGGGAGCTGAGTGCTTGCTTCATCATGAGGGCGCTTTATCCGATTCCTTGCTTGTCCATGCTCTCCCTATGTTTTTTGGACTCAAATTCATTCACTCAGAATTCTCCTAGGCTGGAGTATGGTTCTCATCCTAAGTTACCTAGCATGGACACTCTTGACTTTATAAAGCAGCTTATATGTGCCCTAAAATGACCCACCCTGCAGTTGGTCCTATACCTACCATGGCACTCAGGAACATTTAGAGAGTTGTCCTCTAGGGGCATGGCCCCTTCTACATATATTTCCCAATTCTCCTTGCTTCTCTCTACCAAGGCGTTACTATATGCAGCATTAGGTCAGCTAGGAGTGAGTCTTAGGGCTCCCCCGATTAATTCTTATGAACCCCACAAGTGAACTGAACAGCATGGTTTCCGTACTGGGCACAGTACCGGCACTGCACTAGTGGAATTTTCAACATTCCTACACTCCTCCCTGGACTTTGGTGCCCTAGCCTGGGCAGTGTTCATCGACCTCTCAAAGGCTTTCGACACTGTCTCCCACCTCATCCTGCTGGATACCCTCTGCCGCATTGGCTTCGCTACAGGACCACTCACCTGGTGCACCAGCTACCTATCTGCCCACTCCCAACGTCTCAAAATTAATGGGGCACTCTCCAAAACTTGTCCCATCCGCTCAGGAGTCCCTCAGGGCTCCATCCTGGGACCCTTACTCTTCTCACTGTACCTTAACACCCTACCCAGTGCATGCTCTGGGAAAATTCTGCTGTATACAGATGACGCCATCATCTTTAACACCCACTGTAACCCTACCTCCCTCCAGGACTCCCTGCAACTTTCCTTTAAAGAGGCAGAAACCTGGTTTAAAGAGCACAGACTGGTTATAAATCTCAAAAAAACAAAAACAATGCTCTTTGCCCACCCCCAAAACAAAGCCAACAACCTCCCACTCCAAATCCTCCCCTGCTCCCAACAGCCATTAGTGCAAGTCCACTCCTACAAGTACCTTGGGGTCACCTTTGACTCTGCCTTCACCTACCACACCCACATTGATGCACTTGCCTCGGCCAGCAATGTGTGGCTTAGTATCTTATACCGATACAAAAGCTGTCTCCCCCCGCTGCCCTCTGGCTTGCGGTGACATCATCGATATTATCCCTGGTTGACTATGGACTTCCGGTCTATGGCACTGCCGACACAACTGCCCTCAATAAAATTCACCTCATCCTAAATAATCATGCAGGCTAATCACTGGGGCCCCTAGGCTCACACACTCGTGCCAGCCCTATGATATGGCAACATTGCTAAACTTAGATGAACGACTACGATATCAAACATGCCTAATAGGAAAAAAAGCTCTTCTAGGTCTATCCCCGCCTGGGCTGACAGCCTCCCTCCACCTAACCCAACCCTTGGTCTGCACATGGACCTCCTGCAAGTCCACTTTTCGGGTACCAAGATCTAGGACCTCCCATGGACAGAGGTCATTCCGCTGTAGAGCCCCATCCTGGTACAACTCGCTCCCTCTCCCCATTTCAGATGCCAACATGATCTCCAAATTCAAAACTGCACTCAGAAGCGAGATACTCAACACGCGTAGCTGCACCTGCCTATAAGCTGAGGCGCTACACTCTGTGCCCTGACAATGCCCTCTGGGCAGCATCCTTCTGATTAAACTGCTGTTACACTGTTGCCTTCTCTCGTGATTGTGATTTCAATATACGCTTTACAATAACCATACTTGTTTATCTGTACAATTGTCTTTATCACATATATGCCTGCTATCTATGTAACCCATATCCTGGAACCCACAATGTTTGTATATATATTTGTCATGTTCATTATCACGTGAGCCTACAAACCATGTATCTCATACCCAACTGAGAATGTTTTGTACTTTGTATCTTATATCCAACCGAGAATGTTTTGTATTTTGTATTTGTCCTCTATGTGACAAGGTACCTTTGGAAATGAGCCTCTGGCTCAAAGGTTGTACATTGATGTGCAAATAAATAAAAATAAAAAAAAATATAAAAGTATGAAAGGACCAAATGGTCCAAATTCCTCCCAGGTCTCTGCAGAAAACTGTTGTTGTTGTTACTGTTGTGCTGAGGTAATGCTGAGCTTAATCCAGCCCCCATAGCCATTGCATCCCCAGCTGACTTACAAAATCTTAAGGGGTTAAGCTTCTTGCATGTGAATGTGTGTAGCCTGTTAAAAAAAATTACATCTATACAGGCTTGGATATGTCACACTGCTCCACATGTTTTAGTAGTCATGGAAACTTGGCTCCGATTGGCAACCAATAACAATGAAGTGAACCTCCCCTCCTACTCTGTTTAAAGCTGATAGGAAGACTGGGGTGGTGGTGTAGCCATATATGTCAATGTCTCAATTATCGACTCAACCTCTGTCCCAAATGAGTTAAAAAGTCTGTCGCTGAAAATTGAAATTGCAACTGGAGTTTCACTTTGTGTAATAGGTAGCAATAGGCCCCCATCAGACTGATTACAGCTGCTGAAACATCTATGCAACATACTGAGTCCTGCATCCTCACAGTTTATTATACATGGGGACTTCAACCTAGACTGGCTCTCTAACACATCTGCTCCTCTAAAAACATTCTATGATTCCCTTGGGCTGTTACAGCTTATTGGGAAAACCACAAGTCCTAATAAGAGCAACCCTAATAAAAGTACTCTGTTAGAAATAATTTTAGTCAACAAGTCTCACTTATTCTCTCATGCTGGTGTCTTCTTTTCCGACATCAGCAATCACTGTTTTATTGCATGTGTAAGGTCAACCCACAAAGCTACACCGGCACCGAAATTTTCCTTTAAAACGTGCACACGTAACTTTGATCCCTATGGGTTTATCACAGAGCTAAGAGACTCCTTGCAGTGGCAGGACTTTTAGTCTTTGATCATGGCTTATGACATCTTCTCTGGAACTGTGTTAGGGGCTTTAAACAAACATGCCCCTCTTGTGAAAGTCCGTACCAGAAATAAACCCTGCCGGTGGTTCACAGAGAATCTGAAAAATGCTCTGTGGAGTAGGGATGCACTTTGGAGAACCACCTGAAAAACAGATCTCACAAATGACTGGAACTTATTCAGACGGGCGAGGAACCTTTGCACTAAGATGACTAGAGAGGCAAAAGCTAACTGTTACCGCTTACAGTTGGAGCGCTCATCTAAGTGTTCCTCTAAATTTTGGAGAATAATCAAGGATATAAGGCCATACCTCCGGTAATCAACTTCTGGCTAAGATACTGATTGGCGATTCCGAAATGTCTGCTAGACAGACTATCCTTGACTCTCTCAACAACCATTTTGCCACTGCAGGGCTAGCCTTCAATACCTCTTCCGCCAATATGCTCCGCTCACAACTTTGGTGAGGGAATTAAAAAAAATCATATCCTCAGCCTGACATTCTCCCTACAGCCCACATCACTGAAAGAAGTTGAAGATCTCCTGCTACAGTTAGACACTAGGAAAAGCGCTGGAGCTGACCACATAGACCCGTATTTCTTAAAGGTTGGCTACCAAGTTCTCGCAGTTCCAATTACGCATCTGTTTAATCTATCCCTGTCTCAAGGTGACCTTCCACCCGTCTGGAAAACTGCACATGTTGTCCCTCTGTTTAAGTTTGGAGACCCCAGTGACCTTAATAATTATAGCCCAATCTCCTTACTGCCTATCCTGTCTAAGATGATGGAGAAAACTGTAAGCTCTCAGCTTCGAAACCACCTTGAATCAGCTAAACTGCTCAGTTTGTTACAATCAGGCTTTAGAGTACAGCAAAGTACAATCTCAGCCTTAGCTAAGGTGACTAATGACTGGCAACATGAACTGGATAACAAAAACTATGTCTGCACAGTATTTTTGGACTTAAGTAAGGCATTTGACGCTGTAGACCACAGCCTGCTCCTTTCGTCTCTCCAGGACATTGGCTCTGGCCGACTCCAGCAAGTTAAGGCAGAAGGGGAAGTTTCTCCTCTAAAATCCCTTTTATGGGGTGTGTCGCGAGGATCCATTCTGGGTCCCTAACTTTTCATCATTTATATTAACAACATCGATGCTACAATCAATGGACCGCAAATACACCAATTTGCTGATGACACAGTACTTTACGCTAGTAGCCCTCCTCCTGACGCTGCTTGTAAATCTCTTCAATGTGAATTCAGTCTGCTTTAGTTCCTGAACCAGAAGCTACTTCTAAATACCAAGAAAACCAAAGCAATTGTCCTTTCGCCCTTTCCTCATGCCGCAAATTCTGCTACAGCTGGCATGCTCCCACAAATCACCACTATCCTAGGGGAACAGCTGGAATACGTAACAAAGTTCAAATATCTAGGGGTCTGGTTAGACCACAGACTTTCCTTCTCTGACCATATAGAAGAGATGACAAAGAAGCTTAGACAGAGACTTGGTCTTTTCTTTAGGATCAGTAATCTTCTCACAAGAGACGCTAAGATGAGACTGGTTCAAACTACCGTTCTTTCCTTACTAGATTACGCAGACTTTATACAGCCAGGGCATTAGCCAAATTTGATACACTTTATCATCGTGCTCTGAGGTTTATCACAGGACTCCCTTACTCCACTCATCACTGTTCCGTGTACACTGCAGTGGGATGGTCATCCCTTAGTTACAGATAACGTAGAAATGCGGCAACTTGAACCTACAAAGTTATAATAAAAAAACTACCCCATTATATCTCGGTTTGTATACCGTTATGCACACTTGGTAGGTATGTTCTGAGAAGTACTTCCTACATTTCCTTGTCTGTATACAAGGCCAAATCACGGTTTGGCAGGGCGGCCATAAGCTATATGTTACCTCAAATGTGGAACAAGCTGCAACAAACATTGAAACTAACTCACCCTATCAGCTTAGCAGCTTTCAAATCACTATACCTGTGCCATAATAAGGAAACTTGTACCTGTTTCCCTTGACTCAAGATCTTTTAAATTGCCTTTTGCGCTCAGAGTCTCTCTGGACTGAACCAAATAACCTTAGCATTTGTGGCATCCCCTAAATCATTGCCCTATATGCCTTACCACTACCGTTCTTCCCCCCGCCACTGATTTCACCAATTTTGCTGGTCTATCTGGTATCACTATTCCTTCCGTATCCTTTCCTCCTAAGTTTTCCCGTAGGCTAGCTTTGTAGTACTGACCCTTATCATTGGTGCACTATGTACTGTATAACTAATAACTGCCCCTGCACCCAACTGTTGCAACCCTTGACTACACTTATACATTTATTATTGTATTATACCCTACTGCTTACTCATTGTATATATTGTAACTGATGTATATTGTCCTGCTGTTTACTTATTAAACAAAAAAATGTCTCTTGTATTCTGTTTGTACTGAAAACCCAGGTCCACCTTGAAAATGAGCACTGCTCGATGGTGATCGCCTGGTTAAAGATTTTTTTTTTTTTAATGTCTCTTTTCCCCCCTCCTACAGCCTCCCAGCTCCGACATCCTCGGGAGCCCCTTGGAGTCATCCCTCTGTTGGCCACCATACCTGATCCACCCCTCTGACACCCCATGGACCAACGGTTTACCCCTGGCAGAGATGAGGTGGGGCCCGAGCACCCTGAACACTTACGTTTCATCGGCTTGGGGCCAGTCAGGCAGGAAGAAGCACATCGAGGGCATGCTCCGGGGGCTCCATCTTCCTCGGAGCCAGAAGGCATTTTCTGCAGTTCTTGTGTTGAAGTCACAAGTGCCCTGACATCATGACATGAACACCGATGTCTGCAACATTCTCCCCATAGCTGCCTTCCGAGCTTGTCAGACCACAGACCATCATCCATGGCCAATCAAGCCCTGAGGTGCCCAACATACTGTCCGACCTCCAGCCTCTGCTAGGGGTCAGCATACACCTGGCTGCTTCCCCACCCTCCCCCCGGAGTAGGAGAGCTATCATGGGACGCTCAAGCCAACTTCCCCCAGCTGGCCCTTCAGTGACCCAAATCCATTCCCAAACCCTGGTCACTGGCATCGCAGATGGAAATCCAACTGCTGCACCAGCGGGCCGGCTTAAATAAAGATTTTGATTGATTGATTGAAATAATCTCCAAAATGGTGCAAATCAATTACAAACCCTTGGTGGTTAAAACGAAGGAAGACTGCGTGAGATGGTAGTCTCTTCCCATCTCGCTAATAGGGAAAGTCAATCTAGTGAAGATGAACATCCTCCCTTGCTGCTTATATTTATTTCAGTCCATCTCAGCCCAAGTACCCCTCAAACATATAAGCGCTCTGGAGGGAGCCATTACCTATCTTCTCGGGCAAAACTAGTGCCCCAGAATCAAAAAAGCATCCTTGTAGCCGCCCACGAAGGAGGGGGTCTAGGACTCCCAAATCTGTACTTGTGCTATATGTCTGCCCAGCTGGCACACATAAAAGATATTATTGCTCCTACAGTAACTCAGAGAGCATGGGTAAAATTGGAAGAGGAGGAGGGTAACATATATCATGACATCCTGGCTCCTAGTGTGTGGCTTGGAAAACAAAATATTAGTAATCCCTTTACCAGAAACCTAACCAAAGTTTGGGTTAGAGCACACAAAATCTTGGGATCTCATACCTTCCTCTCACCTGGGACTTCAACTGGAGTGGTGGCTTCCCAAGTGAGTGGAAACCTGAGTAGAAACGCTTTGCATGTATTGAGAGAATGGTCCAGACGAGGGCTTAACACCATTTCACAAATTTTCGAACAGCAAATCCCTAAAGACTTTAGTGAATTGAAGAATAGGTATGGTATATACTAACATACTAAAATGCCAGCAGAGTAGGCCTCATGGTCTATCGAGTCTGCTCGGGCTTCAGCACCCTGATTGGTTACTGTAGCCATCCACCTTGCTCCCTTTCTGCCTGTCCCATCCCCTCCTCTCCTAGCCCCCCACCGGGTAGGCCATCCCCCTCTTCACACCTTGCAGATACCTGTCCCATCCTGTCTTGAACCCGTCCACAGTAGCTACCTATACAAGCTCCTTGGGCAGTGCATTCCATGGTTCCACCACTCTCTCAGTGAAATACCTCCTCCTCCTTTAGCCTTCTACCCTCAGTCTTCCAACTGTGCCCTCTGGTGACTCCTCCCTCCTTCAGCAGAAGAATCCCATCTAGGCTTAACTTATTAACTCCTTTGAGGTATTTGAAGACCTCAATCATATCCCCCCGTCCCTCTTCTCCTCCAGTGAGAACAGGTTGAGCTCCTCCAGACGTTCCTCATATGTCATATCCCCCAGTCCCCAGATAATTCTAGTTGTCTTCCTCTGAACCCTCTCCAGACACTGGATGTCCCTCCTCAGGTGCGGCCTCCAGTATTGTACACAGTACTCCAGGTGCAGTCTAACCAGGCTAGTGTACAGTGGTAAAATCACCTCCCTGCATCTCGAGGTAATCCGTCGGTGATATATCCCAGCATCCGATCTGTCCTGACCACAGCCCTCCTGCATTGCTGTGAATTGTTCATGTTGACATCAACCAGGAATCCCACATCTTTTTTCCCTGCCAAAGCCTGCAGCTTCTCCCCTCCCAGGGTGTACATATATTCGGGGTTCCCTCTCCCTAGGTGTAGCACCTTGCACTTGGAGGAGTTAAACTGCAATCCCCAGGTGCGTGACCATCTTTCCAGAGTATCCAGATCCCTTTGCAGGGCCGCCCTCCCTTCCTCTCCATCCACTACCATCTCCAGTTTAGAGTCCTCTGCAAAGAGACTCATTTTGCAGCTGATATCCACCCTGATATCAGAGATGTAGGCATTAAACAGGAGCAGCCGCAGAACCGACCCCTGTGGGACTACACTAATGTCTTCCCCAGGAGATGAGACCCTCCACTACCACCACCACTACCCTCTGGGTGTGCTTGGACAGCCAGTTTCCAATCCACCTATCCATCAGTGGTCCCATCCCTATTTTTGTTAGCTTCCCAACAGACCCCTGTGCAGGACTGAATCAAATGCCTTGCTAAAGTTCAGGAACAGTGCATCCACCAGTCTTCCCTGGTAGAGTACTGATGTCACCCACTGGTAGAACTCCAAAAGGTTAGTGTGATATGACTTACCTGGTACAAACCCATGCTGTTGGTCATCTATGTATCCCTTCACATTTAAGACCCCCCCCAGCCTCTCCTTAAGTATGCCCTCCATTAGTTTTCCCACCACTGACGTCAAACTGACGGGTCTATGTTCCCCCGTTTTTTCCTTGAACCCCCTTTATGGATGGGCACAACATGTGCCTACTTCCAGTCCCTGGGCACCCTCCCCATCTGCAGTGACAAGTTAAATAGCTCTGCCAGTGGTGCAGCCAAAACATCAGCCAACTCCCACAGTACTCTGGGATGGACAGCGTCAGGACCCGGGCTTTGTCCTTCTTTAGGGACCCGAGGGCTTCCCACACACGGCCAATAGAGATATCAGCATCTGTTATTCCCCTTCCCCTTTCGGCAGCTCCATTCTGTCTCCCTGCCCCTTAGGTTTCTTTCTGTACTGTAGGATTAGATCTACACTGACTGAAAATCCCATCTTAATGAGGGGGAGCAACTCACCATTGGAGGAGTCGTTTGTCACTAGAACCACACCACATAAAACAAAAATATTAAGCAAATGTTATAAAATGCTTCTGGGGGCACCGCCCGACCCCTGAACTAGACTGAAACAGGTATGGGGAGAGGATCTTGTCTTGGACACCTTTACAGCTGGAGATTGGGATAAGGTGATGAAAATAGGGAAGGAGTGCTCTGTCAACAATGGGTCAAGAGTGATTCACCTTAACATTTTACCCCAGAACTGGCCCATAAAATAGACTCTAATGCTTCAAACAACTGTCCAAAGTGTAAATCTCAACAAGGGGCATTCTTCCACATGGCATGGGAATGCCCAGGGGTTCTGGCTTTCTGGGCGCAAGTGAACAGAATTCTCTCCCAGACTCTATCTCTCCCTGTCGAGTTAGACTCGGCAGAGATCTTACTGGACCTCCCGAGATTTACCGGTGAAATTTAAGAGTACAGAACCTTTGCTTGCCTTAGGTTATGTGGTTGGTAAAAAAGTACTGGCACTACACTGGTATAAGGAATCTGTACCAACAATAGCCCAGTGGGCACAGGCCCTCCTATTCTGTATGAAATTAGAACACACTCAATTAAATGTGAGAGGCCAGCTGGAGAAATACCATCATATTTGGAAACCTTTGGAACTAGCCATAGAGAAGCAAATCTTTCCTATATATTAAAGACTTAGAAAAGAACTTAAGTCACAGTCGAGTTTGGGCTAAGTTATCATATTCTGTCCCAGGTTTTGGTCACATAGCATTCCATCAAGTTGTACTCAAATCTAAGTGAATCTAATCTTAATAAATAAGCAGAACTTCACGGCTACTCTATCCAATACGTACAGGCAAACAAAACTGAAAATGCCAACTTTACCAAGTAAGATTGGTTCTCTTACTATGCCTGTACGTTTGATATGTAATTGAAAAATTTCCTTCGAATATTTACTTCAAACTATGTAACTGTCCAGCTGTAAAATGTAAAGTCTTTGGATCTCCTGTCCTGTCAACCTTCTCTTAAATAAAGTGTACAAAAATAAGAAAAGTGACTGAAAAGTGAAAACGCACAGGTTATAAGCATTTTTTGCAATCATAGTATGTAAGGGAGGGAGGCAGTATAGCGCAGTGGTTTAAGACTCTGAGCTGCAAATCTGGTGACATCCAGTAGACAGACCTAGGTTTGAACCCCACAGCTTCTGCTTACATACTGTGTGACCCTGAGCAAGTCACTTAACTTCCCTGTGCTCCCAGGTCGCGCCTGTAAAAAAGCTTACAGCTTAGTGTGCTAATCCTGGTTAAACTAAAAAAAAACTCTGCTAACATTTTTCTTTCATTTTTTAACAGCACAACATCGGTAGCATGGACTGAATGGATAGCTCAAAGGACTGCTCAGTAACAGATTGAAAAGCCTGCCAAGCTGATTGCCAATCCAAAGGATTCAGATCATCTGTTAGTTTGTATTTTAATCTTGGTCTCATTATTTACTTTAAGCAACAAAGATGATGAGCCTATCGAGCAGATCTTCAATCAATCCAATCAAATCTTTATTTGTCAAGCGTTATTCCAGCAGGTCATAGCACTATACAATAAATCATAAAACCGTAAAATCAATAAAAACAAATCTAAAATGTTTAAAATCTAATCCCAGTATAACAGATGGCAGTAGGCTAATCAATACTTGCATCAGAAAATGCCAAAGAAAATAAATAAGTTTTCAGGACCAATTTAAAGCACTCGACGGTCAGGCACTCTCTGATCCGACAAGATAGAGAGTTCCACAGGGTAGGGGCTGCAAAAGCAAAACAGTGGGCCCCAGAGGTCTTCAGTCAAACCCTGGGAACCTCT
The DNA here is from genome assembly GCA_016271365.2 of Neoceratodus forsteri. NCBI lineage: Eukaryota > Metazoa > Chordata > Ceratodontiformes > Ceratodontidae > Neoceratodus > Neoceratodus forsteri. The sequence goes on from CM057452.1 coordinate 732,630,833, forward strand.
AGCAATCCCTCATCGGAGGAACGGAGGGGGCAGTAGGGATGGAGAAGATCTTGCAGGTAACGCGGCCCCTGACCATATAGGGCTTTATAGGTCAGTAACCCGACCTTGAAGGTGATCTGCCAATGCACAGGCTGCCAGTGCAGATCATGGAGCACAGGAGTGACATGGCTAGATCTCGATAAGCCAGTCAACAACCTCATCACTGTATTCAGCACTAGCTGCAATAGGCAGATAGCAACCCCCAGTAGCCCCAGGTATTGGGCATTGCAGTAATCAAGGCATGAGGTTACAAAGGCATGGACCAATGTTGGAAGATCACCAGGTGGGACAAGGCACTTAATCCAAGCAATGTTCCTCAGATGGTAAAAAGAGGTTTTAACAACAGCAGACACCTGAGATTTTAATGTCAGGCCACTGTCGAACACAACACCCAGATTTCACACTTGATCAGAGTTGAGCAGCTGGTCACCCCCAAGCCAAAGCCCAGAAGGCAGACCTGCCGAGAACGCCGCACCTTGGTGACCTGAATCCACCACCAGCACCTCGGTTTTGCCTAGGTTCAACCTCCGTCAGCTGGCACTCATCCAACTCTAGATCTCGGAGAGGCAGCTGTTAAAAACTGAGACTGCTCCATTCTGCTCGGGCACAAATGATATGTAGAGCTGAGTGTCATCTGCATAGCAGTGAAAACTCAGCCCATATCACCTTATAATGTCTCTCAACGGCAGTACATATACTGCAAACAACATGGGGGACAGCATGGAGCCCTGCAGAACCCCACATGACAGGGGAAGAGGGGCTGAGGAATAAATTTCTGACACCACTCTCGGAGTCCTGCCAATGAGGAATGATCAAAACCATCTGAGTACTGCACCAGACAGTCCACAGAGTATCTGCAGGCACTCTAACAGCACCCCATGGTCTACAGTGTCACATGTTGCAGAGAGAGAGATCAAGAAGAAACAAAATGGAATGGCTCCCCTGATCCCTTGCTATCAGGAGATCATTCAGTACCTGAACCAGGGCAGTCTCAGTGCTGTACCTCTTCCTGAACCCTGATTGAAGAGGATCATAGACATCATAAGATGTTAGATAGTCATCCAGCTGCATCGCAACCACCTTCTCAATAACCTTGCCCACAAACGACAGGTTAGAGACAGGTCTGTAGTTAGCTAAGCAGTCCGGGTCAAGGGAAGCTTTCTTCAGGACAGGTATTATTAACGCCTCCTTCAGGGGGTCAGAAACATCCCTGAACCCAACGAGCACTGGACTATCTCAGCAAGGACCAGGCCGATACCTTCAACGCACCCCATTAGGAGGTGCGTTGGACCAGTGTCCAAACTACAGTAGGTTGTATGCATGCCATGGACAACCCATACACTGTCCATGATCGCCAACCAGTTGAAGTTGGACCAGGCAGGCCGAGGGCCTGCAACCTCTTGACAATCACTGCAATACCCATTTGAGGGCGCCAAGCGGATCTCCGACCTGACAGTGACAATCTTATCTGCCAAGAACTGAGCGAACTCATCACACTTAGCTTGTGAAAATGCTCCCCGCAGCTGAAGACAGGCTGGATTGCACAGCCTGTCAACAGTCCGGAAGAGCTGTGCAGGTAGATTCCTCGCTGCAGCAATCTCTTCAGACAGGAATTCTGCCTTCTTGCAAGAGATTGCCAATTGATCGTCTTTGTAATGGGCTATCAGTTTAAGTTTATTTACAACCAGGCCAGAGTTCTGCCTGTGCTGCTCCAACCCTCAACCCCTACACCTCAACTCCTTCAAAGTCCCATCAAACTAAGGGGACTTCAGGCAAAGAGTGAGAAGTCGAACACAGACAGGAGCCAGGGAGTCGAGGACCCCTGTCACTGCCTCATTATAGGCAAGCACCAGTTCCCCTGGCTCTCTGCTTACACTCGGCATACTTGATAGGTCCAGCACCACCATAAGACCATCTGGAGTCAAACCCCTTAAGGGGCAGTACTGAACCATCTCTATAGGGGCAGGTCTATTGGGGGAGGGGGCCTTGAATCTGAACCTTATAGTGTGATGGTCCGACCACCCGACTAGTTCCACCACCAAGTCGGAGATCTCCATCCCCACAAGGAAGATCAAGTCCAGAGAATGTTCATGACTATGGGTAGCAGAGGTAGCTACCTGTGTCAGGTCAAACAAACTCATCAGTTGGAGGAAGTCTTGCCCAAAATGTGAGAGTTTGTCGTCAACCCAAGCATTGAAATCCCCCAGAATTATCCATCTAGGGATTCCAATACCAGGTCGACGACGAAGTCCATGACTTCCTGCAGGAATTCCTTCTCACTACCAGGTGGATGGTAGATGAGAAGTATCCTGCAACCTACACCTGCACCCACGATACATTCAAAGGATCTGGTTATTCCCACTGGAGTGTCCACATAGCCCATATCTGATTTAAAACCAATGGCTACTCCCCTGCCTCTATGATCCTCTTAGGTGGTGCATCACTGAGTACCTGGCTTGAATTGCTGATTCCAATTCTGGGCCAGCATTCTCATCCAGTCAGGTCTCGGTGATGCAAGTCAGGTCAGCTGAACCAACATTATTAGCAATAACTGATGTTTTGTTTTTAATTGACCTGACAATACACAACACTGCCCAAGTAGGATAGGTAGGTGAGGTAGACCGGGCAACCTGCCCACTTAAAGTGGAGCCCTTGGGAATGGGAACCAGACAGGGAGGTCCCCTTTCCTGGACCCATTTCGCCCCAGGGAGTCTCCTCGTCCCTACCACTTAAAATCCACCCACTCCACAACCCCACCAGGCCCAGGTGCTCGCTATTTCTTCCCCCTCCTGGCTATCCCTAATGTCTGACAATGCCCATACACCCCCACAGGCAAAGATGGACAATCAAAGGGGTGGAGGGTCCCTGAGCCTGGTGGGAGCATACTGCCTGACCGCTTGCAGCCCTTGCCGACACATAATGCCCTAAACTAGCTAGCAGCAAATAATAATAAATAAATAATGACACCCAATCAAACCACACGTCAGCATACACACACACCACATATACCACCCAATAATGCTAAAGAAAAAACCCTATCAATACACTCTAATACACATTTCTGACAAAAAAAGAATCACAAAACCTCTCCCCACAAACACCCACTAATAAATTACATAAAGCATACAAAACCCCACACAAAACGTACACCAACATTCAACTGTACACTAATCACAAAATCACAGAATTATTGTGCTGATATAACTTAATAAAACAAATATTTATAGAATAAAGTGAGTTTCAAAGAAAAGTCCAGTCCAAAAGTTCATATAATAGGATTATTCCATAGGGCTTCCACCTCCTAGGACCAATATGATCTTCTTCAGACCCCTCGAAACTCCCACTTCCGAGGTCAAGAGATTACAAATTTAAATGAAGTTAACCAAATGCACCCAGGAGCTCCCACCTCCTAGGGGCCACAGTGTCACCACTCAATTTCTTTATGGACTCTCACCACCGTATAGCATCAAAATTGACCATTGACACTGTCCCAGTGCTTTAAGCAGTGATCTCAGTCTCAAAAAAGTCAGTTTCAAGCTCAGAACACTACAATTAGAGAGAATACAGAGTCACGCACAGTGCTAGTCTATAGCCTTTTCCTAGCCAGCCAGTATTCTTGATACAAGTATGCTCTCTTCTCAGTCATGCAATTGGGCAAGAGAAACAAGCAAAGGATTCAGTAAAATCGGTCCCACTTAGCCAAAGACCCCAGGGGCAGTTCTCCAAACAAACTGGATGCTGGATATATCCAGCCTTGCTGTTAGCCAATGCCTGAGGAACCCGACCCGGACCCCAAACCTCTCCCCAGACCCCCACACACACACACTGATACAGCAGCCCACCAGCCACCACACAGCAGAACGGAAGCATCACAGGTGCAGCCACCATCCTGCAATGGCACTGTGGCACACCACCAGGTCGAGGTCGGGAACCAGGACAGAGCTCCTCTCGGCACTCCACCACCATTTACAGCAAGTCCACCTCAATGTTCTTCTCCTTGCAAACACAGCAAGACCACCTCACTGTCCCTCTCCTTACAGTTCCTGCAGGCGTCGGCCCCCGGTTCTGGTCTCTGCAACCTTCCCTTCACTCTTTTGCCGAACTCCTCGCACTGCTCCACTCAGCCACTAGGACAGAGCCAGCACAGACAGTTTTTCCAACACAGGTATTATCTTCTGGCATAGATGATACTCCTAATTCTAACTGCAAGTTGTGCCGTTAAACAGTAGTAAGATTAATTATAAGAGACGTTGATGATTAAGAGATGCATGTATTGTTGAACGCGTCATTGTCTCAATTTCGGTACCGGACAACAACAGAAATCCAAATAAAAACAAATTACATGGACTAAACACACATGAAAAAAATAATAAGTAAACAGCAAAAATAACAAAGGAAAATATAATCCTAATTGCTGCTCGCTCACTACACCCGTTATGGTCAGCTCAGCGCAGCCGCCATCTTTGCCAAGCAGGCCTCAAGCGAGTTCCTTACCTGATATATGCTCCATGTAAAGCTTGGTTGTGGCTTGCCTTTTCAGCTCTTCTCTTTATTTTTTATCTTTTTGAGTTTGCCTAATACTATTACATAAAATTAAAGAAACAAACGGAACTGTGCGTGTTGTGAAATGAAGTGAAGTAATGCTAACTCAAACTAACAAACAGGGATGCCACTATAAGGCCAACACACGTGGCACATTACCAGGACACTGATATTTGCTGTCAAATGTTCTTGTGGTTTAAAGACAGTGTGTAAAGGGCAAAAATATTCTGACAGTGAATAATTCACGTTTTACAGTAGTTTAATTCAAAACAGTTAAAGAGCTAGTAAAGCCAAAAACAGGCAGACACGAAATTACAGTAATATAAATTATAAGTAGTTGTCAGTTGTAACTTTTTTTTTCTGAAGTATTTTCCTTTTTCTTTTTGCTCATTAGAAAAAGTCTTCTATGTGATAATATTATGCTGGATGTATGGAACAGCTGTTAGCCTGGCAGATGACATGTCTGTCTCTAGATCCCCCAACTACATCATCTGCATTGTGATCTCACTGACTGAGACATCACAGGTGACTGACCTGGCAGCTACAGAGTGGCTGTTCCTAAGCAGCAGTGATGTCACAGTCAGTGAGGTCACAATGCTGATGACGTAGTGGGTGGGGGGGGGCTGAGATAGATATAGCAGCTGCCAGGCAGAGTGCTGCCCCACACATGACACCTACTAACATCTGGTAAACAATCTTCTAATTAAACAATAGGAAAAGAAAACATACCCCAGATATAAAAGGTAATGGTTTACTGCTTTTAAAAACTAATATTAGTTTTAGGTGGTACGCTAGTCTTTAAGAACAGGAGATATATTGTACCTCCTTCCAGATAAGTAATGATTTAACCACAGACCTTAGAACTGTTTACTACTGGCATGGCTCAGAGTCTGACAGTAAGACAGCACTGCTGTCACACTTCCTGTTGGCATGACTCGCACTTTCCATCAGGCATGGCTGTCTTCTGTCAGGTCTCTGTAACATTTTCCCACAAGAAACAGTAAAAATGTATGTGAACTTGTTTGAATTAACTGGCAAGATAAATACAGCTTGACTGTACCTTTACCTTGGGCTACCAGGGGCTGATATCTGCCGCCCGCAGCTGGTGCAGAGTGCGGCAGCCAGGCTTTTGACTGGTACTTCTAGGACCAGTCATATAATGCCTGTGCTCCGCTGACTGCACTGGCTGCCAGTACAGTGGCGGATCACCTTCAAGGTCGATTTGCTGACCTATAAGGCCCTACACGATCAGTGACCTGGTTACCTGCAAGATCTTCTTCATCCCTACTGTCCTCTCTGATCCACCGACGAGGGATTGTTAGAGATTCCTAGAGTTCATTTACAGACATCTGTGGCAAAGTCATTTAGTTTTATGGCCTTGACCCTGTGGAATTCTCTACCTCATCGGTTGCAAGATCGCCTGACCGTCCAAAGTTTTAAAGTTGCCCTTAAAACCTATCTTTTTAGCCTAGAGTTTTCTGATTTTTAATGCCGCTGCTGTATTCATTAGTTTTTATCTTTGTATTATTTATTGATGTGTTTCAGTTGTTGTTTTTATCCTTGTATTGTTTATTCATTGATGTGTTTTAATTAGTTGTTGTACAGGCACCTTGGTTTTAGAAAGGCGCCTTTCTACAAATAAAGAATGATGATGATGATAACTGGTTAGTTAAGTCAATGATCAGCCTAGATTGCTGATACTAAACTTTTGCTGTTAGAGTGCATCTTTTACAACAGGCTTCATGGATGAATTGTTTCTGCTTCCCAGAATGGCCTTAGGCTACAGATTATAGGCTTTCCGATACAGTTTGCAACATCCCTTTTTCACTCTGTGTGCCATCTTTGCTGTCATTCTTGTAAATCTTTTCTCCTCCATCTCTCAGTCCCAGCTTACATTCCAGCTGTCATAGTCCATATCCTAACCTTACCTTCCATGTTGATTCTGGCTGACCAGCTCTAGAACGTCAACCAGAGACTATTAATGTTTCAGCTCCAGCTCCCCTAATATACTTCTCTTGCCTACTTCAGTTTCTAAGTTTCCAACTCAAGAGGTTTACTTGAAAAAAGCTTAGAGCCTGGGCAAAATCCTAAAGGAGCTATATAGATAACAGTTTTTTTAATTATATAGATATATGTATATAACGCTAATGTTTCCAATGGCAGCCTTTTTTTCATACAGGTTTTTTTTGTCCTACGATTCTGCCCAACAGCTCTGTCACCAAGCATCTCCATGACTTACCTTCCCCAATGATCCCCTGCCACAGGTACTGTGAATAATGCCTGGCCACTGGTGCAGAACCTGTGAGAGGTCAGTCCTCATCCTGCCATTGGGGGGGTTTCTGTTGATTTATGCCCCTGGACCGATGGACATTCAATGAGCACGATATATGAGCTCTGCCTTCGCAGAGACATCCCCAGTGCTTTGAACATGGGGTCCCTTTCCTCTGAGTGTGTTTGCATCCCTGCTACCCAGACAGCTCTAGGTGGCAGACAAGCAGCGAGCCACAACGGTCCCCCTCCCCGAGGGAGGAGAGCTGTCCTGCAGATGCTCAGTCCTTCCTCCCTCGACCAGCCCCTGAGCAACTTGTGCCTGTTTCAGAACCCAGATCACTGGAATAGCGGGAGGTGTGGCACCCAGTGCCTCAGCCTTTCATGCCACTGGACTAGACTCAAAGTTAGACTTTTCAACGAAATGAAACATAGATACTGTAGACAGACAGACACATAGGAAATGTTAAGGTGGCTAAGGGGATCCATGCTCAAAGCTCACACAGACAGGACTAGTACCAAAAAGAAAAACATGGCTACATGAACACTGCAAAGGTCTCAAACCAGAAACTTGGTTGTAGGATATACCAACAGTTTATTAAACTTAAGAGCAGCAGACTCACCCTGCCAACATCTGCCAAAGTTTCATGCAGCTACTCAGTGCTGTGTTAACTTCTTAACTTTAATAAACTAGAAACATAGACTTTGATGGCAGATAGTGACCTCTTGGCCCACCCATCCGCCCATTTCGGCTATTGGATAAGCTGCAGATCCTAGTTAACTAACAGCCTACTTCTTCCTTACCCCCACCAGAATTGCCTTATGTCTGTCCCATGCATTCTTGAATTCCCCCACTGTTTTTGACCTCACGACCTCCTCAGGAAGCCTATTCCATGCATCCACCATGCTCTCCATGAAAAAATACTTCCTCAAGTTGCCCCTGAGCCATCCCCCCTCTATCCTCAAATTGTGCCCCCTTGTATATTATTAACCACTGGTATATTCTATGACCAAGTTTCTAGTTAGAGAGAGTGTGTAACCAGATAGACAGACAGACACATAGTTTCATCTTAGCTATGTCAAACTTTGAGCTAGGGATATAACTTTTTTAATACAGACTTGGAGTGCATATGTATCATGAAATAGTAATATCAATACAGTTTTCAATTACTGATCATTTAATCTATTGATACTTTTAACACAATGATTAAAACAAATTAGAAATAACTTTTTTTCAAACTCTTAAGATTTGTGGTTCACATTCAGACCACATAAATTAGTTCCCACTTATTTTGAAAATCATTGTCCACTGACAAAGTACTGCAACCGTGTTACAAAAATCTTAATTTCCTGTTCAGTTATACTTAAATGGTTTTGATGCTTTCACAGGCACAGTTGAGGGAGATAGTATTAAAAGCCTACTCTACAGAAGTACAGCATCAGAAATCCTAACCGGTTTCCCTGGAAAAATTTTCAGGAGAACTCAGATGTTTCATAAAATGTCTGAGCATCAACCTCTGACACCACAGAATGGTCCTGCCTTTTCAAAGGTAGCCACATTGTCAGGAGGTGGTCTGCAGACAGTATCCTCTATCAAACCCCAGGGCATGCAACTGTAAAATGTAATGATGATCACTGTAAGCTCCTCCTCCTCATTGTTAATCTATTTTAAATGGGGATTGGTATGCAAACTCCAGGCTTCCCTTGGCATGCTAAATGAAAACCTAGATGTGTATTTTCATGGTACTCACTGTTGCACTAACATGATTCAGCAAGGTTGCATTTTAATTCAAACCAGGTCTAAGCACAGCATATTGTACATGGCTTTTCTCTATTACAGCACTCAACTGAGAGAAATAAAACCCTCTCATAATAGCATAACCCATCAGGCACAGGAACTGCCACTCACTGCTGTGATAAAGGTTGTAAAACTGAACAAAATATCCATTTGCTAGGAGATCAATTTCTCTTAATAGTCTAAGACCTGTGTGCATTTTTCCAGCTACGCAGTATGTAAGAAAATGGATCCTACCTTGCCCTGCTGCAGCATGGAGCTTCTCCAGGTCAAACTTGACCTTCGCCCTTCCAGGTGTGTTTAACATTTTCTCCCACACAAGAGTCACATCTTTTAGACATGGAGTGATTTCCTCATAATCTAGTTTCAGGCGTTTATTCAATAAATCATTTTCAGAAGCTGGAAAACAGCATTTTTGTACACATTAACATTTCTTTTAAGTTACTTGTCAGTTTCATTGCACTAGAAATGAAAGTTGCATATTTACCATAACTATTGATCTTCCAGTATACCTTCACCATTGATTACCACTTATGGGTTGGGACCAGAGGCACTAGGACCCCACAGCAGCAAAGTTTTTGCCAGGGGGCTGGCCATGGTTACTCGTCATAGCACATGAGCACCCCTTGTGGTACCATACACACCAAACAATAACCACTGGTGGCTCCCTCTCTAACCTCCGTTTTTGTTCATCAGGAGAGAAACAGTGGGGAAAACGTAAGAGAGGGCTAAGAATTTTCCAAGCCCAAAGAGATAGGGAAAAGATATAGGCAACAGAAAGGAACAACAAAATAAAACTCGACTACCAACCGTTGAATAAAGGAGGAAGGGTGCTCTAGGTGGCTTAAAGGGGTAGCTAGGTATGGAACCAGGACCTCACACAACTAGACAGGAAATTGAGTGTGATCTTAGAAGGCAGCAGTCCAGAAGCTTGTGGCTCTGGCAGAAAGCAAGAGGAGATGCCCAGAACTGGGACCCCTTGCAACTGAGATGGCACAATGTCCCAAAAAAGGAATGACTCACACAGACTCCTGTATAAAAAACAATCTCCTGACTGGCCTGGTGGCACTGGACACCACACCTTGTGCTTCGCAGCAACCTTGGTTCAGGAATGACCAAGGGTCATCGAGGTGCCGGCGTGGGGGAAAGGGTGGAGCAGGATCGAGCATGCCGATGGGCATCTCTCCTCTCCCGAGGGTGGTGAGAGTGGGTTGGCACCCCCCCCCAAAGTTCTGCTTCCACCGGGTGGAGGTCCAGTGGGTAGCGGAGAGGGGGCAGCAAGTCAGTTACGGGAGGTGGAAGGGGCTGAGGTGGCATCACAGGGTGCGTAGCATGCCTCCACATGCTGACACGGCCATGTGCTGGGGCCTCCGTGGGGGGGGGGGTCAGGGGAGAAAAACCTGTAAAATACTTATGTGTCCCCATTGCCAGTTGGTGGGAGGAGGTGATGGGGACCAAACAGTTGCATGAGAAAAAAATTAAAAACAATCTCCATGCTACCTGATGGAAGATCGACTGAACAGCTTATCAAAATATGCCCCCTTTTTCCTCCACCAGGGAAAAAGGAAGGGATGTCAGGTGCATGTGGAGTTGTAAGGCTGAACAGCTCAAAGGAGTCAAGATGTGTTCATCTCCCAAGGCACCCAGTAGGGTAGTGGGCTAGCAGCTCAGCAGGTATAACAGAAAAAGGGCATACCAACCCAAATGATAGTCTGGCAAAACATCAGACAAAAAGGACCCGTTCTCCTGCAACAACAGAAACGTACCCTGTGGAAGAAGTAGTATACCTGATCCAATCCAGTGCACTGCACAGCACCGCTTCCACAGACAGTGCAAATGCCACGTGGTGTTAGACTGGATAATGCCCAGAGGCACAGAATGCATTTAGGAACTAATAGGGATAAACTCTAGGAAAGATATATGCCCTAGGCAGCAGGGAGGAGGAGGAGGAGGACAAGAAAAGAAAAAGGGGAAAGGAACTGCCTTCTTTTACTTTTTTTTTCTTGGTTGGTATGAGGGCCCTAAAAGCAACTCTCAACCCAGTTTGAGTTGTTGTTTTTTAACTACTCCTCATGAAGTACAGCTGGGGAGATGTCATGGTACTAGATGGTGCCAGCTAGTACTATATAGGTGAGCTGCCCAGAAGCCCTGGCTCTGCTAGAGAGGGGAAATTGTGGGTCAGTGTGGCAATCATCAGTAAAGATATTCTGAAAGATCAATAGTTATGGTAAGTACGTAACTTTCATATCTTCCAAGAATCAAACTTCACCACTGATTCCCACTTATGGGTCCAAGGACCAAGCTTTCTCTTCATTTCTGAGGAAAGAGCTGACTCTCCCTGAGGGTAACAGATACCCTCAACCCTCTGCATGGGGGAGGACACCTGAAGACAGTGGTTTCCTTAAAGGTCTGGCAAGACCTGAAGTTGGTCAGGGCCAGGTGGGAGCTCCTGTGGCAAAGGAGAAGGAGGGTTCCCTGACAGTTGCCATCTGACCCTAGAGGAGAAGAAATGAGCCCTATATGCCAGGACAAAGGTACCAGTCGGGAGAGGTGAAGCCATGAGCCAGATGCAGACTGCAGTTCCTGGAGGCCACCTCGTTGGCATTGTAAGATGCCCTCAACTGGTGCTGAGCTACCTCCAGGCCCTGGGCAGAAAGGTCAATGGCCTGCTTGACTCTCTTGATCTGTGGCAATGTAGCTAAGAGTGTGCTTATCTGCAACTATAGCAGATGGTTATAGGTTGCCATATCAGCCTAGCTTACAGATATGCAAATTAGGGCACACCCTGAGGAAAAGGCTGTCTTGTCAAGGTCATCCATTTGAGCTGAATCTGCCTCTGGAGGTCAGTCACACACAAAGCATGATGGCCCTGACAGGGTCTGCAATACTTTAAGCCCTGAAGAAGGGTGAGGTACGTCACCAGCAGATCTTAAGGGTGCATACCACACGTGGAGGTCCCATGGGATGGCTGGATAAGGAAAGAGATACCTCCACACTTCCCTGGATGCCTCCTCAAAGGCTCTAGGCCATGAAGAAATCATGGAAATGTCCAGATTGGGAATGCAAAGGAGTCCCAATGACAGGGCTGCCAGATTCCAGCTTGTAAAAGCATGCTGATCAAGCATCTGGAGCAAAGGCACCAACTCCAGGAACCTTTGATGCCAGGAGGAAGGGCCTGTACTGGACCTTTTCAGATTCCTTACACCAGCTCTCTAAGGCACCAAAGAAATCCCAGTCTTTATTCCCACATTTACTGTCCCCTCAGAGCCTACTAATGAGGGCAACCTCTCCAGGAAACAGCGACACCCTGCTAGAGGTGGTTGAGACTCTCAGTCTTGGCCTGGGCTGCTGAGCTGTGTAGGAGGCCTTGACCAAGGGTAATTCCCAGATTTGCCCAACTGGTGTCCTCCTACATTCCAGAAGTTAACCGATCAGTGCCCATGGGGGAACCCCAGGTGAGGAGAGCAAAGCTGTACAGTTCGCACAGGGCAACCACAGTTGTCACCAGTGGCAGTGATGCCCAGTACCTCCAGAGAAAACTCCATGTCCAGGGGTTGAGACACTGGTGCCTTACCTCGACCCACGCCAGTGACCCGGGTTTGGGAACGAGCCCGGGGCATCGGAGGTTGGCATGACGGGGGTGGGGCGAAGCTGGATGAAGCTGCCAGCAGGCAAGCTTTCCTCTCTAGGGAGAAAGCGCAACATCCCTCAGCTGATGGTGACCCCCAGTGGAGGCTCGAGGTAGCATGGACTCAGAAGGGGGTCACAGGCACTAGGCCATGGGGTGGGGGAAAGAAGCCGTAACTGCGGCCATACAGTGCATGTGCACCTCCACACGCATTCATGCATACTCCTGGGAGAAAAACCAGGAGGATAAAATATGCTGGTCAGCAGGATGAAGACCGACCACCCCCGCAGGCACCGCTCCTGGGCTGGGCAAGGTAAGCACTGGTAATTCCAGGTGACAGGGCTGGGAGGGTCGGTCAGATGGGGGCTGACTGGCACAGAGCACAAACAGTAGTCATGATAAAAAAAAAAACTCCATGTCCAGGCTGTAATCCAACCATGAATCAGCACTGCCTCTGGTGCTGGCCTCAGGATGAGCGACAGCCTCACAGATAGGGCCATCCTGTTACCATGGCCAGCACCGCCCTCAACACCATGCCGGGTGCTGACATTGACAACACTCCCAGAGCCATCACCCTCTTCAGTGTCGCAAAAGACACCAGAGTTGGGGACAACCTCCGGGATGACACTGTCACCAGCACCTCACCTGGAGCCGGACCCAGGACTTACACCATGGCCATTGCCACCTCCATCACCATGTCTAGAATGGTCACCTTCTTTGCTGTCACTAGTGACACCATGGATAGTAACAACATCCAAGCTGACAACAGTATGGACAGCAGTCTTAGTGCCAGCCCCTCTTCTGACACCATGAACAGTGTCAGGAAGGGAACCAGCATCTTCCTCAGTGCCACTCACCGTATCATCACTGCAAATGGTGACAACAGCACAGGCAATGCCAGAAGATGACACTGAGGTGTCCATTGGTGTAGACTGAGCATGTAGTTGTGATCTCACCACTGAGGACATCTGCGGCTCAGGGCAGGCAGACTGTGGAGGGTTCACAGTCAACCATCCAGAAGGAATTGACTGTCCAGAGACCCATCCACCAGATTCTCCAACACCTCAGTACAGAGAGGTTGAAGAGAACTCTGTAATTCCATGGAACTAAAGGTCCCAGGTCCCTGGAAGAGGCCCAGGGGAAAGGCCTAGAAACTTGTGCTTGGATGCACATGTGTCAAGCCTACCTCCAAAGGTGGGGATAAGGTGACCCCACCTCAATGCGCAGTTCATGAGGGCACAGCAGGTCAGGTAGAATCAGGCATCTCTCACATTCATGTTGTGCTCCAGTTCAAAACAGGCTGCACAGGTCTGATGCTGGACCAGAACAGCCAGCAATTCCCACAGGGGCAACAACACATAATGAGCTGCTGTTAGACTTTCTCTGACAATTTTACCTCTTTCTTATCGGACTTTGGCATCATGGAAAAATTACAAACACAGGCAACATTGCAATGAGTGAACAACAGAGATGATGGACAATATCAGTGATGCAGATAGAAAAGCGGCTCAAACTGAGGTGCTACACTCCCATTATGTGCACTCGATGACAGGAAGAACAAAACTAAGGTTAGTAAGGGAGCTGGCACTAGTTATTGGCTGGTTTGCAGTACCATGTTGGTGGGGGGTGCAGGCACCATGGTCAGTAGCTGTGGCTGGCCCCCTGGCAAAAGGTTTGCTTTAAAATGTGGATGGTTGAGTAAAACAAAAATGTTGCTATATTACTTCAAATTTCTGAAACAGTAGAGTTTTGAGCACTCGCAAAATCCCTTAGAGGGATGCTAAAACTATTCGTGGAACCAAGGTTCTTCACATAAAAAGATGTACTGTTCCAAGTGAAAAGCAGGACAAAAAGATGGAACCTTGCATGACATGTTTTGGACCTACACCACTTCTCGTTTCATTACTTCAAATTTCTTACTAAATATTTTCTTTCAAGTTTCCCAGCTGATCTCTGGGAACATTTGACTAGTTCAACATCCTGTATGTGAAATTGTAAAACTGTATGGTTCCCCTGCTGCATTATCTCAGCACCATATGCCCAAGTATCAGCTATTCCAGGGGACACACTCCTCCTCCTCCGGGGGGTAGCAGGCTCTGCTATTATACCTTAGCTTAGATGACCACAAGTGGCACTGCACTTGGAGTTGCTGATGGAAGGGAGATGCCAGCTAGCTCCATGTGTAGCCACACATGGATACACACACATGGAGCCTTGACTGGCAGAGTCCCCTGGTGCTAGAAGAAAGTAAGAGGAGAAACCATGGAGTGAACTGTATGACATCTGCACTGTTGGGCCCTGTCAAACTGGCCACCCCCATCTCTACAAATGAAGATCTGAACTGTGGGGTGGGGAACACCAACTCCCAAAGATACCACCATGGGGGGGGGGCATATAGATTTGAGAGTGTACAAGTGACTTAGAAGGTAAGAATGAGTTGGAACATGGCCAGCAGAGGAGTGCAATACCAGTGATCAGAAAAAGAAGTGAGAGGGAATAATAAGCATTTGTCAATGCCGAATGTTTGCTTGCTGGCATTGGTAGTGCAGGAGTTACAGAGCTGCATAATAGGAATGGCAGCGAAGTATTGAACTGAAGCCAGCCCCACCACCACCCTGCAGATACTGACAGGCATTGGGGTGTGCCTTTGGGTCATCAGGCATAACGGCCACACCATTTCACCACAGCCTACCCTGCAGACACCAGCAAGTGTCACGGTTTGCCTTGGGGTCTTTGGCCCTTATGTTCACCCCATTCCATCAGGAAATATGGTGAGATGGGGGTGCTGTATAGGAGACTGGGGTGAACTCTGGGGCCAAAGAGTCCAAGGCACAAGTGAAAATCCCAGATCACACCCCTGATGCCTGTCAGTCTCTATAGGGTGGGGTGTTATGGATGGAAACCCTAACACCTCAGGCGTTCGTTGGTATTTTCACTCCAAATTTTCAACATGGGTTTTTTGTGACCCCCCACCTCATGAACAGTGGCAATATCAGTTTGTTAGCCAAAAGCTGATTTTGCACAGTGACTATGCCATTTGGCACCACAGGTGTGAAAACACATTTCGAACAGGATGTGAAAAATGACAGCTGTACTGTTCATGGGGAGGTGTAAAAAATGGCAATGTTGAAAATCTGCAGTGAAAATATTAAAAAAACTGGTGAAGTCACGAGCATGCATAGAAACTGTGTAACACACATTAGTAATGTAATTAGTTTGGGGCTTTTTACAGCAGATTGTCAGCACAGGCATTTTGGGACCTCTGCTCATGAACAGTGTCACTGTGATTTTCTTAATCTTTCCCCGAACAGTGATTTCCCACAGTGACCACGCATGTCTGTGCTGGAAGTGCAAAAACACATTTCGGCCATGGTGTGAAAAATGACAGCTGTACTGTTCATAAGGAAGTGTGGAAAAATGCCAGTGGTGAAAATCTGGACTGAAAATATTACAAATTCATGAACTTACAAGGGTGCATGGAAACTGTGCAATGCTCGCTTGTAACAGAGTCATTTTATGGACTTTTGTCACCAAATTTTTAACATGGCCATTTTAAGACCTCTGCTCATGAATAGTGTCACTGTGATTTTCTTAATCTGTCCCGAACACTGATTTCGCACACTGACTGCGCCATTGTGCGCTACATGTGTGGAAACACATTTTGGGCAAGATGTGAAAAATGACAACTGTACTGCTCATTAGGAGGTGTGGTAAAATGGCAATGTTGAGAATCTGAAGTGAAAATATTAAAAATTTGCGAACTTACGAGCATGCATAGGAATTGCACAATACACGCTCGCAAATCAGTCATTTTTGAGAATTTTTTCACCAAATTTTCAACATAGGGTTTTTGGGGGTCTACCTCATGAACTGTAACACTGTCATTTCGTAAATTGGTCCCGAAAGGTGGTTCCATGCAGTGACCGTGAAATCACCTTTTGGAAGCCGAGTAATGCCATGACAGTGCCAGAATTCATGAGGAGGGGTCCCAAAAACCCTATGTTGAAAATTTGGTGCCAAAATTCCAAAAAACGTCTGAGATATGCATCAAAGTTGAAAAAGCCTATTTATTCCATTACTACAGCTTACGGCATTTCTTCAGTTAAGCGATCGGCTTTGAAGAGTGCAGGCGTGTTCCGGTCTACGAAAGATGGTCGCACCGGCCTCCGGAGGTAAGTATGGGGTGAGGGTGTGGGGGTGGATGCGGAGAGGTGGCGCGGGTTGGGGCAAGACAATCAACGAGGGACCTTTTTTCTTTTCAGGTGTTAGTTTTCTTTTAGGAAGACAATGTGGGACTTGTGCCATGCTGGGGTGGGCTCCCAGCATGGCAGCTGGAATTTTTGGGGGCAGTGGAGCCGATGGGGGTTGGGCACCCC
Source organism: Neoceratodus forsteri (assembly GCA_016271365.2). Taxonomy (NCBI): domain Eukaryota; kingdom Metazoa; phylum Chordata; order Ceratodontiformes; family Ceratodontidae; genus Neoceratodus; species Neoceratodus forsteri. The sequence goes on from CM057452.1 coordinate 732,647,481, forward strand.
ATCAGCCATGCAGACAAGTGCCACGCTTGGGTGGGCTCCAGCATTGCAACTGGAAGTCTGTTTCTTTTGGGGGTTTAATTGAGCCAACGGGATTGGGCACCCCCATCGCCATTCTCACTTATGCCACGCTGGGTGGGCTCCCAGCGTGGCACCTAGAACTCGGGGGAGCGGAGCCAACGGGGATTGGGCACCTCTGTAAGTCATACTGTGCGGCAGGCGGGGGGACCGCTATTCAGAGATACTCAGAGGGTTGGGGAATATTATTACAATACTGATCAGGTGTGCCAACAGAGAAAAACTGCGTCTACTTTTTCACTCTCTTTGGGGTTCTGTTTTCCTGCTTTTGTCAATGCCGATCCTACCCTGAACTCTGACTCAACATTCCAAGGATGGCAATTAGATCTTTTTTTGGAAACATTCCAAGGATGCCATTTTAGTCACTTGCTTCCTCCTCCCAGAAAGATAGTCCTAGAAAAAGTTCACTTCAAACTGAATTTATGTTCCAGGAAGAGAAAGCAGAGATTATACAAGCAGGATTGCTGGCAATATGCTAATCAACACTATCTCATCGCTGCTCACTGAAGCAGTCTCTCCCTTTCAACTGTACACCACTGCATTTTCAACTGCTGTCATAGACAGCTGCAGCATTCATTGGTGAACTGTGGCCGTGCCTGCAAACACACTGACTGAATTGGAAGATAGGGTGCCACAACTACAAAGACTCGGATGATGGCATTATGTGCAAGCAAACATAAAAAAGGTAACTCCATGTGTCAGATTGCTAGATATGAGTGACACAACCCACAGCAGTTTGTGTTCTCTCCCCCAACACACACACATACATATACATATAAATATACATATACATATACACATACAGTTGCTAATACACATGGACAGTTTTAAGTCAACACCACATTTATGACAAATCTTGCCACTTTTCAATAACTGGCCTAAAACTGGGCACAGATGATAGACCTGAAGAAAGCGAATCTACCATAATTTCTTTCATTTGTATTGTGCAAGAAAGTGGCCACATGTATAGTACTTAACCTGAAATGATGGTCACCAAAGTAAACTGTTTGGGACCTCGCTGCCCACATGGTCTGCTGGTTGGCATAAAGAAATCAGCAGGCCACAGAGATCAAAGAATGGTGTCTTGTCCACTTGGGAAGGGAGCTCAGAATTTTTAAATACCACCGACTACATGGTAGGCTCTATACCACTTCAGGTTTGTTTATCACAGTACAAGATAATGGCTCTGAAAACATGGTAGGATACAACACCATCCTAGAGCAAGAAACTTAACTGAATTTCAGCCCGACACAGTGGCACTGAGGGTTGAGGTGCTGGACACCACATCTCACGCCACGCTGGCAACCAGGGCTTGGAAGTGAGCTTAGGTTGGCAGGTGAGGGAGAGGACTGAACATCTGAGGGACTGCTCTCCTCTCCTGTGGAGGGAGGGAATGCTGTCCCACTCCATGACTGCCTCCTGGTGGAGGCTGGGGGGGGGAGCACTAGGAGTCAGACAGGCAAGAACGTAGTGGCCTAGCACATGCACGTGCTCATAGCCACAGATGGGGAGGAACAGAAAACAGAAAGGTGCTGACAGGCTGCATGAAGCCTGGCCGCGCTCCTGACTGAGGAGCTCACTCCCCGGCAAGCTGGATCATGTATGGGGGGGGCAGCCCTCCCCTCCCTGGCCCCACCACGGGGGGGGCATGGGGGATTCACTGGGGGTCTGGGCTTGAGGGGTGGGAGACAAATGTGATGTCAGGGTGGATATGAGCTCTCTCACAAGAGAGCCGGAGCCCGCCTTCCAGCAGCCCAGGTGGTAAACAGAAGATGAAAAAAAAAAAAAAAAAAAAAAACACAACTGAATTTCAGTGCAGATACAGCTGTATCCTAATGTACTGAATTCTTTACCCTCACCATTTTGACTGTTAGCTTCTACCCTCCCATCAGTTTCCCACTCCAACCAGGCCAAACATTGTTTAAAGTATTATTACATTGATTCAGTAAAAGTTCATTCTGTTAAAACAGTGCTTGCAGACTCAGATTTACTTTTAGCCACTGAAGGCATCAGTGTAGTATTAAAGGCTGTTACACACTGTATTTAGCATGTTATGTAGCTATAATAACTGGCAAGGAATTTTTTCCATGGGCAGAGAAAGTTGATATTCATCGTAACAACTGGCTGGTTGTTAAGACAAACACGCGCTCAGTAAAACAGAGCGCAGCATGAGCCCCACAGCTGCTCTTCTCTCAGCCGTTCAAATAACCGCCACAGCTGAAAACAAAACTCTTTCCCCGTGACCTCCTGAAATAAATGTAGCTTACCTGCCAAGCAGTCCTGGTAGCAGGCACCAGCATCAGACTTCGCAGTGTCAAAAAAACGTTCTCTGAGCCAAACAATAAAAAAAAAAAGCATTTTACAAGGAGTGGCCGCTTTGACATCTCTTTGTCAGAATCCAGACAGAGTTCCGTAGAAGAGCAGGACGGGAAGGGGCTGCACATGTGTAAAATGTACTTTCCGAAAGGCATAACATGTAGTCATTCTTTTCATATAGATGTTCCCTGCTGTTGTAATGTTGCACTTAATAAAGCTCTGATCATTATTCATAAAAGTCTGTTATTTTCTAAAACATTTATACACAATCGACGCCTGAACTTAGGTGGGAAAAAAATTCCTTGCCAGTTTATTATAAAAAATAAAAGATGGGAAAGTGTGTGAAATGAGAATTTAATGCACACCCTCAGGGTGGGATGCTTTCATAAACCCCTCGGGTGTGCATTAAATAGAGAATAATGGATGGGGAAGTGTGTGATATGAGAATTTAATGCACACCCGAGGGTGGGATGCTACATAAACCCCGAGGGAGAAGCCAGAGGGGTTTATGAAAGCATCCCACCCTGAGGTGTGCATTTAAATTCTCATTTCACACACCTTCTCATCTTTCATTTTTTTATAATAAATTGGAAAGGATTTTTTTTCCCACCCAAGTTCAGGCGTCGGTTGTCTATAAATGTTTTAGAAAATAACAGACTTTTATGAATAATGATCAGAGCTTTATTAAGTGCAACATTACAACAGCAGGGAACATCTACATGAAAAGAATGACTACATGTTATGCCTTTCGGAAAGTACATTTTACACATGTGCAGCCCCTTCCCATCCTGCTCTTCTACGAAACTGTGTCTGGATTCTGACAAGGAGATTTCAAAGCGGCCACTCCTTGTAAAATGCTTTTTTTTTTTTACATTTTTTTTATTGTTTGGGTCAGAGAATGTTTTTTTGATACTGTGAAGTCTGATGCTGGTGCCTGCTACCAGGACTGCTTGGCAGGTAAGCTAAATATATTTCAGGAGGTCATGGGGAAAGAGTTTCGTTTTCGACTGTGGCGGTTATTTGAACAGCTGAGAGAAGAGCAGCTGTGGGGCTCATGTTGCGTCTGTTTTGCTGAGCGCGTGTTTGTCGTAACAACCAGCCAGTTGTTACGATGAATAGCAACTTTCTCTGCCCATGAAAAAAATTCCTTGCCAGTTATTATATTTTCATATCACACACTTCCCCATCCATTATTCTCTATATATATTGTCCCACTCTCTGATGGGCTGAACATCCACAGTACTGAGGGGATTTGAGAAATCTTGTCCAAATAATCAGCAATATAGTCCAACGTCTGCTGACGGCTCCAAAACTGTTGAGAAGGATTGTCCTTTGCTTTGCACTACTCAGTTTGCCGAACTGCTACCTCCAACACTTGAGTAGTTTAGAGACTAGACTGGCAACGCGGTATTATGGCTTGACGCTTTACTCAATATTTTTTTTACAATAATCAAAATAGAGGTTTAAAAAAAAAAAAAACACAGGCAAGTTTTTTCTGACCCCTCATTTTTGGATACAGCTAGAAGAACAGGGAGACCCAATCGTATACTACTGTCCAATGTACTTGCATATCTTCTCACTTAAATACCAGATATACTTCCTGAACACACCTCTCAACCTCTTTCCTCATAAATGCTGTGCTGCTCTCAAAACACTATTGACATAGCCCTCTGGGCCGAACTCCCCCTCACTCCCCCCCCCCCACGGCCTCCCTCTCCACTGCCAGTACTTGCTGGTACCAACCTGTCAAGTCTGAAATGTTTTCTAATTACTCTTTGTGTTCAAGCAATTATGTAAAACTATGTTATTCTGTATGATTGTATTCTGTAGGTATGTTGACTCTGTATGTCCTCTCTGTGACGAGGTACCTTTGTAAATGAGCCTCTGGCTCAAAGGTTGTAAATCCGATTATATAATAAATAAAAAAATAAATAAATCAGGGACAAAGCTTAACATTGGTACTATTCATTCATAAAGCTGACAGAATAAGGGGAGTAGTGTAAGATGCATTTTCTGAAGAACAAGCCTGTAATTTTAATGTTCAACACTATTTTGTGCTTCCAGTCCCCACTGTTCTGTCACAAAAACACAAATTTCACAAGGGACAGAGGAACATTTTTGAGGCAAAATCAGGGACCTCCCTGAAAATCAGGGGCAATTGAGAGGTATGATCCTGAATATAACTCATACCATTTTTAGTAGGACAGCAGGCAATCTGCAATGGGGCTCACAGCCTAAACATTTTGTCTACAGAACACTCTGCCTAAATACCTGTTTCAAATACAGACTACAGTATAAGTCTAGTGGTCCGCTAATCTCCAGGTATTTTCAAATGGGTTTGAAACTTCTGGTGTTAAAAATGAAGTAGCTTGTGTCTGCACATACAGTAAATCACTTTGTTGTTCTTGTTTTTGTCAGAAAGATGACTAAAAGTTGATCATCTGGCATCACTGCTTCGACACCAGTTGAAAACATGAACATTATGAACCCTCAGGGCAGGGCAAGGTGTACAGTTAAATCTGAACACAATCCGGAACACTTGCTGCCAGAATTAGGTCAAAAGGCAGTTCTGCTAATCCTAGAAAACAAAAAAAGATAAAACCACTCCCACATTTTTTTTTAACCAGCAGTTCATGTTACGGTGCAAAATGCTGAAACTCTACCTTTTTATTTCAGTTCAGATCCCATTTATCTCCAGGCTTGTAAAATCCCATGTCCCCATTTTGAGACTTCTTCAGCATTTTCTGAAAGATCTGAATCGTTAAAAGAGTGTGCCATTAAATATAGCTGCCCAGGCTTACATATCTCAGCTATATCTGAACTCCCATTTTTAAACATCACTATTCAAGAGACTGAGGTGAACAAACATGTACAGTAAAAGACACTGCTTCCTTGCTCTATGGTGCGCTGGGGGACATCACTACCAACTCTAGACCAGAAAAACATAAGCTTTAACATGGTGGACATGAATGAAATAAGGCACCACATAAACTGACTTGGAAACAAAAATCACAGCGATGTTCCAGTTCCCCGCAAGAACACTTAGCATTGGTAGCAGCATGACTCAAATCTCACAACATGAAAAAGAAATTAAAAATTCAGCACATTCTGACTTTCATTACTAAAAATGTCTGTGTAAAAAAAAAAGCTCTCTGACCCTTACTGAAGTTACAACACAAAATGAGTCATAGAATTTGACGGCAGATAAGGACCGCTTCGCCCACCCAGTCTGCCCATTTCCCTACCTACTGGATAAGCTGCAGATCCTAGTTAACCAGCAGCCTACTTCTTCCTACCCCCACCCGCTAGAATTGCCTTATGACTGTCCCATGCATGCTTGAATTCCACCACTGATTTTGACTCCACAACCTCCTCCCGGAAGGCCGTTCCATGCATCCACTACCCTCTCTGTGAAAAAATACTTCCTTAAATTACCTCTGAGCCCCCTCTATCTTCAAATTGTGCCCTCTTGTTCTTGCACACCTCTTTTTTTTGAAAGATGCTACCCTCTTGGACTTTGTTGATTCCCTTGAGGTACTTGAATGTTTTATCATGTCCCCTCTCCTCCTTTCCTCGAGGCTACATATTAAGCTCCTTGTCTCTCTTCATATGTCTTCTGGTGCAGACCCTGCACCATTTTAGTTGCCCTCCTCTGGACAGCTTCCATCCTGTCTATGTCTTTATGGAGATTGGGTCTCCAGAACTGCACACAGTACTCCAGATGGGGTCTCACCAGCTGTCTGTACAGAGGGATAATAACTTCCTGTTTTCTACTGGTGATGCCTCTCCCTATGCATCCCAGTATCCCCCCAGCCCTCCTTGCTGCCCTCTCACATTGCTTGCCCACCTTTAGGTCATCTGATATGACTACCCCCAGGTCCCTTTCCATTTTTGTTGTTGTTAGTATCTCACCCCCCATTGTGTACTCTTCCCCTGGGTTTTTGTTTCCCAGGTGCATTACCTTGCACTTCTTAGCATTGAATCTAAGCTGCCATACATTTGACCATTGCTCTAACCTTGCCAAGTCCCTTCTCATCCTTTCCACCCCACCCTGTGCATCAACTCTGTTGCAGATCTTTGTTGGAGGGTGCAAGAATCTGTCACTCCACCAAGCTGGGCAGCCTCAAAATTAAAGGAACACTGTCAACTCCCTTAGGCCTCAAAGTGTTCCTAGTTTTAAAAACACAGGATTGTTCACATTCTGTAGAGACAGCTGGTGTAGCTGGTTGTTTGATTCAGATTCTTTTTTTCTGTTGAATAGTAAAAAACAGATTGCCAACCATACTGGTGTTACCACACCAAAACAGGTTTGTTTACATTCCTCAATCAACTACCACGGCATCTTTCCAGGACTAAGCAACACCCCCAACACAGTATAGCTACTTATGATGCAGAGGATGTAGAAGAGACTACTGCATCATGACTTGAGTGACTGCACTGTTTGGGGGGTGTTTCAAATGTCCACAAAGTATACAATACGAATAGATCCAGGATTTGAAGCAACACTAGGTTGTTTATAACTATATACAGTATTTCCATGTATTTCAGTTCTACTAAGCAAGGAGACAGATAAAACAACTAGCAACATCAATGAATTTTAGTGAAGGTAAGCAATCATAAAATGTGAGGTTTTAACTAGGAATAATATGATGCAACAAAGGTTGACAGTGTCCCTTTAAAACAAGAATAAAAAAAATTTGTAGTGCACTCCAAAGTTGTCAGATAAAGTAAAACTGCAATCCCAGCAACACAGTACTCTACATGGTCAAGATGCGTATTTATTTCTTCAGACTTGCTGCAGCTACTACAAATCAAGTACATCAGTTAATTTGATCAATACCTCACATATCACACGTCCTCTGTCAATACTTTTTTCATAGCCCTGAAGTACTAATGCTCGGTTTATGACCTTCAAATAATTTCCATGAAATCTGACTTCGATATCATAAACATAGGATTATGAGACTTTTTTCATGGGCAGAAACTGAGTATACCACCCAAGGCTTGGGCCACCACAGTAAATTGTGTAATTCTTCCCTTACTCAGTTATGGAGGCATGTCATATGGGAACAAGTGAGGTGCTTTACTGATGCCTGACCAAGTATAGCTTAAACCTCCTGCAGAACACACATCATTGTGACCTTTACAATTCATTGAAGAGGGCTAGAAATAAAAAAAATATTACTAAACTATTAAATGTTTATCGTCTTTCTTTTAACATGGTATATGTTATCAGTACTATATCAGTACAAAAACGTGACTTGTGTTATTTCTTTATTTTTGTTTTTATTTTATATGTAGTTTCAGAATATGGCTGCTATAGGAGCTGATTCATTTAACTTTCTGGTTTTCACATCTGAAAAGAGAGCGTGCAAGTTTTGCAGTAACATGCTGGTTTGTGCATTTGGTGCCATCTGATGGCTTTACACCAAGCACACATCACTCACATTGCACTGTAAAATGATTTCTGCATTTATTAAAGTGAAAGATTTGCTTTCGTGTGTCTCTTTTTTTCAACTTTATCTCCTACCTTGGTGGCCTTCTCTCAGGTGTGGATTCTCGGCATTGGCTCTGTTGCCTGCCTTAAGCCTCTGACTATGCACTCTCTGGTTGGGCCCTTCTCCCTCCAACCTCATCAGGCCGCAAAACCTCCAGGCTCGGAGACCCCCAGAGCGGGATTGCCATCTCCTCCTGGTGCTCTACCTAGAATCTAGGTGAGCGACTGGGGAGGAGGAGGTGGTAGACTGGGAGAACAGGACAGTAAAGCCCGGCATTGGGCATGGGGCCAGCCACTGATCCCACCGTTGCCTACCACCTCGGCAGTGGTTTTACCTGCTACAGTTTCCCCCTCGGGATGTGGTGTGCAATGGCTTCCTGTGCAACTATACCTCACCTCTCACTGCTGGAGCCTGCCAACTTCTCCGACACCTTCTACGTCCCGACACTAGTACCGCCCCCAGTTTCTACCAGAGGCCGCTACTCTGCCAGGAAACCCCAACAACCCACCCTGGGAGAGAAGAGCAGTCCTCTGGATGCTTAATCCTCTCCCTCCTCTGCTGACCTGACAACCCAGGTCCATTCCCAAACCCGGGTCGCCGGCATGGTGCGAAGTGTGGTGTCCAGTGCCTCAACCCACAGCATCACCGGGCTTGTGTGTCGATCTTATTATTATTTTTTTTTTTACTGTGGTAAATACAAAGTAGCCTAGTGTTTATTTTGCAGTGTAAAGCAAAGTACGTTTATGTGAATTACAGTATTTTGTTTCCACCTTCAGTGACAAGCTGATTGTCATTGTTTAACATATCTATAAACTTCTGTTTGTAGAGCACTCCAGACAGCTACACTGTCTTATGACAGCAGGACAGGGAAGAATGTTGATATAAAATGGTGCTAGGTATTACATCCACTCCTCATTTCTAAATAACCCCCTTACTTTTACCATCGCAACATTATGTGTGGTTATAATTCCTGTCTAGATCAATGGTAGCAGGATAGCAGCATCAGGGGAAAATAAACTATTTTTTGCGTGTGCCTAAAGTAGTCTGTTTATTACTCTATTTTTTGAGGTAGACTAAGAGGCACTGGTACTGCAGAGGGGCAGAATCGGAAGCAGACAGACAGAAACACGGAAACTTATAATTTGATGACAGAAAAGGACTGCTTGGCCCACCTAGTCTGCCCATTTCCCTATCTAACGGATATGCTGCAGATCCTAGTTAACCAATAGCCTACTTCCTTCTACCCCCCACTAGAATTGCCTTATGTCTGTCCCATGCATTCTTGAATTCCCCCACTGTTTTTGACTCCACTCCCTCTGCGTCCTGTTGTCCAGACAATTTTTTATCCAGGCTACCACCCTGGGACCCACTCCCAGGCTGGCAAACTTGTTTATAAATTTTTTGTGGGGGACTGTGTCAAATGCCTTGCTCGAGTCTAGGTAGACCATGTCCACAGCCCCTCCCTGGTCTACTACTTTGGTTACCCAGTCAAAGAAATCTATTAGATTTGTCTGATATGACCTTCCCGCTGTGAATCTATGCTGCCTTGGGTCCTGTGCCCCACTGGCCTCTAGGTACTCAACTATTCTTTCTTTCAGAAGTGATTCCATCATTTTTCCCATCACTGAGGTCAAACTAACAGGTCTATAGTTTCCTACCTCTACCTTGCTCCAACTTTTGGGAATCATATCCGCCTCCCTCCAGTCCTCAGGTACCACACCATCCTCCCATGATTTGTTAAAAACGGTAATCAGTGGTGTCACTAGTTCTCCCCTTAGTTCTTTTAGAATTCTGGGGTGAATCCCATCAGGTCCCATTGCCTTGTCCACCTTGAGTTTTAGGAGTTCTTTCAGGACCCTTTCTTCTGTGAATGAACTGGTATCAGTCCCCCTATCCAGAGTGCTTCTATTGTTTGGTTTAGGTACGTCCCCCTCCTCTTCTTTTGTGAATACTGAACAAAAATTACTGTTCGGTATCTCTGCCTTTTCACTGTCACCCTCTGTCCACCCCATACCCCCTTATTAAGACTCACTATGCCTTCCTTGGTCTTTATTCGCTCACTAATGTATCTATAAAAGGTTTTATCCCTCTTCTTAACTGAGTTGGCTATCTTTTCCTCAATCTGGGCCTTTGCTATTCTGATTGCCTTCCCCACTTCTTTCTGCTTTAACTGGTACAGTTCTCTGTCGTGCTCCTTCTGTGATTCCTTATATTTTCTGAATGCCATCTTCTTCTCCCTAACTTTCCCCGCCACCTCTTTTGAGAATCATAGTGTTTTTTCCTTCATTTTGTTTTATTTGCTTCACACAAAGGCTTGTTCCCTCTGTGATGGCAGTTCTGATTTTTCCCCATTGTTCCTCCACCCCTCCTTCCTGCCCTTGTGCTATTGCTTTTACTTTAGGCACACTCTCATTCTGCCAAAGTCAGCCCTCCGAAAGTCCAGTACCCTTGCCTTTGTATGGCTTGACTCTATGGCTGTGTTTATTGTGAACCACACTGCCTGGTGGTCACTTGTTCCCACATGGCTACCCACTTCTAAATCAGAGATCCTTTCACCGTCCCCATTTGAGAGTACCAGGTCAAAGATTGCTCCCTCCCAAGTGGGTTCCAACACTAACTGCCGGAGGCATGCCCCCTGTAGGGCATCGAGAATGATTCTGTTCTTGGATGTGGCTGCAGCTAATGTGCTCCAGTTAACATTTGGCATATTCAGGTCCACCATCAATAATATCTCCACTTTTTCTGCCATTCTAAGGATGCCTCCTATCATTTCCTTGTCCATTTCCTCCTGATGAGACAGAAGTCTGTATACAACCCCTGTGTGGACTGTGGTGCCATTTCCTGTCTCCAAGGTGACCCACAGTAACATAGAATTTGACAGCAGATAAGGACCTCTTGGCTCACCCAATCTGCCCATTTCCCTACCTAATGGATAAGCTGCAGATCCTAGTTAACCAACAACCTACTTCCTCCAACCCCACCCCCTAGAATTGCCTTACGTCTGTCCCATGCATTCTTGAACTGACCCCACTGTTTTCAACTCCACAACCTCCTCAGGAAGGCTGTTCCATGCATCCACCACCCTCTCCGTGAAAAAATATTTCCTCACATTACCTCTGAGCTGTCCCCCCTCTATCTTCAGATTGTGCCCCCTTGTTCTTGCATGCCTCTTTTTCTGAATGATACTACCTTCTTGGACTTTGTTAATTTCTTTGAGGTACTTGAAAGTTTCTATCATGTCCCCCTCTCCCTCCTTTCCTCGAGGGTATACATACTAAGCTCCTTAAGTCTCTCTTCATGAGTCTTCTGGTGCAGACCATGCACCATTTTAGTTGCCCTCCTCTGGACTGCCTCCATCCTGTCTATGTCCTTGCAGAGATCGGGTCTCCAGAACTTCATGCAGTACTCCAGATGGGGTCTCATCAGCTGTCTGTACAGAGGGATAACAACTTCCTGTTTTCTACTGGTGATGCCTCTCCCTATGCATCCCAGTATCCCCCAGCCCTCCTTGCTGCCCTCTCACATTGCTTGCCCACCTTTAGGTCATCTGATATGACTACCCCCAGGTCCCTTTCCATTTTTGTTGTTGTTAGTATCTCATCCCCATTGTGTACTCTTCCCCTGGGTTTTTGTCTTGCTCCACACTGCCTCCAGCTCTGTGTGTGCGCTAGTTCTCCTGTACTTTTGAACAATCCCCTCCTTTACCATCATCCTTCCACTTACATAAAATAGAAGGCTTTGGTGTTATCTGCAGGTACTACTGCTAACCTGGCTTCCAGTCCCTCCCTGACTTTCTTAATTCTAGCTGTGCTGTCCCACAGTTCAGCTCTGTTCTCCTCTGCGAGCTGGAAAACAACCAGTCTCTTTCCAGCAGTCATAGAGCCTATTTTTGTTCAGAATCCATTGGTCTTCTTCACAGGGTAGCTGACTCTGGGAAACTGTATCAGCACTGCACAGTGTCATCAGTTGGCAGCGGTGGTGGGGCTTATCAGGGAAGAAAACAGGGGAAAAATGCTGCCGTTTGGATGACCTTTGCTCGTACCGTGCCATGGTGACTCCATTTGGATTGGTCATTTGGGAGGCAGTGTCGGGACAGGGAGGTTGCAGGGAACTCCAACCTCAGGACAGCAGTATGGAATAGAAAGGTAGTGAAAACAAGAAAAAAAAAAAATAGTCCACCACAACTCAACTGCTAGAGTGGTCCTGATGGGACATTGTGCTCGTATAGAGTAATTATGTATCCTTAGTCAAAATCCTACAATAATGATTTATGGTTTTAGCCCAATGGGTGATGCAACTAAAGTCACAAAGCCCATATAAAAGAAGGACCAGATCAAGTTTTTGTATTTCAAATACATCATTTGTTCACATGTTCATTCTTTAAAAAATGCTGGGTAATTTTATCCAGAAACAAAACCATGAAATGAAAGCTTTGCTTCTTTGTTCAGGCATGGTTATGATGACACACCCACAACAGGAAAGGATTCATAACCAGAGGGTTATTTTTAATTACTGCTACCACACGTATAAATGAAAGGAGCAATATGATGCTTATGATGCTTTTTCTAAAGATTCCTTCACCCAGAAAGAATCTGGGGTAGAGTTTGATTAATCTTGCAACTGGACATGCAGATTGAGAGTTCATTTTGTGCAGTTATGAACGTTTCCTTTTTTTTTGTTTTTTTTGCTGCTTTTTGTTTTGAAATCCTGGGCAAAGTCATCTGTCTAACCATAGAGTAAAATAGAATAGTAGCAGCATAAAGCCAAGGGGACATTAAATAATTTAGAAGAATGTACTGGCTTAAAAAATTGTGGATGGGATCGAAAAGTATTTGCTTAACAAAATTGTGGGTGTGATTGAACACAGGTGTTCACTTCTAATAAATATTTGACTGACTTCTTTTTAATTGAGTTTTGATATGTTAGTGCTTAATTTCTACTTCCATAACAAAATATTTGTTTCTGCAGTGAAATAAGTTGGTTTTCACCTTTACTTTTCGCACTGCTACTTGAAAAGTATTCAATAAAATTCTGGTACTGTGATGTCAGAAACTGCAAACTACGTAGGAACCCACTGTATTTTAATGAAAAAAATATATATTTTTCTATCTTTTTCAAATGAAATAGATACTTCTTTCAACAACAAACTTTGCCTTTTATATGTTAGCACTATTGTGATATATCTGTATGATTTTACAATTTTTGAAACAGTAATTGGCTTTACTTTCTTCTTCACAAGTAAAATCCAATTAGGAAGAAAATATCCTATGCCAGATCATAAAAAAAAAATCCTAGGTTTTGAAAAATCACGTATTTCTATTAAATATAGAAAGCACTATTTTTTCTTTAAAGGAGAACTATGAGCTGTTTTGAAGCCCCGATCGCTGCACAGATCAGGGCTTCACTCTAGAAATCCCACCAGCAGTCACCCTATAAAATAAACGTGCTTTTTTTTACCGTATCACTCGTAAAAATCTGAAATGCCCCTGGTATAGCCAGCATTTTCTAATATGGCACTTCTTTGTCACGCCGCATTCCCGCTGCTCATAATGCGAGAGGATGACATGACACTGCTCATTCCTGATTGGTCCCATTATGTATGGGAATAAAAAAATGGCTGTATCTCCGATGCCCACTAATATTTTTACAGTTTGTGCCTACATGCCATATGTATCAGCATACACATATGGCATTTAGGAACAAAATCTCATAAGTAGCAGCCTGGACTACTCCATAATGATCAGGATGGGTGCACAGGTATTCCAACCCCTGCTTGCCCACCTGATATTTTGTTTCAGTTTTCTTATCTATGGCTGCAGACATGATTTTTATAGTGTATGATGGAACGCTGTTAACGTTATAAATCCATCACTTTCCAAATGTTGTTATGCTGTAGTAGCTACGTCATCACAGCTGTTACGCTACACTAGCTATGTAGCTACTACAGCATAACAACATCGAACGTGCTAGCGCAGGCATGTTATATGACCAGGAAGTGGTCATGGCGGTGAAAATAACAGTGAAGTGAGCAGCACAGTGGAGAAAAAAAAAAACAAAGTAAGTCACCCAAATAGTCACGTTTCATAGCAGTTGGCATCCTACACTACAAAAAAACAGTGGATACCCAGCTAACAGTAACTAGCTGGGTTAGTGCATCTTGAGGTTGCCCATGGCGACCAAACCTCTCGAGCTACACTCTCAAGGTTCAAATGGTTGCCATGACAACCTCTCGATGAACTAACCAGCTTGTTACCGATGACTGGGTATCCATTATTCTCTATGTTATGACCTTCTTAAATGGTTTATGTATGGAAAGTAGCATTCTTCTTGGTGGAGCTACTCCCAACAAGTCCATAAAAATCAGCATCCTCTTCATCCTCCTCTGTCTCTAGTGGGGGGTGTTGAGGGTATCTACCATTTGTCTGACAAATGAGTTAAAGGATGAGTAGTCCTTGTCATGCCTTGGAGGAGGTTCAAAATCTTCTTTAGGTGCACCCTCTAATTCCATGTAATCACCTTCTTCAATTTGTACATATAGAGAATACTGGATGGGCAACTACACAGAACCAGTGTGTTCTGCCACAGAGGGATTCTGATTCCCTCTGACCTCGACAGCGAAACTCGAGAGGTCCATGGAATCAGAACTCCAAGGTGGCAAAACACACTGGTTGTGCATAGAGTTGCTCATCCTGTATTTTTTATAGTGTAAAGTACTGTGTGAAAAATGTGTTTTGTGAGTTCTTTTGCTTTCAAAATGAAACTGACTCATGCAGTCTCTAGAGGTTCTAGAATGCTGTTCTGAAAGGGATGGAATTCTATGCAGAACAACATTCCACTATACACTATAATATTATTTTTCTTCTTCCTCCCCACTTCAGGCAGATAGGTTGGAGCCTGAGCCTGTGGGGCGGGGGGGCAGGTATCTTATTAAAATTTCCCATGGCCAGGATCACCTGGAAAAATTGCTACTTTCATTATATGTCCTGTGATGAGGGCATTTTATCTGTGCCATCTGCCTGTTTCTTTCCCCATTCAAAAGGAGTAACAGTGACATTCTTTTCATTAAATTTCTTTATGGCAGACACAGTTTCCAGTGTTGGCTCTGAAGCTCTTTTATTTATATTTTTGCCATCACTGGATTTAGGGTTCCCCCTTTCGGACACCCTGATGTCTGAACCATCTTTACCAAGCCAATCAGATGACTGTGCAGCTTTACCTTTTTTCTTGACACCTTTAACATTATTTGCTGCTGAACATGAAGAGATGGACCTTTCAGATCTGTGCTTTCACCATCACTAGTAACTCTCTCAGAGCCTTTGTTATTATTTTTAGGTGACGTGGAGGCAGACTGAGATGGTAGGCTTCTTTTTAAACTTTTTACCCTTTTTAATGAAGTTTGTGGGCAAAATATATGCAGGATTTGCAATTTATACAGTTGCACTGTGGACCCAAACACTTTAAACAAAGCTTGTGGCAGTCTGCTTTTCTCAGGAGCTGGAAATAATTTTGACAATTTTTAGAAGGTCCACAAGGTCTGTCTGACATACCAATTTGAGAGAACCTTGAAAATACAGAAAAATGATTCACAAAAACAATGCAGTACAGCAGCTCAAAGCAAAAATGGCTCTTGTACTGTGGAAACTCTGCAAAAGGTAAAATCACGGTTCCTTTAACAGGAACCAATTAAAGTGAAAGGGTACTGACAGAAACGAAAAGTGAAAGTGCTCCAGTCTCTGTAATTAGTATAGTTAAAAATAATAAAACTCTGTTAATTAAAATAAAAATATAGAATAGTGTACGGGAAACCATATGAGACAATACTATTCTTCCCATGAGTGGATGCTATGATGACTCATGCCTCGAGAGGTCTCTCAGTCATCATCATAACCACGAGGGGGTAGATTAGCCTTGTTGTGTATGGTTTCCTATATACTGTTCTGTATAGTGTATAGTGAAATGCTATCACTGCAGCCTTCATTTAAATCACAAGAAAGTCCAGAATCATTTACTTTTTTCTAGTTTCGGCATATAGTCTCTCCGCTCTGCCAACCACACTTCAACCAAAATTGCCTGCTGGTCAGCATGTGCGTGACTCCAACAGCCACTGACCAATGATGAGCACTTACGGGGTCGCTTATATTCTGACATCCATACTAACACAGAATGAAAAGTCATTCTGCATTATTAAGGATGTCACTACTGTAGCAGAATGACTTTCTGCAGTGTATGTATCTCCATACACAGTCACATTTCACTATACACTATAATGGTCTGGTAGCTGAAATATAAGCAGAAAGTAAATCCGTAGCCAGCTGGGATATTCTCTGGCTCCTGGGAATCAATAGGGAACTAGAAAAACCATAGTTTACTGAAATGGAAACCCTAGCTAATGCAGAGTAATTGAAAAACTAAATCAGATTACACTCTAATAGTATTATAAAACAAATAACTGAACTGGAGATCCCGCCCTTATCAGAGCTGACGACAGGGTGACTGCTTTCTTCAGGCAAAGAAACATGTCTGAGCAACAGCAAGAGTGAACTGCAGATGCAGAGTTTGAACCTACACTCCAAATTCCAAAATTTGCACAGATTCCATCTCTCATCAGCTGAGATGAGTGCATAAAGTGTAAATATTAAGTGAGTGATTCCTGGGGTCAGAATTAATAAGCATGCTGCACAGACATTTAAAGATATTCCTTACTTTACTACCTAGGGTATCTGTGATTCCCTTTGTTAGCAGAAATTTGTCCTTGAAGGCCTGTACTGTCTTCATATCCACTGCCTCTGCCTTCTGAGAAAATAATTGCCTCCTAATGTTAGATCTGAATTTGCTACCTCTGAGCTTCAGGACATTTTCCCATGTCCTGCTGGAGGACATCAAATCAAACGTGTGTGTCCAGTCAATCTCGTAAATGTTTCAAGTTACCCACCATAAGCCATCTTTTCTCCAAGGTGAATATGTTCAAGGCCAACAGCCTCTCCTTATTGCTTCTGTCCACTATACCGCTGATCTTTACGATGGTTCAGTATTATAGACAAACCACTGAAAAAGCACTCATTTACACATGAAACATCAGGGTGTGGGTTGTGATGCACCGTTGCTGCTGCTGCCACCAATAAGTCTGTCTTTTAAGTAAGCAATAGAACACAACAGGGTGTGCGCTAGACACTTCTAGCACATAGCCAGGTGCTTAGTGATGCACGGGGCCACAGGTGGAGTGCCTTCGGCCCCTGGCTGTGTGCTAGAAGTGTTTTGCACACAACCCCAGAGTGTCTAATTGTGCTTATGAAATGGGCCTCTTAATTGCAAATGCATATGAAAACTATATTCATAGGACTAAGTAATAAAAAAGTTAAATCTTTGTCTTAATTTTGAATAAAACAGTTCCAACTACAGATAGCTGAAGGAATTAAAAAGGGGGAGAAGGCTTTCTTTCGATACATAAGTGAGAAAAGGGACAAGAAGGAAGGGATTGTTAGGCTTAGAAAAGGGGTGGAGTGGGTGGAGGATAATGGGGGAAAAGCAGAGATACTAAATGAATACTTCTGTTCTGTCTTCACCAGGAAGGAGGACGGACCAGTGCCTTCAGGAGAGAAAAGAGGAGCAGGGGGGAGGGGAACACAGCTGTAGTGATAGAGGAGGATAGCATGAGGGAGGGGCTGCTGGCATTGAAGGTGAACAAATCACCAGGCCCAGACGAAGTACATCCAAGGGTAATAAAAGAACTGGCTGAGGAGCTGGCAGGACCACTGGCAGACCTATTTAATAGTTCACTAGAGACAGGCATAGTACCACAGGACTGGAGAACAGCACATGTAGTGGCACTCCACAAAATTGGTCCCAAGGATGACCCAGGGAATTACAGACCAGTCAGTCTGACCTCCATTGTGGGCAAGCTCATGGAGACCATACTAAAGGAGAGGTTGGTATAATATCTAGAGGAGCATGGTCTCCGGTACGCAAGGCAGCATGGGTTCATGGGGAGGGGGAGATTGCGTCGGACAAATCTGATTGACTTCTTTGACTGTGTCACTAAGACACTAGATAGGGGCCAAGCGGTAGACATCCTCTATCTTGATTTCAGCAAGGCCTTTGACTCTGTGCCCCATAAAAGGTTGATCAGGAAGTTGGTGGATCTCGGGGTTGGGGAAAAGATGGCAGGATGGATGGAAAACTGGCTGAAGGACAGAACCCAGAGGGTGGTTGTGGGGGGAAGAGTTATCTGTCCCCAGACAGGTAACCAGTGGGGTCCTGCAGGGCTTAATGCTGGGGCCAGTGTTGTTTAAGGTCTTCATCAATGACATTGGAGATGGCATTAAGGGCAAAATGTGCCTATTCACAGATGACACCAAACTCTGTGGGAGAGTGGACACAGCTGAAGGGATACAGGACCTACAGGAAGATCTGGAAAAGCTAGGGAGATGGTCCAGGATATGGCAGCTTGGCTTCAATGCCAAGAAATGCAAAGCTTTTGTTTTTTTTGGCTAGTTTTCCATTAGCAGGTTATACAGACCTGCCACTAGAGGGATTCTTGGTCTTTCTACACAAATCATTGTACTCAATCGCGGGCAATATGGCCTGCATTATCATTCTCAATATCATTATCATTGCCTTTAAAGTGCTAATTTTTGGCCCCCTGCTGCACTGCTGACGCTTGCCATTGCAAGGCATTTAACCTGCTGTGCTGTCTTTTTTACTCAGAAGAGGACCCTCGCTAAGTGCCCACAGTCGAGCCGTCTCTTGCCAGCTGGCAGTCGGCAGTAAGTCGACACTTGAAACCACCAGACTGGAGGGACTGCCAGGGAAAGGTACTGCAAAACTGCAATTTTTATGCCCAACCACCCTTCCCCCTTCTGTAGCCTTTCTTATATAGACACCTTCCCGCCAAAACATAAATCACGCCCTCTGCATCTCGCTGCCCTGTAGCCTGCTCTATATCCCCTTGTTAGCTACCAAATCAGCAGACTTCCTTTCTGCTCGCTCATGCTGCCCACACTGTTGAGCCAAAGCTTGACCATTGTTTGCCCTTAAACATCACAGTCAGAAATACATACGCTAGGCACCCCCTATTGTGTTTTTCTATCCTTCTCCCTCTAATTTATATTCCCTTTTTTTAAACTCTACTCACCGGACAGTAGCTGAATAAGTTGTTTATATTAGCAATCTACTGAGGGCACCACGAAAGACATTTGATATAGTACCTTTTGCATACCAGTTATACTTTTCATAATGGGGGGGATTTCTCTGGATTCTGCTAGCTATATTACTGTATCCTGAGCGCAGTGAAAAAGGATATCTCTCAGAGGATACCACACAGAGAGATGTATTACATTACTCGACTTACTGCATTACTGCAACAGTCACAAGGGACTGGGTATGTATATATGACCTCCCAATGCTACAACATAACCCATGGAGCAGTTGCCATGGAGGGACTCAGGCGGATTTACTATCTTATGGGACCTTGCTTCAACTCTGTACAGAAAATTATTCAATGCGCCTGTCTGCAAGACTACTAATCAGCGCTCTAATAAGAGGCCAAAGCTCCACATCCAGATGGCAAACAAAGTGGTATCAGAATAAAAAAAAAACCGGCAACGGCAAGAATCTTTAACCTATCTCTTGCGGCAACTATGAAACTATTGATACTATTATTAATATGCTCAGGAAATGTAGAACTTAACCTCCAGAGGTCATCACTGCACCAACAGACTTAGCCAAGATCAAAGGGTTAAGCTTTCTCCATATTAATATATGCAGTCTGTTAAAGAAGATCACAATGATCCAAGCCTGGGTTAACCATACCCTACCAGATATACTAGTAGTGTCTGAGACATGGCTCAGGCCTGTCACAGCCGACAAAGACATAAACTTACCTAATTATCAAGCATTCAGAGCTGACTGCCAAACTAGGGCTGGGGGCATAGCGATATATGTGAAGGACAGCCTATGTGTAACCTGACTCGACTCATTATCCATGGCAAAGGAATTTGAATGCCAAAGAGGAGTTCCCCAAGGATCCATCCTCGGCCCAATCCTATTTGCCATCTATATCAATAGCATTGACAATAACCACACCAAAGCCACTGTACACCTGTTTGCAGATGATACAGTACTGTATGTCAGTCACCCCTCTCCCGTAACAGCATGCATAGAGCTACAAGCAGAATTCAACCTATTAAAACGCCAACTACTGGAAAAAAAACTCCTGCTAAATGCAAAAAAAAACAAAGGCAATATTTTTCTCCTCCCAAACACAAGCCGGACACTCCTTCCCAAACAATCTCCCCCACATATCCACTGTCCTTGGTGAAAATCTTGAATATGTTACAAAATTCAAATATCTGGGGGTCTGGGTAGACAGCAGGCTCGACTACTTAGATCATCTGGAAGATCTGCTAAAAAAAACTCCATCAGAGGCTTGGGCGCTATTACAGAATAAAGCACTTTCTCGCAAGTGATTCTAAAAAGAAGCTGGTCCAGGCCACATTTCTATCAGTATTATGATTATGCAGATTTCCTACATGGTCATTGCCCCAACTCATATCTGAGCAAACTGGACAAACTTTACCATAGGGCCTTGAGGTTTATTACAGATCTTCCTCTCAGCACTCACCACTGCTTGCTTTTTGCTGCAGTTGGATGGACCTCACTCCAATTTAGAAGAGACAGGAATGCCACACTATGGACTTATAGAACGATATCAAAGATGCTACCAAATTACATCTCAGACTGCTTCACACAAATCACATCAAGTAAATATGCCCCAAGAAGTCTAAACTTCATCATGTTTAAAGTGCCCAAATTCAGTTCTCGACACGGTAGATCTTCTATCAGCTATGTCTTATCTGCCTTATGGAATACGATGCAGAAGATCCTGAAAGTGAACAGATGCATCTCATTTACATCCTTTAAATATCTGTATTCGAGGCTTATCAAAGAAAAATGTAATTGTTTCCACAAACAGTAGAGTATTCCTAATCTTATCCATCTCCCTCCCCAGATAGCCAACCAACGGAAGGTATTCACCTTTACTAAGAGTCACCACTCCTCACACTCCATGCACCCCTCCTTTCCATCCGCCTCCCCTTAATCCCTTGTCATATATCACAACCCTATATCCCTGTTATACAAACCCCCCAGTGCCGCCCTCCTGCCCTCTTCATAAGACCCACAGTTTATCCGTTCCACAGTATAGGCCCCCACCATCTTCCTCCTCCCCCACCAGCCAGGCACACCACTTCCCGCTCCCCTCCCCCTCACCCTTATTACCACTACACCTGAATTTAATGTATAGTCTGATTAGAATGTATCCCTAGACTGTGTGTATACTGAATATTCTATGTAGTATCCTAGAGTGTGTGTATATTGAATATTTTTTATGTATCTATGTAAACTGAACCTTGACCTTACCAGTTCCATCTTGCAAATGAACTGTGCTCAACGATGTTCGCCTGCATAAATAAAGATTTGATTGCTTGATTGATTGATATAACTGGAGCCAAGAATCCTAGGACAGAGTACTATCTGGATAGAGTCTGAGTATCTACATCAGAGGAGGAGAAGAACCTGGGAGTGATGATCACTAGTGACCTGAAGCACTCCACGCAGTGCAAGAAAGCAGCAGCAAAGGCAAACACAGTGCTGGGATGCATATCTAGGGGGATCAGTAGCAGGAGAGAGGAGGCTTTACTGCCTTTATACAGGTCACTGGTAAGGCTGCATCTAGAGTATGGAGTTCAGTACTGGTGCTCACACCTCAAAAAGGACATTAACCTGCTGGAGAAGGTCCAGAGGAGGGCTACAAAGAAGATAGCCTGTCAGCAGGGTAAGGCATATGAGGAGAGGTTGAGGGCACTGAACATATCGTCCCTGGAAAACAGGAGAGAGAGAAAGAGAAAGAGAGAGAGGACCTGATTGGGACCTTCCAGTACTTGAAAGAGATAAATAAGGTTGATAAGGAGAGTCTCTTTAAGCTGAGTGGCAACCATAACATGAGGGGGTACAGTCTTAAGTTGGAGGGTGGGAGGTTTAGAAGGAAGGTCAGGAAGCACTTCTTCACAGAGTAGGTGGTGGACACTTGGAATGCAATGCCAGAAGTGGTAATCTCATTGAAGACAGTGGGCAGCTTTAAGAGAGGCTAGGACAGGCATAGGAGGAGGGTAAGGGTCATGGGTAGAGAGGATGGGAGGAAGGGCAGGGACATTAGCTCAAGCTATGGACCCTGCAATACGAGCAGACTTGATAGATCAAATGGCCTTCTGCTGGTTTCCTCGTATGTTCCTCTGCTTTTATCAGTTTACTGTGGGGTTTTTTTGTCCTGCTAAGGCTTCCGTAGTTGTAGTTTTTTTTAATTCATCTGATTGTCATGTCACTACCCTCCCAAGCAGCACCACTCCAGTTTGTGTTAGATACTGAAAACCCAGAATGTGGAGATGGAAGTAAAGATGTCCATTTTTTTATGATTTCTTTGCAGTATGGTAGCAGGCAGCTTTGGGGAGGAAACGCTGCTAACGTTTCAGTGACACAGGGAAAGCAGGTGAAGAACTAGAGCAGGGAGCGGCACAGCAGCATCTGCAGTAAGAATGTCAGCAGCAGCTTTGAAGAGAACAGCATAAAGTATTATTAATTAAACAAAGGTCAGTGACTGTGAGGAAAAAGTGAGGGGCTAAGGGAGGGAACTAGCAAGCAGTCAGCAGGTCGCCTGTTGAGCAGGAAAGTGAGCAATTGGATTTATTTCTTTATTTTTATGTGCTGTGTCCAGCCTGCTATCACTTGATGTTAGCTGTGCACTAGACACCTTCAATGCATGGCTACCAGCCAATCACAGGACTTGAAGTCATAAGCCCATTTCATATTATCCGAATGAAATAGTAAAAGGTTTTGCATAAGGTAAGTGACTATATACAAGTAGTAGAAGTAGTTTTTATTCATATCAGTGCTCTACCCCGAAGGCCCAAGGCATGTTACAATAAAGTGCAGGAATGACAGTCACTCAATCGATAAATAAAGACACATCCATGCCATAAATAAGACAGTTAAAGCAATTAGGACCCACTAAAACGCATTCTCACTGAGCCTTTATTGACACCGGTGGACCTGGAGCAGGGATATTTTGTAGCTGCTCCGAATTCTACACTCTTGATTGTCAATGTTCTTTACGTGTTTAAGAGCCCAGAACTATATGAGGTACTCCAGGTGGGGCATGACCAGGGCATTGTAAAATGGTAGGATAACTTCCCCTGCCCTGCTGATTATTACCCCCTTACAATCCACTTTATCATTCAGATGACCTTCTTGACAGCAGCTGCACACTGTTTGTCATGCGTCAGCCCCTTGTCTGTTATGACCCACAGATCACTCTCCTCCTCCATAGCAGCAAACGGAGATCCACACATTAGTGCGTGGGTCTTCCCTCTGTTTTTCCACCCCAGGTGTGGCATCGTGCATTTGTCTACATTAAATCTGTGAATCCAGGTGTTAGGCCAATCACCCGACTTGCTCATGTCCTGAAGGGAGTCAACCACCCTAGCCAGCTTACAGTAACTAGTGAACCTTTGCAGCCTATTATAGATTCGGGCTTTCAGATCCTTAATGATAATGCTGAACAGCAGTGGCCTCAGCATGGTCTAGAGGGAAGTCACAAAGTTCCCCTCTCCGCTCGGCACAGTGCCCCATTCACCACAACTTTCTGCTTCCTACCCCCAGCCAGATAGTATTTCACCATGTGTATGCCTCCTGTCAACCATACTGTTATATGTTTCCCCAAAATCTAAAGTATAACCCTCAGTAGCCTTCTTGGCTTGATCTGGAAACCATAACAACATCATAACATACCTTCGTTTTTCACTAGCTATTTTTCAATGCTTTATATCACTTTTTTATATTGAGCTTGCCTCTGTCACTGTACATAATAAAAATTAGGCTGATGACCACAATCACATTAGAAATTCTCTGTTTGGAGCCTACCACATGGAATTCCATGCTGTTTGGGTAAAAGTTCCAGGATTTAAGAAAGATCTGTGGTAAACAATTCCAGCTAGCTATACAAGACCCTGATGGGCAAGTTCAGACTCCACTGCCTTCTTCTGAAAAACAAACAGCTGTACAGCCCCCTCACAAACTACAACAAAATAATCCATGTGAGTTGCCAACAACCACAGAATATGTTTCAAAAGCCTTTAGTAGACAACTGGAACTACTGCTGAAAGTGTGCCCCCCCCCAAAGGTTGCACAAAGTTGGAAACTGGCACATTTGGTTTGGCTTTGCTTCAGATCCCTTTCTTTGGTTCAGATTTGACACTTCAGTAGAAGCAACTCTTCATCCTAGCTATGGGGTCTTGCAGACTACAAATGGGGTAAGTGCTACTTTTCCAACACCCCACACCCACCACAGTCAATCCCTCCCTCTTCCCAGCTCCCCTGTTCCTCCGATCAGTTTTTAATTCATTTAGCACTTCACACATTGTCAGCAACTGGTCATTTTTTTAAATAAAAATGTCTGTGGGAAGGAGAGGAGGAAGGGAAGGGGCTGGTGTGGGGTGACCATGGGACCAGCTCTGGCCACCAAGGATGGGTTATAGCGTTTTTTTTGTTAATTGACCAAAAGTCAAAGTGACAAGTAGTCCAAGTTTTTAACTGGGCCAAACCAAAGAGGAAAGTGGTGAATTTCGGCACATTCATTGAACATAAATTTGGCATCAGCTCATCCTTCCCATTGCCTTCATCCCAGTTGCCATGCTCCTTATTAAAACCCATTAAAAGCTAGGAAGGAAGGAAGGAAGGAAGGAAAAGAATGAATAAATAATAGAACAAATAGCAGCTGTCACTTGCATATTCTTGGCCTCTACTGGAAAATAATGCTACCTATTTTTTTTAAAGCATAATAGGACACAGCACTCCCTATAGCCATAACAGTCTCCATGCTTACTGGTATGATACCTACAACCTGATGCCATCGTGTTGACACTCCTATGCCTATACTATGTCCATACACTGCCATTTTGAAAATAAAAAGTGATTGGCAGCCAGTGTAAGTGCTACCTAGTGGCCAAACACTAAGAATGGAACTGAACTCCTGTATGTACACTACCGGTCAAAAGTTTTAGAACACCCCCAATTTTCCAGTTTTTATTGAAATTTAAGCAATTCAAGTCCAGTGAATAACCTGAAATGGTACAAAGGTAAGCGGTAAACTGCTAGAGGTTAAAAAAAAAGTTTAGGTTAGCAAAAACTGCTGTAGAGAAATTGCAAAGAAAGCCAAGGTGTCAGTGAGTACAGTTTCCTACACCATCAAAAGGCACTTGGAAACTGGAGGAAACTCTGACAGGAAGAGGTCTGGCAGACCCAAAGCCACAACAGAATCAGAAGACAAGTTTCTGAGAGTCAACAGCTTGCGTGATAGGCGGCTCACAGGACAACAGCACAGAGTGGCTGGCACCCTGAACCAAAAGGGCTACTACAGCATTTTGCAGTGCCATGCAATACCCTCTGGTCTATGCCTAGTTGGTCAGGTGTTCATCCTACAGCAAGATAATGACCCAAAACATACCTCCAGGCTATGTCAGAACTACCTTCGAGGAAAAGAACAAGACGGTAGGCTTCAAATCATGGAATGGCCAGCACAGTCTCCAGACTTAAACCCCATCGAGCTGGTTTGGGATGAACTGGACAGAAGGGTGAAAGCAAAGCAACCTACAAGTGCAACACATTTGTGGAACTCTGCAACAGTGTTAAAGAACTTCCAACAATATTTTATGTCCATTGTAGGAAGAATGCCACGAGTGTGTTCAGTGGTTACAGTATATCTGCAAAAGGTGGCTACTTTGATGAGTCAAAAATTTAGATTAAATTTTGTTGAATAAAATGATTCTATGATTTCTTTTTTATCTCCAATTGTTTATTTGTTCTATGCTTTAATTTCAGAGTACATTGAGACATTAACCTTCGTAAATTTCAATAAAAACTGGAAAAATGGGGGTGTTCTAAAACTTTTGACCGGTAGTGTATTTAAAAAGGTGACCCTACACACTAATAACTGATTTAAATTAAAATAAAAATAGTTTACTTTTTTTAACTAATTACAAATGGATGAAGGTCACCCCAATGGCCTAGTGACTGCACATTGTGCTATCATGCAGATGACCCAGGTTCATGGGCGAACCCAAGTTGCCACATCAAAAGGCAGGCAAGGCTATGGTAGCAGTCGCACAGCAGTGTGCCTCAGCTGGGGGGGGGGGGTTTAGGCAGCGAGCTCCTACAATCTTCAGGCTACGTGCACGTCAGTGGGAAGGACAAAGAAAAAAATGGGAAAAACCAACAACCATCTAAATGACTATCTGGGCTCCTGGATTCCTATAGGTCCTAGTGCCCCAGGGGCACGGGATCCTAGTCCACAAAATGGAACACCGGAGGGGGAGGCTATATTCGTATTTGGAAAAATACCCTTTGTAGCTTGCAATCCTCATGCCCATGGTAGCAGCAGGGAAAGCTCACTTGCCCATAGTGCTTATCTTGCATGATTCCTTGTTAATGGGATGTGCAGTGACCTCTTGGAGGGCAGAATTGCTTTGTCATTCTCAGTGAGAAAAACAACAGCATCAGCTATAGGCTAAGAGATGTACACTGGTCTATCCTTATGGGCAGTGTACTTTCTATCTATCTGCCTAAAGACAGACTGAACAGTAGCATGCCTATTTTAAATTGCAACCAATAGGGTCTGAAATTCTGGAGGAACAGAGGGACCAAACTGACTGGCATGGTAGAGACATCTCACCACTGAAGGCAGACATGTTCACCAGGGTCAGTAGAAGAAGACTCAAGATTAAGTGCAGCATGCATTTTTTTTTAAAAAAAGCCTGGAAATACAAGAGAACAAGAGGAGGGCCTGGGTTTAAAGAGTCCAGGCTACATAAGGAGTCATCGCCACTGCCCTCAGAAGTAATGAGTTTGGGGTCAGTCTCATTTTCCATCTCCCTCCTCCTCTTGGAAGGAGATCAGGTGGGGGGGGGGCGGTCACAAGTTCAATCCAGGAGGAGGCCTAGGCAACACCAGCAACATAGGCCCCATGTTATGGGGAGCAGGTGCCAGAAGCAGCACTGCAACAAGAACTGAATTCGATGGTGGGAGGACCCCCCACACCAAGGGCGACATTGATGCCAGCGCTGAGGCTGGTACCAAGAAAGGCCCCAAGAGGCCTAAACCTGGCACCAACCCTAGAGCCGACAACCCAGCTGGCACCAAAGTGACCAGCAAAGGCACCGTGACTGGTCCCATCGCAATGACACTGAATAGGGGTGTGCCAGTTGGATAGGAGTCATTGGCAGAGTCACCAACAAGGGGCCCTGGGACGTTCTCGGAGCCAAATGCTCTACCCGACTTTGGGTATCCCAACTGCAGCTGCAGTGTCACCAGCCTCAAAGAGCCAGGGACTGGTTCCACAGGCAGAAACATATGAGCCAGACGATGTGCCCACTGCTTCATAAGAGTTGCCCAGTGGTGG
This sequence comes from Neoceratodus forsteri, assembly GCA_016271365.2. NCBI lineage: Eukaryota > Metazoa > Chordata > Ceratodontiformes > Ceratodontidae > Neoceratodus > Neoceratodus forsteri. The sequence goes on from CM057452.1 coordinate 732,674,874, forward strand.
AACTGACCATCAGAGTTCCTACGAATAGACAGAGAGGGACTCTGGGCCAAAGACCTCAACCTCTCATGAAGAGAAGCCTCCAGTGATGCAGACAGCGCCAGTGAGGGTCTTCTGCTCCAGGACATCTAAGACCTCACAGCAGGACTCACAGTGGGTCACCTCGAGCAGTATTCTGTTTCTTCCCTTCCTACAGGAAGAGAAGAACTTGAGGCTAAGTGGCGCTGTGACCCTGGCGAGGATTGGAACAGGCCCGCTTCTTTTTGTGCTTCCAGGATAACCATCCTTCCTCCCAGACACAGGACCACCCATTGTCAGAACCCTCCCCCCAAGGGGGGAAGTGTACTGGATAAGGCCCCTCTGCTGCAGCAACTTGTATGAGAAGGCACCCTACCGTCACCATCCATGGCCTTCGATCGTTGACTTGGCAGGGCAATGAGAGACTGAGACTAAGAGACTAAACTGACACAAAAATAAACTCTCTTTTAAACACTAAAACTGAGAACAACTTAACATTGTTGTCATACAGACATGAAGTTCTGACTCCCAGCAGGTGAGCGTCATCTTCACTGAAGCACACATAGTGGGGGGAAAAAGGAACCAAGGTGGTTGAGGGCAGGTACCGAGGTAAGTCATGTAGCACAAGCCAGTCTTGCGGTGCCACGTATGTGTACAGCTTACCTCAGTACCAGCCCTCCTGAAAAGTTCTGGCTCTTGCAGGGTCCGAGTGCCTCTGGCTCAGAACCATTGGTATGACTCGATGGTGAAGACTGATTCGTAGAAGATCAACTGAGAGCGTCATTTTTATTTTGTTATATCTTGTTAAACTTCACAAAGCTACTACACAGCAATGGTTAATTGAGATTCAGTGAACCCAAAATAGATTCTCAGGTCAAATAAAGTGCACACACGGAAGCAGGAAGTATTTAAATATTAAAATAAGTTACAATGAAAAATAAGAAAAAAAAAGGAGAAGTTTGTAATCAGAGTCATAGGGGTGCGGTATATAAAACATGCTGAACTGTTCCTAAACATTTGCAGGAAAAACTGGGCCTCAGAAGGGTTACACCTACAGCAGGTGTGCATGTGATACTTCTGATTAGAAGGCTGACTCAAGGATTTTGCTGTGCAAGCAAGCACCCTTGCACATTCTGTGCAGTACTAACCTAAACCTCCACAGAGGGAAAAGTCACCCTTGTTAGCATGTATGCTATATTGTGTCCACTGAAGTATTCATCAGGGAGCAAACGCCTGCAGGACCATTCAGCATCCAAGTCCATGCACCCCACTAGGCTACCAGGAAAAGCTTTGTTTTACAATTAACTTATTCACAGGATAGCCCAGCAAAATTGCTATATCTCATTTGCACTGATGTCCTCCTTTATAACAATTTTTAAGGCTGGGTGGACTGAAGCACTGATAGGTTACTGCATTTTCCCAGAAACACTGAAACATGGGGGCTCACTGTGCTGTATTTGGAGTCCCAATACTTTTGCAACACTCACATCCTTCCGCCATGCTGCAAGAAGAGCCCTGGTCCCAAATCTTGTTGCAGTTACTGTTACAGCTACAGCATTTGAGAGTCCAGAGAGGAAAAATGTGAAAGGAAAGGAGACCTACGAAGAAATAAATGGGTTACTCACCTGTAACAGTAGTTCTAGGAGTGGTATGTAATGTACATCCACACTTCTAGCAGTCTGCCTTTCTCCTTGAAGGCTTGCTGGAGCATCCTCAAGCTGGCTCCTCCCACCCACCCACCTAGGTGGTAACTCCCTCGGCACTGCCCCCGTGATGTCAGATCTTGCTTACTGGAAGTAAGACTTTTGTGCCACTTGTCAGCGGAGGTCAGGTGGGTCAGTGTGGATGTACATCATATACCACTCCTAGAAAGTGCAGTTACACAAAGACTTTTGCTGTAACAGTAGATCTTCTAGGAATGTCTCTTGCAGTAAGTCATTACTTCTGGGAGTTCCTGATAGGTGGCACTCCAGCACGGAACTTTCTTCCAGCAGTCTCCACACCAGGGACCACCCACATGACCTCACTTCCTGGGCTGTACCTATAAAAGTGGGTGGTCCCTGGTAATCTCCATTCCCTGCCGGTTTCAGCTCCAGAAAGCGAGGGACCGAGGGGAACCGAGGTACCAGAGATTCCCAACCCTACATCTTTTTCCCTGTTGCAGAATGGCAGGGGGTTGGAGGGAAAATACTTACTACAAGAGACATTCCTAGAAGATCTACTGTTACAGCAAAAGTCTTTTTGTAACTGCACTATCTTCCACAAAATGGTCTCTTGCAGTAAGTCATTACTTCTGGGAGATTCCCAAGCAGTTATATGGTAGTGGGGTGGCCAAACGTGGTATTCTGCCGTAGGTATAATGTGGTCATAGTGCCAATGAATGCTGTGAGTAGCATATCAGCATATAAAATAATTTTGTATTGTAATTGTCAATTATATCAATAAATCAGAAGGAAGTCTGCGATACCACATAGTGAATAGGCGATCTCAGTGGGCTGTAGTGAAAAGACAAGCTCAGTCAAAGTCAATTGTACCCTGAGTTGTAACAGTAGCTCAAATAATACAATGTCATTCTTTAGAAGAGCTGCAATGTAGCAAGGTAAAGTTGTGTTTTTTTTTTTGTTTGTTTGTTTGTTTTTGCCATGGCTATCAAGACAGCAGAAAATGTATCCATTTGGCCTAAGTAGGATACTTAAGTAGCAGACAATGTTGTAAATGAAACAATGTATCTGTGACATAAAGGAAGTCAGTGATTCTTAGAATCAGTTGCTACAACCAACCCTAGATGTGGCTTAGGGAACATGCACAGTAATAGAGTAATGTTGATATATCCATCTTGTGTTAGTAATCTTACTTACAAGGGGGTCCCCCCCCTGCTTTTTTTGAACAAGCAAAGAAAAGACAAGCAGAGTTTTTTGATACATATAATATTTGTATATGTACTCACCTTCATTCATGTGATCTTTGCTTATGATCACGTGGAAGCTGTGCAAAGCAGTGGAAGGTTGAAAGAAGAATATAGTCCATACCAGAATTGATTGTGTCTCTGTATGTGAGTAGAAGTATGTGGACCTGTTCATGGGAGGAACAAGGAGTCCGGTGCACAACAGGCTGAGAGGCAATCTGATGGAATGGCCGTGATGGTCTGTAACAGTAATATCTCAGAAAATGGCTAGATGTATACAGCTGCTTTGGAAAAAAAGGCTTCAGTCTGATTTTTAGTTGAAGCTCCAAAAGGTCTCCAAGGCCATGATGAGGAGACCAGGGCAAAGCCTGAAGTCTTTTAATGAGAGGCAGAAGCCCCGGGCTGGCAGGAGGGGCGGGCCACGAGTTAGCTTTGTTGTGTTCCTTGTCACTTGTTCTCTGCCCTTAAAAGTGTCATGTTGGGCATAATTAGTTTCAATTTTGAATGAATAGTTATACTGAGGACATGGGTTGTAGTACATGTATTGTACTGTCTTCAGTTGTCTGTCTGAGGCTTGTAGGTTCTCTGGTATTATTTGAGCCCCTGGCCCAAAATGATGGTCACCTGAAAAGGGGGCATTAGCCACTTTGTGTTGAATAACAGGTGCTAGCCCTGAGAGTTGGAGCCATGCCTGACGGCGTATAAGAATACCGACTGCAGAGGCTCGAGCCGAGGCATCGGCAAGATCCTATCCTGATCTTAATAAATACCAAGAAAGGGAGGTGACGGTATTTATTATTGACGTGAGTTGCTCTTTTTCAGGGGATGCAGGTAGTCTGTTTATAATCTCCCCAGCAGAGGAGCTTACCGTACGCTGGTATTGCATCATATGCCCCAAGTAATTCAGTATTCTGATATTTAGTGTGTTTAGAGCAAACACTTTCTTCCCCATATGATCAAAATGTTTAGAGTCTCTCTCTGGAGGTATTGTACTTGTATGTTTAGGCTTGCCAGTGCGGTTGTGAGTAGCCGCAATAACCACAGAATCTGCAGTGGGCATATTTGTTAAATATTGATAATCAAGAGGAGCCTGATACAGCCCGTGGGCCTTTCTAGGTAACTCCTGTGCTGCCATGGGTTGACTCCATGCTTCAGTGATTGCATTTCTGAATGTTGGTATAAAAGGAGAGAGTGCCCGGACAGGGTCCTCCAGAAGGCCCAGATAGTCAGCCGTATCTTTACTTAATCTGTCCTGTTCTGTTGTGGTAAACCAAACTGTTTTTTGTATTTGCAACATCATTTCAGGAAATGAGGGGTCATCCAGTGGCAAAATGACCTTTAGTGGTTGTAACAGCCCATCATCCATGGCACATCCAAAGGGGACTCATACCCTCTTATATTAGGAGAATCATTATAGTGTGTGTTATGTCCTGGATTCATATGATAATCTGAAAAATATTCTTCTGAATATTCGGGAGGAAGCAGGACAGGGGAGCAGTCAAGCTCCGTGCGTGCTTGCTTTGATGGAGGTGGAGATATCATTTGAAGGTTATGTCCCGGAGTGTGGCTATGGTCAAAACCCATAGAATCTAACACTCTATTGACTATTTCTTCAATATTTGGAACTTGTGAGGATGGAATCGCCATGTAAGCTGGTTCAGAATCCAGTGTACTTGGGGAAGGGGGCTCAATTTGCGCCTCTCGGTAGAGTGATCCGGTGCTTCTTTGGCATCTGTGGTCTCCACCCACTGGTGTGTGGGTACCATGCACGAGTGTCAATGAGGCTGGTGGGCCTCTGCGTTCTGGAAATGCAGCCCCGTATGCATCGTTCAATACATATTTCTGAGAATATTCGTGACTTTTCATGGTAGACTTTTTATAAGGATCCTCCATAGATGTATTATTTACAGGTGAAGATGTTGTTCTATGATGCAGGGGCTGCCTCATCAACAGTGGTATCAGCCCCATTGATGGAACAGGAAGAGAAGCATGCCTCATCGATGATGTACTGTGTCTTATTGATGAAGGGTAAGTAACAGCATGCTCAGTCAACGGTGGATCATATCCCGTTGACAATGATGAAGGCAGTACATGTGCTGTTGGTGGTGGAATGTGCTCTGTCGATGATGGGGTAGTGAGTACATGCTCCATCAACAACAGAACTGCTGTTATCGATGATGGGATAGTGAAGACATCCTCCGTCAATGATGGAACTGCAGTCGTCAATGATGGGAAAGTGAAGACATGCTCCAACGATGATGGAAATGCTGTTGTTGATGATGGGAGTGTGAATGCATGCCCTCTCGATGGTGGTAGACTTCTCGTCGATGATGGAGCATAGGGAGCATGTCCCATCGATGGGGGAGGCAGCCCTGTTGATGATGAAGTATGTAGAGTGTGTTCCGTCAATGGGAAGGTGTTCTCATCGATAAGGATGTCTTGTAGAGCCCTCTCATCGATGGGGAAGTATGCCTCGTCGGTGGGGAAAGTAGCAGGACCTCTGTCATGGCCTCATCGAAGGGGGAGCTGAGGAATGATGCCTCATCGACGAGGAACATTCCTTTCTGTGAGAGGTTGTACCTCTTTGCTCTTTTGATGAAGAAGTGCCTGCCTTTGACGGGGGTGAAGTGCCCATCAATGATAAATATCTTCTTGATGAACCATGTTTAGGAGGTACGACTGTTGAAAGGCGGTCAGGCAGGACTATAGGTGAAGGTGCTTCCTTCCCTGTTTTATCTCTTGAAGAGGAGTCTGCATTTTTTGAGTCCTTAGATTGAGTACCCTGCATGTATGACAGGGAAACATCCATGGTAGTACTCATAGAGTCTAGAAATATGGTGCCTGTATGGAGCCCAGGCACCCTAGGCTATGGGTTCAATCCACGTCGTAGACTGCTGCTAAAAGAGTTACTCTCAGAGCTGAAGCCAGTGGGAAAATGAACGGCGATTACCAGGGACCACCCACTTTTATAGTTACAGCCCAGGAAGTGAGGTCGTGTGGGTGGTCCCTGGTGTGGAGACTGCAGGAAGAAACTTCCGTGCTGGAGCGCCACCTATCGGGAACTCCCATAAGTAATGACTTACTGCAAGAGACCATTCCATGGAAGATCTACAGTTACAGATGAGTAACGTGTTTTTCTAGGGACCTGGATATGATGTAGTATCCACACTTCTGGCAGACTCCTAGCAGTTCTCCAGGAGGAGGGGCAAGGCACACACATCCTATTTAGGGAACAGAGATTGGAGAACTGCGGCCCCAAAACCAGCATCCCAGCATGATTCAAGGTCAATATGGTAATGGGAAATGATGGTGTGTGCTGACTTCCAGATAGCAGCCGAGCAGATTTCCTGGATAGGGACATGCCTAGAAGCAGCCACCAAGGCAGCTGTTTGATGGATGGAATAAGTACTTAGCCCTATGGGAGGCTCCCTATCCACCAACCAATAGCAGAGGCCGATGCAGGATACAATCCACCTGCCAATTGTCCGCTTAGCTGCCAGTCTGCAAGGTGCGGCTTCAGTGTAGGTGACAAATAGCTGGCGAACCTCTCCCCGAATGCCAGCCGTGCACTCCTTGTAACAGGCAAGCACTTGCCACAGGTCTAAAGTATGGAGCCTGTGCTCAGCCTCTGATGTGTAGTTGGGGAAGTATACTGGGAGATTAATCACCTGGTTAAGGTGAAACTCAGACACACCATCAGGAGGAACTTTGGGTTGGGGCAAAGCACAACCTTGTCCCTGTGGAAGACCAGGTAAGGAGATTCTACCAAGAGCTCCTGCAGCTCACTGATCCTTCTGGATGACATGATAGCCACCAAGAAGGTAGTCTTCCACGACAGGTGTGACATCTCACACCTCTGCGTCAGTTTGAATGGCTTGCCCATGAGCTTTGCCAACTCCAGCAACAAGTCCCATGGTGGTGGTTCACGCATCGAAGGGGAAATATGGCCATGGCCTTTGAAAAAGTGCCAGACCACCTTCTCCTGCACCACTGATGACATACCAGCCATATCCAATATGCAGAGATGGCTGCCAGGTGTACCTTAAGGGTTATCAACTGAAAACCCAGCTGAGAGAGGGACCAAGGGGCAAGATAAAGGGTCCAGCCCATTGCCCTAGCACCAAATAGAGAACCTCTTTCATTTGAAGGCATAGCATTTTCGGGTCGACTCCTTCCGAGAAGCCTTGACCACAGAGAGGACATTGTCAGAGAGACCCAAAGCCTGTAACTCTAGCTGCTCAGTAACCAGGCTGTCAGGTGCAGAGATTGAAGGTCCAGATGGGAGTACCTTCCCCTGACTGCAACAGAGCAGGTCTGAGTGGAGAGGTAGATGCCACGAGAGCCTGCTGCTAAGGCAATCGGGGTACCAGAACTGGGGAGAACCAGTCCAGAGCCACCAGGATCATCTGTGCCTTGTCCCTCCTGGCTTTGATAAGCACTTTAGAGATCAGAGGAAATGGAGGGAAGGCACAAAGGAGGCCCAGGGTCCAGGGCCTTGAGAAGGTATCCCCCTGCATTGTTCTGTGCTGAGGGGGACAGGCACAATACAGCCTCAGCTTTGCATTCTCCCTGGAGGTGAACAGAGGGATGCCCCATTGGGAGAACAGGCTGTGTACTACCTCCGGATGCAGAGACCACTCATGAGATGCCTCATCCACATGACTGAGAGCATCCACTAGCTGGCTGGAGATGTCAGTCACATCTCAGACATGTCTCCACATGAATGGCCAGGAGATCAGCATCCAGGCTAAGCACGAGGGCCCAGATGCAGAGAGCTTCCCTGCACAGAGGAAGAGCACACATCCCACCCCATTTGTTGAGGTAGTTCCTGGTCATGGAGTTGTCTGTCTGGACCTGAATGGCCTGAACCTGAATGTGGGGAGCAAAGGCTGTCAGTGCCAGCTAATTGCTGAAGCTTCAGCAGGTTGATATGGCATCGGGACTCCTCGGGGGTCCACAATCCATGAACTCTGTGGTCCCCAGATGGGCAAACCAGCCCATCAGGGAGGGATTGGTCATGATGGTGACCATCAGCTTTGGGCAGATAAATGGGATCCCTTCCTGCAGATGGTCTGGGACTTACCACCACTAAAGGGCATTCCACATCAGCTGGGTCATAGTGACTGGCTGGTCGAAGTGGCCCCAGCACTGAAACCACTGGTGGTCAAGCTCTCACTGCAGAGAGTGCATTCTCCACTGGGCCCATGGAACACGCAGTTGCATGCTGGCATGTAACCCAGGAGGCACAGGAAGTCCCAAGCAGGGTGCAACTGCCCAACCCAAAATGATCAGGCAAAGGAGGAGACAGCCTCTGCCCAGTCCACCGGAAACTGAGCCCTGGCTCTGCAAGAGTCAATCTCCGCCCCAATAAAGTGTATCACCTGTACAGGTATGAGTTTTGACTCAGTCTGGTTGACCAGGAGGCTAAAGGACAAGCAGGTCTACAGGGCCAGGTCCCTGGACTGCTCCACCTGCTCCCTGGAGGGACTCACTATAAGCCAGTCATCCAGGCATGGGTACACCTAGACCCCTCAGCAACTCGGATAGGCTGCAACCACTGCAATGCATTTGGTTAAGACCCTGGGGGCCGAGAATAGGCCGAAGGACAAGGCCTGAAACTCAGAGAATCTACTCCGCATGGAACCAGTGTTGGGATGGCCAGATTGGGACGTGGAAGAACGTGTCCTGAAGATCCAGAGAGCAAAACCACATGCTCTGTTCCAGTGATGGTATAATCTGAGACAGAGTGACCATCCTGAAAGTGCACGAACAAAGGAATTTGTTCAGGTCATGCATATCTAAGATGGGACGCTAGTCCCCCATCCATTTTGGCACCAGGAAGTACGTGGAGACAAACCTTGTGTATATTGGAGGATCCGAGACAGGAGCCACTGCCTCCTTCTGGAGGGGTTGGGCAATGTCTTCCCAAAGGGCTGATAGCATGTTGGTGGGCACCATGTCCTCCCATGGGGCACAGGCTTGGCAAGGAGGGTAAGCCTCAAACTCTAAAGGCAGGCCCTGTCTGACCATCTCAAGGACTCACCTGTCCTTGGTAACAGCAGACCAGGCAGAAAGAAAGTGGCAGAGCTGGTCCCCCACTGGAGGACCTAGGGGAGTCAGGACAGGCATGGTAGGGGTAACCCCATCCTGTCACTGGGCAGACTTGGAGGCAGAGGAGGGACCAGCTGAGGAAGCAGCAGGACTCCAACCACCTGGTTTCCAGATGACCAAAGCAGCCAACCTCAGTCGAGGTTGCCAAGCCTAGGCTTGCTGCCCAGCTGGGGGCTGCGACAACTTGGCAACAGGGGTAGAGAGGGGCCAAAAGGGCTTCTTCTTTTGAGCCTTTGAGCCCTTGGGATCCCTCTGGGTGGAGGTAACAGAGTCCAGGGTGGCACTGGATTTCTCAGTGCCGGTGAGGTGTCCATCCACTCAGGGCCCAAATAAGTCAGTGCCAAGCAAGGGGACATCCACCACCTTGTGCTGGGTATCTGCTTTGAAGGTCAAGATCCTCAGCCAAGTCCTGCAGTGCATGGCCACTGCAGAGACCACAGACCAGATACAGGAGTTGCCAATGTCCATGGCCATCTGGAGCTGCTGCTTAGCCACCGCTTGGCCCTGGTCCTGGACCTGCCTGACTGTGGTCTGCAAGTCAGCTGGGAGCTGGGGAAGCACCTCATCAAGGGTGCCCAAGCGGCATGAGCAAAGTGGGCCATCAAAAGGACCATACTAACCTGCCAAAGGCCGAGGGAAGAGGCCACATAGACCTTCTTGGCCATATGATCCAACTTCTTGGATTCCTCGTTAGGGGGCTTATCCAAATCCCTGACACTGCTGGTACATCGAAAGACTGAGTCAGCCACCAGACCTTCAGCTGAGGGATGTTCAGTGAAACCCGACAGGGAACCAGTAGGAACCTCATACTTGTAGGCTCTCCATGTCAATGGTGCAGAGCAAGAGGCAGGGTGCTTCCAAAGCTCCAGAGTGGGGCCCAAAATGGCCTTGGCGACTGGGAAGGCCTCCTCTGGTGAGTCACCCCAGTCGAGAATCTCGGTCAAGGGGTAACTAGCCCATTTCTGGATGGGCTCCATCTGAAGACCCATAGATTTCTAGATTAGATGGAGCAGGACTGCAAAGGAATTGGGACCATGCTCTGTTGACAGATCTTCTCCTGACTCGGCATCCAATGGACTGGAATGTAGGAAGGAGCCCTCAGACTCCTAGGATTTGTCTATTAGGAGTCATGGTGACTGACAGCTGATGAGGAAGCCTGATAGCAGTATGGAAATCCTTAGGAGGGGGCCCTCCTTCTGCTGCTCAGGTGGTGGCTCCACCTGAATAGGCAGAGAGGCTGGGATAGGCCTTAATGGAACCGGCCGAGCCGGAGTAGGCTGAGGCCTTTGTGGCAGCAGCCATATGATAGCGGGGTTGGGGCTGGGATCGGCTCAACCCTGGTGAATGTGAGCTGATGCCACATGACCTCCTCATAGCACCAATGCATTTTGCAGTGCAGCCTGTCCTTGTCCGAGCATGAAGAGGAGGAGGAATAGCAGTGACACTGCTCACCCGAAAGCCGAGAGTGAAAACGCCAAAGCCGGTGTGGGCAGCTCGACTCGGAGGTTGGGGATCAGGACCACGACCTCGACCATTGGGGCCGCCAATAGTGGGTCTCGGAGACAGCCAGTGAAAGCCAAAGATCCTCCTGGATTACTGGATCCTGAGGGGTGCGGGACGAATCATCAGGCTGGCTGGGAAGCAACAGGCAGGACTGGAGTCCTAGAGAGGGTGGTACTGGCCTCATCAGGCGACAACGAGTCAACTGGTTTGAGAAAAATCTTGACAGATTGGTTGACGAGCATCTCAATCAACTGGTCTGATGGGAAAACTATGGAACCAGCGGTCAGGGACAAAGGACTGACCGCAGTTGAAACCTCCAGAGAAGCACGGGAATCTTGCAATGCCACGATTGATGGTAAGACTTCATTTTTGTCTCCTTTTTTGAAGATTTCTATTTTTTGCCCTTAGAAGGGCCCTCCCCAAAGGACAGAAGGGACTGGCACACATCATGAAACACCCCAGAAAAGGTGGCACCTAAGGAAAGCAGGATAAGGGCTGAAGCCAAAGAGGCATGCTCCGCAGCCTGAGCTGCGGCCTCTTCAAAAGCTGCTGGTTGTTCAGTGGACCATGCAGTCATGGAGACCGCCCGAAGGGTGTTGATTTAACGGATGGATCCCATTCATAAGAGCACCCTGGGAGAAGCTGAGTGTGCCAGTCTTCCAAGGTTGAAAGATACAAAGTGCAAGAAAGGCCACATGCCTGGAGATCACGTTCATGGCCTGGGCAGTAAACACACGTGGTGTGTGGGTCCGTATAGGACATCTTCTACCCACATGTGCACTTCCTGAATCCCAGTGCTGACTTCGAGTCATCCATAATGGAGAATTGAAGAAACTGCCTGAAGACAAAGAATTTCACAAATTGTAAAAGTCTGAAAGCAAATGACCTACTCAACACAGAGGGGGTAAGGAGGGAACCTTATTATTCCAGCAGAAAGGAAGATCTGAAGTCACAGGGAGGTGCAGAGGGAGTTGTCACCTGGGTGGGTGGTAGGAGCCAGCTTGAAGACATTCTGGCAATCCTTAAAGGAGAAAGGAACACTGCCAGAAGTGTGGATAGTACATCATATCCATGTCCTTAGAAAGAAAAGTTTAAAGGCAGAGAGAGGGGAAAAGGTGAGATAAATCAAAGAAGAGAGAATGGGACAATACTATCATGTATCACTCAATAAATGCCCTCATCCTTTCAATGTTTTCTGGGGGAAACACTAGATCATTAAAGTGTAAGCAGGATTTCATTTATAAAGCACCCTATCCCTGAGGGTCAGGGTGCTCTACCATGTACAGACAGTGGCAAAAAGTTAAAATAAATTCAAATTCAATAAGACATAAATAACAAGTTAAAAACAACATGTTCTAGCCAGCCCGGTGGCATTGAGGGTTGAGGCGCTGGACGCCACACCTCGCACCATGCTGGTGACCTGGGTTCGGGAGTGAGCTTGGTCGGCCGGGGTGAGTTGAGGATGAGTGCCCTCATGGTGCTCTCCTCCCCGGGTAGTAAAGGGTGGGTTGTCCCGGCATGCTGGTGACCCCAGGTGGAGGCCAGGGGCACTACAGCAGCCAAGACAAGCACATATCCAGTGTGGACGACGCCAGCAGGGTTGCCCTGGACACCAGTGCATCGATGTGCACCACGCGGGGAGGGAGTGGGAGGGCTCACAGAACAAGGAAACCAATGGCGTCATGGGCAGGTGATGGCACCTGTCCACCATGTCCCCCACCAGGCCATCCCTGACTAACCTTCCAGGTCCTCCGTTCCCAAGTCCTTCCCCGAGCCAGAGTCTGACTAGTAAGTGTGCCCAAAGAGGAGAGGGAGACCCACCCTGGGTGAGTCAAAATGGGGGTGCTGGCTATGAGAGAGGGGGAGGAGAGAGGAGGTTCAGTTCGGGGAGGCTTCAGGCTGGGCAGGAAAACAGGACTAGGCTGCCTGAGAGAGGCTCCATGGCGACACGACCGGAGGGAAAGAGAACGTGAAAAAAAAAACAACATGTTTTAGTAGTAAGCGAAACAGCAGCTGGGTGATCAAAAATAAGACAATGCTAATGCTAGGTCCCAAAGGCTTCCCTTAAAAGATGTGCTTTAAAGGGCCAACTTGAAGACATCCAGCAAGGGAGCCTCCCTCAAGGACCTTGGAAGCGAATTCCACAAGGCCAGCACAGCTACCGCAAATGCACTATCACCAGATGTTTTTAGCTGAGCCCTGGGAATTGCTAGAAGGCCTTCATTGGAGGAGCAGAGAGAGTGCTGGGAGTGGAGGGGAGTAAGGAGATCACTCGGATAGCCAGGACCCAGACCGTATAGTGCTTTGTAGGTGAGAAGATCCACCTTAAAGGTGATTCTCCACCTCACCAGCAGCCATTGCAGATCACTCAAAATTGTGGTCACATGACAGGACCTCGGAAGGCCCATCAGTGACCTGGCTGCTGCATTGACCCAGAGTGCTACAACAGTCAAGTCTGAACATCACAAATGCATGCATCAGTGAGGGCAGGTCAGCCAGCAGGATTAAGGCTTTGATCAAGGCGAAATTCTTCAAGAGGCAGAAACCACTCCAGGCAACAGATGGCACCTGGGCCTGAAGTGTCCATCAGTCATCAAGCCCAGATTTTTGCCTTAGAAGAGGACTCCAATGGGACTAGACCTAGCATCAATCCACTACCAACCCCAGCAGTCTCCGTCTCCTGCCGGCAGTCGGGTTCTATCGCTAGAACCTCTTTTGTCTGGGTTAAGCCTCAGCCAGTTATAAGACATCCAGTCTTGGATCTCAGCCAGACACACATTTAGTACCTCCGCAGTGTCGTGGGTCACAGGCGCACAAGACATATATAGCTGGGTGTCATCTACATAGCAGTTAAGTCCATGCTGCAGCATCTAATGAGCTCACCCAGGGGCAACATGAACACTGCAAACAACATAGGTGAGAGGATCGAGTCCTGGGGAACTCCACATGGTAGGGGCTTAAGGCAGGAGGAGAAACTCCCCATCATCACCCTCTGCATCTTACCAGTAAGACCTGACTTGAACCAGTTGATGATAGTACCGGTGAGTCCACAGAGCTCCCTTAAGTGATCCAACAGCACACCATGGTCCACAGTGTCAAAAGCTGAAGAGAGATTGAGGAGGATGAGAACTGACCATTCTCATCTATCTCTAGCCCTGAGGACATCATTATGCACCCTGACTAGTGCAATTTCAGCACTGTTCCTAGACCTAAATTCCTACTGGATGGGCTCAAAGACGTCGAAAGCAGTGAAGTGGGCTTCGAGCTGCAGAGCCACATTTTTCTCAATAATCTTACCCAAAAAGGGATGGTTAGAGATAGGACTATAATTTGCCAAGACGTCAGGGTCAGGGGATGGTTTCTTCAGGAAGGGCTTCACCTGTGCCTCTTTCAATGCATTGGGGAACAACCCCTCTGACTGTGAGCACCAGACAATCTCGGTGAAAACTTGACTAACAGACTCCACACATCTCACAAGGAGACATATCGGGCCCAGGTCCAGTTCACAATACGTAAGCCGCAGCATCAAGACTGCCTCACAGACTTCCTTCACCCCCACTGACCTGAGTTCACTCCAGGCAACTGGAGTGCAATTTGTGACATCCAACCAACCACTGCGGTGCTGTGACTGCCCCACTGGACAGATCCCAGACCTGACAGAGGACACACTGTTAGAGAACAACAGAGTGAACTCTTCGCACTTAGCTACTAAAATTGACTTTTTTGGCTGTAGGCAGGCCAGATGAAGCAGCCTAGCTACAGTCCTAAAGAGATGAGCTGCTTTGTTCATCCCTGCAGCTGTCTCCCTAGACAGGAATACTGCAGACTAATGGGAGATTACCCTTTGCTACTCACTGTAGTAAATTTTCAAAGCCAGTCTACCCTCCTACTGCCTCACTCGCACCTGTCGCACAGGCAGTATGCACCTCTGAGAGGTCCATCATTGCTGACAGTCCCTCTGGGAACAACCCTTTTAAATGCCAATAGTGAACCATCTCCACATGAGAAGGACTATCGGGGGGGGGGGGGAGAGACTGAATAAGAACCCCACTGTGCAACGATCCAACCAAATGATCAGATCAATCTAGACCCAATGAGAATAGCAGCTCCAAGGCATGTCTGTGGCTGTGAGTCATGGTAGCAAATGCCTGTATGAGGCCCAGGAATTCATCGTCTGGAGGAGAAGTCTTATTCAAACTGCGATAGTTCATTATCAGTCCAGACGCTGAAGTCACGCAGGATCAACCACCTGGGCAATTCCAACACTCTTTTGGCAACAAAGTCTGCAACGTTCTGCAGACAATGACACAGAATCCATTGGGTGCACAGAAAAGATCAGGTTGAATCTAAACTAGATGGCCACACCCCCATCCCTGTGGTCCCTCCTTGGGCAGTGCACTATGGAGAATCTAGCAGGGATAGACACCCAGAGAACTGGGCCAGCGTCATCTCTCAGCCAGGTCTCCGTGATGCAAGTAAGATGCTGGGGTGCATAGAGAGAGGTATCACCCAGCAGAAAGAAGGAGGTGGTTATGCTACTGTACAGATCACTGGTGAGATCTCAGCTGGAGTACTGTGTCCAGTTCTGGAGACTTTATCTCTGGAAGGACATAAACAAATTGAAGCCCTAGAAGGAGAGGCTAGGGGATCTCAATATGTATTCCCTGGAGGACAGGGGAGAGAGGGGGCACATGATAGACATGTTCAAGTACCTCAGGGATACGTATAAACAAGGTACAGAAGGGCAGCATCTTTCAAAAAAGAAGATGCGCAAGAACAAGGGGGCATGAAATGAAGTTGGGAGGGAGGTTCAAGGGTAACATGAGGAAGTACTTTTTACTGAAAGAGTGGTGAATGTTTGGAACAGCCTCCCAAAGGAGGCAATAGGGGAAAAAACAGGGAATTCAAGAATGCATTAGACAGACATAAGGGTACCCTAGGGACAGGAAAGAAAGAGTGAGCTGCAGATCAACTAGGATCTGTGGTTTGTAATAGGTAGGCAAAATGAGCAGACTGGGTGGGCCACACAGCCCTTGTCTGCCATCAACTTCTATGTTTCTAGATCAACTGAGGAAACCAAGTCCACTATAATTGCAATCTTGTTCCTGATTGATCTTCACATTGCACAGCACTGTCCAAAGGTGACTAGAGCTGACTGCTGTCCTAACAGCTACCTGTTCACTTGGTCCAGTGGAAACCCTGGGTATGGGGTCTAAACAAGTCTGGCCTCTCTCGAGTCCCCATTTTGACCCAGTGTATCTTCTGGTCCTTACCACTCTAATATGGTGCTCTCCATCAACCGCCCTAGTGCCCCGCTGCTTAGCATCCCACTTCCTTCTAATACCAACCTACTGACAGCACCGAAGTGCTGTAGATGACAGAGGGAGGTTGACAAAGTGGCAGAGGTTGACAAAGTGGCGGAGATCCAACAGCAGGGACGTCGAGTAGCTGAGCACAATGGCCTAATACCTAAACACATCTTCCCAGCCCACTGTCTAAGCAATCTCTTAACAGGACAAATGATAAAATCAATAAAATACATTAATGCAACCACTCGACACCCAAATTAAACCAGTAAATAAAATTAACCCCACCACACAACACCCAAATTAAACTAAATCCTACGCATACATTCACAGCACTCACTCTATACAAATAAATTACTGTGAAACACACGTACAATTACATACAGTCAACCACTAACCTATCACAACCTCAAATATACAAGCCCACTACCCACCCAATAAATAACCACAATTAAAATCAATACCTAAAGCTAAGTCCAGGTCCAAGAGATGTGCCAGTCTATGGGCAACCACTGAAGCAGTTTTTGTGACAGTTATAAAGTAAATCCATGTGAAGTGTCTGGTTTTTCAGAGAGATGGAGATTAAGGGAAAGCCACTAAAGGTACCCCGCCCCCGACCCCAGCAGTGCTCTCACCACTGCTAGGGGAATTTAACAGCAGAAAGCAGACACAATAAGAGGCCTTCGGCAAAAATCAATGCTCTCACCACTAACCATTCACCACTATCAGGCGGTGTTAACAAGTCCTGGCTGGGGGTTCAGGTTCACAGGATCTTGTCCAGAAATGTGCAGCAGCCAAAAATGTGTCAGTGTCCTCAAACCAAACATTGTCCTCTAGAATAAAGGTCCCACTGCTGCTGAAAGCTCCTGGATCCCATAAGGTTGCCCCTGATAGATGAAACGCCACTCACTATCCACACACGAACCGCAACTGCAGCTCCACAAGAAGTCCTGCAATAACTCCCACACCTGGCCAGTCACAGACACCAGCGACTCCAGCACTCAGGACTTCTTCAAACACAGAGCCAGCAAAAGTCCAAGGTAACCCTCGATATTACAGATATGGAAACTGAAAGCCCAGTAGGTGGCACACATACAGCCCTGGCTGAAAATAAAAAAAGTTGTCTCCCACAACTTGTTCACTGCCCCACACTACCTAAGCTCTGTCCCTAAACATTCCTAAATTCCTTTCAGAATTCTGAAAAACATTTTAAAGGGACGCTGTCAGGCCCTTACTGTACTTACGTGTTCAGTGCCAAGGCAGCAACCTGCATTCACTCACTGAATCAATCCCTGTGGTGCCATAATATAATTACACACAACGCAGTCCCCATAAAAATAATTAATTTTTGCTTATTTTACTATACCCTGAAACAGTCATGGTCTGCTCCAATTGTCTGTGCACAATGCCAAAGCATGCTCACACCTGTAAATGGTGCTGAGGCTCATGCACGGACCACTGTAGCAGAGTTCAGCTAAATTTGTTTCCAGGTATGAGAAAGAAAGCTGAACTTGGGAAACCAGTTAGTTTTTTGAAATGAGGGTTAAGAAGTACTTTAATCGTGCTCCAGAAGTGGAGCTGTGATACTCGGCATGTGCGTATGGATTTAAATGAATATGTATATGCTCATGCCCAGTATCACAGCTCCACTTTTGGGGCATGATTAAAGTAATTTTTAACTCGTTTAGAAAAACTAGTTTCCAGAGTTCAGCTTTCTTTCTAGTACCTGGAAACATATTTAGCTGAACTTGGCTACAGTGGTCTACGCACGAGCCTCAGTGCCGGTTACAGCTGTGAAAGGGCTTTGGCATCATGCGCGGACAATCAAATGGGGACTGCATTGTGTCTAAATATATTATGGCACCATAGGGACTGATTCAATGAGCAAAGGCAGGTTGCTGCCTTCCCACTGAACATGCAAGTAATGGACTGACAGCGTCCCTTTAAAATACAACACTCAGATACAATTCTGATTATTATTCAGTGGATTTCTGTATTTATCCAGTCTTAATCACCGAGGACATTTTCAGGAATACAAGAGGTGCTCGTGTCTCAGGTTATCTCATTCTCCGACTGTTTCATGCACTGAAGTCTTAACCCTCTGTTTGCAAGAGGAGTAATTTCCACAGTAACAGACAGTGATGTCCTCTACCTTCACATCACCAGAACCATTGTGCCTCATTCATATCCAAATACTGGTTTGGATCCCTTCCCTCTTACCTCTCCTCCATTCCCTCTGCCTCCTGCTCCCTCCGCTCCATGGATCCTTGCTCTTTCTCCATTTCACTTTCTCACTTTTCTGCTGGGCTATCAGCCTTTGCCTACTGTCCTCCTTCACTCTGAAGCCTACTCTCACCCTCCTCCCTCCCTCTATTTCACCATCTCCCCATTTCCCTCTGGGACCAACTGAAATTCCTTCTCCCCTGCTCCTGTTTCCCCAGCTGACTCCCCTTACATCTGCCCCTCCCTAGTGTAGCTGTCACTTAATTGCCTGGTTTTTGCTTCTTATTGTACTCACTCCAGCCTTAATCATGTACTTTATTCCACTTTACTGTAACTGTGAACTGTGTCAGTTCTATGCACTGTAATTTCATTTAACTGTACTTTGTCTGTACTGTTTATTTGCCTCCCTGTTCCCTTCCTCTGGATCGCACCTGGAAACGAGCCTTGTCTCAGTGTGCCTTTCCCAGTCACCAGTTTTCAAATAAATAAATGTCACTTACACCAAAGCAGGAAAAGGATGGGATGAAGTCTGAAATGCATGGAACTCTTGCCCACAAGGGATGGCTAAGCCCCGGAACAATAGCAGAACATAGAGGATTGTGTATGATCGCTCATACACAACAAGGGTATTTTTCACTCGAGAGGTTTCCATGGTAACTGGAGACTGTAACAGCGCAGCTCAAGAGGTCTCGATACCATGGAAACCTCGAGAGCTGAAAAATACCCTTGATTGTGTATGAGCGATCATGCACAGTCTTTTATAGTGTACGGAACTCATACAATGACTGCCCTTACTTTCCTGCTGATGTTTGTAGTGGTTTTTGCCTCCTCTGGCCTGTTTCACTGCCGAGGCCGTTCACAGAGGATCGCCAGTGGTACATGTGCACCCACCTTCTCAGTGTTATGCTGCACTAGCTACGTAGCTAGTTCAGCACAACAGCTACGATGACGTAGCTAGTGCAGCATAACAACGTTGTTGAAGGGATGATTTCCATCCACAACAACGTTCCACCATACACTATACAGAGGTTTAAAGGGCCTGTCCTTTGAGCAGATGACCTTGGGCTCAGCAATGTTAATTCAGTGTTACCCAAGCTACAGTACCTCCATTTAAAATTATTCTTTTCTGGGCATTATGTAGAGGTGCTATCCCCTGTGAAATGCAGCGTGGTGAAATGGCAGTGAGCCTCAACGCCCCTGAAGGTACTCAAACATTTCCTTGCAAACATGCCTGCCTGATGACTGGGCATTTCCCATGCTTAAGACAGCCGGCATTACCTTTCTTACAAACCCTTTATTCCATATATTTTTTTCTGGTGCCTCCCTCCAGCACCTTAGCTTCTCTGTTGGTCTCAATATGCAGTTACAAACAGGATACACACACACACACACATGCGCTCACACGTTTTCAGTGGCATTCAACAAGAACAAAGGTTATTTACATAATATGCTTAGGAATTTGATGTAAATCACACATCAGATAATGAGGTCAACCTCAATCATTAGGGTACCCGTTTTCATAGAGGAGCAGTGGAGTTACTGACATAGCTGATAAAAGCAGGTCAGTACTGGTGATTAGTGATACCACCCCACTGCTACAGAAGTTCAGTAAGGTAATTGAGTCAGTGGTCTGCTTTGGGACTCATCTGAGGAAGCTCTTGTTTGGAGCAAGAAAGTTTGGCCTGTTTGGGGGACTCTGTTTTTTCTGATGCTGGTTATCAAGTAAAAATAATTTTGCTATCATCCTGTGACCCAGCCATTGTACCTTTTCAAAAAAAAAAACTGTAAAACCAAGCTTCCAGAACTGTGACTCATCTGAGAGCAACTTGCTAAGAGTATGGCCAGCTCTTGCACAAAATTCTGTTGCCTGCACTTCCCTCTCCATACAGGAGACTAGGAGATGGTACACCATGCCCATTCTTAGGGTCTGTGGAAATGAAACAAAATGGAACTTTTTCAAAGCTGGTTTTAAATGTACACTATTACTGTTGGTAACTGCATGACAATGGCACTAGTTGGACACTCATACACAGATATGCTGACAACTCGTACCTACCAGCCAAACTTGGTTCACACATGTTCCACCCTCCCCCCCAAATGGGCTTGGCCCATAATTCCTGTGCCCGCACTTTCTTTGTTTAAAAGTTAGGCAAAGAACTGAAATGTAGTTTTCTGGAACATGTTACCGGTGAAGCCATCCAAGAGAACTTCTTAAGGTGGAATCCCTATATCAGGTTGTTCACCTCCGGATGCTGCTCTTACCTCTCTCTCTCTCTCTCTCTCTCTCGCTCTCTATACTTGGGGCCACTGGATTGGCCGGAGACCTGTGCCACATCCCAGACCCAAGGCCCACAGTGCCACCCCTGGGCATGGAAGATCTCCCCGGTAAGTCGCAGCAAGTGCCATGAGATGGATTTCAAACTGGTTTCAGCTCCACACTTCTCCCAGTTTCACCAGTCAAGAGCCTATATTCCCTCTAACCTCAAAACTGTGAAGGCCAGTAAGCCATCTAAAATCTACTGTTAGAGACAGGGGCCAAATAGATTCCAATTTAAAATACTATAGGTACAGTACAACAGCATACTGAAGTTTTGGAACCATTTTTGATATTTTATTTATGCTTTTGTGTGCATTTTAGTTAGGGATAGATAATCTCTGTCTAAGTATCTGAAACCAGGGATGATACAATAATCCCATCTTATTTTCAACATATAGTTTTATTTTATATTTGAGATGCATGTTTTTCTATTGCAGTGGGGATGCCAGTCAGTCAGGTCAAGTTGTCAGTGGCCTCTGTAGGTGGGGATTGTTGCACACAGCACACTCCACAGCTACGTTAATAATTTTTTTCACCAATACTGGTATCCACAAAATTCCCAGAGCCACACCAGCACTTCAGAAGGCCAGTGTCAGTCACCCCCAAGCGTGCGGCAGATCATTGCACACAGCATGATCCACAGCTGCATTAATAACTTAGCATCGCTCCACTGGAAACTTCTAAAACAAAATTAAAGTTATTTGCATCAGAATAAGCCAAGTGGTATGTTCAGCTCTGAATCTGCTCATGTTCCTAGCAGCAAAGAAGGGTATAATGACAACGGTACAAAATCTGCTGGGTTATCACCAGCTGATGAATCTTCTTTATATGAGAAAGCTGAGGCAGTGGTAGGGAGCACCCTCAGCAGGAAAGAGAGGTGGGTCATTACTGCTTTGAAGAAACTAGCTTTTGTAACAACAGAATAACAGAACAACATTCAGAGTTGAACTGTGAGGATGTGGAGCAAGATCCACATAACACAATCACCGGACGTGGTTTTCAACCCTACCTATGATTCTTGTATAGCTAGAATATATCACATCCCCTCCTTCTTGACAAGCTAAAATTGTCGGTTTTTTCTGATTCTGCAGTCAACTGGTTTAGCTCTTACCTTGGGGGGTAAGATCACAAACTGTCCAGATAGGAGTGGAGCAGCCGATCTGCTCAGCTGTTTCCAAAGGATCTGTTCTGGGTCTTATTCTTTTTTCTATATTCTTGAATGACCTTCCCTCTGTCTGTTCCTATGCATCCATTCATATGTGTGCTAATGATAGTTATTTTTCCATCTGGATGATCTATTCATGTTCTTACTTTGCAGTTTCAACTGGATTTTGACAATGTCGGTTTAAGTCTAACCAACTATCTCTCGTTGTCCAAAAATTGTCTAAATAACTTTTGGTATTCGTCAGAGACTTAATAGACTTGCCTCTTTCCCTTCTTTTCACACCCTTGATGGTGTTATTATTGAGAATGCTTCCTCTTTTTAAGTGCCTTGATGTCTGGCTTGACCGTCATCTCGATTTCTCTGTTCATATTGATGCCTTTCACAAAAGCTTTACCCAAGCTTGGTGCACTTTACAGGAACAAAGCGAGCATCCCGCTTCCTATATGCTGTGAGATTTGTTTTAAAAATGATCCTCCCTATTTTTGATTATGGTGCTATAGTCTACAGTGGAGCTCCCAAGTCCACCCTTGCCAGACTAGACCCTCTTTTCAATTCTTTTTGTTGTTTTAACATAGAAACATAGAATCTGTCAGCAGATAAGAACCACACAGCCCACCTAGTCTGCCCATTTTCCTACTCACTGCTGCAGCCCCAGATCCTATTTGATCTGTGGCGCTCCTGCTCTGCACATCTCCAGAGTACCTTATGACTATCCCATGCACTCTTGAACCCCCATATTGTTTCACACCCACCACTTCTGCTGGAAGGCTGTCCCACAGCTCCACCATCCTCTCAGTGAAAAAGTACTTCCTAATATTACCCCTGAGCCTTCCACCCTTCAGCCTCTTATCATGCCCCCTTGTTCTTGTGCAGAGTTTTCCTTGAAATATGCTTTCCACCTGTACCGTTTATTCCACTACGGTACTTGAAAGTCTCTATCATATCTCCCCTCTCCCTTCTTTCCTCCAGTAAGTAGATATTAAAGTCATTAAGTCTTTCCTAAGAGGGCTTCTGGCGCAGTCCATGTACCATCTTTGTTGCCCTTCTCTGGACTGCCTCTATTTTGTCAATGTCCTTCTGGAGATGTGGTCTCCAGAACTGGACACAGCACTCCAGCTGAGGCCTCACCAGTGATCTGTACAGTTGTATTACCACCTCTTTCCTCCGGCTTGTTATGCCCCTCCCTATGCTTTAGATTGTTCCCCACATACTCACCACTGTTCACTCTTCTCTGCTCTCTCACTCCCCTCACTTGATGCCAGGTGCCTTACCCACTCTGCTTCCTTTATTTCTAAATTCTGGTTTGGTTCCAATTTTTCCTACCTTCCTTCCCTCTTATCCTCTCCCTCAATTTCCAGCTATTCTTTACATAATACTGCTTCTCATGCCCTTGCTATTCCTTCTGGGAAGTCTACAGCTGGTCAATCTGCCTTCTCTTATCACTTTCCTCCCTTCCTTCGTCTATTAGCGCTGCCTCTTTGGCTTTCTCCTTAAAGTCTCTCCTCCATGACTTTTCTTCTCCCTCCTGCACTTGTCCTTGACCCTCTTCCTTCTCCCAGTCCCTAGCTTTGCCCTGGCTATCTGTTTTTCCCCTCACCTATGCATATGTTACTCTGATTTGTACTTAAAGTTTTATTATTTATTTAAATCATATTACTGTACTTTCTACATGTATTGTATATTGTAAATGCTTTATATGATGTTCCCCATCAGAAATGAGCTGTTACCAGCTCAGTATCTCTCTCTCTCCTGGTGAAACTTTAGAAATAAACAAACAAACAAGTAAATCTAGGGCAGAAATTCTTAAGCCACAAATCCTAGTGGCCTCCAAGGGCCTCCCCGTACAGCCATCAGAACTTAAAGGTGGCCTTACTCCTTGTTTTTTCACCCTAAACCCCCGATATACCCCAAGCCCAATGGCATCCATTTCTTGCCACACACTGTACATTAACTCATTTCCCCAATGCAGTTTCACTTGAAAAGCATCCCTTGTTTTTTTTTTGTTTTTTTTGTTTATTTGTTTTACAGGTAAGAATCTGTCCATTCCAGTGCCTTTCTAACTGTGGCTGGATGGCTGCAGAAAACTGTGCTGGTGGCCACAGTGCCAATAATTATACTGACATGGACAGAGATAATGAGTTGGCATCTTTAGCTTGACACCTCCCAGCCCCAACGCCCCCTATAGTACCTGCACTGATGCCTCTACCTGTGACTCCCAGTCCACTGCAAGCGCCACAGGTTGACCATCTATGGTAGGGGTGGGGGGCTCACCCAGAAGCAGTACTGCAGCAGAGATCATCTTTTCTCCTCCCCAAAGAAGGAGAGTTTATTTCTCCCTTTTTGCCCCTTGGACTCGGGCTCTCTCCTGAATCCAGGGTGCTGGCAGCACAGTTGCTACTGTAACGAAGACTGCCATACCTCCTTTTTTCTTCCTAATTAACAGAAATACTACTTTTTCTTTCCTTGACCAGCAGCACCAACCCCTGTGTCCTCCATTTCCTTTTTTTCCCAAGCTGCCCAAAGATCCTTTGCATAACTGTCTTCTCACACCAGCAAAAGTCTTACCAGAAGTGGAAGACCTACTGCCATGTACAGTATGTGTTGCACCAGTTTTCTTAAAAACTTTTTTCATGTTGGCTCATATTCCCTTACAGTGCTAGAATGGGGACATGTTTCTAGATGCCTTATATAGGAGGTGTGACTTGGGGTGAACAAGAGCCACCAGCTCCACAATCCCCTCTGCACTCCAGATATTTCTAGGGCTAGGCACATTTTAAAATAAAGTTAGAAAAAATCCAAAAACAATTACAAGAGTTAAAATAAAATAAAATAATTAGATTATGTGAGTGAAAGTATTAAACAAGCAAAACAAAAAACGAATAATATCAAAGTTATATCTCTCGAGCTCTGTCTCTAGTTAATATGTCTTCTGTCATCTCAAAATGCCCCCCCAACACACAGACACACACACACACACACACACACACACACTGTCAGTGGCTCAGTAGGTAGCATACTCACCTCTGAGGCCAGGAGATCAGAGGGCTGTGGGTTCAGTTCCCACATCTGGCACTTAGGTTAATATCCCAGTACTGACACTGTAGTGCAGCATGAGAGAGGTGCTGCACTTCTGGGGTGCCGTCCTTCGGATGAGACGTTAAACCGAGGTCCCATCTGCCTGGATTGGTGGTAGTTCAGGTGGATGTTAAAGATCCCATGGCATTTATCAAAAGAGTAGGGAATTCTTTATTGCAGAGAAATAACATCATAGGAAGTCACAAAAAATACTCAAAAAAGAAAATCAGCAATATAAATAACAAGGAATGAACATCCAAACCAATCAAAAACAAGAAAATGAATCAAAATAGATTTTCTACATTTTTCCAAAATATAGCAAATGTCCTCCTATCCATCTTTTAAAAAATCAGAAGTTTTAACTTTTTGTATTGCTTTTTCAATTTGTGAAATAACAGGTTTAATAAAACAGCATGTTGCAAATAATAGTGACACCGAAGCTTGCCAAAGATAATATTTTATGCAGGCAAAGATCACATTCAAGTACTAAGGTGATATCTCCTTAAAAACCCTAAGTAGTCCCTAAAATTAAGGATTCATAATTAATAGGACCCACTTCCATTTACTCTGTAAATCAAGCCAAAAAGTACAATATATGGACAATTAATATAAAAATGTTCTAGGTTTCTAATAACCCATCCACCCTAGTCTTAAACACTCCCTTTCCTCCACCGCCTTATGTTTCCAATTGCCACGGACCCTAATCTCCCATAACAACAAAGCCAAGAAACATCCCACATATGCACAGGAACTCTAGGGTCTCTTAAAGTTTCAATGCAAACTGCAGTCTAGATGGACAGCATTTTGGAAAATCTACCTGAACCAAGAAATTCATTTCCATGATCCTCCGATAAATCTGTTTTCTATTTAGTAAAAGGCCTCTGCTTTTGTAATTGCCATGCTTTACTTTTCTGAAACCAGGGACTGCAAAATCAGGAAGGTTCAAGCCTCTGACCTTCTTAATTCCTTGATCCCCCAATATTGAAAAAAAAGAGCTAAACAGCTCATCCGTCCAATCCATCCATAAATCCTCAGTAGTATTTGAAACATTATGCAAGATAGAACTAAAAAAGAAGAATAGGAAAAAACCACGGTTTATCATACCAAGCCCCCAGCCTGAACTGGCAGATAAGTAAAATCTCTTTGATGGATTTAACTGTTACCCTATAACATTTGAAAAAACAACTTAATAATCGAGTTTCAAATTTTAAGGTAAGGAAAACATAACTAATATACAAAAATGGGAAGAAGAAACTTTTAATAATAGAAACCCGTTTTAATTTTGAGAGAGTCCAGGATTTCCACATCTGTACCTTTCTTTCCCCCAACACTAATTTCTCTTCCCAATTCAAAGAAGCCACATCACAAGATCCAAAATAAATTCCTAAAATCTTAATACAAGAATGTACTATATTAACAGAACCAATCATTTGTACCACATCCCCTAAACCTATTTGTAAACCAAAACATTTATCATAATTAAAATATACTCCCGAAAATCTGGAAAAATCCTCAAACTGTTGTAATGCCCTAATTCCTGAGACTGAATCTTGCACTATAAGACAAATATCATCTGCATAAGCAGAGATTTTTTGAGGGGAAATATCCATACCTGGAGAAACACCAAAATCAAATCATTACTTATTATCCCTCTGATCAAAGGATCTAATATAAAAGTAAAAAGCAAAGGGCTTAGCGGGCATCCCTGACGAACCCCCCGTTTTAAATCAATACTTGTCCCTACCAAACCATTAACTATGGGGGAAAAGGAAGCACCCTTATACAAGTTATGTAATCCATGCCAGCATTTGACCAGGTAATCCATAATATTTTAAAACAGTAAACAGAAAAGCATGAGAAACAGTATCAAAAGCCTTCCTCTGATCCAGGGCCAAAAGAAACCCAGACAATTTATTTTGTTTACCAAATTCTGTTAGTGCCCTTAATAATAGTAAATTTTGTTTAATGTTCCTCCCAGGAACCGAGCAGGTTTGTGCAGGATGTATCAGCACGGATGCCACCTTCTGTAATCTACTACACAGAACAGAAGAAAATATTTTATAATCAGTATTAAGGAGACTAATAGGCCTCCAATTACACAAATCACATCTATCTCCAGATTTAAAAATAAAAACTACCAATGCTGAGACAAAGTTCCACACGAATCTGTCTTCTGTCTCAACCAAAGAATGGAATACATGTGGTAATATGACACTTAGTTCATCTATATACTGCTTATAGAACTCATGCGATAAACCATCTATCCCAGGAGAAACCCCCGGTTTTAATCTAGTAATTACCGCCCTAACCTCTTGGGCAGAAAATACAGGTTACTCACCTGTAACAGGAGTTCTAGGAATGGTATATGTTGTTCATCCACACTCATTGGCAGTATCCTTGCCGCTTTAAATCTTGCGGCCGAAGGTCTTCAAGCTTGTCCTCCCACCCACCGGGTGGTATAACTCTGGCTCCGCCCCATGACGCCAGATCTGGCCGCTGGAAGCTCAGGGTCTTGTGTCAAGCGGGAGGTCGGGGAAGGCATGAACAACATATACCATTCCTAGAACTCCTGTTACAGGTGTGAGTAACCTGTATTTCTAGGGACATGGATATGTTGTTCATCCACACTCATTGGCAGACTCCTAGCAGTTCTCCGGGAGGAGGGAGGCAAGACGCACACCCCATATACTTACTTGGGAAAGAGAGACTGGAGAACTGAGGCCCCAAACCAGCATCCCGGCGTGACCAAGGTCGATGTGGTAGTGGGTAATGAAGGTGTTTGCTGACTTCCAGGTAGCAGCCCTGCAGATTTCCTGGATAGGGACGCCCTGGAAGCAGCCATTGCAGCAGTATGAGCGGGTAGAATGAGCTCTTATCCCTCTGGGAGGCTCCATGCCCGCTAACTTATAGCAGAGATCTATGCAGGAGGTTACCCACCGCTTATCGTCCGCTTGGCTGCAGGTCTGCCAGATGCGGCTTCAGCGTAGGGTGACAAACAGCTGGCGTAACCTCTCCCTAATTTCCAGCCGTGCGCTCCTTATAATAAGCGTAGCCTTCTAGGATCCAGAGTATGGAGCCTATATTCGCCTCCGAGGTGTGATTGGGGTAGAACACCGCAGAGTCAACACCTGGTTAAGGTGAAACTCCGACACCACCTTCGGAAGGAATTTCGGTGGGGCGAGGACAACCTTGTCCCTGTGGAAGACCAGGTAAGGAGACTCGATGGAAAGCGCCTGGAGCTCTCCCATCCTTCTGGCTGACGTGATAGCCACCAAGAAGGCGGTGCTCTCCACGACATGAGAGAGAGCACACCTGTGCATAGGTTCGAATGGCTTGCCCATGAGCTTTGCCAGTACCAAGTAGATCCCACGGAGGGGGTTCCCTGACTGAGGGGAAATGTGATCAAGGCCTTGAAAAAAGCGCCAGACCACCTTCTCCTGCGCTACTGACTGCTTCCGGCCCGCCGCCCGGTAAGCAGAGATGGCTGCAGGCACCCTTAGGGTCGCCGACCTAAGCCCTTTGACTAGAAAGGACCATAAATAGTCCAAGATGCTTGCCAAGGAACAGGAGGAAGGGTCCAAGCCCTTGTTCTGACACCAAATGGAAAACCTTTCCATTTGAAGGCATGGCATTTTCTGGTCGACTCCTTACGGGACGCCTCAACTACATTGAGGACCTCGTCGGAAAGACCCAAAGCCTGGAACTCTAGCCGCTCAGGAACCAGGCCGTCAGGTGCAGGGATTGAAGGTCCGGATGGAACACCTTCCCTGATTGACTGAGAGCAGGTCCGGGCGAGCTGGAAGCCTGTCATGAGTCCTGAAGCTGAGACTGAGGAGATCTGGTACCAGAACTGGCGAGGCCAGTCTGGGGCTATCAGAATCACCTGCGCCTTGTCCCTCCTCGCCTTGAGAAGCACCTTGTGGATCAAGGGAAATGGGGAAAGGCGTAAAGAGGCCTGAGGTCCATTGCCTCGAGAAGGCATCCCCTGCAGCGAGCCCTGCTGAGGGGGCGGGCATGGAACAGACTCAGCCTGCTGCTCCATGGAGGCAAACAGGTCCACCTGAGGTGTGCCCAAAGGGAGAACAGATGCTGTACTACCTCCGCAGGAGAGACCACTGTGGATGCAGCCCTCATCTCGCCTAGGGTATCGGGTTAGGGTGTTGGAGGCTCCTGCCACGTGAATGGCTAGGAGATCCGCCTCCAGGCTGCGCAGACGAGTGACCAAATGCGGAGAGCTTCCTTGCATAGAAGCATGGAGCGGGCCCGCCCCTGGCGGTTTAGATAGTGCTGATGGTCGTGGTATTGTCCGGCCTGACTCGGACCACTTGACCCCCGGAGGAACGGAGCAAGGGCGTGGAGAGCTAGGCGGACCGGCCGGAGCTCCAGCAGGTTGATGTGGCATCGGGACTCCTGCTGGGACCAGAGGCCATGAGCCCGAAGTTCCCTCAGATGGGCACCCCAACCCATCAGAGAGGCATCGGTCGACAGAGAGACCGCTGGCTCGGGCGGACTTGACGGGATGCCCTCCTGCAAATGATCTGGAACAGTCCACCACTGGAGAGCATTCCACATCCCTGTGTCACCGACAAGCTGGTCCAAGGATCGCAGTTGTCCAGACCACTGGCTGGCCAGTCCCACTGAAGGGGACGATGTTCCAGCGGCCCAACGACCACGCTTGGTACAGGCCGCCATGAGACCCAGGAGGCGCAGGAAGTCCCGGCAGATGCAATTGCTCCAACCAGAAATGATCGGGCAAAGGAGGAAAGAACCTCGGCCCTGTCCGCTGAGCCGCGCCTGGCTCAAGAGAGTCGAGCTGCGCCCGATGAATAAAATCACCTGCTTCGCTCGAGTTCGGACTTGGCCTCGTGATAAGGAGGCCCAGTTGAGAGCAGACCTGGAGGGCCAGATCTCTGACCACTCCGCCTCCTTCCTGGAGGAGCTGCTATCAGCCAGTCGCCCAGGTAAGGGTACACCCGACCCTCGGCGTCAGTAGGAATGCTGTCACCACTGCCATGCATTTGGTGAAGACCCTGGGAGCTGGAGACAAGTCGAAGGGCATGGCTTGAACCTAGAGAGATCCTTCCGCCGGAAGCGAGGCGAATCTCTGTGAGACGGATTAGGGACGTGAAAAACGCGGCCCTGCAAGTCCAGAGAGCAGAACTACACGCTGCTCCAAGGATGGTATTATCTGAGCTAGAGTGACCATCCTGGAAGGTTCGAGACCCAGGAACTTGTTTAGGTCGCGTAGGTCGAGAATGGGGCGCCAGCCCCCGTCTGCTTCGAACCAGGAAGTACTTGGACACAAACCCTGGGTTCTCGAAGGAGGTCCACCACCTCTCTTTACCAATTTCTGAGGAGGAGAGTGATGTCGGCTCGACTTGAGCCGCCAGTGAGAGCTGGGGGACTCAAGCTCTCGAGTGGGCTATCGCCTGAAGGGTGGTGCTCGTCAATTCCAGAGGCAGGCCTCTTCCACCACTCAAGACCCACCTGTCCGGGTGGTAACAGCGACCAGGCGAACGGAAGTGCTGAGCCGCCCCCACGGGGGATCTTAGGGGGCAGTGACGGGATGGGGGCGACACCCCTCAGCTCATTACTGCAAAGGCTTGGAGGAGGACCGCCGAGGGACCTCCTGGCCCTTTCCTCCTGCCTCCTGTTAGAGGAAGTCGCGGCTTGGGTTTGGGATGCCAAGGTCGAGCCTGCTGGCCCTGACGTTGCTGGGCCGGGCGCGCCAGGGCACAGAAGGACGAAAGGGCTTAGGCTGTGGTTTGGCGGCCTTGCCTCTTGAGCGGAAGAGACCCAGTCCAAGGTGGCATTGGACTCTCTCGATCCTCTGCAGGTGACCTTCCACCCCAGGGTCAAGAGGTCAGTCCCTCAAAAGGGAACATCCGCCAACTTGTGCTGTATCCAGGTAAAGGTGGATATCCTCAGCCAAGCCCGCCGACGTGACAGCCACTGCGGCCGCCACCCCATCTGGCACATGAGTCCCCTACATCCAAAGCAGTCTGGAGCTGTTGTTTGCCACGCCTGCCCTGGTCCCGCACCTGCTTAACCGTAGTCTGCAGATCGGCGGAAGATGAGGATGACCTCATCCAGGGAGCCCAACAGGGCATGAGAAAATGTGCCATGAGGACGGCCGAACTGGCCTGACGTAAGGCCGAGAGAGGACGTAGCGAGACTTCTTCGCCTCTCGGATATAGTCCGCCTCGACTCCTTGTCAGGAGGTTTGTCCATTATCTCTGGCGCGCAGTGCCGGGCGCTGGCCGAAAACGCTGTCGGGTAACCAACCCCTCAGCAGAGGGTGTTCCAAACCGGATGGAACCAGGATCGGGATACTCCTGGCCATCCGGCCAGGGCGCAGGGCAGGAAGCAGGCGCTGCCAAAGTTCCAGTGCTGGACCCACTATGGCCTCGGCCACCGGAAAGGCCTCCGCCGAGATACCTCGGTCCAGAATCTCGTGAGGGGATACTGGCCTGCTTGGAACGGGTTCGAGCTCCATCCCGGTAGACTCGAGATGAGTCGAAGCAGTCCTAAGAAGGACGACGGCTATCGTCCATTGGCTGACCTTCCTGAAGACTCCAAGTCCAGTCGCTTGAGAAGAAGGAGGAATCATCTTCGGACTCGGAAGAGTCCTCGAGCTGCCTCTGGCCTGAGCCACCTTCACCCGCCGAGGTCGGGTCGGTGAGGGTAACTGGACAGCCGGCGGGGTAAACCTTAGCCGACCGAGAATCTCGTCGGAGCCCCACTGGTGGCTGGAGGCGAGGTTCACCGCACCGTGGAGAAGGTTTTGCCGAACAACCGCCTGTATAGGCCTCGGCAAGTCGAGGGTGTGTCGCCGCCCGTGACAGCCACTTAATGGCCGGGAAGGCTACCGGAGTCGGGTCGGTTCCCCGCCAGGAGGAGTTGTTGCAACATAAGGTCCTCAGACTGGCCGACGATTTCTTACGCCGGGGTTTCCCTCATCCGAGGAGGAGGATTTGTGACTCAGCGACGCCGCTACCGCGGTGCCGAGACCGAGACCGCTTATGACGGTGGGAACGGGTTGGACCGGGGCGGGAG
The DNA here is from genome assembly GCA_016271365.2 of Neoceratodus forsteri. Lineage (NCBI taxonomy): Eukaryota > Metazoa > Chordata > Ceratodontiformes > Ceratodontidae > Neoceratodus > Neoceratodus forsteri. The sequence goes on from CM057452.1 coordinate 732,706,550, forward strand.
GTCCCAGACCGAAATCGAGTCCCGGACTTCGTCGGTGCAGAGGAGGTGTCGGCCGAACCGACACTCCTTCGCCCGGAAGGTCCATCCGAGGGCTCGAACCGAGGCACAGGCAGCCCATCGATCCTCAACTCTCCCGGGGAACCGGGAGAGGGGAATCTCGGTCTAAAGGCGACAGCCTGTTCTAATGGGTCGAGGAAAATCTCGACTTCATCAGTGGAGTCTCGTCAACTGACCTGACGGGGACACCGTGAGGCCAGTGGCCGGCCGAGCTGTCGACCGGCCGACTCGTCGACGGTTTTCCGGGAGAGGTGGGACCCTTTCCCGGCCCCAAGAGCCGACGGAGGGACTTACCCCTTTGTCCTTCTTTTTGACCGAAAAAGGTCCAGCAGATTTGTGCCCTTCTCCCTTTAGTGTGGAGAGGACAGACAAAGTTCTTAAAGAAGCCGTAGGAAGAACCCAGAGAGAAGCGGATGGGCCACGGCCGAGGAAGATACGCCCGCTACCGGGCCTCTTCGAGGGCGCACCATCCGGGCCGAAGCTGGATCCGCCGACCGCCGCCGCCGGACACCGCCAACCGGCCTCCTTGGACTTCACCGGAGGGAACGCTCGACGGCTCAGTTGCACCGGGCGCACGGTTCTTCAGGACGAGGGCCGAGAAAGATGAGCACAGGTCGAAGCTCGCGGTCGTGCTCAAGGCCTGCGCAGTAGTTACACGTGAGTGTGGATCCGTCCGAGACATCTTTCTGACCCGCATGGGCATCTCGAAACTGGAGTCGATTTTATCCATCGCAGCCGCGAGGGATCGAAGACTGGAAGTCCTTTGCAAAATATTATTTTGAATCACGTCAAACGGAGACATAGGAACTAGTCACAAACGCAGAGCGCAGGAGGGAACCCGAGCTTCCAAGTGTAAGGAAGATTCATGCCATGGGCGGAGCTTAGGAGTTGTACACCGGTGGGTGGGAGGAGCAAGTTTGAAGACCTTCCGCAAGATTAAAAGCCGCAAGGATACTGCCAATGAGTGTGGATGAACAACATATCCATGTCCCTAGAATAGGCGTTTCTAGCTCAGTAATTAAAACACAATCTAGCTGAGGAATAGAATAAGAAACATTCTGCCCCCAAATACGTGAAGAAACAGGTTCTGTACCCAAAAATTGAAATAAATGAGAATGTACAACTTCCAGCATTTCCACATCTGAAGTTTTCAAACAGCCATTATTATCATACAGACCCGTCATTACTTTATGAAGTACAGTATCCTTACAGGCTTATGGATCAGAATAAGGTTGTGTGGTCGTACTATATCTAAACTCTGTATTCTGGACAGTTGCTTTAGTAGCATGATAAGAAAACATTTGTTTTTAATCTCATCCAATTGAGTTTTAATTCTGTAGTCTGAGACATTAGGTAAGGACATTAGTTTATAAACTGATCCCTATAGTGCAAATATCATAAATAATCCTTATTACCAGTAAATTTACCAAAATCGATAAACAATTTTTAAATTCTCTTTGTATCCAACCACCAATGCATCCAATCCTCTGAAATTCTGCCACAGATTTCTATAAAAATAGATTTGCCAACTTTAATCTAAGCTCTGAGTGTTGTAAAAACAAACATTCAGCTACCACCTCAAGTAATAGCAGGGAATCTAGCAGGAATATTTCGAAAGATATATCACATAATAGCAGAACATGATCAGTAAATTCAGAAAAAGAAAGTTGAAATCTTTGAGGATATAAAACTGAGATACAAAAATGAAATCTATACGTGAGACAATGCACTTCTATAATATGTGGCTCCTGTATCTTGGTACAGAAATCTATAAGCATCTTTAAGGCCTGTAAGCAATAAAGTATCTCTAAGAGCATGAGAGTCACAATAAACCTTCTTTTGAATGTTATCTTTAAGTTTTAAATCAACCCACAGTTCATACCCTCCCCAGGCGCATGCCGCCAGTAAAAAAGAAAGGCTTAGTAATATTAAATAAATCCACTCTAGCTGCTTTACTTTGTGAGCATAAGTGTTAATCAAGCGACAGGAAACCCATACCAATAGCAATCTACCAAAAGGGCCCGTCCAGGGACAATATCTAAAATTTGCTGGACTTTGACATGAGATGTATAGAACAAAATCCCTAAGCCATCCGCAGCATCCCCCCCAAATGTCCAAAAGGAAATCCCCCAGGGCCACAGTCTCTTGGTGGAAGAAATATCATGCAGGGAATGAAGCCTAGTTTCTTGTAAAAAAAGGATATCAGTTTTTAAATCCTTACAGAAGGATAAAACTGCAGCTCTTTTCTTAATGTTCTGTATACTCTGAACATTAAGAGAAGCTATACGTAAGGAGGTCATAAAACAAAATAGGGAAAAGAAAAATTAATCCTTATCTTTTTTCCTTTTTTTTCCTAATTTCTTTTTAACTCCCCTACCAGACAGAACCGCGTCATTGTCGTACTCCATCTCTGAGACCACCTCAGACCTGGAAGAAACATCAGACTCAGAACCCATATCTCCATCTAGAAGTACCTGATAGGTATTCTGAAGTGGGATCTGTACAGGTTGGGCCTTATTTTTACTAGCAGACCTAGTCACCCTTTTAGGGAGCTGAAAATCAGTTCCTGGGGGGGAGGCATAGGTTTCTGTAAGTTAGAAATTACAGGAGAAGACTGAGAGGGCACAAGTTCTTCAGGGGTATGAGAAAAGGAAGCACCAGTATCTCGGAAGGAGGCCTGTGCAGTATGAGTAGGGCTAGAGGGAGAAGCATCGGTGTGACTAGTTGGTCTAGCTTGGGGTTCCTCCTTCAGCTGAGGGATGCGTCTGGCGCTACATCTATCTTGGGCCTGACTGATAAGGGAGTCCTTATCTGGGCCTCCAGGTCTATTCTGACCTGCCCAGGGACATTGATGGTATGCATGGCCCTGTTCTTCACATAAATTACAGCGAAAGACATTTTACAAACAGCACTATCATGGTCATAATCACCACACAAAGCACAGCGTGCCGAACACAAGTACTGCTAAGATTGCCTACCACCACCACACTTATAACAAGCTTTTCGACTGACCTGGGTAAAAACACACACCCCTATCTTTACCCCAAAAAAAGCTGTTAGGTATATGGCGAACCTCATTTTCTACTATTTGTAATTTAACTTTAAATCTCCAGTTCCCTGTCCAAATTCCCTCTGAATCCATGATGGCCTCCGGAGGGCCCAACACATCACATTTTTTTCCTAACCAAAAAAGAATATCCCCCACATTAACACCCTCATTCCTAAACATGATATTAATAGTTTTAAAGAGGGGTTTTGTTAATGGTATTGCCTAAAAGGGTGTCCATAATGCAGTCATTTTAAGAGACTCATATTTCCTCCAAAAATGTCTAACCCTATAAATGTTTTAAAGCTGACATCAAAATAATCTTCACCTCTAATATTAATTAGGCAAATATGTCTTCAGCACGAAAATGCATAGAATTAAGTAATAAAGTCCTGGCAACATAAATCCTATCCGGATGCTTTTGTAGACCACCTCTATGCATGGCGGACAGCATTACGGCGAGGAGCTTGCTCAACCTTGTTATTTTTGAACAGGTCTGAAAAAAAAAATGCCTGGGTCTCCTGTCTTCATTTGGGAGAGGAATCCTAGAGTGAAGTGGTCTCAGAAGCCAGGCCAAGAAGGTCCGATGTCTCCATTAATAGTTCTGTGTCAGTAAGTAACCCTCCCCGATGCTACAGCAGTAGCAGATGATGCAGAAACACTGACAGAAACTGCCTCCAGGGGAGAACCACTCACAGAAGTACCTGAAAAAGTTTCCTCAAGTCTTATCTGGGAGCCATCGTCCATCAGCTCCTTGTATCCATCCAGCTTTTTGCAGAGCCGATTTTGTCCAGTCTTCACCCATGAAGGGAACATCTTGCCCTGAAGCAATAGACGATTTCTGCATTCCAGCGGAGAAATCCTTCAATGCATCTGACACTGACGGACTACCCGCTGCTGTCGCTGCTCGCTGACTCACCAGAAGCTCACAATATCATTGTCAGGTCGACAGACAGGCCTGTCAAGCAGGGAACAGTCTCCAAAGGCGTGCTTCATCAGAAAACGATAAAATCCTTGGACTGTAAGAGTAAAGTTGAAGAACTCGCCGATTCTGCCACTGCAGATTCACAAGGTGCATCAAACGGCACAACAGAAATCATAGTTGCAGCATCCAAAGGTAACAGTTCTTTTGCAGCGCTCATGTTGTGATTTAAACTGCTCTTCTTTTCTTAGCAGCTCTAAAACTAATTTCTCTTTATCTGATACAGTCTTAACATTATCAGGCAAGGTGTACGGTACCTGGGTTTTCTTCAGCATCCTCCATGATCTGAGACCAATCCATGTTATCTTCAAAGAAACATACCGCACATCATTCTCCTCCATTGATGCACTTAAGTCTTTCTCATTTGCCGAAACTGCAGCCTCCAAAACAATAGCTCTGACCTTCCTCTCCGCTTGCAAGTTTGTAGCCTTGAAACCAGGCCTCCTCCTTGCAGCACATCCTGCCCCTGCCACATCAGCACTCCTCCTCCTCCTGTGTCCGGCTGCAAACTGAGCCCCTCCATCCTGTCCACAGGAAGTGACAACACCCCTGCAGGCAGAGTAGGGGAATTTCCCCGGTGTCCTGGCCAAATTTCCCTCATTCACTAAAAATACCACCAACAGCTTAATCTGGTTCAAGGTCAGTTGGCATTCATCTGTATCCCCCTCCCCCGGGTAGTGCCTGAAAATAGGCAGGATTTGTCTAGTGCACTTACTCGGTCAACAAAAACTAAATAAATAAACAATAGTTTGTGCACATGCAAATCATGAGAAATATCTGTTGCTGTTATTTAAAACAAAAGAAAATGAAGTGCCAGGTTTTGAGTCTTTTTTTGTTGTTGTTGCTATTTTCAATTGCAAAAAAAAGTCTTATTTTGCAGCTGCAAATGTAGTGTGGACAAACTTCCCATATTGAGATATGCCTGTGCTTGGTTTTATATGAGTAGGAGGGCTGGGCAGAGTGGTTCTTGTACACTCAAAAATTACACGAAAATACATTTTCTGCTCAATATTCAAAGTTGAGGCGGGAGGGACCACAACTAAGCACCAAGAGACTGGGGGAAGGGAAATGGACACCAGCCCCTTTTCTGAAGAGAGGGTCAGGAAAGCATTCACTAATCTAAGGGTGGACAAAGCCATGGGGACAGATGGGGTGCATCCAAGAGTGCTAAAGGAACTCAGGGAGGTGCTAGCTGCACTTCTGACAGACTTGCTTAACAGCTCGCTGGAGACCAGCGTGGTACCGGAGGGCTGGAGAAGGGTGAACGACGTCCTACTTCACAAAAGTGGCAGCAAGGAGGAGGAGGGGAAATTACAGGCTTATCAGCCTGACATCTATAGTGGAGAAATTGATGGAAACACTGTAAAAGGAAAGAATCATGGAACACCTGGAATCCAGTGGACTGCAGGACCCAAGGCAGCATGGCTATACGAAGAGGCAGTCATGCCAAACAAATCTGACAGATTTTTTGTTGACTGGTTAACCAGGATGTTGGATCAGGGGGGGGGGGAGTAGATGTGGCCTCTTTGGACTTCAGCAAGGCCTTTGACACCGTTCCACGTAGGAGATTGGTAGACAAGTTGGGTAGCAAGGGGGGTGGGCAATAAGGTGGTAGCCTGGGTAAGAAACTGGCTATGGGACTGGAGATAGAGGGTGGTGGTAAATGGAGTTTGCTCTGAGGAGGGGAGAGTGACTAGCAAGGTACCACAGGGGTCAGTACTGGGGCCAGTCCTCTTTAATGTCTTCATTAGTGACATAGCAGAAGAACTGGAAGAGAAGGTCTGCCTCTTTGTGGATGACACCAAGATCTGCAACAGGGTGGACACTCCGAGGGGGTGCAAAGGATGGAAAGCGACTTGAAACAACTGAAGGACTGGTCAAAAGTCCAGCAGCTAAGGTTTAATGCAAAAAAATGCAAAATAATGCACTTGTGCCATAGACACCCAGGGGTGAAGTACATAATGGGGGGGGGGGGGAGATACCTTTAGCGACCAAGCATATCGGATGACCTGAAGGTGGCAAGTCAATGCAACAAAGTGATCAGAAGAGCTAGTAAGATACGTCTGTGTGTGTTTTCTAAACAAAACCAGTTTCATTGTTATGTAAAGACTGAGGAAAAACAAAATACCTGTGAGGGGATGAGTTGTTCTCGGCAACGAAGTCGCCAGGCTGTCACCTGAAGGCCTGGGCCTTCATTTTAATTTGTGAAGTTTGACTACAGAACCTAAACTCAGCAGGTCATCACCTTCCAAAATCCTGCTAACTCCCCTGTCTGTAAGACTCTGAGCTCTTCAAAAGAATAATGGTTTATAATATGCTTTTTATGTGTCTGATATGGTCAGTTATTCCCAAAAGGTCTTGTACTGCATCCTTTGGATGACAGAAGCACTCAGTTTTGCTTTGCAGTTCTCACAACCTAGAAATACACAAGAAGAACTTTTATAATAACAACAAAACTAACTCCCATGCATATACAGCCTAGGGGCAATACAAATCGACTTGGATATTTGGAATTATTCTGAACACGTGATATGACAGACAGAGCTTTCTTTAATAACCAATTAGCTATTGGGGAAAGTTTTAATAGACAGTGATTTAGTTTTTTCCATGAACTGTTTCACATGTTCCAGGAAAAACCGCAGACAGGCAACAGGCCATACTCTTTTTACCCAATCTCCCACTCAAAACAAATAAAAAGCAGTTCAGCATATACTCATTATAACTAACATGCACTGTATGTAATTTTGTACTGCCCATCTGTTACCTTCCTTTGTAGTCACCATAAATTAAGTCAACCACCAAGAGCTGGCCTGTCAAAGCAGCAGCAACCTGGGGCAGACTGGTTTACCTATGCCGAATTGACAACACTGATGTCGAGGTTCGGCATAGCGAGATCCTCAATGTCAACAGGCGAAATTTCACCCGTGTGACATTGGTGTGCTTCTCTCAGGGGGCTCTGCCCCCCCCCCCACACCCTCCCCAATAGATTGTCAACTCTGAGTCGGAGTTGATTTGAAGGGGGGGTGGGGGACATGGTGAAAGGGTGAAATTTCACTCTCAGGTCCCTCACAGTGACAATTTAGAAACCTATCGAAATTGTCGCTGTGAGGGATTTCGCCATCAGGATGTTGATGTTCGGTCGGCATATGGGCCAGACCAGTGGCGTGGAGGGTTGAGGCACTGCACGCCTTACCTCCTGCCATGCCGGCAAGCCCATGTTCTGGGATGAGCATGGGTTGCAGGGGGTTGGTGAGGTGGGAGAGAGTTGAGCATTCCAGGGACTGCTCGCCTCACCAGTGGGGTGGGAGGGGGCCAAGCTGTCTTGTCCCATGACTGCCACCAGACTGAGGCCCACTGGCAGTGCAGGTGTGAGCAACTTGAAGGGAGGGAGCTGCGATAGCACAGGATGAGTGTGACTCCACGCACACGTACTGGCGCCCCAGCACAGGGTGGGGCTAAGATAAAGTGTAAAATCTAAGGGCCTGGGCTTTCTGAAGCCCTGCCCATGTCTCAACGGTCCAATATGCCACTCTGATCATGAAGTGGATCTGGATATGTTATCAGGTAGGGAGGACAGCCCTCCCCATCCCACCCCACCATGGGGAAATGAGCTCCCGGACCAGAGGGAGGTAAGAGATGACAGCTGAGCACAGGGACAGGGCTGACAGCCACTCTGGTCTGCTAGAGAAGGATAAAAAACCTCTGTGGGTTAAAAACAGCAGCAGTGTTGCTGCTTGTGATGCTGGTGACCAGAGTCTGGGTCATTCAGGAGGTTATCTATGGGAGAATACAAGGGCATCCCAGAGGATACTCTCCTCCTCCAGTACAGGAGATCGTCCATCTCGACTGCTTTAGTGCCACCTGGGAGATCACCGGTCACGTTGCTAGTTGCAGAGCAGCTGCGAGGGACGATGTCAGCCGGCTCACTGTAGCAATGCTTGTGATCATGCACACTGGAGTCCAAGCCACTGATGTCCCAAGGGGAGTCAAAAAAATGGCTGAAACCCCCCAGTCATGCATGATGGCACTCTGCCAACCTCCCACACCGATATCTGCATGTATGTATTACATACAGTACGTGTATACATTCTTTATATACTGTATATCAAAAACTACGTCAATGCAGGCTTAGGGTTCCAACACTAGAAAAGGAGAGAAATGGACATTAGGGTTTTTTCAACCTAAACACCCCCAATCCCTAGTCTTGTGACCCAAAGTAAAGCTAGAGGTTTGGGCCATGCCGCACAGGTCCGCAGCTTCAAGCTATAGGTTCAGAGCCACACCCCACATGTTTAGTGGTCCATGTAGGGCTTGCAGCATCAGTTATAACTTTCTCTGTGCAGGGCCCAGTATAAAGCATGAAATCAATCATTAACTTTCTTCATGCAGGGTTCTGCATGAAGCAGATCACTCAAATATCTTCGCACAACGCTCCCAGCCCCGAATCATAGCTTGAAACAGCAACTAGGACCTGTAGCTTAGCATGAGCCTAGGGGCTGGGGGTGGGCACTAGATTTGGAAAATCCCTAATGCCACATTTCCCTCCTTTTGAGGCTTGGGAACCCTAACAATGCATTAAGATAATTTTTTGCAATGAGTTTCCATACTTTTTCAGAAAACAGAATCGGAACTGCACAGGGAAAGAGATGAGTCCTAACTTGTTTTACACAGCGAGACCTGTGTAAAACAAGAGATGAGACACAGCTTTCTTACTGTTTTGTTATTGTATGACTTTAATTGTAATACAAAATGAATGCACTGTTTTTTTTTTAAACGTAGAAACATAGACTTACAGCAGATAAAGACGGCTTGGCCCACCCAGTCTGCCCTTTTCCCTACCAATTGGATAGCCTGGAGATCCTAGTTAACCAACAGCATACCTCCCCCTACACCCCACTAGAATTGCCTTATGGACATGTTCACGAAAGTTTTTTATGTTTCTTGGCTTGAAACATTTTGTTCACATACTGTAGGATTTAGAAAAGCTTTCTTGACAGTTTTTCCAGTGGGTTGTGTTACCAAGCTCACGTGCCATATGTTATGTGTATGTGCATGTGCTAAGTTTATTGAAGTCCGTCTCTACAATTTTTCAAGTACATCACATAAGTTCTTTTCGAATTAAAATATTAAGCAACAGTTTTTTGAAAGTCCACTCAGACACCTCATCAATACAACCTTGTATACAATGTCAACCTTTGAGTTTTAGCTTTTAAAATTTTAGTTTTTGCTCAGCTTTAACTCAGAAAAAATTTCTGCATTTGTTTTAGTTATTGTTTCGAGCAATCCGCACAAAACTCTTGGGGGGGATATTCAGACTGTGCAGGGCAATGGCGCAAGTGGGGGTGCAGCGCATCCAAGATGTGACGGTTCCAAGACAGGGTGATATTCAAAGGTGATGCACCCTTTTAAAATGACACAGAATGTGCATGGCAGAGTGACAATGCGCCAGTGCATTCTCCAGACAGGGTGGATTGGGAATGCACCAGTGCAACTCTAGTTGCACTGGCTGCAGTACCCGCAATATTCAGACCCGGGCATGCAAATGGGGCCACAATGTATGCATAGTGCAAATGGGGCCATTTGCATCTCATTATGGCCCCATTTGTATACATTGCGCAGGACAACCTGGCCATTTGTACCTGGCATCCTGCGTAGCTGCTGCCGACATGCAGTGATTTGCTGGTAGTCTCTCTGTAGCCACGATCATGGGTACAAATCCATTACGGTAATCCCTGGTGGTCAAGTGGTACCCCCACCCCTCCCACCTGCAGAGGACCCCTGGCCACCAGCTCCCCCCGTCTTCAGCAGGAGGCTGCACCCACCCATATACCGCCCGGCCACCTGCGAATGACAGCTTACAGCATCTCTGTAAGCCTGTTAATCCACAGTGTGGACCAATGGGCCACAGGTCATACAGTACTACACAGGCACAGATTTATGAATGACTGCAGTCACTCACATATTGGTGCCTGTGTAGTACAGTATGGCCTGCAAGCCCATTGGTCCAGACTGTGAACCAATAGGCTTATACCATAAGCTGTCATCAGATGAGAAGCCAGGTGGTATGCGGGTGGGGTGCAGCCACCCACCGATGACGGGGAGGGGAAGCTGGGTGGCCAGGGCTCCTCTGCAGGTGGGAGGTGCCACCGGACCACCAGGGATTAATGTTATGGATTTGTGCCCATGATCAGGACTATGGGGGGGGGCAAGTGGTTACACTAGACCACCAGGGCAGTTCATAGATGTCCTTTCAGAAGATCGGGCATACAGGAGGGGTGGAGGGACCACTGGACTACCAGGGTTAGATAGTTTTCGTACACATGTCCACAATCGGGCATACGGGAGGGAGGGGGACCACCAGACTACCTGGGCAAAGATGAGAGCTTCTGAACAGTGTTCTGGGTGGGCGGCCACCCACAGCTGGTGGCTGCTGTGTTGTGTCTTGCAACACAGCCACCCACCTGTGGGTGGTTGGCATTTGAGCCAAACTTTTCAGGCTCAGCTTTGTGCCACAGTATGCAGCGCATCTGGGGATTGTGCCAGCAGATGTGCCGCACATGCCGGCCTGAATATCAGGATATGCTGCATATGCATGGGCACGCCCCCTGCAGATGCACCACATACATTATCAATGCACCCCAGCACATTGGGACTTGCACTGTGCATGTCACCCTTTTGAATATTGCACCGGGGCACATTGTGGGGTTGCACAGCACAACCCCTTTGAATATCTCCCCTAGATGTTAAATCTTTAAAACCTCATAACTTAAAAACAGAAAAAAAAGCTTTCATTCTTAAACTACAAAAAGTCCCAATTCTAGGACACAGTGCAACAAACCTGTAGGTTTTATAATCAAAACTGGTCTAGTTTTCACTAATAGATGAATTTGGGAATGTTGACATACTTTTCCAGTTTAGTAACTTTGAATCCTACAAAACAATTTGCACCAAACCTGCCAACAAATTTGCCTCTACAACTATGACATTGTGCAGTTACAGTGGCTAAGATTGCCGAGATAGAAGCTGACAAAAAATCAGTTTTTGACACAAGCACTAACTTAATCTTCTTGAGTGACAGCCTTTTTTTGTACCCATGTCAACTTTTCCACAGCACAAGATTTCCTGCTTTCAACTAATCTAAGTTTGAGAAGTTATTTTTTATTTATTTTTTGAAATGGTTTTATCAGGTAATCAACAGAGAAACATATAAGTGAGTAAACTATTTCAGACAAGCAACTGCACAGGAACAAAGTTCTTAGTCCACTGTGGACCGCCTGAGAGTTACTGCCATCTTGTGACAGGCTTCACTCTGCAGCGCAGTTAGGGTCTTTTTAATGAGAAAAAGGAAAGGATTCGGGGGGGGGGCTCTTTTTTTTTCTTTACAGTTTTGTTTTTATTTCGTACATTTTAACAAATATGTAGCACTACTTCACCCATGTATACTTTAAATCATTAACCACATTACCAACATTGCACATCTTCTCAACCAGCCCCTACCGAATCTGCCTTACTCAGAAGGTGAGAAACTTCTTATCTAATGTGGTTGATTCATCCCATATGCAAAGACGACTGAATATATGCTAGCTACTAATACAAAGTCCCTCCTCTCAAATACAACCCCTTCACACTGATTCCCAATCAGGATAGCAATATCGAAAACGTTTAGGTAGTCAAGAAATTTGCATGCAGGATTATCTTTGCAAACTGGCACTGGAACTGTATCTACTACTACTAGCATCTTTCCAAACGTGACCTTACTGGAGTGGACCAACACAATAACATAGAGAATAGTGGATGGGCAACTGTGCATAACCAGCCTGTGCTGCCACAGAGCGGTTCTGATTTCCTCTGACCTAGAGAGCAAAGCCTGAGAGGTCACACGGAATCAGTACCCTGAGGTAGCAGCTCAGGCTGGTTGGGCACAGGTCCCCCCCCCAAAAAATGTTGGTTGAATGAAGAGATACTGGAACATGAGAACGTTTGAAGTATTTTAATGTCTAACTGTTGCTGTAACAGAAATGGCAGAACAATTACAGTAACAGAAACAGCAGAACAGTAAACAGTGAAACAGTTTCTAAAGAAATAATGAGTGACAACCATTTCTTTCGTTTACAAAATATTCAGTCTTATTCAAGTCTCTTCTGTTAGGATCCTGGATTTCATGTTGTTGTTTGCTAAACTGGAGGTGAGAAAACCCTCCACCACTCCTGTCATCTAAGTTTCTGCTTGACTTGTGTGATGTGTGCACAGTGGTTTTCTGTTTTGATAAACAGCTGGCTCCTGTACTTTTCAAAACAGCTGAAATCTGCCAGCCCAATGGCACTGAAGGTTGAGGCACTGGGTGCCATGCCTCACATCACACTGGCGAACCAGGTTCAGGAGTGAGCTTGGGCCGTCAGGGGCAGCCAGAAAGGAGGGCGAGGAGCCAAGATTGAGCAGCCGCTAGGCAGCTCTCCTCTCTGAGGAGGACATAAGGTTTCCCCAAATCTCGGCTGCCACCTGGTGTAGGCTAGATGGCAGTGCCAGGCTGGGAGAAACCCAGGCACTAGGCTGGGAGGGTAGATGGCACCGTTGCTGGAGCCATGGGGCATATGCGTGCCTCCACGCACATGTGCGACCACATTCTGAAGCCCCGGGAACTTGGGGAGTAAAATAGAAATACCATGTCTTCCCCGTTGCCATAAGGCAGGAGGGGTAGCAGGGGAGCACCAGGCTAAGTAAAAAAACAAACAAAAAAAACAGCTGAAATGTTGTTGTACCACAGTGTGGTATTACCGTGTTTTTATGACCTTTGAACTGTAGTACAACATTTCTGCTATGATGGATTTTTATGCAGAACAAGCCCTCACTATATACTATAAGATAATCCTGCATCTGACATTTAATGCATTGCAAAGTCTGTGTTCACCTTTGAACATTTTCTTAGATCATACAAGACAAGATGTCAAATCAACATAATCTATTACTATATATACTCCTTTTCACTTGCTGAAACTTATCAAGCACTCCTTATTTAGTCTGGCAAGTGAATTTCTGCAGTTCGCTGCCTAGCTCATCTTCCCTCTTGGATATCTTTCAAAAATTTAGATATTTAAACAGATGCTAAGCCAACTTTTCAATCAAACTTTTTCCCTCTATCAGAGTACCGCAACTGCAATTGTCTTTCTGTCCCGTCAGCTTTCTTGACTTGATTTCATCTTTGCTTGTACTTCTCTGGCAAATAGTAAGCACTATTTTGTTCCTTCATAACTGGCTGTACAATATTATCAAGTAGGCAATCAATCATAATATCTATAATGCCACATCCTGAAGGCTCTAGGTGCTGTACATAAACCTTACACACGTATAAGCGGGTAAAAACTTCAGCAATAAATACAACATAAAACACAATAGAGGAGAAAAAGAATTTTAGCCAGGTTCATAAAAAGCCAGTGAGAACAAATAGGCTCTGAAGGCCCTTTTAAAGGCCTCCACTGAGGAGCTGTGACAGACAGTGAAACGGAGGGAGTTCCATGACTGAGTAGCTGCCACTGCAAAGGCTCTGTCCACAGAAGATTTCAAACAGCCCCATGGAACTTCTAAAAGGTTCTCCACAGCACAGCAGAGAGGACAACTGATAGTATTGGGAAGCAGGAGATCTTTTATGTAGCCAAGACCCAGACTGTAAAGGGCACAGCAAATCTCAAAGGTGGCATTATTATGTGTTAGCCTTCATACGTTTGACTGAATTTTGTAACTTATATACTGTATACTGTATGTAAGCAATAAGCCATGACAGGGTGTGCATTAAGCAAGCAATAACACACGACGAGGTGTGGGTTATCTCCTGATAAGAACATGCCCAGGTCGTTGTTAGGCATGAGGCACTTGCAGCGAGTGCCTTATGCATCTGGGCATGCTCTTATCAGGAGATAACCCACACGCCTCAGAGTGTGTTACTGCGCTTATAAAAATGGGTCCCCAAGTAACTATTTATCAATAAAAGAAGAACAAAACATAGGAAAAACACATAAAAACTTAAGTTTAATACTGAACTAGTGAAAAATAGTCCCCCATTGATAATTATGGATGGCTAGTACAGTGTGCCCCCAACCCACACACACACAGACAGGTACTGGTGAAGTTGTTCCTCCATCTCTGTTCACACTGTGTACTTGACTGAGAGACAGTAATTTTAATTTAATTTGTCTGTTAATGAGCGGAGCAGGCATTTCTTTTAAAGCCAGCATCCCGTTTCATTTCAGAGCGAACATTTCCCTTGCCAGGGGCCATCCCATGCTTAGCAACAGAGATATAGGTCTTTTGCTTAGTATTAGTTTTTTCTCCTTTGAAACCAATGTTGCATTTTTATTTTATTAAACCACTGCATTGTTTTTAAGCAATTGCAGGACAGTGATTTTTCTGGGAGCGAGTAAATTCCTCAAGAAGCACATTGCAGCTTGTGAGCGAGTGTGTCCTATAGCAGCCATTGTACTGCCTGGTTTCCACTTCCTGGTTGCGAAGTAAAAGTAAAATGTAGTAAAATGTACAAAATAAATGTCAGTTCAAAAAGAAAAATAAGCCATACTGTGTTATGCTGTGCTGTGACGGACGTGACAAAGGACAGCGTAGTTCTTGCGATGCAGGCCTCATGGTTACTGTTTGGTCGGTTTGAAATGCTGGGACAGATCAAGAGATGGATCCACACTGGCCAGGGGTAAATGGGAATGGAAAACAAAATGGAAAAGGTAGACTTTTTTTTAGTGTTGGAGGAAATGGAGGGGTTGTTCTGTTTTCTTCTGGCAGTGCTCTCTCTGTGCAGCGGTTGTGCGGTCAACCGGCTTAGTAGACAGTCACTAAGTTACTTGGTGTTTCCTGTTAAGGCATTGTGGTGTTTCATGCTGCAGCTGTGGGTCATGTGCCCAGTTTGGAAAAATGGATTCCACCTCAAATAGCTTAGTGATTTTTTTTGAGTTGTGTGGTAGCCAAGGCGAGAAAAGTGCCGGTTGGCACAGATACTCGCTGATAAGGACACGGCTAAAAGGTCATTTGAGCCAATGAAATTGAAGCATT
This sequence comes from Neoceratodus forsteri, assembly GCA_016271365.2. Lineage (NCBI taxonomy): Eukaryota > Metazoa > Chordata > Ceratodontiformes > Ceratodontidae > Neoceratodus > Neoceratodus forsteri. The sequence goes on from CM057452.1 coordinate 732,721,687, forward strand.
TTCTTTACCCATTTTATAAAGGATTTTAATGCACACAATAGGGGAGTGAGATGCAAGGACAAAGGACAACTGTTCTTACGTCCTATGGGAAGTGCATCCCGATCTTTAAATGCACACCCTGTAGTGGCTTACTGCCCTTATAAAATGGCAGGTTGTTCTATGCATTGTGTGTTATGTGAAACATTTGTAATATGACTTTTTTTTTTTTTTTACATGAAACCATTTGTTTAAATACAACAAAGCCAGTCACGATGCAACACAGTAACTTGCAGTAAATGACATGTCACAAAACACTGAAATAACAAATGTCTTAATTGCCAATGAATTACACTGTTTCTAGCATCATACTGCAGCATTCTGTGATATACTGCAGCATTACAGCACTGCGTCCTGGCTGGCGCAGCAGTACATTTTAAATGGCAAAATTATATACATGAAATAGTCCATGAATTTGTAGATAATGAGGCTTTTCTATGCCTTGGTAATTAGATCCAGTACCTGACCGTGTAATCACTAGTTTTTAATGTAATCAGGTCTAAGAATACATGTATAAACATATACACACACATATTATATATATATATATATATATATATATATATATATATACACACGATATATATAGAGAGAGAGAGTATGTAACTGATAGGCAAGTGTCAGATATGAGGCAATACCACTGAGGGATCAAACAAGCCATAAGGCCATGTACCCAAAGGGCAAGTGGCTTTTATGAGCTTGTTTGACCCTGAGATGGTGACATTTCATGAATATCTGGGACTTTCCTATCCGATGTTTTAGATATCACATTAGGCTGGTCTGTTTTGCATTAAGAAAATAGTGTGCTGGTTTGGGCTTATCGCTTTGGCCCTTTCAGGTTTCCACAGTGTACCGCCTATAAAAGGAAGGTGTGGTTCCAGCATTTCTCCCTTTAGTGTTTTTAAGGACTGCAACATGGAAGAGAGCAGCTGCAGTGTTTGGTAAGTGATTCAGGACACTTTTTTGGTTTTAAACACAGTTTAACTTTGATTTCCATGTGTGGCTATTAGCTTATCAAGTGATATGAAGCCAGCAGCAAAAGTGCTTGGTTGCGAATTGGGGTGGGGGGGCCACTGTTGCTTTTCTCTCACAGAAAGGTGATGGCAGAAGGCGACCAAAGGTCTATCAAGTCTGCCTGTAAGTTCCCGAGACCCTAGGAGATCCCGGGACTTAGCCCATACTTTCACCCGTGGATTTACTTCGAACATGCACTTTATCCAAACCCCATCCAAAAGCTAATACGGTCTTAGCTCCCACTACATCTGCAGGCAGCCTATTCCATGGCTCCACTGTCCTTTCTAAGAAACAGTGTTTCCTAAGATCCCCTTTGAATTTCCCACTCCTCAGCTTCCATCCATGCCCCCTTGTACTTGAACTGGATGCCGTAATGAATAGTTCAGAGTAGGGCACTGCATTAATTCCCCTCATGACTAGAAGATTTCTATCATATACATATAGATACATAGAAACTGTCGGCAGATAAGGACCACTAGGCCCATCTAGTCTGCCCGTAAGTACTATACTTGTATGCAGTCACTGACGCTAACTGATCAATGGCTTATATTCCCCCTTTCCCTCCTTATATTCAGTGAGTACATGTTTAACACCTCAAGATGTCCTTATATGGTAGCTTCTGGAACCCCTGTCATTTTGGTCACTCTTCTCTGTAAGATTTCTAGCCTGTCCCCATCCTTTTTAAGGTGTGGGCTCCAAAACTGGTCACAGTATTCCAAGTGGGGTCACACTAGGGATCTGTACAGTGGCAGTAACACCTCCTGATGCCTACTGTCGAATCCTCTCCCTATATACCCCAACATTTTGTTGGCCCTATTATATGCTGCAATGCATTGGCTGGCTTGTTTTAGGGTGTCACATATGATAACTCCTAGATCCCTTTCCTCTTGTGAGGCACTTAGATTGACCCCGTTGAGCCAATAGGCTGTCCTCTGGTTATTCTTGCCTAGAAGCACCACTTTACATTTCTTGGCGTTGAACTTCAGCTGACACACACTAGACCATTTGTCCAACTTTTCATATCTTTCTGTAGGTTACCTACTGCTTCCTCACTGTCCACCCTACCACCTAGCTTAGTGTCATCTGCAAACTGTGCAATTTTGCCCTGGATACCTACTCCTATGTCACTGATAAACACACTAAACAGAACTGGTCCAAAGACCGAGCCTTGAGGGACCCCACTCGTCACCTCTCCCTCCTCTGACTTCTCCCCATTGACAACTACTCTCTGTTGCCTGAACCCCAGCCAGTTACCCACCCACATAGCAATGCAGTTTGCTATGCCCAAATTCTCTAGCTTCTTCAGCAGGCAGTTATGTGGCATGGAATCAAAGGCCTTGCTGAAGTCAAAATAGAGGAGGTCCACTGGATGGCCCATATCTATTTCTCTAATTACCAAATCAAAAAATGTTATCAGGTTCATTTGGTATGACCTGCCTGCCACGACACCATGTTGTTTGCCATTCTGAAGGCCTTCTTACTCAAGTATTCCACTAGCTCCTGTTTAATCAGCCCTCCATTTGTTTTCCTAACACAGGTTGTTACATGTGTTATTCAGGTGGTGGTTACACGTCAGCAGAGTTTTAATAATGTTTATATATTGTGTCCATACTTGTAATAGTTAAATAGGTTATTCATTATTTTATGATAAGGGAAAGGGGAAATTGTTTAACCAGGAAAGGCACACTAAGCTGAATCTTGCTTCCCGGTGCAACCTGCAAGCACAAGGCCATTAAGTGACTTGCTCAGGGTTACACAGCATGCAAGTAGAGGCAGACTGGATTCAAACCCAAGTTTCCAAGTTTGCAGCTCGGTGTCCTTAACCACTATGCTATACTACCTGTAATAAGCTGTATAGTTTCATAAGTAGTGGTAAATACCCTCCGATATGGGGAAATATCTGATGTTTTTTATAACAGGAAAAAGTCCCGATCATGTGGTGGGGCACTAGATGTGGTCTACCTAGACTTCAGTAAGGCTTTCGACTTGGTTCCACACAGAAGGCTGGTAAAGAAACTTGACCACACAGAGGTTGGTCCAGAAGTAGTCAGATGGGTACAAAACTGGTTACAAGGCAGAACCCAGAAGGTAAATGTTAATGGAACGCAATTGACAGAAGGCAGGGTGGCTAGCGGGGTTCCCCAGGGCTTAGTGCTGGGGCCTCTGCTCTTCAGTGTTGTTATAGCAGACATTGCTGACAGATTGGTAGGGAAGGTGTGTCTGTTCACACACAACACCAAGATATGTAACAGGGTGGACACCTCAGAAGGAGTGTGCAAGACTGAAGCTGACCTCATGAAACTAGAAGAATGGTCTGGAGTGTGGCAGCTGAGATTTAATGCCAAAAAGTGCAAGGTCATGCACATAGGAAAGAAAAATCCAAGAAAGGAGTATTACCTAGGAGGCGAAAGACTGGTAGCCTCAAACCAGGAACAAGATCTGTGAATCATAATCTCAGATGACCTGAAGGTTAGTAAGCAGTGTGAGAGGGCAATATTGAAGGCCAACAGAATGCTGGGCTGCATTGGGAGGGGAATCACGAGCAGGAGGAGAGAGGTGATACCACCACTGTATAGATCGCTGGTCAGGCCTTACCTGGAATACAGAGTCCAATTCTGGAAGCCTCACCTCAGGAAGTACATTGACTGGGTGGAAACAGTACAGAGAAAGGGGACAAAAATGATTCAGGGTCTACAAGTACATGTCCTACGAGGAAAGACTTAGGGAACTGCATATGTACTTCCTGGAGCAGAAAGGAGAGAGGGGTCATGAAAAACATTCAAGTACATAAAAGACATTAACAAGGTACTGCCACAGGAACATTTTCACTTCAAGAAGGGCTCCAGGACCAGGGAACATGAACTCAGGTTACAAGGAGGGAGATTCTCTACCAACACCATGAAGTTTTTCTTCACAGAAAGAGTGGTGGACACCTGGAACAGCCTGCCCCAAGAGGTTGTGGGGGTCACCACTGTGGGGGAATTCAAGAATGCATGGGATAGACACATGGGAGCCCTGACTATAAAGGGCAACTAGAGAGTCAAAATAGGTCTAAAACATATGGGCAGACTAGATGGACCTAGCGGACTAATTCTGCTGTCAACGTCTATGTTTCTATGTCTATGTGATACACAGACATACACATACACATACACACACACACACACATTTATCAGGGGCATTGGCTGTCATGGGTTAATGCACTCCCAGATGCATTGAGGCACGAGACATTTGCACTGAGTGCCTTTAGCACCTGGAAGTACATGAAACCATGACAACCAATGCCCTTGGATGTCTTATTGTGCTTATAAAATGGGTCCTTTGTGGAAAAAAACAAATAAAATAAAGCAAAAAAATGAACATGAAATATTTTTAAAATATATAAAGACTCACAAAATATTACAGTTTAAAGTGCTTTCAATAAAAAGAAAATAACGTCCCCGTTTCAGCTGGGTGCCAGTATGTGGTGCTGTTGTAAGCTATTGTGAGTCTTTGCAAACTGTTTATTTTGTTTAAAAAAAAAAAAGTTGCTTTTTTGTTCAATGTGCCTTTTTCCTCAGATGCTTGCTCTTTTATTTGTTTCATGGGTTTTTATTTTCAAAAGTCATTAGCCTATTTGTTTCATGAGAATGGGGAAAAGAGTGATGTGGCCAACTAAGAGCGAGAGAGTGACAGCGATACCACAGCTCTAAGTGATAAAGACGTTGTGGCTGCAGTTAGTTATTGCACTTCAGTCTGTTACTGTTGGGTCTCAGTGTGACTCAGAAGTTAGCTGTTAAGAGAGAGAACAGGGCAGAGAACAAGCATGAGAAAAAGAGAAAGCAGCTCTATGTGCAGCTCTTTGAACTGCTTGGCATCTGCAATTAGAAAGATGGAGTAGCTGCATTTAAATATTGTGTTTCTTTCCAGGAGGGTTTTGCACATCAGTGTCAAGTCTCATGTGACTCAAAATTCAGTTATTGGTTTGGGGTGCAGAGGAAACCAAAGGGGAGTGACCAAGAGGGCAGGTGCATGGGTGACTTACCTAGTGACAGTTCATGTATCAACTAGTATCTTTCCCCTGAACATCCCTAGGGTCTCCACAAATATGGGCTCTAGAGCCCTGTCAGTGGCTGTCCCCACACTATGGAATAAACTGTCTGTCGAGCTGTGCACTAACACTCACTGCCAGTTCAAAACTCACCTAAAAGACTGGCTCCTGTTGGCATCCACCTGCCATTGCTTTTCCTGAGTAGTCCCCCCCACATACCCCCCTCTTCCCTTGGTCTGTCATCTCGCCACTCCACCCTTATTGCCTTCCTTTCCTTTCTCTCCCCCAACCCTAACCTACCGCCAGTTCAAAACCACGCCTCACAGACTGGCTCTTGTTGACATCCTCTGGCCACTGCTTCTCTTGAGTAGTCCCCTCCCCATTCCCCTCTTCCTTGGTCTGTCATCTCTACCCCACCCCACCTTTCTATAGCCCTCCTTCCTCCCCCCACCCCTGCTCTCTTTTCCACCAGGCTCTGCTTTTAGGCTAAGTTGATTTATCACAATCACCTACTATACACACTGTGATTTACCCACTTCCTGCTACTGTGTTCCCAAGGTTGCAAATAGTATATTCAATTGTTTCAGTGTACCTCTCAGTTTAATGTGTTTTCTGCTCTCTCTTATTTGCCATCTGTAAGTTCAATTGCATTAGGGTAACCCTTAATTTCAATTGTGTTTACTGCTCTTCCTTACTTGATATATATTTCCAACTCTGCGCCACAGTAGGTGGCCCGGGTCATGCCTGAAAACGGTCCCTGGGACCAGCGCACCTGCCTGCTTACCAAAATCATAAATAAATGTGAACTCAGAAAAAAACCAAAGGAAAGGTAAAAGGAATTTGTCTTTTTTAAACATATCTGCAGGTAATTGTATTGTGGGGGTGGTAGAGTGGGATTACAGAAATATGTTTTCAGCCATGAGGGGAAGTTGTTATGGGTGGGTTTTGTAAATGGCTGCCAGAATTTACGTATATTATTTTAAGAAATTTCTGACAGGCATGGATATCTTGATGATCTGCATCCCAGTTGCTGGAAGGGTTCATGGACCAGTGGTTGTCACTACATTAGGCATGGGGCTCATCCAATCAAGACACAGGATTTCCTATCCATTTTGTAAGTAAGTGATAAGACATGGCAGGGACATTGGTTAATATACACCCTGGTGCATAGTGACACAGAAGGTGCCGGCACAGAGTACCTTCAGCACCTAGAAGTGCATTACCCCATGACAACCAACACCCCTGCCATGTCTTATTGCACTAATAAAATGGTCCCCCAATTTAAAAATGTGATTAAATCCGCCCAAAACACATATGAGCAAAATTTAAAAAAAAATTAAAAAAAATCACATAAATGTTTTTAAATTACAAAAAGAGTCCCTGTAGATTTACATTTCTGGTTACTATGTGCACTGTTATGAGCAAGTTTCTGTAAGTAGGTAGAAAAATGTTTAGTCTGGCTGGTTGGGTTAATTTATTTTGTTTTAATGCACTAACCTGCTTCTTTCATTGCTAGTGGAACAGATACAGCAATGCAGCAGCCCCCCCCCCCCCGACAGGCCAACCACAGTGAAAAAGATGCACAGAGTACAATGCTGCATGTGTCGTTAGAGAAAGACAGGTGAGAAGTGAATGCAATGTGGATGACTTTAGCTAGCGAGAGAGTGAGACAGCACACTGCTGCTTGCAGTAATGATAGTGAGAGTGAAAATAATTGCAGCTGTTGTATGCCTGTAACCGGTATACAGTGGCATCCCCAGGATGAAACCCAATTCTACAGGATTTTGTAGCACTCTGCAGAATGCTGCAGCAGATCTACTGAATAAAGTAATGTAATTTCAATGGCAGTTAGTCCCTTTTTCGTCATTCAGAAAAAATGTGACACTGCCAGGATGAAGTGAATACCACAGTTTCCTGCATGACAAAAGGGACTAATTGCCACTGAAATTACACTGCTTTATTCAGTAGGTATGTGGCAGCATACTGCAGGGTGCTTTAAAAGTGGGTTTCATCCTAGAGGATGTCACTGTAGTCATTTTTTTCAATACAAATTTTTTATGGAGACTGACTGGTGAGCAGGTGAAGAAGCAGTTGGGTGAGTGGACAAACAAGCCCAGGAGACAAGGATGAAGCAGGAACAGTTCCAGAGTAAAATACTGCACAGAAGATACAGTACTGACAGTAAACATGGTCACTCCCCTAGTATAGTAATGCTAAGTGCTTGACAGAATGGACAGGCAGCTGGGCAAGACACAAGGGAGCCCTGACTACAAAGGGCAACTACAGTGTCAAAATAGGTCTAAAACAAATGGGCAGACTAGATGGACTTAGCGGTCTCCTTCTGCCGTCAACTTCTATGTTTCTAGGACATCAGTGTGTTAATGGCTGCAGGCAGTGGGAAATATATGTAGGAGGATTAGAGACCGGTCATTTTAAAACACAAAGAAATGAGAAATAAAGAGAAATGATGGGGTTGAAAGTTTTATTTTCTTGAGCTATATGTTTTTCTGTGCAGAGCTGGGGGGTGTGGAGTTGTTAAAATGAGGCGATATATTACTTTTAAGTAACGGCAAATAGGGATGTGTGTTTTTATGCTTCCTTGCACACATGCACAAAGCAAACATATTGTTACTGACTGTAGCATGGGGGCTGTGATGGTGTGTGCTGTATAAACCAATGGATGTAGAAATGTAGGAGACTTGCCTCTCAAAAGCCAATCCTGAGATGGCAGATGATGACAGTGACCAGCTGGTGGATGGGCATAAAGTTCTTGTAGTTCAAAGGATAAAGCCCCACCAATCAAACTGGTTTTCTGCCCATTAGCCAGCTAGCAGACAACAGGCTATGAAGATAAACATCAAGCCTCACACTGTGTGTGTATGTTTCCCCCTAGTTACAGACAGGAGGCACCTATTTGAAAGCACTAAACAGCTGAGGAAAAAAACAGCATACAGAATGCAAATATAGCTTCAAATATGTTAACAGTATGTAAGTAATGAACAGAAAACAGAAAAGTGGATTTAAAGTACATGTTGTTTATGTTCCCTTTAAATAGCTTCTGATACCAGTTGGATAACTTTGAGAAATGTGAGAGTTACACAATTCAGCTCAATCGTTCAGGTATTTTTGCTGTTTTTTGTAATATGGACTTTATCCTCCTGCTCCTTCCCATCAGCTACCCTGTGCTGTCAACACCCCAGCCTCTTCATGTCACCTCCAGGACTTTCCCCATCTACTTCTTACCTCATTGTGCGAGCGGCTGCCATTGATGGTGGTGGTGGTAGTGCGGTGCTTTCAGGGTCACAGTTTCATCCTGCAGATGGGGGTTCATTTTGCCCATTACGCTCCTTCAGTCAGAGCCAGTGATGAACAATGGCTCACACACAGACCATGAACACGGTGCACGCTTTCAACACCTGCCTCCAATTTTCAGTTCTGGTAACTGCTGCTGCACCACCTACCCTCCACTAGGTGGCAACCAAGCAGCAGTACACACTGTCCCCCACCCCGAAGGAGATCCATCAATTTTATTTATTTAGTGTTTGCTTACTGGGTAAGGTGTTGTAGCTAAAAATATGACTATTTTCAAACACGACCTGGGAGCAGAGGCATTGCTAGGGCTGGGCCTCTGGGGCTGGAGCGCCGAATGTTTTGTCTGGAGCCCCAAACGTTTTTTTGTCCTGTTTAAAATAAAAAAAAAAAAAAGCCAAAGCACTTGAATTGCTTGCTTAGCACTGCAGTTGTGCAGTAGCACACACACCACACAGAATGAAATGCTCACTGAGCCTCGCTCATTTCAGCCCAGTTACTCGTCACCATGGCAACCACCACAGCTCCTAGTTCAGCAGACTGTTTTCTGATTGATGAGTCTGTGTGGTTGCCCTAGTGATGGCACACGCTGCATGGCACTGTAATGGATCAAGGCAGACTCAAAGGGGGAGTGGAAGCGAGCGAGTAGTACTGGGGATCGGATCAGGAGCCTAAAAAATTAAATAATGTAATTCCATGCTTTCTATAGTAAGGGACTTGGTCCAATCTCGCATCGACCATCGCATGCAGCTGCTGCCGCTTGCTTGCACGGTCAGAACAGATCAGTCATCAGGTTGGCAAGGGGTCATGGCTGGAGGGAGCCGGGACAGTCACTCACACTCGAGACACAGGACGGAGGACAACAGTGGTGGTGGGACAAGTTGTCAACAGACAGGGGGGACTTTAGAAAGTCTAAGACTTAAGTTATTCATTGCCTGCACTTGGGGGGACTTTGGAACAGACTGCTCACTCCGGAGAGCCGAGGGGATCATCGACTGCAGCTGTGCTGGACTCGAATGAGCATAGTGCAGACTAGAGCTGTGGAGATGAGAGGGAGACGAGACATCTGGACAAGACAGAGAAAGAATTTGGATGGATGACTGTGCGAGGTGAGTCAACTGTCTCAGAGAGGGAGTGAGATGGTCATCATTCTTGACATGATAATGGGGTGTGGTGGCGGGCTGGCCATGGAAAAAAGTCAAACTGTGTCTACTCTGCAGCATTTATTTGCGGTGGGGCAGGGGCCCTTAAGGGGAGCAGACTGAGTGAGCCAGCAGCAGTGCACTTACTGCACTAGTCTGCACACAGCTGAGCTACTGGACTTGCTTCTTCTTCACTCTCCTGCTCTCTGCTTGTTGTATGCTGGCTGGCCCAGCAACGAGCAGCAGCCAGCTGCTGTCACTGACTGTGTCACATGACAGAGGCACTCTTCCGGACCACCCATGTGCATTGTGGGATACCTATTTTGCAGTTTATGCTACTTGATAGTCATGTGACTATCAAGCAGCATAAACTACAGTGTCATATCACAGCAATAGAGCCTTGTGAGTGGCCAGTGAGTATCATGTAGGGTGTGGCTTTTATTCAGTCAGAGACAGACGAGAGAGAGAGAGAGAGAGAGAGAGAGAGAAAGCAAAAGCACTGCAAGTTCAGTCAGTGCATAGTTCATCTCCTCTGTGTTTGTGGAATTTGAGAAAAAAGACAATAAGACCTCTATATTTTGGCACAAAAACAGTCATTTTCTGTATCAGCAATTGCTGCTGCTAACTTTGTAGTTCTTTGGTCTTTTTCTGCCACTACTTCTGTAAGGCAAGGAAGGCCCATTATTCACTCTAAGCCCACTAGGCCAGAAGGTCACAAAGGAACATAACTTTTCTAGTCTAGTCTGTATCTTGTGTGAGTGTGACTGAGAACTGAGTCAGCCTTTACAGGCAGTCATCAACCCAAGACAGCACAATCTAGGTGGCCTGGCTGGGAGGGCAGAGGTAAATTTTGTTGTAAAAAAGTTGTAGTTGCAGTTTAAATCTGATCCACCTCATCAGTGACCCAGAGTACCTGAGGCTGAGATTTGTTTTTTTGCCAGCACTGGGCTTGTTGTGGTAGGGTTGAGAGGGCAGCAGTGTGTGTCACTGTACTCTACTAATAAAAGGAAAAATTGTAGTTGCAGTTTAAATCACAGCAGCCTCTGATCCACCTCACCAGTGACCCAGCGTACCTGAGATATTTTTTGCCAGTAGTACCTGTACCAGGCTTGTGGGAGGGCTGACAGCAGCAGTGTGTGTCGCCGTACTCTGTTAAAAAAAAATTGTAGTTGCAGTTTAAATCACAGCTGCCTCTGATCCACCTCACCAGTGACCCAGCATACCTGAGATATTTTTTTGCCAGTAGTACCTGTACCAGGCTTGTGGGAGGGCTGAGGGCAGCAGTGTGCGTCACCGTACTGTGTTAAAAAAAAAAAATTGCACTTGCAGTTTCAATCACAGCAGCCTCTGATCTACCTCACCAGTGACCCAGCGTACCCAAGATATTTTTTGACAGTAGTACCTGCACCAGGCTTGTGGGAGGGCTGACGGCAGCAGTGTGTGTCACCGTACTCTGTTAAAAAAAATGTAGTTGCAGTTTAAACCACAGCAGCCTCTGATCCACCTCACCAGTGACCCAGTGTACCTGAGATTTTTTTGCCAGTAGTACTGGGCTTGTGGGAAGGCTGAGGGTAGCAGTGTGTGTAGCCATACTCTATTAAAAAAAAAAAATGCAGTTGCAGTTCAAGTCACAGCAGCCTCTGATCCACCTCACCAGTGACCCAGCATACCTGAGATATTTTTTTGCCAGTAGTACTGGGCTTGTGGGAGGGCAGAGGGCAGCAGTGTGTGTCACCGTACTGTGTTAAAAAAAAATTGTAGTTGCAGTTTAAGTCACAGCAGTCTCTGATCCACCTCACCAGTGACCCAGTGTACTCGAGATATTTTTTTGCCAGTAGTGCCGGACTTGTGGGAGGGCTGAGGGCAGCAGTGTGCGTCTCCGTACTGTGTTAAAAAAAAATTGTAGTTGCAGTTTAAAATCACAGCTGCCTCTGATCCACCTCACCAGTGACCCAGCGTACCTGAGATATTTTTTTGCCAGTAGTACCAGGCTTGTGGGAGGGCTGAGGGCAGCAGTGTGTGTCACCATACTCTGTTAAAAAAAAAAAAACTGCACTTGCAGTTTCAATCACAGCAGCTTCTGATCCACCTCACCAGTGACCCAGCATAACTGAGATATTTTTTTGCCAGTAGTACCTGTACCAGGCTTGTGGGAGGGCTGACGGCAGCAGTGTGCGTCACCGTACTCTGTTAAAAAAAAATGTAGTTGCAGTTTAAATCACAGCAGCCTCTGATCCACCTCACCAATGACCCAGAGTACCTGAGATTTTTTTGCCAGTAGTACTGGGCTTGTGGGAGGGCTGAGGGTAGCAGTGTGTGTAGCCATATTGTTAAAAAAAAAAAAAAATGTAGTTGCAGTTCAAGTCACAGCAGCCTCTGATCCACCTCACCAGTGACCCAGCATACCTGTGATATTTTTTTGCTAGTAGTACCAGGCTTGTGGAAGGGCTGAGGGCAGCAGTGTGTGTCGCCGTACTGTGTTAAAAAAAAATTGTAGTTGCAGTTTAAGTCACAGCAGTCTCTGATCCACCTCACCAGTGACCCAGCGTACCCGAGATATTTTTTTGCCAGTAGTACTGGACTTGTGGGAGGGCTGAGGGCAGCAGTGTGTGTCGACGTACTCTGTTAAAAAAAACTGTAGTTGCAGTTTAAGTCACAGCAGTCTCTGATCCACCTCACCAGTGACCCGAGATATTTTTTTGCCAGTAGTACCGGACTTGTGGGAGGGCTGAGAGCAGCAGTGTGCGCCTCCGTACTGAGTTAAAAAAAGTTGTAGTTGCAGTTTAAATCACAGCAGCCTGAGTGAGAATAAACCTTAGTGTGTCTGTGCCATTGCCATTGCAATGCTGTGAGCCCTGAGGTGGCAGTGTGTGGCTCAGAGTCAGTTGTATTGCAAAGAAGTACGGTATATCAGAACTTGTTGGTTTTCCACTGTTTCATAAAAATTGATATCTGACATTTCTTTAAGTCCAAAGAAAAGAATACACATGAAGAAGTGCGAGTAATTGCCAATTCAGAAAGTAATGATGATAATGTTGCACTCCCTGCTTCTACTACATCATGTACCACTGTGCACGAGGGGAACGCTGAACCAAGCACAAGTGACCAGAACAGTCACAGTTATGTTGATGTTGACACTGACACAGAAGGCATAAATAAAACGAAGTAAACTAATAAATGCTCAAAATATCACAGACTTGGGAACACTTGAGACAGGGCCTATTCAGAAGAAGTTGCCTTGTTACCCACAGCGCACATTTGGAGGGGAAAAAAGGTCATTCCAGTTTCACTGATTTGAAAATTACAACTGGTTAGAATATTCTGTTACTCTGGATGCTGCTTTTTGCTATCCTTGTAGATGCTTTGTAATGAAATATGGAGCAACTCACCCTAATAAAGATTCTTTGTTAAGCACAGGATTTGTTAATTGGAAAAGGGCAGTTGACTCATTTAGAGAGCATGAAAAGACTTCATACCATGCAAACACAAACACCTTATGGGCTGGATTTAAAGACACACAGAGTACTGGTGATATTGTTCACAAATTACAAGCTGCAAACATCAAAGAAGTAAATGACAGGTGATGCTATCTTCAGCACATCATTGCTGTCACATTATTTCTGGGTAGGCAAGGACTTTCTTTCAGGGGTCACGATGAAACGCCTGGTAGTTTAAACAAAGGAAATTTTCTGGAATGCCTGGATCTATTAAAACAATTTGATCCTTTTCTACAAATGTATAAGGCACCTTCAAATGCCAGTTACATTTCTCCCCAAGCTCAAAATGAGGTGATTGCATGTTGCACAGAAGAGGTAATTTCAAAGACAGCTGCTGAACTTAACAGCTCAGGAATGGTTTGGTTTACTGTCCTTTGCCTTGTATATATGTAAATAATTGTACATCTATCTCACTCATAAATGTTTGTATTTGTGCTATTTCAATATCATGTTTTTGTATACACTCTGTAACCTTTTTTTGTTATGACCACTCAGGTCCATCTTGTAAATGAGCTTTGCTCAATGATGTTCGCCTGAATAAATAAAGATTTTGATTGATTGATTGATTGATTGAATGTTTGCTGTTATGGCAGACGAAGCAAGAGACAAACATAAAGAGCAGCTGGCAGTTTGTGTGAGGTATACTGTACCTGAAACTGGAAGCATTACAGAGCATTTTATAGGAATCACAGAACTTAAATCTTTTAATGCTGACTCCACTGTGGAATCACTGCTAAAATGTCTCAAAGACAGTGGAATTACAGGTGCAAAATGTGTGGCACATGCATATGATGGTGCCTCTGTTATGAGAGGGGCAGTAGGGGGAGTTCAAGCTAAGTTCCGCCAGCATCATCCAGAGGTTGTGTATGTGCAATGCTATGCACGTGAGCTGAATCTTGTACTTTGCCATACATGCAAATGTATTACTGAAGCAAGAGAATTTTTCTGCAGTATGGAAAGTGTGTATGAGTTTTTTTAGCATTTCCCTTGTTCATCATCATGAGTTTGTCCATATACAGTGTCGGTTAGGCTTGAGTCCATCAGAGTTGGTCCAGTAGTCAGATACTTGCTGGTCTTGCCAGATCCGATCAATCAAGGCCATGATGAACTGCTATGTAGCTGTACTTCAGTGCCTTGCTACTATTTGCACTCCTAAAGCCATTGGACTGTTGGCATCCTTGAAAAAGTCAACCACAATTTACTACCTGGTCATCTTTCATTCCTTCTAAAGGTAACAGAAGGCATCCACAAAGTTTTACAAAGGAAAGATCTAGATCTATCCACTGCAGTAGATTTTGTTGACTCAGTTCGTCACACTCTTGAAGAGATGTGGAGTGAAGACAGTAGCAATGAACTGTTTAAGGAAGCTGTGGATTTCTGTAACAAGAATAATGTGGAAATACGCGACACAAACAGAAGAAAAAAAAACAGAAACAGATGGATGATTTTATTGTTGAGGCATCAGTGGGAGTGTGGGACCAAACTTCTTCTGAAGTGGACTTTCGAAACAAGCTTTATTATCCATGCCTTGACAGAATGTCTGTTAAACTAAAGCAAAGATTTTCTAGTGTTGCAGTCGAGATAATAAATGGCATCTGTGCATGCAACCCATCGTCTGCAACATTCCTTTGCTCTAAATCTCTGGCACCTCTAGCTCATCACTCTGGGATTGAACTGCAAAAGGAGGAATTGTTTGTTACAAAATATTACCTGAAATGAAAAATGGTAGAAAAACAAATTAAATACAAATGAAGTTTATAAGCTACTAGACCCTCTTATGTTTCCAAAACTCAAGCAGTTGGTCCAGGCAGCACTCACTATTCCAGTGACAAGCTGTAGCTGTGAGCACTCCTTTAGTCCACTGCGCAGGGTACATACATGGCTCAGAGGCACCATGAATCAAAACACATTTCATGATCTTGCAGTTCTAGCAATTGAAAAGGAAATGTGTTCTGTGTCATCATCAGATCAGGTAATTACACGATTTGCAAAGAAAAGCAACAGACGGCATCAGTACTTATTACCAGAGAAAGACAGGAAACAGCATGAAGGAGAACAACATAATGCACAAAAATTAAAATGATTAGGCAGTATTATTTAATGTTCTTTGTTGTTGTTGTGTATTTCACTGCTGTATTTTTGAATGTAGACTTTCCAGTCTGAGTCTGAGCAGAAAAATTAAAACAAAATATTTTATTAAAGAGCCCATGTGATGCCAGTATCAAATTAATGTCGTGAGCCACCTTCATATGCCTGAGCCTCACATTTTCCAATTTTGGTTAGCACCGTGGTTAGGTGACATAGGTAGGATACAATGTTGCTGCATATAAACATTAAAGAGCAGCTGATACCTTTCCTTTGGGAACACTCTGAAAAACTTTAAAAAGCATTTTAAATTTGGACACCATTCACATTGCATTTTGTTATCTATCTTCTATAGATTTCTTCTCTAAATTATTTATTACTGATTGCCTCTGTAGCTTGTTCCCTACTTGGATTGCATATGCTCTGTTGTGACAGCATCTTCTATTACCTTGGGAATAACAGTGATGTGACAAGCACAGTATTATGACATCAAGTTGGGAAGAAACAATAGGAGCCGATGAACACTCAGAGCAGTGCCAGCAGATATCCTGTTTCTGTTTTCCATGCATATATGACCTCAATAATAACCAATAAGATTAAGAAATACAGAATGAATAAGTAATATATAGCTGCTTTGTGTACAAATATTTTCACACTCAGCTCAGGGAGGGAGGCCATAGCGGCCCAGCCCTCCTCCGTGCCCAGCATACTTCTTAAATATCAGTAGATTTAGCCCAGAACTACTGATATTTACAAAATATGCTATTGATTCTATAACTTTTAATCCGCAACATGTAGTTTTTGCCTCTTAAGTGACAAGCCAACCAAAAAAAGACACAAAATAATGGAAAAGGAATGGGGGAAAAAACAAAGCTAAAGTAGCAGAAAATGTGTTATTTTGCACGAGAGAGCAGCAAAGGTTCTATAGCTTATGGGGGCCTAGGCGGCCCCCAGACCCCCAGCTTTTTGTTTGGGGGCCCAGGCCCCCAATGTTTACTCATGCTGGCAATGCCTCTGCCTGGGAGGTTACAATACAAAATTGGCAGACAAAACAAATAACAGGTATAGTTCAGAGGTAATCAACCATACAAGGAAAACTCTACACAATGTTCTGTGACATAAACAGTATTGCTAATATGACAATGGCAGAAAAATACACAATAATGGATGCTAAATTCCCCTCCCACTATCCGCCTCCAAGTGATCTTGGTCCATTCCCAAACCCAAGTCGCCAGTGGGGTGGGAGGTGATGAATCCAGTACCTCAGCCCCTTCACACCACAAGGACAGCTACAGGTTTACTGTAGCTCTGATTTTCTGAGACAATATTGTTTGTGTCCCTCAGGGGAGTTGAACCTGCAGCTCCCACTGTTTTACAGTTCTGTGCTTTTAACCTCTGTATCATTCAGTCAGAACTATGTTTTTATAGTTCTTTCCCTCACTTTTTTTTTAACTGAGGGAAGAGACATAAAACAAGATTACTGTCCCTCAGACTTTACTAGCTCTGGCTGCTTATCTACACACAACATCATAAAGCCCTGTTTGGGACATCATAATTATCTCCACAGCAACAGACAGGGATGTCAAACAGAACTGTGATTGCAGATGTAGACAAGAGACAGAATAGGGCAGAGATCCTGTTTCCATGCAAATGTCCTTAATAATAAAGAAATAAGGGTGACAATTATGAAAAGGGCGAAATACTTGCTTCAGTGTGTTGGGATATTATGTTTTATGAGCTGTCCCAACAACATCAGAGGCTTTTTAAAGCCCTGCTACACTGCAAGTAAATGCACATTTTACTTTAGCAACATGGCTGTCAGAAAGCTTTTTTTATTTTGTTAACTTTCTGGGAGGCATGGATATCTAGGTGCGCTGCATCCTGGTTGCCTGAAGGATTCCTAACCCAGTGGTTTTCACCAAGTAAGGTGCAGGGCTTGGCCAATATGGACATAGGTTCTCCCTTCTTATTTTATAAATATACACCCCATGTCCACACTAAAAGAGATCCATTTTGTGGCATGCAATAGTCTAATGGTAAATTTGTATGGCTCACCGCGCTGATACCCCAGTTTGAGTCCTGAGCCAGAGTTGTCACACATCAGATGGCAGAGTCAGTACTGAATGTCCATCTCAGATCCCTCCTACCTCCAGAAGCATGGGTGGCTCCTGCCATTAAATGACTGCCACCTTGTGGCCTGGAGGAAAATCTCATGTGTGTAGGAATATTCGGTGCCAGACTTTGGGGGAATTCTCCTGATGGCATGACATGAGACAGGATATAGACATATGATGTGATGGTGCTATGCATACTTCGATGCCAGTCAGAGCAAGGGGTATACCTGGTCCCAGCTCATGTATTACTGGCGAAAAAGGTACCCCATCTCAAGCTATGCTCCAGTGTGGCTGGGTGGGAAAGGGAAATGAAAAAAAGGTTGAAACAAAGGTGGCTTGTATGCGGATAATGTCACCATGCTTTCCCCACCCAGCTGTGGAGTCTGGACTTCCAAGTCCCCTGCCCCCTCTCCCAGGCCAGGAAAGTTCTGACAGGTTCTACTTCTGTGAATCCATGTTGTTGAACTGGAGGGGTAAGTCCAGTAGGTATCTGATGTCAGTGGCAACAGCCTCGGTATGGCATGGGGATTAATGACTTGCAGGTGAGCTTAATGAAAACCTGACACTCTGGGAAAGGAGGGAAAACCAGAATGAAAAAAAAGGAAAGAATCCATGTCCTGACTTTTCCTATTTGTGTAAAGTCTGTTGGCTATAAAGATGCAACTAAAGGGTGCTCTTTAAATATAATCGGATCCTCCACTACTGGGCTCTTCCTGTGTAGTACGCTGCCTTACACTGCACTCAAAAGAAATAGGCCAGCCTTAAAACTCCTCTACCTACAATCTCTCCCAGCAAAAAAAACATTCTTTCATTAGAGTATAAGGTGCCTCTTTTCAATGTCATCGCCAGTTCCACCTTCTATTAGTGCTTATGCCAAGTCACTCCCTCCTTCCCTTTTAACCCAGAGTACACTTTTGTTATCAGAAAATCGACATTCCAATGTGCAGATGTTGTTCTGACTCTCAGAAAGCTTCTTTCCTGGGAATATTACACAAACAGGTCCTTGACACGCCAAGAAGTTGAGAATACATTTATAATAAACAGCTGCTGAATAACTGCCAATATCGTAACAAAAGAGTTTCAACACCTTCAAAAAAAAAGCCTAGTCACCTTCTAAGCTCCTATTTGATTATATCATTTTTGGTTTGCTCCATCCTGATCCCCTTGGGCTGCCACACCTTTCCTTTTGACTGAACTGTATTCTAACTGTTGCCACTGCTCTGAGGCTGGCTGGCAGGGGTGCTGCAACACACCCACCCACACCCCCATACACACCCACTCACACCCATCAACCCTGTCACTCAAATATGGGTAAAGGAGACAAATGTGGGACATATATATAAATTAAAGAAAAATGATCGGAAAATTCTGGACAAAACTGCTTTCATGTTCATAAGGTTTGCTGTTTATCAAGCATCAAGAATTAATATGAATGTCAACTTTGAAAAAACAGTTCACAATGTGGGACAGAAGACAACCCCCCCCCCCCAGCCAGGCCTTCTTTTGCACTGGCTCTCCCAGCCCTGTCATGCAACTTCTCATGGACTTAACTTCTGACTCTATCCTACACTCGCCTCACCCCTCCTGGCCACACGGACGAGGTCCTGGATGGAGAAGCACCATGCCACCAGTGCAGGGACTGCGGAGAGCTGGTGCCCATCCTGCCTGAACAAAGTTTTTTCCTTGTTCTGGTTACCCTTGGGATGCACACAGCAAGGGTGCAATGTATGTGACCATGCATTGTCACGTGGCACCAGCCTGCATCCCCCCTCCCTCCATGCCTCTCTGACTGCCCTACCACCTGTGGTCACCCAGGTGACAGTGAAGCAGCAGAGCTGGAAAACCTCCCTCCATGGAGGACAACATCCTCTGGGGCACTCAATCGTCCTCCCTCAGCCAGTCCCCGATGATCCCATCCAATCCCAAACCTGGGTCACCGGTATTGCGAGCAGTAGTGCTTCAGCAGCACCATTGGGCCAGCTGGATAGATGACTTCTGAGATACAAAATGCCAACCATTTGTACTAATGTGGGACAGTTCAAAAGTACAGTATGCACATGAACTGTACACCATGGTAGGACTACTTGTATTTACGTGTTTTTGTTGTACCAGGATAAACTCTACTGAGCACTGTCCTTGTGCACAGCTCACTTGTTCTGGGGCTGATTGCTTTCACAGCACAAATCGCCAGGTTGTATTGGGGCTGGGGAGGTGTACCTGTGTCTGACTCAGATGTTTGGATTTTTCTCTGCTTGATTAGCAGAGTATTTTCTGACAAACTGTCATGTAGGGCATCTTGCTGACAGGAAGGTCAACACTCATCCAAGTGGTGGGTCACAGCTTTTAGCTGATTGTTTCATGAGGGCACAGTTTAGGTCCTCACCCCACCCACCCCTGATAACATTTCCTTTATACCTGGTGTTCTGACATCATTTCCTCAAGAGGGCAAGGTGCATATCACTGTCCTATTCTTTCTAGCACACTGCACTGACAATATAAGCATACATATTGTATAATATATATATATTTATATAACAAAACAATCACACACAAAAATAAATTAAACAGGACAAACAAGAAGGTAGACAGACATGTGGGGAGTAGTGCAATGTAATAGCTGTGGAACAGCAGTCTTCTGGGAGTCTTTCTAGAGCCTGAGATGCTGCCCTATTTGCAGACAACTCTCTGCCCTGAGGGAGGAGGTTGCCCATCTTCAGGCCACACTGGACAGTAGTAAGAGAACCTCCCCCATCCAGGGAGCACCAGAGTCACCACCACTACCTCAGAGGCTGCGAAGAAAGCACAGCAGTTGGACCACAGTGGGCTCAGGGAGGGTGAGGGTGGTGGAACAGAGGCACACCCAGTCAAATGTATCATTCCACAATCCATACACCATTCTGGTGGAGCACAGCTCCCCTGTAGATGCATCCACAGAGGAGACTAAGGAGGATGTGGACAACTGTCACAAGGAAGCCCCACAAGAAGGAGGCAGAGGACACCACAGGGAAAGGAAGCAGCTCCTGGTGAGGGACTCAATCATTAGGGGGATATAACTTGAGGGAGCATGGAAAACTGAAGTAAGGTGCTTGCCTGGTGCCATGGCTTGGAGGGACAGGAAGGGCATCCTCGGGATCATGAGAACAGCTGCACAGGAGACTGATCTGGACATCGTCATCCACCTAAGGACAAATGAGTTGACTCAACATGAGATTGGAGCAGTGCAGGAGGAGTCTGTGGAGTTGGAGGGGGGCCTACGGCAAGTAACACACACAGTATCCTTCTCGGAGGTGCTGCCTGTCTATGGCAAGGGTGAGGTGAGGGTACTTCGCACCATTCAATTCAATGGATGGTTAAAAAAAATGGTGCAGAGCACAGGGGTTTGGCTTCATTGGGGACTGGGGTTCCACCTGGAGGGATACCAGCCTATACTGGCAGGCAGGGGTCTAGCCAGGGATTTCAGATCTGCACACCAAGTGGACTCAGTGCTACCCCACTCCCCCCGATAGGGTGAGCTACCCTCCCCCCGGGGTGTAGCCAGACAATATACAAATGTACACCAGAGCCATGTTTGTTGCCTCATTTGGCACAATAAATACAACTTTTGTATCTCATGACAGTGGTTGTTGCCATGCATGGGTAAATACAAATGCCATGCATTGTTCCCCAAGACACCCACATACCAGCCCAGAGTCTGTAAAGTTGTATTGTCCTTGGGATGCAAAGACAGTATTAGTGACCAGTCCTTCTAGATTCAACTCCTATGAATAAAATCACAGAAAGGTTCAGTATTTTCTTTTAGTTTTCATGGAAAAAGGAAGCAGTTCAGAGCCTATTTGCTACCCCCTTAAATAAAATTGCACACCATGGAGTGCTTGGAGTATGCCTGCCTACACCCATGCTGGCAGGATGGTCTGCATCTGTCCAGGAACGGAACAAGTCTTCTGGGCAATCTGTTCACATGCTTCATTGGCAGGCTTTTAAACTAGGGGGGGGCACTGATAAGCAGCAGGAAATTCCCAGCCTCCCCCTACAAAACAGGGTACTAAATGAGGGAAAGACCAAGGTACAAAGGTCAGTAGGTAGAAGGACAGGGGTGAATGGAGAAAGCAAAGTCAATGAGGACAGGGATAGTGCTAAAAGAGGTAAAGTCATCAAAAAATGGAGAGCAATGAGTACTAATGCCTGTAGTCTGAGTAACAAGCTTCCTGAATTAGTGGCTATGATGGAGGAGGAACATCTGGATATTATGGCAGTCACAGAAACATGGTACACACAGAACCATGACTGGGATGTAAACATACCAGGATGCACTATCTACAGGAGGGACAGGGAGGGTAAAGGAGGAGTAGCTATCTACATAAGGGCAGGAATCAAAGCTACAGAACAAAAGGGTAAACAGGGAGGAAAGGAAGCACTGTGGGTCAATTTGGAGACATGCAATAGCACCACAATACGCACAGGGGTTGTATACAGACCCCGATCTCAGGGGGAGGACATGGACAAGGAAATGATAGGAAGTATCCTTAGAATGGCAGAAAAAGGGGAGATATTGCTGATGGGGGATCTGAATATGCCAGATGTTAACTGGAGTACAATTGCAGCAGCCACTTCTGAGAGTGGGGTCATTCTAGATGCCCTACAGGGGGCATGCCTTAGACAACTAGTATTGGAACCCACTATAGAGGCAGCAGTCTTAGTCCTGGTACTCTCAAATGGAGATGGCGAGAGGATCACAGATTTAGAAGTGGGTAGCCATCTGGGAACTAGTGACCATCGGACAGTATGGTTCACAATAAACACAGCAGTAGAGTCAAGCCATACAAAGGCAAATGTACTGGACTTCAGGAGGGCTGACTTTGCCAAAATGGGTGAGTGAGTGCCTAAGGAATGCACTAGCAAATAGGCAGGAAGGAGGGGTGGAAGAATAATGGGAAATAATCAAAACTGCCATCACAGAGGCAACAAGCCTTCGTGTGAAGCAAATAAACAAAACAAAATGATGTAAGAAACCACTGTGGTTCTCAAAGGAGGTGGCAGGGAAGGTTAGGGAGAAAAAGAAAGCATTCAAGAAGTACAAGGAATCACAGAACGAGCAGGACAGAGAATTGTATCAGTTAAAGCAAATGGAAGCTGGGAAGGCAGTCAGAGCAGCAAAGGCCCAAACCGAGGATAAGATAGCCAACACAGTTAAGAAGGGGGATAAAACCTTTTATAGGTACATCAGGGAGCTAAGGAAGACCAAGGGAGGGATAGTGATGGCTTAATAAAGGGGAGGGAGGTGACTGTGAAAAGGCAGATATGCTAAACAAATATTTTTGCTCAGTATTCACAAATGAAGAGGGGGAGGTACCTAAACCAAACAATAGAAACACTCTGGATACAGAAGTTGATACCAGCCCATTTACATAAGAAAGGGTTCTGAAAGAACTCTTAAAACTGAAGGTGGACAAAGCAATGGGGCCTGATGGGATTCATCCCAGAATTCTAGAAGAACTAAGGGTAGAACTAGTGGCACCACTGACTACCCTCTTTAACAAATCTTGGGAGGATGGGGTGGTTACCTGAGGACTGGAGA
The DNA here is from genome assembly GCA_016271365.2 of Neoceratodus forsteri. NCBI lineage: Eukaryota > Metazoa > Chordata > Ceratodontiformes > Ceratodontidae > Neoceratodus > Neoceratodus forsteri. Next base: position 732,744,489 of record CM057452.1, read on the forward strand.
AGGGCAGATGTGACTGAACTTCACAAAAGCGGGAGCAGGACAGAAGCAGGCAACTACAGACCTGTTAGTTTAACCTCAGTGGTAGAGAAAATGATGTAATCACTTCTGAAGGAAAGAACTGTTGAGTATCTAGAGGCCAGAGGGGCACAGGACCCAAGGCAGCATGGATTCACAGCAGGAAGGTCATGTCAGTTAAATCTAATAGATTTCTTTGACTGGGTGACCAAAGTAGTAGATCAGGGAGGGCTGTGGATATGGCCTACCTAGACTTTAGCAAGGCATGTGACACAGTCCCACACAAAAGATTAATATACAAGTTAGCCAGTCTGGGAGTGGGTCCCAAGATGGTAGCCTAGGTAAAGAACTGGCTGGAGAACAGGACACAGAGGTAACAGTAAATGGGTCCACTCTGAAGAAAGGGAGGTTATTAGTGGGGTACCACAGGGTTCAGTACTAGGACTGGTCCTCTTTAATGTCTTTATAAAAGACATTGCAGAGGGACTGGAAGGAAAAGTATGTCTTTTTGCAAATGACACAAAGATCTGCAACAGAGTTGATACACAAGGCAAGATGGAAAGGATGAGAAGGGACTTTGCAAGGTTGGAGGAATGGTCAAATGTATGGCAGCTTAGATTCAATGCTAAGAAGTGCAAGGTAATGCACCTGGAAAACAAAAACCCAGCGGAAGAGTACACATTGGGGGGTGAGATACTAACAACAACAAAAATGGAAAGGGACCTGGGGGTAGTCATATCAGATGACCTAAAGTTGGGCAAGCAATGTGAGAGGGCAGTAAGGAGGGCTGGAGGGATACTGGGATGCATAGGGAGAGGCATCACCAGTAGAAAACAGGACGTTGTTATCCCTCTGTACAGGCAGCTGGTGAGACCCCATCTGGAGTACTTCGTGCAGTTCTGGAGACCCAATCTCCACAAAGACAGAAGCAGGATGGAGGCAGTCCAGAGGAGGGCAACTAAAATGGTGCAGGGTCTGCACCGGAAGACATATGAAGAGAGACGTAAGGAGCTTAATATGTATAGCATCAAGGAAAGGAGGGAGATGGGGGCATGATAGAAACTTTCAAGTACCTCAAGGGGATCAACAAAGTCCAAGAGGGCAGCATCTTTCAGAAAAAGAGGTGTGCAAGAACAAGGGGGCACAACTTGAAGATGGGGGGGGCTCAGAGGTAATGTAAGGAAGTATTTTTTCACAGAGAGGATTGTAGATGCATGGAATGGCCTTCCAGAGGAGGTTGTGGAGTCAAAAACAGTGGTGGAATTCAAGCATGCATGGGACAGTCATAAGTCAATTCCTGGGGGTGGGGTAGGAAAAAGTAGGCTGTTGGTTAACTACGATCTGCAGTTTATCCATTAGGTAGAGAAATGGGCAGACTAGGTGGGCCAAGCGGTCCTTACCTGCCGTCAATTCTATGTTTCTATGAGCAGAGGTCATTTTCAGGGAGATCCTGGGTACAAGCAAATGGCAACGTCGACAACATTTTTCAGCAGAAATTATAATGCACAGGATGTGTCTATAATGTGAATAATATCAAAACTGTCATTTGCTATTGTTATACTGTGATGAACACTATGGAAATTATAGTCAAAGATGCACTGTTTACAACTATCAGTTATAGTTCTCCATTCAAAGACTCTCAATCAGGGCTCTGAAAAAAACATGGCATACATAAATCATCTACCACCTTTAATGTACTTGGTAATTTACTACAAAGTGTGGGTACATTACAGCCCTACACAGCAGAGTTTTCAAAAGCAGTAGGGAGGTACTTCTATGAGCAGAGCCCATGTTCCTAAATAGAGTTGGAGATATACAGAGGCAAATTACATTTTATAGCTCAGTGATGCAGCATATTCAGTCTAGTTAAGTAACAATGGGTCCTTTATGCAAGTTCTTTGCAAAAAACTTTAATACCACAGTTAGGGTTCAGATTAAAGCAACAAAAGTGTGGGGGGGTCCTTTATGTAAATAAAGTCACCATAATTTAGTTCTGTTAAGAAAGTGGCCTGCACTACTCACTGCAGGACTCTTGGGAGAAACCACTGCTATGCCTGTAAAAGAACCCCCGTCTCATCCTGAGTTTTTCATGCATTTAGATAAGGACAGCTGATTGTCAATCGATGGGCCAAGGTACCTATAAGAGCATACCCCCTTTAATATACAGTACAAGCCATTTAATCGGGACGTGGTTAAAAGGGATGTTCGTTTAAAGGGGACGACTTCCAGGGCACCGATTAAGTGGCTGTATTAGTCAATGTACTGCCTGTTCTAATGTTTATTCTTGCTTATGGTACTACAATGTTGTTAATTAATGTTGACATTATGCTGTGTCATGGTGTTTTGACGCATGTACTCTCCTCGTGCCTTTGCTATATTATTGTTATTTTGTACTCTGTATTGTCTTACTGTACTATTGTAAATTGCATTCTCCCGGGTTGGGCCTGAAAATAGGCAGTTTTTTGCCTAGTGCACCTACCCAGTCATCAAAGCAAATAAATAAATAAATAAATAAATAAATGAGAGCAGCTTCTTTTATAGGGGACAGCTACTTCTGTTTAAGGGGATGATTATCAGCCGCAGTGTCATAATCCTGTCATTGTCTAACAGCTGCCGGGAGCTAATTTGTGGCTCGTTAAATCGTTAACACCTAAACCTGCCAGAGCCAGATGCTGTAATTGACTAAGTAGGCTGTTACTGAGGGTGGAGGATTAGATGCTGTTTTTTGTCTCCAAAGTCTCTCTTTGCGTTTCCTGTGGTCTCCTGACAGTGATGAGCCAGTAGATAGTGCAGCTGCATAACAAAACCTTGACACTCTCGGTGACGTTGTTCACCCGCTTACGTTCACAAAGAAGGAGTTCAAACTTTTTGTGGACATTGATGCACAGGCAGAGACAGATGAGGAGCTGTCCATAGAGGCCATCTGTAACTTTGGAGGCAGGATAGCGCAGTGGTCTAAGGCTCTGAGCTGCAAATCTGGTGACATCCAGCAGACCAGACCTGGGTTTGAATCCCACAGCTTCCACTTGCATACTGTGTGACCCTGAGCAAGTCATTTAATCTCCTTGTGCTCCCAGGTCGCTCCTGTAAAAAAAGCTTTCAGCTTAGTGTGCTATACCTGGTTAAACAACTAAATAAAAAAAAAAAAAACTTGGTATCCCAAGAAGGTGAAGTGGAACAAGAAGATCCAACTGAGGATGCAAACAATGAGCACAGCGCTCCAGTCTTAAACAAGGAAGCAATCGGCCACATTGGACCGCTTCGTGACTGGTGCCTACACTGAGGATACATCCAACAGTGGGAACAGCTTTTTCGAGTTGGAGGGTGAGATACTGTGGAGCATTACTCTGGAAAATAACAGACTTTTTCAAGTAAACAGCATCATCAATGTCAGATAAGTTACAGATGTCTCCAAGTTGAATTTAATGCGAATTACAGTAATAAAGTTTATGGTTTATAACTCACCGAGACAAATAGCATTACATCAAAGAAAGAGCTGTATATCACTTAAAGTGCTCATCTCCAGTGTTTCATGTCTCTGTTTTGTTAGTTTGGTTAGTACAGTATTGGTGACACATTTGCTTGAGTGTGTACTTGTTCCCTGTCATTGTTTTGTACTGCTTCTCTTAAAGGAGACAATCGCTTTAAGGGGATGATTAGTCTGCCACGGAGCTGTCCCCTTAAAGCAGCTTCTACTGTATCACCAGAAAGGAAGTGAAAGAGAATGTAGTTTTAGTGTCCTTGAAGAGCATCTTTCATGCCCTTTCTCAAATTTCTCCCCAAAACTCCATAAGGATCCTTACCCCATCCACACTGCAGGCTGCAGAAATATACATTTTTCAATAGCTGGATTTAGGGATGGAAGAAGTATATTTTGGCTCTGTGGAGCAGAAAGCCCAATCCCTACCACTTCCCTATTCTGAGTGCCACCCCCGCACTAGCACGTTTTGTGATGCAACAGTAGAGAGAGCGCAGTGGTGTGTTCCATTGACTTCAATGGGGATGGTTTTTAAAAGATGAATTTCAATATTCTGAAGGCCCAATTTGAACAAATCAAGGGCACCACTCAACTAAAAATTTATGGCTAAGCCTAAAGAAAACTCAACTCATGCTCTTCGCTTCCTCGGCCAAGCTTAAGCATTGTTCTGCCTCATTAAAGGTGTTGAGTCTTGACGGGGACACAGTTAGCATTTCATGCTCCTTTAAATACCTGGGAGTCACACTTGACCCCCAGTTAGACCTCTCCCTGCATATTCAAAATGTTATAGGGCTCATGGGTCCCTTACTGTAGCTGCACGAATTGCTCTTGCCAAAGGGATACTTCTTCCCTCACTCAGTTATGGGCTGACAAACTTTCCTCTTGTCACAAAAGCTAGTCTTGCAAAATGGAATGTGGCCTATAATATTTGCCGCTTTGCCCTTGCGGCCCCTCAACTTACCCATCACTGCGAGTTATACGAAAAACTTCACTGGTTGTCCCTGAGTAACTATCGCTCTTTTGTCTTTGGACCGATTCATCGACAAAACTGTCTGAAATGCTACCCTTCCCACCCTGTCTAAACTCCTTCAGCCAATGCAGCCATCATACCAACTCAGGTCAATAGACTCACAGTCCCTCCTTGTCCCTAAAACTCGTACCCTGTCAGGTGATCATGCCGTTGCTGTCTGTGACCCTCATCTATAGAACTCCCTACCTATACTCATCAGAGGTACTCCCACCCATCCCTTGTTTAAGGGATCCCTATGCACACACCTGAAGTCTGCCTTAGCCTGCAGCTGTCCCTAGGCTCCCTATGGACACACCTGAAGTCTGCCTCAGTCTACAACTGTCCCTAGACTGCCTGGTATCTCCTTCCCAGTCTTGGTGTGCTCTACCCGTATATCATGGTTGCAAGACCCCTACCCCTGTGAGCTAAGAAAAGTGACCACTGACCCTTATTCTCCCTTGCACCATTTTGTATTGCTCCATGAAATGTTTAATGCCTTTTACTGTTTGATTGTCTTTACCATTACGCACATGTTTATTGTTCACACTGTTCACTGCCTGTGTATCACTTCCTTGTTATGTTATACTGTTTGTAAACTTAACTTGTAATCTCCTGGGTCACACCTCAAAATAGGCATTCTTTGTCTAGTGTGCTTACCCGGTAAACAAAAGCTACATAAATAAATAAAGAAGGCTCATGGAGCCAAAATATGATCCTGTCCCTCCCTAAATCCAACTACTGGAAAATTCTTATTCCTGCAGCCTGCAATTCAGATGGGGGTAAGAATCCTTCTGGGGTTCTGAGGTGAATACCAGAAGAGGTGCTCTTTAATGCAGTCCCCAAGATCATTTATATACACCATGAAGAGTAAGGGACTCCCTTACAGATTACAGCTCGAGAGTAGATGAAACAATTGATTTTAACCTGTCGGTGTCTACCAGTTATACAGCTGCTGAACCAGACTATGGTATAAGGACTAATTCCCATCTAATTTATTTTGAAGAGGAACACATCATGGCTCACAGTACACATGGCATATAGTCAAAGTATGTAAAAATAAAGCAGGGCATGGCAGATACAGTGTTTATTAAAGCTCCGTACATAAGGGCATATTATAGGTAGAGGCAAAGGTGCATCATCATCTCACACTGTCGTTAGTGAGATCTTGGGGACAGGCACCAGCGAGCACCACAGGAGATATAATATGCTGGATTGTGTGACGCTATGGGGAAATTTTACAAGCGATATGGTAGGGAAATGGTTGATTTTATATTGTGCTAGCAGGGAGAATTTGGGTCCTGAAGCCCCGATCTGTGCATTGTTTGGGGCTTCAGATAACCCCGAAGTTCTCCTTTAAGTCAGTCTCACAGTTCATTAAAGAATTGCAGTAATGGGACCAGCAATTTGATTGGTTAGCTTCCATTCTATGCTGTCTGCATAATTACAACAGCACAGTTGCCAGATTGTCTTGCTGATGGCACTAACAATACATTTGTTATTCTACTACATGCTGAAAACACATTATTTTTATACCTGGCATAATCAATCAGTTTGGGGCTTATCCTTCACTTTACGGTGCAACTAGAATGCGATATCTGATCAAAAAAGTCATTCCACTTCAGAGACAACTGTATGAGACTTCGGCAGTGGTTGGAGGGTTCTTCCACCATTTCCTTCCCTGGGCCCAAATACGTGCAATGAATGACTTGATTTGTGAGCTCTGCCTCCATGGAAACACCATGTGCATCTGCATGTAGGGTTTCTTCCCCATGCAGTCCTGTTACACTGCCACTCAGATGCCTCCAAGTGGCAGCAGACCAATGGGATGCTTTCAATTTTCTCTCAGAGGGAAGACAACTATCGAAAGGGCCCTCAATCCTCCCTCCCTTCCCAGCCAATCCACGAGTGACCAGAGTCAGTTCCTGAACTCAGGTTGCCCATGTATCAGGTGGTAGCTCTACTGCTGTGCTACTGGGCTGGCTTAACAAATGGTAAAATAAATCACTCTGTCCAACTTGAGGGATCTCTAAGTTTGTATGTGCTGTAAGAGATGTCACTTATGGCATAAGAGTATCTTCTAGTAGCCTGGGCAGACAGAACAACTCAGCTTCACTATGCAGTCCTCTCACCCAAACGTAATGCGATGACACTCTTATACCATACAATAAAATCTCACACAGCACATTTAAACCATTCACTGTAATAGCTCAGACGCTGTTTTTGTGCATGCCTCTAATCTGTGCCACCTATCCCTCATCACCTTCCTTCGCGCTAGTTTTGTTGGTTAGAAAGCTGAAAGATATACCTCATCCTTTCTCTGTAACCATGCCTCTTCTGTAGGTGGGAAGAACAGTGTGTACAGTGCACATACTAGAAACTGCTCTGTGAATACTGCATATATACATTAGTGGAATGAGTTCGGTTTTAAGTTCAGAAATTCAGCTGCCAAACATCAGGGACTCTGAACAGTGAACTGATAGGCCTAAATGCATAATGACAGGGCAGAGAATGCACTGCCCCAGAGCTGAGGGCAGCAATAAAGGGCTGGCAGTATTGTCTACAGGATAAAGTAATGAGCCACGAATGAGCTTGTTATATCAGTAGACCTGGGTTTTATTACCACAACCTCCACTTGCATACTGTGTGACCATGAGCAAGTCACTTAACCTCCCAAATGCCTCTGAACACAGCCTTTTTGCCTAGTGAGTCTTTCCCAGTTACCAAAGAATAAAATAACAAAAAAAAACTTGGTGTACTCTTCTACTGCCACCAGCCTGAGAATTAGTATCTGGACTTTCTCAAGTCTCCCACCTGGCAGCACCACTGAGTCAGCAAAGGTATGTTTGTAAGTACTTATTCTAAGAAGGTAAAATAATTCTAGTCTTGAGCCACACTATCCCTTTTAATGCACCGCTAATCTGGTTATGAATATTCTTGCTAGTAAAAGGAAATACATTTTTCCACTTCAAGCTGAATACCTCCCAACAACCACCCACTACCACCACACCAGAGTGTCCCTGGGGTAAATTTCCAAGAGGTTTCTATTTCCATGTATGAGAAACAAAGAGGGTTTCAGGCCAAACTACCCAGTGAGATGAAATGTTAAAACCAAGGGAATGCTTACCCTGTTCCCTGAATAATTAAGACCTGGATTCTGTGATTTTACAATATGGAATTTTAGATCTGCTAAATTATACAAACCAAATGTGCGAACGTACTGTATTGTCTGTTGATGACCTCTGGCCCCAAAGTCTCATGCACCCACTACATTTAGGAGATATTTGTCATCCTTCTTGCAAAGTACAGCACAAAGCAAGCATCTGCTTCACTGTCTTGTTAGGCATTTCATTTCAATGAAAATTTTCTGCGTAAGCATTGTAACCCATTTTTCCTCAGACCACTGCTTACTGTAGATTTAATGTTAGGGTTCCTTCCTAATTGGATGGTTTAAAAGGTAGGTTTGCCTTACTTATAAATGATGCACTTTAATTGTACCTCATTTATCTGGGTAAATTAATATGTCTATATTTGCCTGAATCACATGACAGTAGGCTGCAATTTTACTAACCTTGTAATTTTTGGTTTTCCTTTTCCATCCTGAGAAGCAGAATCTGCTGTATTATGGCCTTCTGCCACAGCTCTCGGAGTTCCTTAGAAGTGCGTTTTCTCTCTTCAACCCTGGGGCAAAAGGGCCCATCTTCATGGACTGGCAGTAAGGGTGATCTAGGTGGAAGATCTAGTTCTGACCGATCTGCAAAACAGAAAAAGCTAATTATTTTTTCTATGACACATTCATGTTGGATCTGGGGGGCTCTTTTTGAATGTTCAAAGGCTGAAAAAAGGTCACTGATTGTTAGTGTTTACCAATGCTGATTTTACTTGAAGCCTTTTTGTTTTTTAAATAATTGGCGGAGACTAGCCCTTGGATACTTCCCAACAGGAAAATTAACATTTCAAAGCAGAGAATGGGGGTTGAGGTGTGGTTAGCTGCCACTTTTGATGCATCTATTTCAGATAGATTCTTCACTTTCTTTCTGAGAACATTACATTTAGAACCATTAGTCTGAACTATCTATGTATTCCAGTCATAATTTGTACTTCTGAAATCCAGCAAAACACCTACCCGCCAGTGGTTTGTGTGTGATCTTTGTTTCCGCTCAGTTAAAATACATGCAAGACTATTTGAAGTGAACAGGGAGTATGTCGATCTGAGGAGTGATAATCAGAAATAAATCACATTTAGTGATAAACTAGAAATACACAAATTCAGACTAATTATGTGCAGTACCTGGGAAGGTATGCCGGAATAATACACCTGCAGTACCTTAAAACATGCAAGTCCATTTGACTACAGTACCAACATGTGACACAGGCCTAGAGCTCACTTCTTATGTTTATTATCAAGGTGGAGTGCACATCAGAAGTCATAGTGCAAACATCAATTCATTAACGCATACAGAACTCAATTTACAATATAGGAAGGCACCATTTCAGAAATTCTTTTCTATGTACTCCTGATTTCAGACAGCCTAAATTACTGACTCAAGTAAAGCTTCATGTTGTGTTATAACTTCAACTGCAGTAATTAACTGTAAATTTATTTTGGCAGACTGCCCTTCAGTTCAAATTTAACAACAACAAAATGACAATGATGGTTTCTGTTTCACTGGTATTTAACGAGGTCTAACGCAGGTCAGTGTAGTGTGCTCTGCCAAGTTTTATATTTGTTTCTGTATACACAGGGATGCAGTATGGCACAGTGGTTAAGTGCACTGAGCTGCAAACCTGGAGAACAGGTTTGAAACCCACAGGCACCACTTGCATAGTGTGTAACCTGAGCAAGTCATTTAACTGCCCTGTGCTCCTGGGACACATCAGGAAACAAGCACTGGCTTACTGCATCTGTCCTGCCCAAATACAGTAAAAATAAAAATAAATATGTAACACTGGGCCTGGGCAGGTCTGTAATGATCTGTATCCCAGCACATACTTTTAGTGTTCAAGAAGGGAAAGGAAAGGGGAAATTGTTTAACCAGGAAAGGCACACTAAGCCGAAGCTTGTTTCCAGGTGCGAACTGGGAGCACAAGGAAGTTAAGTCACTTGCTTAGGGTTACACAGTATGCACGAGGAGGCTGTGGGATTCAGACCCAGGTTTGCAAGTTTGCAGCTCAGTGCCCTGAACCACTACGCTACACTGCCTTCTAGGAAGGAACTGAGCAGGACATGTGTAAGTCGGGGTACTCCATAGAGCCATTACAAGATGAAACCATGCTACTCCATACCCAACACTTGTAAGGAAGACAGAATAATTCAGCAAATGACTGCAGACCCATAGTACTGAAGAATTACTTCTACATAAGAATCATCTCTATCACACAGACACAAGTGCTGATTATAACCTCTCTATGCAGCAATATGTACAAGTGCTGGATTTCAGGAATACTGGAGCTGTTAATTATCCAACCAGTCAACCCAGACATCAATGACCGAGCTAGGAGAGTACTGATGGATATGCAAAATGTAAAGAGTAAGACACGATGATGTGCTGTACTGGTTTTACTGCACACCCAGGGGCATAGTAATGTATAAAGCTGCAGGCTAAGTGCTTTCAACCTCTGGATGTGTAGTAAAAAGAGTATAACCAATGACACAAAGTGTCTTATTGTACTTATCAAATGGGTCATTATGTACAGTTTTATAAAATAATCACTCTAAAGGTTCAAACAGACAAGAAAAATAAAATATTGCTAAAAATAATGCAAAACAGTCCTTCCAAAGATGGTTTCCACCTGTCGGTCATCTGTCTTTCTACACATTCAGTACATGGTGTGTTTGTATACACTATGGAATTCAATAATCCAAAGTTCTGCAGTATTCCACTATTAGAATGATCACACCCCCACCCCACTCACGCATATATGGAATGGTAACATGGAATACATATATTCAAAATTCTGTCAAATTCCACACATGTGTCAAGTGGAGGCCGATCTTTAATTCTATCTGTGACAGAATAAGCAGCAGAGAGTTCTCTTGCATATGATAAGGTTAGGAGGGGAATTTTTCATGGTCAAAGAAACACCAGAAATGGAAAATCTGAATAGTACTTGATTTTAAATTTGTTTATATGTGTAAGGATTGGACCATAAGTGGAACGAACATTTATTAATTTTTATTTTTGTAATTTAAAGGAGTTTTATTTTTAGTGGATAGTTAAAGGTTTTATATAGGAGTAAAGATGGCAGCAATAATTTGTTAGGGTAATCCAGAATGAGTGAAGTTGCTCATGAAGTCTGTATGTGAGCTGCACAAATCCCACTTCCAAACTTTTTCCAACCTGTGCAGCTGTGGGAAACTAAGACAAGGGTCTCTAAACTTGTTTAGACAATTGGGAATCAAGAAATGTTGGACCCATTTTATAATAAATGGACAATACACAACAGGATGTAAAATATGATGTGATATCAACATGCCTTAGGTGCATAGTAAGGCATGAGGCTGCAGGCTGAGTATGTTTCGCACCTGAGAAGTGGTTGTTTGGTCAAAAAAGTTTTCTGAGCAAATACAAGTCATTACATTCACTATTCGGCTTAATCTGGTTCAAGGTCAGTTGACAGCCATCTGTATCCCCTCCCCCAGGCCGTACCTGAAAATAGGCAGAATTTGTCTAGTGCACTTACCCGGTCAACAAAAACTAAATAACTAAAGAAATAATAAATTACAGTGTTAAAACATAAGTACCAAAAAAATATAAAAATAAATTAAATATACAGATTTGCTATCAACATTTACAGGTTCAAAGAGAAAAATCACTCATCGGAATAAAATGTGAACATGTGGCCAATCCAAGCAGCATAATATACAATACAGAAGAGGACATAAATCTATGACACTAGGCAGCACATAGCACTTTAAAGGGGACAGAAATCGATTACTTATGTGCAGCTGTTTGAAATGTCTCTATTTTCACAAATTTTATTCATATATCTAAATTATTCTTATTTAACTGTGCCTGAAGAAAAGCTGAAGCTCTCAGTTGTGTTTTGTTTTGTTTTCTTTGTATTGACAATGTTCTGTGTTCTGCCCCCGCACCCCCTAGACTTTAAGATTCCAACTCCAAGTCAGAGTTGGTCTGGGGAGGGGCAGAACACTGGGGGAAGGCTAAACATGGAAAAAGGACCATTACCGCGAATGTCTCCATTATGGTCTTTTTTTCTGTTTTGCTGTTAGAGTGTCGACAAAAAGGGGTGCACCGCAATTATGCATTAGGCTGTTAATTTCAAAAATAAAAAAGGGGTTTAATGCTTTTTTAAATGTACTCTTTTAGTATGAGTAGGTATATGTTAAATAAAAAGTGCTATTCTTATGTTGGGCAGTAGGTGGTGCTGTGGTGATCATTTTTCACTGTAGATAGATTGTTGATGACCCCACCCCTGCAAGTGGCGAGAATAGCAGTAAAAAGGAAATGAAACAACGCTCCTTTTTAATCCTGAAATGTAGGAAAATGTTAAATATGGTCAGTTCTGCCCTGTTCCCTCTCCACTGCCTTAGTTCTAAGCTGCTTATGGATACTTCAGGCAGGGCAGTAATAGTAACTGTGTGTTGTGCAACAGAGGCTTTATTTTGGCCACATGGCAGTGTTCAATTAACTCATCTGGCAGAGTGAAAGGGAATGGGAAGTTTCATTTTTTTGTCTGCCAGGTAATATCTGGACATTAGCCACATGTAATCATTTGGCTGACCTGTGTGACACTGGGTACGCTGCATGTTGTGACAGGTGGGTAGAGGGGAGACTTGGCACACTGCTTGGTTGAAAGAACTGGCTGTGGCAGGCTAGAAAATGTGAGTAGTGATATCCAGTGTGTTAATGGTTGCAAACAGGTTCTAGCTGTAGGGACTAATTTTTGCCAGTATATTATGATGTGATAATGCCACCAGTCAATAATGTCGACAGTCAGTCAAGTTCTGTATTCATATGACCAAGTGTTTACAGTACATAATTTCACATAAACTATTCTAACAGTCTAAATCCCCCCCGCTAGTATTTTTGCCTCCTTACCAGCATGTTTAGTCATATAATCTTAGTGTTAAGAAGCTTTATTCATATGACAAGATCTCCTACAGACAGCCCCCATCAGATGCATCCCTAGCCTCACTATTATTAATCCATTCAATGGTGAATCCACTATGAACTCAACAGAGATGAATTAGGGACTTCTCACACCTGCCTTGTTCAACCTTTCCAAAGCTTTTAACATGGTCTCCCACCCTCTCCTACTGAACAAGCTCACCAGTGCTGGTCTGTACTAGTAGTGGGCTACTTCCTGGTTTAACTCTTGCTATACCTATCAAGCTGAGTTAAACCCATTCATATAGGAGGGTCCAACTCCCCTCACAGATATGGGAGTCTCCCAGGTCTCAGTCCTTTTCACCATACTATTCTCCATTTTCCAAATAACCTGCCACATCTGCATATCCTCCCATAGTCACATGTATGCAGATGATACAGTTCTTTATGCCAATGTGCCTGTAATCGGCTCTCTTGAATACAGATTTCCGCTTGACCCGGACATCATTCATTGAGGGTTCCACTCAAACAGTCTCTAAATGGGAAGAAAACCGTAGCCATGACTTTTGGTTCCAAACCTTTCCAAAGTGGCATACCTCAGTTCTAAGCTCACTTTCATAGAAACGTAGACGTTGACAGCAGATCAGGACCGCTTGGCCCACCCAGTCTGCCCATTTCCCTACCTACTGAACAAGCTGCAGATCCTAGTTAACAAACAGCCTACTTCCTCCTACCCGCTACTATAATTACCTTATGTCTGTCCCATGCATCCTTGAATTCCACCACTGTTTTTGACCCCACGTCCTCCTCAGGGAGGCCATTCCATGAGTCTATCACCCTCTCTGTGAAAAATATACCTCCTCACATTGCCCCTGAGCCATCCCCCCTCTATCTTCAAATTGTGCCCCCTTGTTATTGCACATATCTTTTTCTGAAAGATGCTACCCTCTTGGACTTTGTCGATTCCCTTGAGGTACTTGAAAGTTTCTATCATGTTCCCCCTCTCCCTCCTTTCATCGAGGGTATACATATTAAGCTTCTTTAGTTTTTCTTCATATGGTTTCTGGTGCAGACCCTACACCATTTTAGTTGCCCTCTTCTGGACTGCCGCTATCTGGTCTATGTCCTTGCGGAGATGGTGTCTCCAGAACTGCACACAGTACTCCAGATGGGGTCTCACCAACTGTCTGTACAGAGGGATGACAACTTCCTGTTTTTTTACTGGTGATGCCTCCCCCATGCATCCCAGTATCCTCTCAGCCCCCTTTACTGCCTTCTAACATTGCCTGCCTATCTTTAGGTCATCTGATATGACTATCCCCTGGTCCCTTTCCGTTTTTGCTGTTGTTAGTACCCCCCCTCATAGTGTACTCTTCCCCTAGGTTTTTGTTTCCCAGGTGCATTATTTTGCACTTCTTTACATCGAATCTAAGCTGCCATACTTTTGACCATTCATCCAACCTTGCCAAGTCCCTTCTAATCCTTTCCACCTCCCCTTTTGCGTCAGCCCTGTTGCAGATCTTTGTGTCATCTGCAAAGAGGTACACTTTTCCTTCCAGTCCCTCTGCAATGTCACTTATAAAGACATTAAAGAGGACCAGCCCCAGTACTGAACCCTGCAGTACCCCGCTAATAACCCCCCTTTCTGGGACCCACTACCAGGCTGGCTAACTTGTTTATTAATCTTTTGTGTGGGACTGTGTCAAATGCCTTGCTAAAATCTAGGTAGACCATGTCCACAACCCCTCCCTGATCTACTACTTTGGTCACCCAGTCAAAGAAATAAATTAGATGTGACCTGACCTTCCCGCTGTGAATCCATGCTGCCTTGGGTCCTGTGCCCTGCTGGACTTTAGGTACTCAACTATTCTTTCTTTCATAAGTGATTCCATAATTTTCCCTACCACTTAGGTCAAACTAACAGGTCTGTAGTTTCCTGCCTCTGCCTTGCCCCCACTTTTGTGAAGGGTAATCACATTCAACCTCCTCACCACACCCTCCTCCCATGATTTGTTAAAAAGGGTAGTACGTGTTGTCACTAGTTCTCCCTTTAGTTCTTTTAGAATTCGGGGGTGAATCCTGTCAGGGCCCATTGCCTTGTCCACCTTGAGTTTTAGAAGCTCCGTCAGGACCCTTTCTTCTGTGAATGGACTGGTATCGACCCCCCTATCCAGAGTGTTTCTATTGTTTGGTTTAGTTATGTTCTCCCCCTCCTCTTTTGTAAATACTGAACAAAAGTATTCGTTCAGTATCTCTGCCTTTTCACTGTCACCCCTGCCCTCCCACACACCTCCCCCTTTTATTAAGCCTTACTACCCCCGGTCTTTCTTTGCTCAAATGTTCAGGGACAGCCTCTGGATCACAGTACTTCTTTAGGGACCTTGGATGTTACTGGAGAGGTCAATTGACTTCTTCAGCCACACAGACAGTATTTCCTTGAAACTCTCTCCATGCTCTGTGTCCTCCACTATAACTAACTGTGTTTTCCTGCTACTGTTGCCAGATGCAGGAGTGGTCAGAAAGTGATTCTCCTTGTCTAGAGAGAGATTCTCTATGGTGCAGCCACCGAGGCCTCACTTGGCAGGCTGGCACCCTTTTCCACACTGCTGCTGACCCTGCCCTGAACTGTTCCATCCCCTGCCTCACCACTGTAATCTGTACTCAACACTGGGGCAAAACTTACATTCTACCCTACTGATTTCCTCACACCTACACCTACCTCTGTCTACTCGCTCCATCATGCAAACCCTCGCTCCTTCACTCTCAGGCACCGTCTATCAGTAGGAAAAGTTACATTCTCCTGGAGATTCCCAGTCCATTGCAACTCCCTTCCTCCTCACCGCCAGTCCTCCATGTCACAATGGACCCTCAATTAGTATGAAATGGAATTGTTCTTCCCTACCTGTGGTTAATCTAACCCCCTTGAGCTTACAACTGACTTTGGACCTAGCTTGGGTACACCTCAGTTAACTTCCCAAATCTCCCTGAGCACTTATGTTCACTTATTTTAGGTCTCTCTCTCTCTTTCTCTGCCTCTATTTTGCCCCAACCTACTCAATTCCTACGTAGTCTGCCCTGGCTTCTGCTGGGCCATTATCCAACTGTAAATACTATAGTGTATGGTGGATTATTATTCTAGGTAGAAATCCATACATAGAATAACCTTGCTGTGCCGCAGCAGATGTGTCATTTGTTGTTGTGCTGCACTAGATACATAGCTACTACAGCCCTACAACATGGAACACATTCTCGGGCCAGACCTGCTGGAGCCACGGCTGCAATCGGTAGCACTGTGCAAGTGAAGCTGACAGTTTGACAGCTCACACAGCGCTAGTGCATCCAACAATAGCAGACACAGTATTCTTCAAACAACTAAGTGATTGGTAAAGATTAAAAACTACTTATATTGTTGAAAAAAAAAACTTCTGTTACAGTAGGACATTGCATAACCTTCCACTTGTTTACATAGTGTGTAACATAACTTTCAAAGCACTTCATGTTAGCGGCTCTGATAGCACCAAATGTTCCAGTGACAGTTCAGTATTTTACAAATAAAAGCGAGTGTTCTTATATTATTAAGACTCATGTTTGTTGTGTAGGGGACCACACACTATAAAAGACAACGTATGGTGCACTATACATAACAAACATGAGTAGCCATCGAGAGGTTGCCAAGGCAACCAACTAAACCTCTTGAGCTTCGCTCTTAAGGTTTAATAGGTCATCAAGGCAACTTCTCAATGGCTACCTATGCTTGTTGTGTACAGTACACTATACATTATCCTCCATGTTGTCTCCTGTACCAGAAAAGTATATTGCATTACACTGATCTGCTTTATCTTTCTTCATTATAAACATTTTGTATTTTACCTTGTAAAATGTATACTGCACCATACCAGCATGCTGTTATATATGCACATTGTGTACCGTTGCCACTCCTATGCACCCTACCACAGGATGCACCTGGAAACAAGATGACAAAGCTCATCATGTTTCTTTTAAATAACTATTTCAAATAAAATAAATAACTCATGGAAGGTAGCATGGAATCCTCCTATAGTTCCCCCGGCTTGTCAATCACATGGAAAAATTACACAACCTCCATCACACAGCACACTAACCCCTATCTTTTTATTATTTTAGCTAGTCATTTTTCTAAGCTAGGCCAAAAAAGTAGTACATAAAAACATGTTATTCACCTGTAATGCCACCCCCAACTTGGGGGCTTGCCTTAATGCCTCCAGGAGTCCTCCTGCGGCCACTGGTGTCCTTGTTCCTCTACGGCTCCTTCTGCCACTCAGCTATGTGCCCAGGTGCCCCGCTATGTAACTGAGCGCTGCAGGACTCGTAACTCCATCTGCGAGTAATCGGCATGTCTTTGGGCTGCCACTCACACTGTTGTGAAGGCGCACTGTGCATCTGACCACCGTTGCAGTCAAAAGCTAGAAAGTGAGTCTTCAGTGGTTCCCGGTGCCGCGCCTAAGTTTACAAAGGCACCAGAGATGCAACAAAGCAAGAGAAGTAGTGTTTTAAAATAAATAAAAAGGCAGACGCCTAAAGTGCTGCCTCCAGGACACCAGAAAGCTAAAGGGCAAAGGTCACAGCATGGAATGCCCTCATAAATATTCATGAGCGCTGCATGTGTTCTAGGGACATTGTGTTACAGGAGCAGCGACTCCCTAAGGGTACAAGCTATCTGTATAGAAGTGGTCTTGTTTGAAAGAGAAAGTACAGTTACGTAAGAACTTACCATAACAGTAGATCTTCGAGAACAGCTCTTGCAGCAGGTTACATCATTAGGACTGTAGCCGGCAGGCGTCAGGACCCCACGGAAATCTTCTAGCTAGCAGTCTTCAGTGGGGACTGCCCCCGACGTCAGGCGTAGTACATAAGGAGGCGGTCCCGCCAGATTCCCCAGTTCTCCCGCCGGAGACTTCTGGACGCTGGATGATATCAGAAGTGGAGACTGAGGATCCACCATCAGAGGTACAATGAAGAATGAGTTCCTGCCGAAGCCTGGTTAGGCCTTACCTCCTCCAAGGGGGAATGGTGGGCGGGAAGGTACCTGCTGCAAGAGCTGTTCTCGAAGATCTACTGTTACGGTAAGTTCTTACTAACTGTACTATCTTACTTTGAGATACAGCTCTTGCAGCAGGTTACACCATTAGGACTGATTCCCAAGCAATGGCGCTTAGAGACACTCTAGGGAGGAGGCATAAAACAGAGATCCTGAAAAATCCTGAATCTAGGACAGGAGACCCTGCAGAACGGCGAGGCCGAAACCTGCTCTCCGCTGTGAGGCGATGTCGAGGCTGTAGTGCCTAATGAAGGTGCGCACTGAGCTCCATGTGGCTGCAGCACAAATGGCCGAGATGGAGATGTTCTGCAGCGCTGCGAAGGAAGTAGCCACCCCCCTAGTCGAGTGGCCCCTGACTGTGCCCAGAAGGGGTTTCTGTTTGTTGTTGTAGCAAAAAGAAATGCACTGGACAAGCCAGCGAGAAAGAGTCTGTTTTGAGACTGGTTGGCCCAGCATCCTCTCAGCAAAGGAAATAAACAGCTGTTCGGATCTGCGATGTTGTTTGGTCCTGGTCAAGTAGTATCTTAAGGAGCGGTGAACATCTAAGGTGTGAAGCAGTGCCTCTCCTCTGTTGGTGTACCTGGGGAAGTACACCGGCAAATCGATGTCCTGGTTAAGGGTAAGGGCTGAGACCACCTTAGGCAGGAATTTAGGATTCATCCTCAGGGACACTCTGTCCTGGTGGAAAATTAAATAAGGTTCCTTACACATGAGGGCATGTAGCTCAGAGATTCTCCTTGCTGACATAACAGCAACTAAAAATAGCGTTTTCCATGACAGAAAACGTAGCTCACAATCTGCGGCAGGTTCAAAAGGGGTCAGTGTGAGCTGCTCCAGGACAAAGAGTAGGTCCCAAGGAGGGACAGGATCCTTACTGGGTGGTCTAAGGTGTAGCACCCCCCTCAAAAATCATGAGAGGCATCGAGTTGTGCCACTGTGCGTTGGCCTATCAGGTAGTGGTAGGCTGAAATCGCACAGAGGTGAACCTTAATTGAGGAGTAGGCAAGGCCTGAGTGAAAGAGGGAAAGCAGGTATTCTAGAACTGATTTTTCTGGACATTCTAAAGGGGAGAGACTGCGAGCCTGAGACCACAGGCAAAACCAACGACATTTCATGGCGTACGTCGCATGCGTTGCCGGCTTTCTGGCAGTAGAAAGGACTTCTGCCACCTCTTACGAGACCCCGTGTCGCAGAATGGCTATGTCTCGAGGAGCCAGGCATGCAGGTTCAGTGAGCGCAAGACCGGATGGACTAGCGAACCCTCCTCTTGAGACAGCAGATGGGAGCTGATGGGCAATGGAAGTGGAGGTTCCCGGGACAATTGAGTCAGCATGGGGAACCAAATCTGTCTGGGCCAGAAAGGCACTACCAAGATCATTGTTGCGTGCTCCCTGCAGTTTGAGAAGGACTCTCTGGATCAACGGGAAGGGAGGGAAAGCGTAGAGAAATCTGCCCGCCCAGGAGAGGGACAACATGTCTTGCCAAAAAACACCAGGCCCTGGATCTAGCAAGCAAAAACTGGCAGTTTTGCATTGGATGGGGAAGCGAACAAGTCCAATTCTGGAGTGCCCCATTGAAGAAACAGATC
This sequence comes from Neoceratodus forsteri, assembly GCA_016271365.2. NCBI lineage: Eukaryota > Metazoa > Chordata > Ceratodontiformes > Ceratodontidae > Neoceratodus > Neoceratodus forsteri. The sequence goes on from CM057452.1 coordinate 732,763,725, forward strand.
CTCTGCTACCTCCTGAAGAAGCTCCCACTCATGGACTCTGACCTGGGATCGACTCAGGCCGCCTGTGACCGTGTTGTCCACTCCGGGAACATGAACTGCAATCAGGCTCGCGCCGTGTCGAATTACCTTTTCCCTCACTCTCATAGCTTCCCTGCAGAGGGGATAGGAATGTGTGCCTCCTTGCTTGTTGAGGTAATACATCACCGCCGTATTGTCTGTTTGAAGCAGAAGAGTACTCTGTGGAATTTCTGACTGGAAGGCCTGCAGGGCATACAGGACAGCCCTCATCTCCAGAATATTAATGTGGAGGTGAGCTTCCTGAGGGGTCCATGTTCCCTGAGACCTCACCCCGTTCAGGTGTGCCCCCTACCCCAGCCCTGAGGTGTCTGTGGAGAGGATTACCTCTGGGGACAGCGCTACAAATGGGACACCCACGGAGAGTGTCCCTGGGTCTAGCCACCATTGCCAGTCCCGAATCACGGCCCTCGTGATTCTGACTGGCTGCTGCATATGGTCTTGCCTCTGATCCCATTGCACTCTGAGCATCCACTGGGTTACCCGCATGTGGAGCCTTGCCATCGGGACGGTTGGAATGGCCACAGCCATATGTCCGAGCAGGCGAAGGACCAGTCTGGCGGGGACGGTCTTCTTTGCTGAAAGGTCCCTGATGAGGGATCTGATGCATTCCGCTCTGTCCTCAGGAAGAAAAGCTTTCCCTTGGACGGTGTCTAGAACTGCACCTATGAACTGCAGCTTCTGGGACAGTACCAGGAGAGACTTCTCGTAATTGATGAGTATGCCCAGTGACTGAAAAAGAGCTTGGGTGTTCTGGATAGCCAACAACAGCGCCTCTCGGGAGTAGGCCATGAGAAGCCAATCGTCCGGGTACGGGAACATGTAGTGGCCCTGTCTCCTTAGAGACGCTGCCACGACTGCCATGCACTTGGTAAAGACTCTGGGGGCCGATGACTGTCCGAAAGGAAGCGCCCGGAACTGAAAGTGGTGGCCGAGAAACTCGAAGCGCAGGAACCTCCTGTGCGCTTGAGCGATGGGGATGTGCAGGTAAGCGTCCTGCATGTCCAGTGACGACAGAAATGCATCCTTCTTCAGCATGGGAATAAGACCCTGGAGGGTCACCATGCGAAACCGTTTGTAGGCGACCGACATGTTGAGGTCGCTGAGGTCCAATATTGGACGGAGGTCCCGTTTTCTTTGGAACCAGGAAGAAGTGGGAATAGTAGCCTGCTCCTCTCTGGTTCTCTGGGACGTACTCCACTGCTCCTTTTTGCAGAAGCGCGAGTACTTCTTGCCTGATAAGCAATTTGTGCTGACCCAAGTAGCGGGAGAGCAGAGGAGGCCTTGTGGGTGGCTTGTCTGTGAACTCTATAAAGTGGCCTTTTTTGACCAATTGGAGTACCCACATGTCGGTGGTGATAGACTGCCACCCTAGTAGGTGGTCCGCAATACGACCCCCGACCTTGGTGTCCCGTTGATCCTGAGGGGCGGGGGCTGGGAAGGAGTCATGCTGTGGTGGCTGAGGGTCCTGCAGGTTGGGCCGACTTGGCGGAACGTTGGCCTCTACCTGAGGACGACTTCCCCTGGGCTTTCCGGGAGAAGGAGCCCCTCTGCTGTGGGCCAGAATGGGACTGTCTCTGAGTCCGGCCGCAAAAACGGCTCTGGTTCCTACGAAAGGAACCGGGCCTGGGTCTGTACGTAGCCTGGACAGACCTCACAGCCTTCCCAGCCTCCTGAAGCTTGGTGAGGACCTTCTCTGAGGACTCACCGAAGAGAACTTCGCCGTGGAATGGGGCATCCAGTATGATTCTTCTGGACATCTGGGGTGAATCCGGACACACGGAGCCATGAGTGTCTCCGAAGGCATACGCCTGAGGCTGCCGCTCTGGCCAAGGAGTCCGCGGAGTCATACGCGGCTCGAAGCACCTGGGTTCCCACGTCTGAACCCGTGCAGAGGAGCTGAAGCAGTTCTTCCTTCTGCTCACCTTCCGGCATCTTTTCTGCCAGCTCTAGTCCCTGCTCCCACAAGACATTCTGAAACTGGACCATGTGGTGAGATAATTGAGGGACCTAATGGCGCAGGTTGCAGCTGCGTACGTGCGCCTGCCCATTGCGTCCAATTGCTTTGACTCCGGGTCCGGTGGCAGGGTGCTCAGATGTTGCGGCCTCTGGGACCAGTCATGTGAGGCTGTGATGACCAGGGAATCGGCCAGAGGATGAGATGCCAAGTACTGGTCCTCCCTAGGGGCCTTGTACAGGCGGTCAGCCTTCTTCGGCATCACCAGGAGCGAATGTGGACATTTCCACGCTGCCTTGGTGACGTCCACGAAGGTGTCCACCAAGGGTGGTACCACCACAGGCTTTGGGTCCTTTTGCCAAAGATAACGTGCAAGGCGTAGCCTCTCTGGGTCAAGATCTTATGCATCCCAGCCCATATTCTCTTGGATATGCCTCATAATCTCCGAGAACGATGGGTCATCCGGAGGAGATCTTGGGAGCTCACACGTGGGTCCGGAGAGGGGAGGCTGATGGGAGCAGGGGATCTGGATCTGCCTGAGAAGTCCGATCCAGAGTCCTCCGTCGAAGGCGAGTAGCGGCGTCTTCTGGGTCTCTTGGGGCTGGGTGACCCTGAAGAAGATCTGGACGGAGGTCTCCTCTTTTCCGATGGTCAGCCCCTAGGAGATTCAACAGGATCTTGGGGGGAAGATACTCGGCCTGCTGCCCCGGATGGGGTGGGGGGCGCTGGGGCCGGTGGAGTCACGGGTGGAGGAGGAAGAGGAGGAAGTGTGGGAACCACATCCTTTTTAATAGTATCCCACCAAAAAAGTAAACAACTCCTTGACCTCAGCAATATTGAGGCCCGATGACGGGCTGGGCGCCGGTGGTCGGGTTCTGGCATTGGCCCCCCAGGGGTCTCTGGTTCAGGAGAGGGTTCCCTTAGGGGCTCGACAGGACCGGGTTCGCCAGCCTGGTCCTCGGGCTGTGTCGACTCCTCCTCCGTGTGCGCTTCCTGGCCAATGTCAGTAGGTGGCGTAGGGGTTCCTCTATCTGCTGGGATGGGCATCGGTTCCCGAGCCGGCATCCGCGGTGGAGAAGGCGTGGCCAGCAACGGGCATCTGGCTGTCGTCGGGTCCCGGGACAGGTGGTGCTTGGCCGACATCGGATGGGCCGACGTCAGGTCCGATGTCCTCTTGAGCGATGTCAGCTCCTTGGTTTTCCGCTGGGGGGGAGGAGGCAAGGAGACCGACCGGACGTCGTGGGCCAAGTGGTGGGAGCCGGACTTGTGGTGATGGCGGTCCTCTGACCTCGGCGAGGCCTTGGACGATGAAGAAGAAGGCCTGGAGGTCATAACAGGCTGCAGAATGGAGGAACCGGAGGAAGACTTGACCGCGACCAGGGGAGGCTGAGAGCGGGCCCGGGAAGGCAAGCGGTTGGACCGGAAGCCGGAGCTGCAGGAGTCGGAAGCCCTAGAAGGGGATTTTGAGCTCACCCTCTCCCTGTGTTTTTCGAGGTGCCGGCGGGCAATCTCGGAAGATTCCCCCTTGGAGGCAGGATCCATGGCCTTTAATCTCTTCCAGAAGGTAAGCTTGGAGGGCCTTCTGACGATGGATCCAGGTCCGACTGTTAAAGCCTTGACAAAAGGAGCAGGCCCGGGTATCGTGGTCCGGGCCTAAGCATCGCATGCAGGCCGAGTGTGGGTCTTTAAAGGGAATTTGCTTCCTGCAGGCACACTTAGACGGATGGCCCTCCGCGGATGTTGGTGAGGACATCAGATGGCAGATGATTTGTAGAAATTGAAGTTTCTTGTTGAAGAAATGAGAAAAGAACTTTTCCAGGCATCGCGTGCTAGACACTGACCGGAGGGTCGAGACATGCAAGTCGACGGCGGGAAAGAACTGGGGATTCTGGCGGGACCACCTCCTTATATACTACGCCTGACGTGGGGCGGGACCGACGTCGGAGGCAGTCCCCGCTGAAGACTGCTAGCTAGAAGATTTCCGTGGGGTCCTGACGCCTGCCGGTTACAGTCCTAATGGTGTAACCTGCTGCAAGAGCTGTATCTCGAAGTAAGATCTGCCTGGGCCACAAGTTAGTGAGGAATTTATTAAATAATAAACTCCTGACTGCACCAGAACTTTAACCTGGGAGGACACTGACACAGGCTGCCTAAACTTAAACTGCAGCCACCATTTTAGCAGCCAATAACCAATCAGAAGAAAGGATTTAACAAAGGGGCTCTTGGGACAATGCCAGAGACTTATGGGGAATTAACTGGGACAAATTCTAGGTGCGAAAACACAAGCCAGTTATAATCTGGGAATTGTTTAAGATAGTTTTGGCCAGCCAATGGGAACTATGGAACTCAGCCCCATATAAAAGGGGTAACTGCTCAGTTTAGTCAGATTTGAGAGATTTGCCCAAGAGTTCAGTGTGTGTACCTTTAGGGAGCTTGCCAGCTCTCAGGGGTTAGGCCTGCCAGACCTAGACTTTTCTTTCAGCTGTCAGTCCATGGGTTCAAGTGTCCAGTCAGCCCACCTTGGGGTCACAGCAGCAAGGGATTCATACAGCAATCAAGCTGAACAAAAGAATCAGCCTGCAAGCTAGCTGGAAGGACCAGAGAAGGATACAGCCTTACATATAAATATGCTTAGTTTGCCGAAGTGTTTGCGCAGCCGACCAGTTCGTGACATCCGCCGTGCATGTTTCAGCCAGTGTTTGAACTGCTCCTGCACCCAAAAGACCAACCTTTCTACGAGGACCACAAGAGTTTTCCTCCTGCTTCACGAAGCCATCTGTACCAGGTCTCATTTTGTTGAATCATCCTTTGGACTGGGTAGTGCTAGTACAAACTGGGTAGCTCCCTACAACAAAGCTGTAATCATTTGTGTGTGTCATCTAATTTGCTTGTTTGGGTTTATTTGCAATGGACTGAGCCATCCAGCTCTGGATTACAAATTCTGGGTTGAGTGCATGCTAACTGTTATCTTTCCTAAGGGCCCCAACGATCAGCAGCAATGTTGGCCTACCCCATGCAAAATGCTTCAGGCTAACCTTCTATTCACTATTGAGTACCCAGGGTTGTGTGACTGTATTAAAGGGACTCTCTGTGCATGCTGTTCAGCCTGAGTTAATCAGATCTGTTAATCATCTGCTAGATTCATGCCCCACCCCTGTTAACATCCCCCTGGATACATCAGATTGTTGTTTTTTACATTTAACCTAGTCTAGTGTATACCTTCTTGTTAGGGATACAGTACTGTTATTGTATTGTTGCATCCTTGGCCTTATTTTACAGGGGGTCTCCAGGGCAGTTGCAGGGGATCCAGTCCTGGTGGTAAGTGCAAGGGGTATGACCAAGTCATTACTGCCACACGAGTGATGTGAATGTTTTGTTGCTATACTGATTAGGCCACTAGAGGGGTTGGGGGGTTATAGCATCCCAAAGGGCTATACCAATTACGCTACCCCAAGAACATACCTCTGGGAGGAGGCATCCGTTCACTGAACTCAGGCCCCTAAACCTGTGCTAGTCATAAGGGCAGGGGTAGTAGCCCATAGGATAGCGCCACCTAGGGGTTACACACCTGTAACAGCGTTTTTAGGAGAGTTATACGATGTTCATTCACACTTCAGGCAGTGTTCCTTTCCCTTTAAGACTCCACTGGAATATCTTCAAGCAGGCTTCTCCCAGCCACCGATGGTTGGTAACTCCCCTAGCACTGCCCCGTGATGTCAGATCTTGCCCACTGGAAGCAATACCCATGTGCCACTTGCCAGGGAGGTCAGGTGGGTCAGTGTGAATGATCATATATTTGTTTAAAACAAACTAAAGCACACGCTCATCCACTAAAATTCAGACACGGAGCAACTTTTAAAATCCATTTATTGAACACCAAGATGCGCTTGACGCGTTTCGGACAAAATCCTTTCTCAAAAGCGCAAGCGCATCTTGGTGTTCAATAAATGGATTTTAAAAGTTGCTCCGTGTCTGAATTTTAGTGGGTGAGCGTGTGCTTTAGCTTGTTTTAAACAAGTTTGTTCATTTGGCTAGATGCACCGCTAAATCCTTGTGCACGGTTCGTTTGTTGGAAGATTTGAATGATCATATACCACTCCCAGAAAGTACAGCTGCATACTTACCATAATGGTAGATCTTAGAGGGGTATCTCTGATAGCAGGTAATACACTTGGGTCGTCACCAGAGGGCGCAGTGGTGCAGGGCAGCTCTTCTAGCAGTCTTATTCCAGGGGCCGTCCACACATGACATCATCATCCTGCTCATATATAACAGTGGGTGGTCCCTGGTATCCTCAGTTCCCCACCGGATTCAGCTCACTAAATGAGGACCGAGGGAGAGCCGAGGTACCACAGGTATCCCTTCCCAAATATATCTGGATCAGAAGTTGTTCTCTTAGAGAACAGGAGGGATCGTACCTGCTGCAAGAGATACCCCTCGAAGATCTACAGTTATGGTAAGTACGCAACTGTACTATCTTCCACAGGGATAATCTCTTGCAGCCAGTAATACACTTGGGATGACTCCCAAGCAGTAAACCCAGGAAGGGTGGAAAATTATGACAGAAGACCTTGTAGGACACTGCTGCTAAAGGACGTCCAATGGCGAGAAGCAATGTTTAAGTTGTAGTGCTTCATGAAAGTATGTATTGAGGACCAGGTGGCTGCATTGCAAATATTTGTGACAGAAGCCCCTTTGAAGCAGGCTGCTATAGAGGCCATGTCTCGGGTAGAATGGGCTTGGACAGGTCCTGGTAATGGTTTGTTATGTTTCTTATAACAAAAAATGATACAATGTGCCAACCAGTTTGAGAGGGTCTGTTTAGCAACACGACAACCTTCCCTAGTTAAGGCGATTTATACAGCATCTCAAAATACAGTGAACATCAAAAGTGTGTAGGAGATATTCTCCCTGATTAGAGTGCTCAGGGAAGTAGACTGGTAATTCTATGGACTGATTTAAGCTGTGTTCAGAGATCACCTTAGGTTAAAAGGAGGGATAGGTACAAAGAGCCACACTGTCCTTGTGGAAGATTAAGTAAGGTTCTCTACACATTAGGGTATGAAGCTCAGAAATATGGTGAGCCGATGTGACAGCAACTAAGAATATTGTCTTCCAGGAAAGCAAGCAGAGGTCACAAATAGCCACTAGTTCGAAAGGTTCGCGGGTCAACTTTTCCAATAGGAAATTCAAGCCCCAGGGAGGAGTGGGCCATCTAATGGGAAGTTTGAGGTGTAACATTCCCCATAAGAACATCTTGGCAAGATGGTGCTGATAAAAGTAGTCTCCCTTCTAAAGGCTCATGAAAGGCCGAGATAGAGGCCAAATGAACCTTAACAGAGAAGTAGCTCAAGCTTGTCTCGGCAGGCGAAGACAAGTAATCCAATACCTTAGTCAATGGACATGAATACGGGTTTAAAGGTTGGGAAGCGACCCATGTGGAGAAGCATTTCCCTTTAGCATTATGTTTCCCTGGTAGATGGTTTGCATGAAGCCAACAGAATATTGGCCACTGGTGAAGAGATTTGAAAGCGTGCTATGAAAGTATCCTCAGGAGACAAGCATGAAGGTGCAGTGACTTCAGGTTGGGGTGAAGAAGGGTTCCCTGATATTGAGTCAACAGATCAGGAACATGATTGGCAACAGGATGGGGTCTGCTACAGAGAATTGTTGAAGCAGGGGAAACCACACCTGCCGAGGCCACAGAGGGGCTATGAGGATCATGGTGGCAGATACGAGTTGTAGTTTCAGTAGAGTCCATTGCAAGAGTGGGATGGGGGGGGGGAAGCATATAAGAAGAGTCCTGTCCACATTTGGGACAGGGCATTTATAGATAGTCCCTTTCTGTCCGGGATATTGGAATAGTATCTGGGGTCAGTGATTGCAGGGAGAGCAAAAAAGTCAAGGTGTGTGGACCCCCACAATCGAAAGATCATCTGAAAAACTTTGTGATAAACTGTCCACTCGTGTGGAGATCTGGCAACTGAGAATGTTGGCCAGGGCATTGTGGCATCCTGGTAGATGGATGGCAATCGATGACAGATGTTGAAGTATGGCTTCCTGCCAAACCGCCATCATCTCCCTACAGAGAGTGCGGGATTTAGTACCTCCTTGTTTGTTCAAGTAGTAAACCACTGAGGTGTTGTCCGACTGATCAGTAGAGGCCCCGGGGAAAGGTGGGGGTGAAAAGCCTGAAGAGCGAGACGGACTGCTCTCATTTCTAGTAGATTTATACGAGAAGGGATGGAGAATCGGGGCCACCTGCCCTGTGTCCTGTAGGGGCCCAGGTGCACCCCCCAGCTGCAGAGGGACGCATCCGTGGTCAACATCTGCTGGGGAGGAGGGGACTGGAAGGCATGCCTTGAGATAGGTTGGTACGATGGGTCCACCAGTCTAGGGCCGATCGTCAAATAGGAGCGACTCTGATTCTGTCTTCAAAATCCCCTGTTTTTTGCTGCCAGTGATTCTGAAGAGTCCATTGGACTGGTCTCATGTGTAGACAGGCAAACGCCACCATGGGGATGGCTGTGACCATATGTCCCATAAGGCATAAGAGATGTCTGGCTGTGATAAATTGTTGAGTTCATATCTGGGAAGCCAGAGACAGAAGCCTGTCTTGTTTGTTGGCAGGGAGGTAAGCCCTGGTGGAGGTGGTGTCCAGAACGGCTCCTATATACTGGAGCGACTGGGTAGGAGTTGGATTTAATTTGGGCCAGTTGACAGTAATCCTTAAAGGCCGAAACAGATTTAGGGTCACCTGGGAGAACAAAGGCAGAGAGGTCTTGGAGTCTGCTTTTATGAGCCAATCGTCCAAGTGCAGGAAGAGGAAATGTCCATCCCGTCTCAGGGCCACTGCCACTAGGCACTTGGTAAAGACTCTCGGTGGATGAGAGGCCGAATAGGAGTGCCCTGAAATTTGTAATATTCTAGCAGGTAAAAGCGAAGGAACCGATGGTGGGTGGGATGGATAGAGATACGTAGGTAGGCATCTTTCATGTCTAATGCACATAGCCAATCCCCTTGTTTTAACATCAGCACAATGGATGTTAAAGTGACCATCCTGAACCTTTTGTACTGAATGTGTTGGTTCAGTTGTCTGAGGTCTAATGTAGGTCTGAGATCTCCAGTGCGTTTGGGTACCAGAAAAAAATGGTAGTAGAATCCCTGATGGTACTCTGAAGGAGGAACTATATAGACAGCATTCTCGTGAAGAAATGCCTGAAGTTCCTCTTGAAGAATGGGAATATGGTCAGTTGGGTAATGGACAGAATAGGGAGGATGAGGAGGAGGCACTGAAGTGAGTTCCAGTGTGTGCCCCATCCTTATGATCTGAAACTCCCACTGGTCTGATGTTATCGCTTGCCAGGCCTCTAAGTGGCTGGCAAAGCGACTGCCCATGGCTTCCGAGGCCTGGTCGAAGAACCGGGCAATGCCCTAGTCGGTCACTGGGAAGTGGGCTGACCAGCCCCACCTGGGGGGTTGGAGTGGGAGCCCTTTGAGGTAGCCGTGGCAGAATGACCATGGAATCCACCTCTGTAGGTACCTCTGTTTGCCACTTCTCTTTGATTGAAAAGAGGACTGGGAGCGGTACTGGTAAGATGGCTGTGAGGTACAATAAATGCCATGCACAGTACGTAAGGTCCATTACCTGAAGCTAATAGAGCATCCAGAAGTATCTGGGTACCCAGACCAAAAAGTTTAGATCATTTAAAAGGGGCATTTTCCACTTTATGCTGTATATCTGGTGTAAATCCTGATACATGTAACCAGGCATGTTGCCTTAGGGTAATACCCGTGGCAGATTTGCAAGCAGAAGTATCCGCCGCATCATACCTTGAGCAGAGCAAGTGTTGAGAGATGGAACTGCCAGTGGAAATTATTGCCAATAATTGGTCTTTCTCCTGAGATGCAGGAAGTTTATTGACTAGTTCTATAACAGAGGACCAAAGGGTACACTGGTATTTAACCATGTGTCCCATATAAATTTAGAATTCTGAGATTCATGGTACCGGCCTGAAAAACTTTCTTCCCGAGGTAATCGAGAAGGTGGGATTCCTTATTGGGGGTAATGAGCTCATGTGTTTTGGTCATTTGGTACAATTTATTCAGTCATGAGCCGCTGAGATCACTACCGAATCCGCTTCGGGGATAGTTGAGAGACAAGGATGGTCAAGAAGAGCCTAGTAAAGGCGATCCACCTTTCTAGGGATGGCAGAAACAGCTGAGGGTTGATAAGCTGCCAGTACAACATTTTGGTAAGTTTGTATAAGTGGGGGCACCACTACTACAGGTTCTTCAGGTAGTTCGAGATAATCTTTAAAGTCAAGTAAGAATATTGCTGTGGATCAACTCCTACGTTTCAGAGAAAACCTCATTCTTCAGGGAATGCAGACTTTAATTAGTTGACTGCTATTGGTTGTACGAAATGGTAATCAGTTTTCACTATTTCTTTAAATTTTAAAGTTTATATGTCATACTGGGCCCTTAGTAAAGGGAAGCAGACTGAGGTGGGGCTCCTTGGTGCAGAAAAGGTCCTAACTATAAAAACACACGAAAAGTGAAATGCAGGAGCAAGCACTTAGCAAAGTGTTATACATTTTAGACATTTTCCATGCATGGTCTGACTTGACATATAAACTTTAAAATTTAAAGAAATAGTGAAAACTCTAGTGATTACTATTTGGTACAACCAATAGCGGAAAAGTAATTGAAGTGTGCATTCCCTGAGGAAGGAGGTTTTCTCCAAAACGTAGAAACTGATGCACAGCAATATTACTTGACTTTAAAGAATAAAATAATCTGATTTAAAATTGGTGTGTGGCCTAGTTCATCCAAACAGATGCTCTTCTGTTTGTTATGACTAGATTGGATGGTAGCTACTCCCTAAAGTCTGTTATTTATATCTTTATCCGAGGCTGGCTGTGCTGGATAGTTCTTTTCAGTTCAAGATAATCTGCCATACCCTTTCTTTATCATGTTCCATAGTTGAATGATGATGAGGATGATTTATCTTTATTACGTTTATGCTTCTTGTGTGAAGCTATAGTAGGGGCTCCTTGGGATGGGCCCACTTCTCCAAGAGAGACACTTTCTGCTCCATGAGGTGAGCTTCAATCTCCTGTAGCCATCGTCGATGGGTTGCCTGGCTGAATTCCTGGCAGTGTTTGCAAGAGATGGTGTCGTGCATGGGACCCAGATGCCTAACACAAGCAGTGTGGTTGTTGTAACAGTAGAGCTTCCTACTGCAATGACATAACCAGAATAATGCTGATTTGCTTGTAGATTCTTTGGACATTCGTCGAAGTGTGGAAACGGAGGGAAATCCATTCCCAGCTCAAGTTCTCGTCGACCACTTTCACTAGAGCTAGCTGCTGCATGAAAGCTGAAGACGGTGGGAAAATGAACCAAGGATACCAGGGACCACCCACTCATTTAGGAGCAGGATGATGTCATGTGTGGGCAGCCCCTGGAAAAAGACTGCTAGAAGAGAGCTGCTGCGCACCACAGAGCCCTCTGGTGATGACCCAAGTGTATTACCTGCTGCAAGAGATTATCCCCATGGAAGATCTACTGTTACAGATAAGTAACCAGTTTTTCAAGGGACGTGGATATGATGTTCTATCCACACTTCAGACAGACTCCTAGCAGTTCTCTGGGAGGAGGGGGCAAGGTGCACACCGTCTATTTAGGGAACGGAGATTGGAGAACTGAGGTCCCCAAACCAGCATCCCGGTGTGACTCAAGGTCGATGTGGTAGTGGGAAATTAAGGTGTGTACTGACTTCCAGGTAGCAGCCCTGCAAATTTCCTGGATAGGTATGTCCCTGGAAGGAGCCACAAAGGCAGAGGTATGGCAGGTGGAATGAGCCCTAAGCCCAACAGGAGGCTCCCTACCCGCCAACCTATAGCAGATGTCGATGCAGGATACAATCCACCTGCCAATCATCTGCTTAGCTGCTGGTCTGCCTGGTGCAGCTTCAGCGTAAGTGACAAATAGCTGGCAAAGCTCTCCCCGAACTCCAGCAATGAATGCCTTGTAACAGCAGAATGCCCACCACAGGTCCAAAGTATGGGGCCTGTGCTACGCCTCCAAGGCATAGTTGGTGAAGTACACCAAGAGATTAATCACCTGGTTAAGGTGAAAATCAGACATGGCCTTCGGGAGGAACTTCAGGTTGGAACAAAGGACAACCTTGTCCCTGTGAAAGACTAAGTAAGCAGACTCCAGCAAGAGTGCCTGGAACTCACTGATCCTTCTGGCTGACATGATAGCCACCAGGAAGGCGGTCTTCCATGACAGGAGTGACATATCACACCTGTGCATCAGTTCAAATGGCTTGCCCATGAGCTTTGCCAACACCAGCAACAAGTCCCAAGGTGGTGGTGGTTCACGCACCGGAGGGGAAATGTGGTCAAGGCCTTTTAAAAAACACCAGACCACCTTCTCCTGCCCCACCGGCAGCATACCAGCCCACTCCCAGTATGCAGAAATGGCTGCCAGGTGCACCTTAAGGGTAGTCTACTGAAGGCCTGACTGAGAGAGGGACCAAAGGTAGTCAAGAATGCTAGCCACCGGACAAGATAAGGGGTCCATCCCTTTTGCCTTGGTACCTGCTAACATACAAAATTTGCTAGCAGATAAACGCCTAGAGGTCTATCAAGTCTGCTCAAATATGCAGCTAGCACCTCTTATTCTTGCAGCTGCCCTCCTCCCACCCTTCTCTCCATTGACCCTCCCTCTTGCCCTGTCCCAGCCCCTTTGAAGCAGTCCACTGTTCTACTGGCTACCACTTCTGCCAGTAATGCATTCCACCCAGTCACCATCCTCTCTGTAAAAAAGTATCTCCTCATCTCCCTCCTGAACATTCTTCCCTCCAGCCTCATATCATGGCCCTGGATGTCTGTCCTTTCCCTTTCTTTGAACAGCCCCTCTGTACCTGTCTTGTTTATTCTTTTCATGTACTTAAAGGTTTCAATCATGTCCCCCTTGGCCCTCCTCTCCTCTAGTGAGTACATGTTCAGCTCCCTGAGCCTCCTCTCATATGGCAAGCCCCCCAGACCCTTGTTCATCTTTGTCACCCTGTGCTGCACCCCCTCCAGTATCTTAATGTCCTTCTTCAGATATGAGCGCCAGTACTACACACAGTACTACAGATGCAGTCCAACTAATGACCTATACAGTGGCAGAATCACCTTCCCCCTTCTCGAGGAGATACCCCTTAGAATGCAACCCAGCAGTTTGTTGGCCATTGCAGCTGCCTTCCTACATTGTGCAGAGTTGTTCATTGACCCTGTAATGAGCACCCCCCAGATCCTTCTCCTCCTCTGTCTTGGCTAGCTGCACTCCCTTAACCTGGTAACTCCTCCTTGGGTTCTTCACCCCAAAATTCAGCGCCTTACACGTTTTGGCATTAAATCCCAGTTGTCAGGCGTGTGACCAGGTTTCCAACTTTTCCAGATCATCCTGCAAGCCCCGACGCCCCCCAGGTCATCCACCACCGCTCCCATCTTGGTGTCATCAGCAAACAGACTGATCTTGCTCTTGATGTCTAATGATATGTCTGCAATGAATATCCCAAACAACACTGGTCCCAATACCGAGCTATGTGGAACACCGCTTGTCACTACCCTTGGGGATGAGAGAGCCCCACCCACCACCACCCTCTGTTGCCTTCCCTGAAGCCAGTTCCCTCGTCATCTCACCAGCTCTGCACCTGCCCCGTGCCTTCTAACTTACTTCCCAGCCTCCCATGTGGCTCCGAGTAGAATGCCTTACTGAAGTTCAGATACAGGACATCCACTGCATGGCCCTTGTCCAATTGCTTTGTTACCCAGTCACAGACCTCCACCAGGTTGGTTTGGCAGGATCTGCCATGTATGAAGCCATGCTGTCGGCTGTCCTGTAGTCCTTTGGCCTCCAGGAGGGCCACCAGCCTCTCCTTCAGGATTGTCTCCATCAGCTTATCCATGATTGATGTGAGGCTTACTGGTCTATAGTTACCCGGTTCATCCTTGGGGCCACTCTTGTGGAGGGGCACCACATGAGCCATCCTCCAATCCTGGGATACACACCCCAAGTGTAGTGAGGCATTTAAAAAGGTCTGCCAAAGGTCCCGCAAGGACTTCTGCCAGCTCCTTCAGTACCCTCGAGTGGATGCCATCTGGGCATGGTGACTTGTCCACCCTCAATGCCTTCAAACCCTCCAGAACACTGCCCTCCATGATTTCCCCGTATGTCACCCCTCCCACCCTGTTTCTGCCATTCCTTCCCCCTTGGGTATCACCCCCTGTTCTCCTTAGTAAATACTGAGCAGGAGTACTCATTTAGTGCTTCTGCCTTATTGCCTCTTGCTTCCACCCAACTCCCCTGCTTCCTAATCCTTACTATGTGGTCCTTACAGTTCCTTTTCTCCCTGATGTAGCTAAAGAAGTCCTTCTCACCCTTCTTAATGCCTTGTGCCAGCCTAAGCTCCATAGACGCCTTGGTTCCCCTTACTGCCCATGTCACCTCCTTAGATTCCCTTCAGGTACTCCTCCCTGTCCTCCTCCCCTCCCTGTTTTCTTGTACCTCCTAAAGGCAGCTCTTTTCCTCCTTACCTTTTCCATGACCTCCTTGCTCACCCAGCTCAGTTTCTTAGCCCTAGCCTTCTTGCTCTGTGCCTTGCTGCAGGTTCTGGTTGCCTCCGCTATCCCCAACTTTATGAGCTCCCACCTCTGGTTAGTGTCCATGCTAGGCTGAATTTTGGCCAGGTACCCTTTTACCACATCCCCCATCCTTCAAAAATCAGCCCTCCTGAAGTCCAGTACCCATGTGCCAAATTTCACTCCTTCCTTGCCCATATCCAGTGTGAGCCATACTGAGTGGTCGTCACTCCCTGACAGTGGTTCTTCCACCCTAAGTTCCCTCACAGACTCCACATTTGCCAGTACAAGGTCAAGGGTATTCCCTAACCTAGTTGGTTCACTGACCATTTGCATCAGGAAGCTGTCCTGGAAGGCATCCAGCAGTACCTGCTCCCTTCTATTGCAGGTTGTTAGGGTACTCCAGTCCACTCCTGGCATGTTAAAGTTCCCCACAATCACCACACTACCCCTCACGTAGGTCCTTCTGATCTGTACTGCTAGTTCCGTCTAGCTCCTCTGTCTGAGAGGGTGGCCTGTACATAACTCCCATTCTGACAGTCCTATTCTTGGAATCCTGGAATTGCATCCAACGTGACTCCGTGCTACCCATCTCCCCTTCCTCCCTTACACAATTCAGTCCTTCCCTCACATATAGTGCCACCCCCCTCCTTTCCCAGTCACCCTATCCCTACGAAACAACCTGTACCCTGGTATAGATAGGTCCCAGTCATTGTATTGGGTAGCACATGTTCCTGTGATGGCTGCAACGTCCACCTCTCCCTCTGCCATGAGCACCTGTAGGTCTGAAGATTTCCTTCCAAGGATCCCGGATTAAGGATGACCACCTTTCACCCCTCCCCCCATCCTGCCCTCCTTTACTAGCATCACCAATAGTACTTGCCCTTTGTCTTTTGCCACTGTTATAGGGGGTAAGCTCATGTGACTTCCCAACCCGTGGTCTCTGCATCTTGTCCACTTGCCATCCCTGCTCCTAGTTTAAATTCCCAACTTCCTCCGTGTACTCTGCTATCCTCCGTTTCAACACTTTCTTGCCCTCCTTGCTCAAGTGTAGTCTGCCTTTGGCATAGAGTCTATTGTCCTCCCAGGTCCCTCCCCACCAGTCCATACCCTTTAGCATGACACCAGGTTCTTAGCTATCTGTTAAATTCTTCTATTCTCAGCTTTCTTGTTGTGCTTGCCTTGGGCACTGGGAGCATCTCTGAATATGTTACTGATCTTCCTGCCCCCCTCACACAATTGTCCAAGTTCCTCAAATCTCCTCTGGACTATATCTACAATGACAGCCAAAGACATGGCCAGATATTTCCAGAAATTCATGATATTTCTAGAGAAATCTCCTGCTTTCTGCATTTCCACAGTAGGGACAGCAGAAAGAAACCCTTTAGAAATTTTGTAAAATATTTGGAAATATCTACCCATGTCTGTGGCTACTACTGTACCGTCTTGTCAACCAGGTTGTCCGTCCCTAGATGTATAATCAAATGAGGGTTGTCCCTACCCCTTCTAGCATATTTAAGGACAGATTGTTCCACCCTTTCTGCTGTCACTCCTGGCATGGCCTCCACCCAAATGTGACTATGCTTCTCCCCTCTTTGCTACCCCACCTGACTCCTCTTAGTATTGAGTCCCCCAGCACTAAGGTTCCACCCATCTTACTTCCTGTTTGCTTCCATTCCTCTCCATCTCTCAGTTGTGGTTCCTCTTCTTCCTCCTGCACAGTATTTCCCCCTTCTGCTCTTGCTGTAATTCCCCCAGCAGAACTAATGGAGAATCTCTTCCATTTGAAGGCATAGCATTTTCGGGTCGACTCCTTCAGAGATGCCTCTACCGCATTGAAGACATCTTCATAGAGACCTAAAGCTTGGAACTCTAGTCACTCAGCAACCAGCCTATCAGGGGTAGGGATTAAAGGTCCAGGTGGAGTACCTTCCCCTGACTGCATGAGAGCAGGTCAGGGCGTAGAGGAAGATGCCTCGGGAGGCTGAGGAGATCGGGGTACCAGAATTGGCAAGGCCAATCTGGAGCCACCAGGATCATCCATGTTCTGTCCCTCCTCGCCTTGAGCAACACCTTGTTGATCAAGGGAAATGGAGGGGAGGCATCCAGAAGGCTTGGGGTCCAGGGCCTGCAGAAGGCATCCCCTTGCAGCATTCCCTGCTGAGTGGGTGGGCACAAGACAGCCTCAGCTTTGCATTCTCCCTGGAGGCAAATAGGTCCACCAGAGTGGTGCCCCACTGGGAGAACAGGCTGTGTACTACCTCTGGTTGGAGAGACCACTCATGAGACACCTCGCCCACATGGCTGAGAACATTTGCCAGCTGGTTGGAGACACCAGCCACATGGATGGCCAGGAAATCAGCCTCTAGGCTGCGCATGAGAGTTCAAACATGGAGAGCTTCCCTGCAGAGAAGAAGGGTGTGCATCCTGCCCTGTTTGTTGAGGCAGTACATAGTCGTGGTATTGTCCTTCTGCACCTGAACAACCTGACCCCGGATGTGT
Source organism: Neoceratodus forsteri (assembly GCA_016271365.2). Taxonomy (NCBI): domain Eukaryota; kingdom Metazoa; phylum Chordata; order Ceratodontiformes; family Ceratodontidae; genus Neoceratodus; species Neoceratodus forsteri. Next base: position 732,780,900 of record CM057452.1, read on the forward strand.
GGAGCAAAAGCAGTCCAGACCAGCCGAACTTCCCAGAGCACCAGCAGGTTGATGTGGCACTGGGACTCCTCAAGGATCCAGGGCCCATGGACTGTGTTCCCCAAAGTGGGCACCCCAGCCATGAGGGAGGCATCGGTTGTCAGGTTGAGCATAGACTCTGGACGGACAAAGAGAATACCTTCCCACAGATGTTCGAGGACTAACCACCATTGAAGGGCGTCCAACATCAGCTGGGTCACAGTGACTGGCTGGTCGAAGTGTCCTTTGCACTGAAACCATTGGCAGGCAAACTCCAATTGCAGAGAGCGCATTCTCCACCAGGCTCAATGGACCATGGTGGTGCATGCTGTCATGTATCCCAAGAGATGCAGAAGTCCCAAGCAGGGTGCAACTGTCCAACCCAAAATGATCGGGCAAAGGAGAGAGTCTCCACCCTGTCTGCTAGGAGCCAAGCCTTGGCTCTGCAAGAGTAGAGCTCTGCCCTGATGAAGTGAACCACCTGTGAGGGCACTACTTATGACTTGGCCTCGATGACCAGGCAGCCAATAGAAACGCAAGTCTGGAGGGTCAGATATCTAGACCTCTCTACCTCCTGCCTGGAGGGACCCACAATTAGCCAGTCATCCAGGTAGGGATATACCTGGATTCCTTGGCATCTCAGGTAAGCTGCCACATTTGGTGAAGACCCTGGGGTCCCAGGACAGGCCGAATGGTGTGGCCTGGAACTCATAAAGGATTCCCTCCACCTGGAACTGGAGGAACTGGCAGTGGGATGGATGAATTGGGATGTGAAAGAATGCACCCTGAAGATCCAGAGAGCAGAACCACATGTTGCGCTCAAGAGATAGTATCATCTGGGACAGACTGACCATCCTGAAGGTGCATGGCCTGAGGCACTTGTTCAGGTCGTGCAGATCTATGATGGGGCAGGGGCCACAACCTCCTTGCGGAGGAGCTGGGTGATGTCAGCCCTGTTGACTGACACTACATCCTCCTGTGGGGCACAGGTTTGGCAGAGTGGGTATGCCTTGAATTCCAGAGGCAGACCCTGACCGATCACTTTGAGGACTCACATGTCCATGGTGACAGCAGACCAGGTGGAAAGGAAGTGGCGGAGTCAGTCCCCCACCAGAGGACCTAGGATGGGCAAGAGGGAGGAACCCCTCACTGGGCAGTACTGGAGGCAGAGGAAGGACCAGCTGAGGAGCCACTGGGGCTTTGGCCTCCTGGATTATGGACAACAATGGCCACAGACTTCAGTCATGGTTACCAGGCCTGAGCCTGCTGTCCAACCTGAGACTGGGCCAGTTTGGCTGCAGGGGCAGAGAGGGACCAAAAGGGCTTCTTCTGTTGTATGAAGCCCTTGGGATTCCTCTGGGTGGAAGTCACAAAGTCAAAGGTGCCGTTGGTCTTTTCAATGTGGGTTAGGTGCCCCTTGATGCCAGGCCTAAACAGCTCAGTACCCAGGAAGTGGGCATCTGTCGGCTTAAGCTGGGTGTCTGCCGTAAAGGTTGAGATTAGTAGCCAAGCCCTGTGACGCATGGCCACCTTGGCCACCACAAACCTAGCACAAGAGCTGTTGATATCCATGGCAGTCTGAAGCTATTGTTTAGCCACCACTCAACCTTGATCCCGGACCTGATTGACCATGGTCTGTAGAGGTCTGCCAGGAGATGAGGAAGCACATCGTCAAGTGTTCCCAAAAGGACATGGGAGTAGTGGGCCATTAAAGGGGCCAAACATGCCTGCTGAAGGCCGAGCGAAGAAGCAGTGGAGACCTTTTTGGCCGTGTGGTCCAGTTTGTTTGGGGACCTTGTCAGGAGGCATGTCAACATTACTCACATTGCCCATGTGTCAGAACAAACAGTCTGCCACCAGGCCCTCAGCTGAAGGGTGATCTATGAAACCTAACAGGGAACCAGTAGGGACTGCATACTTGCAGGCCATCTGGGCTGATGGTGCAGGGCAAGAGACCAGATGCTGCCAGAGCTCCAATACTGGCCTCCTCGACCAGGAAGGTTTCCCGAGGGGAGTTGCCCTAGTCAAGAATCTCACTGAGCGGGTACTGAGCCCGCTTCTGAATGGCTCCATTGGGAGACCCATGGACTCCAAGGTGAGGCGGAGAGGACCCATAAAGGGAATAGGGCCTTGCTCCATTGACAAATCCTCTGCTGACTCCAGGTCCACCAGATGCGAGTGCAAGGAGGAGCCCTCAATTTCCAAGGAATCATTAAATAAAGATCGATTGCCAGAGTCCCCACTGACCCTATAAGATTGGACGGGGGTAACAGTGACTAGCAGCCAATGGGGAAGACCCGATGCCAGACGGGCCTCCTTAGTTTGAGGGCCAGACTTTGGCTGTTTCAGAGGCAGCACCACCAGAATCCATGAAGAGGCTGGGGGAGGCTGAGCTGGAACCTGATGGGTCGGATCCTGCTGAGGTGGGGAAGGCTGCAGCCTCTGTGGCAAAAGCCATGTAATAGCTGGAATAGAGGCCAGCATGGGCTTCACCACAGTTAACATGAAATGCTGCCACATCAAATCCTCATTGCACCAACGCAACTTGCACCAGAGCCTCTCCTCACCCAAGGAGGATGAAGAGGACGAGGAAGAGCGGCAGCAACGTTTGCCCAAATGTCGGGACCATGAGTATCTATGCTGATGCAGGCTACTTGACACAGGACTACAGGATCAGAACTGCAATCTCAACCACTGGGGCTGCCGACTGCGGGTCTGAGGGGGCCGGCGAGAGCCAAGCCTCCTCCAGTCTGGAAGATCCTGGGTGAGAGGTGATAGATCAGCAAACTAGTTCATCCCTCCCCGAGAGGTGAGCGGTAGGACTGCAGTCCTACATAAGGAGGTACTGGCCTCTTCTGGTGACAATGGGTTGACTGGCTCGAGAAAAATCTCAGTTGGAAAATCGACCTGTGTCTCAACCAACTGGCCCAACGCAGAGACCGTAGGGCTGGTGGCCTGGGCTGAGGAATCGACCTAAGTTGGAACCTCTGGAGAAGCATGGGAATCAGAGGCCCAAGAGCTCTCATGCTCCCATGATAGTCAATGAGACCGTTTCTTGGTCTCTTTTTTAGATTTAAATTTGGTGCCCCAGGGACCCTGCCCACGGGTAGGAAGGTCCTGGCACAAGTCCCTGAACACCCTGTGAAGGACGCACCCAAGGAGAGCAGCAAAAAGGCCATAGCTGAGGAAGCTTCAGCTGCAGCCTGGGCCGGAGCTTCCTCAAAAGCCGCAAGTTGTTCAGTAGACCCTGCAGCCGGGGAGATCACCCAATGAGCATTCTTGGACAAATGAGTTGAATAAGGTATTCATATTTTTTGTGTCTGTGATACTTTAGTCAGATTTTGAGGTTATTTGACTAATTGACCTTTTGCACTAGAAGTTGACCTGCCTCTTTAAGGTCACAGAGTTAGGTAATTTAGTTATACATTTATATAATTTTTGTATTTATAACATTTACAATGAAAATCAATTGTTCAAGCATTCAATGGTATCAATCAAATGTATCTTGTTTTTGTTATGAACCTCTAAGATGTTGCACTAACACATATTGGTCAATATTTAAAGTCTTATATTAGAAACTTATTTAGAGAATTATGACTGAGACCTTGCAAACTAGACCTATTGTGTTAAAAGTTTGTAGCAAATTAGAATGTTTGAAATGCACTTAATGTTTTGCACTTTTGGGTGTGTATCACTTTAACTGAAATTGTATTTAATAGTGAGCATGTTTGTTAGTCCTCAGACCTGCCGCCTGAGAAAGGCCCACTGTAGGGTTGAAGCACTGGGGCTATAGAGTTTTGAATCTAAGCACCTTGCCAAAACAAAATTAGTACTATACTTTCTAACTTCAAAGCAGAGAGTGCAGAGTCTTTTTGTTTACTAGAGATTACTGCTAAAACCTCAGGGGGCAGTCATATTTAAAGGAGGAGGTTTTTTTTTTTTTCCTAATCATTGTTTGGTCCCCTCCAGTAGAGGTACAATACGGTGATCATACTTGGCAGGCTCCCTTCCTATGTCTCGTGAGTTGTCAGTGCAATTTTCCATAACTTAAATCAACAGCACCGAGTCCAATAGAATGATACCTTTCTTGTGAGTTTTCATGCAGCATCCTGCAATAAATAGGAGCAGAGGGCCCATCAAACAGTATCTATTCCACTGAAATGAATTCAGCAGACATCAGGGATGTAACAATAAGACTGCCAGCCTGCTCCTTTTTTTGAGATGGTTCCTTGTTGGCCCAACGTGTCCCACATCATCTACTGGTTACATGTCACTGTTTATATGTAATACTATTTATATTGCTATAATTACTGGCCACAATTTTTTTTCCAGACAGAAAGCCGGTTATAATTTCTCGTTTATAACCAGCTAAGCTGGTTATAATAGCAAACACGCACCAGCTGTCTCTGTGACCAGCGTGAGCCACCAACACCTGTAAAGGAAACAGATTTTTCTTTACAAACTCGCGGTCTGTCACCTCGCTCCGTCCTCTCACTGCTTCAACTCTGACCAAAGAAAAGTGTCCTGTCAAGAAAAAACACCTGAAAACATTACAAAAAAATTCTCTTTCTCCTCACAGGCATTGCGAGATCTTCAAGCAACTCCCTGAGATCTCCCCCACAACAACATAACCATAGCAAACGGAGCCCTTATAGCGCAACAGAAAAACGAGTAAACATACAAAATAGTTAAAGAACTTTAGAAAACATTAACAAATGTTCTTTGTTCAGTACTGTTTAAAGTTTTAGATACCCGTTTAAGTTAAGACGCAACAGCGGGTTACCAAGTGACGTTATCAGACAGATCTCACTATTTCAAGTACTGTCAGTGAAACGGTAAAAAAAAAAAAAAAAAAAAAAAGAAATGTAATGAAATCATTAAGTTCTTATGCAGTTAATCCATTTTACTGTTACTGAGATGTACAATAAAACGCATAGTTAATGAATCACAGCACTGCTGCAGTCGGCTACTCTCTTGCCAAATAACACAGTTTCTCAAATAAACATCCTATGGGTGAAAATAATTGGGGTCAGCAATTATATAATATAAGATATAGGTAGGTGGTATAAACTTGAACTTTACACACAACCTCAGTGTGAGATAGAAACATAGACTTTGACGGCAGATAAGGACCACTTGGCCCACCCAGTCTGCCCATTTCCCTACCTAATTGGATAAGGTGCAGAGTCTAGTTGACCAACAGCCTACTTCCTGCACCCCCCACTATAATTGCCTTATGTCTGTCCCATGCATGTTTGAATTCCCCCACTGTTTTAGACACCACAACCTCTCCAGAAAGGCGGTTCCATGCGTCCACCACTCTCTCTGTGAAAAAGAATTTCCTCATATTACCCCTGAGCCGTCCCCCCTCTAACTTTAAATTGTGCCCCCTTGTTCTTACACATCTCTTTTTCTGAAAGATGCTACCCTCCTGGACTTTGTTGATTCCCTTGAGCTACTTGAAAGTTTCTATCATGTCCCCCCTGTCCCTCCTTTCATCAAGGGTATACATATTAAGCTTTCTCAGTCTCTCTTCATATGGTTTCTGATGTAGACCCTGCACCATTTTAGTTGCCCTCCTCTGGACTGCTTCCATCCCGTCTATGTCTCTGCGTAGATGAGGTCTCCAAAACTGCACACAGTACTCCAGATGGGGTCTCACCAACTGTCTGTATAGAGGGATAACCACTTCCCTTTTCCTACTTGTGATGCCCCTCCCTATGCATCCCAGTATCCCCCTGGCTCTCCTTACTGACTTCTCACATTGCTTTCCCACCTTTAGGTCATCTGATATGACTACACCCAGATCCCTTTCCATTATTGTTGTTATTAGTACCTCTCCTGCTATTGTGTACTCTTCCCCTGGATTTTTATTTCCCAGGTGCATTACTATGCACTTCTTTGCATTGAATCTAAGTTGCCATATGTCTGACCATTCCTCCAGCCTTGCCAAGTTTCTTCTCATCCTTTCTACCCCCCTTGTATATCAACTCTGTTACAGATCTTTGTGTCATCTGCAAAGAGGCATACCTTTCCTTCCAGACCCTCTGTAGTGTCACCTATAAAGATGTTAAAGAGGACTGGACCCAGTACTGAGCCCTGAGGTACTCCACTAGTTACCCCTCTTTCTTCAGAATGTGTTCCATTCACTATTACCTTCTGTATCCTGTTGTGCAGCCAGTTTGCTAGCCATGCTACCACCCTGGGACCCACTCCCAGGCTGGCTAACTTGATTATTAATCTTTTGTGCGAGACTGTGTCAAATGCCTTGCTAAAGTCTAGGTAGGCCATATCCACGGCCCCTCCCTAGTCTATTACTTTGGTCACCCAGTCAAAGAAATAGATTAGATTTATCTGACATGACCTTCCTGCTGTGAATCTATGCTGCTTTGGGTCCTGTGCCCCGCTGGTCTCTAGGTACTCAACAATTCTTTCTCTTAGAATTGATTCCATCATTTTCCCCACCACTGAGGTCAAACTAACAGATCTGTAGTTTCCTGCTTCTGCCTTGCTCCCACTTTTGTGAAGGGGAATCACATCTGCCCTCCTCCAGTCCTCAGGTACCACCCTATCTTCCAATGATTTTAAAAGTGTGGTTAGTGATGTCATTAGGTCCTCCCTTAGGTCTTTCAGGATTCTAGGGTGAATCCCGTCAGGCCCCATTGCTTTGTCCACCTTGAGTTTTAGGAGTTCTTTCAGGACTCTTTCTTCTGTAAATGGACTGACGTCAACCCCACTACCCAGAGTGCTTCTATTGTTTGGTTTAGGTAACTCCTCCTCTTCTTCATTTGTGAATACTGAGCAAAAGTATTCATTCAGTATCTCTGCCTTTTCACTGTCTCCCTCTGCCCACTTTATTAATCTTTACTATCCCTCCCTTAATCTTTCTATGCTCCCTAATGTACCTATAAAATGTTTTATTCCCTTCTTAACTGAGTTGGCTATCTTTTCCTCGGTTTGGGCCTTTGCTTTCTGACTGCCTTTCCCCACTTCTTTCTACTTTAATTGATACAGTTCCCTGTCACCTCTTTTGAGAACCATAGTGGTTTTTTATTCCGCTTTGTTTCCTTTATTTGTTTCACACAAAGGCTTGTTGCCTCCATGATGGCAGTTTTGATTTGTCTCCATTGTTCTTACACCCCTCCTTTCTGGCCATTTGCTAATGCATTCCTCACAGATTCACCCATTATGCCAAAGTCAGCCCTTCTAAAGTCCAGTATCCTTGTCTTTGTATGGCTTGTCTCCATGGTTGTGTTTATTGTGAAGGACACTGTGCAGTGGTCGCTTGTTCTAGATGTCTACTGACTTCTAAATTTGTGATCCTCTCTCCATTTGAGAGTACCAGGTCTAATATTGCTCCCTCCCGAGTGGGTTCCACCACTAGCTGTCTAAGACATGCCCCCTGTAGGGCATCGAGAATGACCCTACTCTTGGATGTGGCTGCAGTCCATGTCATCCAGTTAACATCTGGCACATTCAGGTCCCCCATCAACAGTATCTTCCCTTTTTCAGCCATTTCGTGAATGCCCTCTATCATTTTCTTGTCCATTTCCTCCCCTTGAGATGGGGGTTTGTATATAACCCCTGTGCGGATTGTGATGCCATTCCCTGTCTCCAAGGTGACCCAGAGTGCCTCTTGTCCTCCCCCTTGGGGTTTATCTGGCATTCCATGCCTCGGGTATGTGTAAAATTCTTGTTATAACCAACTACCCATATATTCTACATGTAATAAGTTAAACTACAAGAAAAAAAATATGCCATAACTAGTTAAACCAGTCGTAACTTACAGCACACGAGAGTTCTGGTAATGGTGGGTTATCCTCCCTGAGAAGATGGTTCTGTATGTTTTCCGCTATAAGGAGGCAACAACAATGGCATTTCAAAGCACTACTGGTGCCATTCTAATGGTTGTACCAGCATCATTAAAAGTGAGGCCCAATCAATACTGAATACATTTTAATGACAGCTGATTTACTAGGTTTCAGTGCTGGCGATCCAGGTTCGGGAGAGGCTTGGGAGCATGGGTAACAGAAACATAGAATTTGACGGCAGTTGAGGACCGCTTGGCCCACCCAGTCTGCCCATTTCCCTACCTAATGGATAAGCTGCAGATCCTAGTTAACCAGCAGCCTACTTCTTCCTACCCCCACCCCCACCCCCTAGAATTGCCTTATGACTGTCCCATGCATGCTTGAATTCCACCACTGTTTTTGACTCCACAACCTCCTCCGGAAGGCTGTTCCATGCATTCACAACCCTCTCTGTGAAAAAATACTTCCTTAAATTACCTCTGAGCCACCCCAATCTTCAAATTGTGTCCCCTTGTTCTTGCACACCTCTTTTTTTGAGTAGGTGGCCAAGATGATAAGACAGCCTAGATGTTTGTACTTCCAACCTGGGAAGGGAAATGTGCCATGTTCTGCATCATAGCAAACTCTCTGGGGACCAGGGAACAAGCTCACCCCAAATAGATTATCTGCGGCTTCTGTCCCCCGCTAGGTTGAGTGGTGCCATCAAATGAAAGGAGGCTGAAGGCGGGTATTAAAAAAATAGGAGAGGAAGGGGGCAGACTAGATGGGCCAGAAGGGTCCTTTTCTGCCGTCAAATTTCTATGATTCTATGAAGGCACGTGTTTTCATTATTTCTGGGACTTTGACACAATGCTGCCTTTCTGGACCCAAATAACAAGGAGAATAAAGGTAATCCACTGTTGTACAGTGCCTGCCACCCTGCTAACATAGAAACATAGAAACTGTTGGCAGATAAGGACCACTAGGCCCATCCAGTCTGCCCATAACCCCTACTCCTGTTTGAGGCCTCTGACCCTATCTGGTCAAACTGCTTTTCACCTTCCTTCTCACCTTTAAAGTTCCCTTATGCCTGTCCCAGGCATGTTTAAATCCCTCCACTGTGCTCACTCCCACTACCTCCTGTGGCAGACTATTCCAAGGATCCACCACCCTCTCTGTAAAGAAGTTCCTTACATTTCCCCTTAACTTGCCACCTTCCAATTTCATATAATGCCCCCTTGTTGTTGTACTCCTACTGTATTTGAAGGGAAGCACCAAGGGAGGTCGACAGTGAAAATGCCAACCTCCCGCATAGCGACGGCACAATACTGACACAGGTCTTGTGCCACCCATTCATCAAGTGTTTTCTGTGGGGGGCTGTGCCCCCCCCACCACCCCATGTGGGGGGGCTCTGCCCCCCCAACTTTAGGATTATCAACTCCAGGTCAGAGTTGGTTCATGGAGGGGGCAGAACACTGGTAGAAAGCAAAACACGAAAAAAGGACCATTACAGCGATTGTCGCCGTAATGGTCTTTTTTCATATTTCGCAGTCGGGGTGTCGACCTGAAGGGGTGCACCATATTGGAAGACGTCTCCCCCCTTAAGGTACTTGAATGTTTCTATCATGTCCACAGGATCCCTCCTCTCCTCCAGTGAGTACATATTGAGGTCAAGTCAAGTCAAGTCATTTTTTGTTTAAAAAGACGCCCAATCCCAAAGGCTCTGGGCGCCGCACAATAAAAAGAAGTAGAGAAATTTTTACAGCATTTCATGCCATATAAGTACAGAACAGAAAAAACACATATACATAATCATAACCAAACCCCAAAAGCATGTGAGAATAGGTAAGTCTTTAGGCAAACCTTGAAGGTAGTAAGGTTCGGGGCCTCCCTAACTGCAGCTGGCAATGAATTCCAAAAAGCGGGAGCGGCGACACTGAATGCTTTCGGTCGCCCACAGATTTTAACCTCGTTCTTGGAACAGTTAGGAGGTTGGCACCAGAAGAGCGGAGATTACGGGAAGAGGAGGATGGTATCAGGAGATCTGACAGGTAACCAGAGCCCTGTCCGTGTAGGGCCTTATAGGTGAGAAGCCCCACCTTGAAGAGCACTCTCCACCTGACAGGCAGCCAGTGCAGTTCGCGTAGCACAGGTGTAATGTGACAAAGTTTACTCTGCCCGGTTAAAAGCCGGGCAGCAGCATTCTGCACGAGCTACAATCTGCAGAGAGCGCCCCCAGAGATCCCGAGATAGAGGGCATTACAGTAGTCAAGCCTAGAAGTGACTAAGGCATGTATCAGGGTAGGAAGGTCCAGAGGCAGAACAAGGGGCTTAATCCTGGCAATGTTACGAAGATGGAAAAAACAGGAACAAACCACGGAGGAAATCTGAACCTCCATGGTCAAATTCCTGTCAAACATCATGCCAAGATTTCACACCCAAGGGGAGGCCATCAATGACGCGGCCCCTAGCACAAGGCCAGTTGCCGAATCAGAGGCCATCCCATCATGAACTCTGTTCGACTCCACTACCAATACCTCAGTCTTATCAGGGTTCAATCTAAGCCAGCTGGAGGCCATCCAGTCGCTAATCTCAGCCAGACAGATGTTCAGCACATCTACTGCTGGGTGTTCCTGGAGCAAAAGATAAGTATAGCTGAGCATCATCAGCATAGCAATGAAAACTCAGTCCATACTTTCTAATGATCCCCAGGGGCAGCATATACCACTGCGAACAGCATTGGGGCAACACACGAACCCTGAGGGACTCCACACAAAAGGAGACTGGGTGTTGATGAGAAATTTCCCATCACAACCCGCTGTCTCCTATTTGTGAGAAAAGACTCAAACCACTTGATGACGATACCGGTGAGTCCACATAACTCCCTCAGGTGGAGAAGCAACACACAATGGTCCACAGTATCAAATGCTGAAGAGAGATCGAGGAGAACAAGATTTGTCTTGTCTCCTTGGTCTCTAGCCCTGAGGAGGTCATTTTGCACCCTAACTAATGCAGTTTCAGTGCTATACCTGGCCCGAAAAGCTGACTGGAAGGGATCGTACAACTCGTGAGTCATGAGATGTTCCTCCAACTGAAGCGATACCACCTTCTCAATAATCTTCCCCAATAGCGCAGTGGTCTAAGGCTCTGAGCTGCAAATCTGGTGACATCCAGCAGACCAGACCTGGGTTTGAATCCAACAGCTTCCACTTGCATACTGTGTGACCCTGAGCAAGTCACTTAACCTCCTTGTGCTCCCAGGTTGCTCCTGTAAAAAAGCTTTCAGCTTAGTGTGCTATACCTGGTTAAACAACTAAATAATAAAAAAGTCAAAAATGGGAGATTCGAGATAGGACGGTAGTTTGCTCTGACCTCCGGGTCTAAAGAAGATTTCTTTAAAAGGGGTCTAACCAGAGCCTCCTTCAAGGCATCCGGAAAGACACCCTGACTTAAGGAGCACCGGACAATCAGGGCAAACACCGTGCCAACAGAGTCAATACATCTCATTAAGAAATGCATTGGCACTAGGTCCAGTTCACAAAAGGTATGCTTCAGATTGACCGCCACCTCAATTACCTCACGATCCTCCAGTGGCCTAAACTCACCCCAGTCAGGCGGAGTGCACTTAGTACATAACTGGCGACCACTGACAGCAATGATATTGCTGGCTGAAGAAACCTCCCGCCAGATCAAAGACACCCTGTCCGAGAAAAAAAGAGCAAAATCCTCACAATCCTCATTAGAGGAAACTCTACTGGGCTGGAGACAGATAGGATGGAGAAGTCTGTCAACAGTCCAGAAGAGCGAGGCTGGTCGGTCTCTCCCAGCAGCAATCTCCCAAGACAAAAACAATGTCTTCTTTCGGTCGATTTCCTCCTGCTATGCACAATAATGTGCACGTAGGACCAGTTTGTCTGTCTCCAGGCGGGATTTCCTCCAGCAGCGCTCCAATCTCCGACCCATCTTCTTCATTTCCTTGAGATCTCCATCAAACCATGAGACCTCAAGTGCAGTTCTGGGTCAGTACGGACAGGTGCGAGGGTTGATGGCGTTGGATAGAACCTTGTTATAGGTATCCACACCGACACCAACAGCTGCGATGCATACATCACCTAAACTAGATAGATCAGCAGCTGCCATAAAACCCACAGGGGTAAGATCTCCTAGAGGGCGGCAGCGGATCATCTCAGCAGGGAGTAAACTTACGGTGGGAGCCCCAAGCATGAACCTCACCGTGCTATGATCAGACCAAAGTACTTGATCAACCATGAGATCCAAGATCTCAATCCCCAGTGAGAACACCAGATCCAGTGTGTCATCATCTCGATGAGTAGGTGCATCAACGAACTGCAAAAGCCCTAATAAGGACATATTCTGCAGAAATTCGTCAATACATCTTTGAGTTTTATCCTCAGCCCAGACATTGAAGTCCCCCAGAATAACACATCTAGGGGAGTCCAATGTCTCGCTGGCAACAAACTCGGCAAATTCCCGCAGAAACCCTCCCACCGGGCCAGGAGGGCGATAGATGAGGAGGATCCTGCAGCCAATGCCGAGTCCTCCACAGATGGCCACACACTCAAATGAGTCTGGGGTTCCCACTGGGTGCACGGTGAAGGTCAGACTAGATTTAAAACAAATGGCAACACCGCCGCCCCTGCGATTTCCTCTGGGGCAGTGCACAACGGTATAACCTGGGGGGACTGCAGTCTCAAAAACAGGGCCAGCATCATCTCTCACCCAGGTCTCTGTTATGCAAGCCAAGGTCGACTAGAAACCAAAGGCGGCAATAACTGCCGTCTTATTTCTATCGACCTGGCATTGCACAGCACTGCCGACAGAGGAATAGCAGGTGGTGTAACCCCTCGGGTTACCTGACCACTCGGTCTGGTGGTTTCCCTGGAAATGGGCACCAACCACGTCTGGTGTCGCCTAGGTGCCCTAGATAAACCAGGGCATCTCCTCGATCCAACCACCTCTATTTTACCTTCACCCCACTTCTGGTCAAACTGCAGCTCGCAGGCCAAACAGTCCCTTATAATCCCCACCTCCCTGCAACGCCTGCTCGTAGCATTGGATACAGGGAGAGGAACAAAGGGATGCAAAGCATGCAGCTGCGCCTTCCCGTAAACAATCCTAACCCCCACAGGTTGCTCTTCAGACCCCCTACACATTCCTAAATTAAAAGTAAAAAAGACAAATAAACTATAATTTAGACTAATTCAACAAATTAAAATTTAAAACATTTCTAATTTAAAAGCCTACTACAGTCTAAAACCCTTAATAGACAAACCTACTTCCCAACTCTACATTACAGACAGAGTAAAATTCTGGCACCGAGTGGTGCTCGCGCCACTCACAATGCTCGCGCTTGCGAGCGGCGCTTCCTTACATGCAAACACTCGTCCCCAGCCCTCACAGCGAAACCAGTTCCCTCCACTCCTCCGATATCATCAAAAACCAGGTAAATTAACACAGCCTCTCACACTGTGATTTCACCGGCTTAGACAAATCGGGGAGAGGGAGGTCAGCAGATAGGGAGACAATAAACTTCTCTGCAAGTTGTTAAAATTCCAGCCGCTAACGAGAGGTCCTATATCTCTTCATATGTTTTCTGGTGCAAGCCCTGTATCATCGTAGTCACCCTTCTCTAAACAGCGTAGACTCTGTCAATGTCCTTACAAAAGTGCATCCTACAGAACTGCACACAGTACTGTAGGGGTGAGGCCTCACTAGTACAGTATTTTATACACTGACATCACCTCCTCCCACTTTCTGCTAGTGATACCTCTGCCCATGCACCCCAGCAGGCCACTGCCCTCTCTGCCACCTTTGTACTCTGCTTAGACACCTTTAGGTCATCTGAAATGATAACCTCAGGTCTTTCTCTTCCTTGCTGACTGTCAGCACCTCCCCCTCCCATCCTATAGCTCTCCCCTGGGTTCCCTTGTCCCAGGAGCACTATTTTGCACTTCCTCAAATTGAACGTCAGTTACCATACCTTATACCATTTTTCAAGCTTCCTCAGGTCCCGCCTGATTTTCTCCACCCCGTCTGGAGTATCCATCCTATCGCAGGTCTTGGTGTCATCTGCGAACAGGCAGACCTTTCCCTCCAGCCCTTATTTAATGTCACTAATGAAGACATTAAACAGGACTGACCCAAGGACTGCTCCCTGAGGTATCCCACTGGTCACCCCCCACCGACTGGATCCATTTACCAACACCCTCTGCCTCCTGTCCATTAGCCAATTCATCACCCAGTTTACCACCTAGTGCCCCATGCCCACACAATCCATCTTGTAACCAGCCTTTTACGTGGGATGCTGTTGAAGGCCTTGCTGAACTCTAGGTAGGCAAAGTCCACCCCCCACCCTATTTACTTTGTCACTGACAGGGTGGAATAGGACCCTGTCCCAGTTGCTAGAGAAGGTGTTTAAATGCAATGATCTTTCCTTTTCTGTTTCTTCTCTGCCTGGTTGTGCAACCCAATTTTCATGTGAGACTTTGGACTTGATCAACCCGACAGGCTCACAGTTCTGTGTCTCTCACTGTCTTCTTAGTTTTCTCTTGCTGTCTGTTTTTCTCCCTTGCATATCTAGATCTGCTAATATAAAATATGTGCAAAGCACTGTATGGAAATGTGACTGATATTGGGATCTCTTTTGTTTAGAAAATGTTACTGTGTGTTACTGTTGAGATGTACATAATTATATTTTGAGATGATTGCAGAAAGCTATTGTAAACTCTAGGGGTTACTTGAGTGCAAATCTTCCAGCCTTTTACAAAAGCTGCAAAAGGGGCGTCAGCTCAAAGCACTGTGTTCTAGCAGTTCCTGAAACTTAAAAGTACAGAACACTTACAAGGACAGAATATTTGCTAAGGAAGGGGGTTGAAAACACTTATAAAAGAGCTAAGCTGCAACTGCAAGAAAGATTAGGAGAACAAGGAAGCAGAGACTGAAAGAAAACTTTGTTTTATTTTGCCTTTGTAAATAGTTATACTAAACAAGTTTATTTTATGATACTGCAAGTGTAAATAAATAATTTTTGGTGAAATTCTACAACTGCTCCTGGTTTTCCTATGCTTCCTGACCTGTGCCTCGATGAGTCACCCAGTGAAAGAAATCTATCAGATTCATCTAACACGACCTTCCTGCTCTGAATCTATGTTTCCTCAGATCCTGGCCACCTCTGGATTCCAAGTGTGCCACTGTTCTTTCTTTAAGCAGTGCCTCTATGATCATACCTACTACTGAGGTGAGGCTGACTGACCTATAGTTCCTGCCTCATAGAAACATAGAATTTGATGGCAGATGAGCACCACTTGGCCCACCTAGTCTGCCCATTTCCCTACCGAATGGATAAGATGCAGATCCTAGTTCACCAACAGCCTACTTCCTCCTACTCCCCACTAGAATTGCCTTATGTCTGTCCCATGCATTCTTGAATTCCCCCACTGTTTTTGACTCCACGACCCCCTCAGGAAGGCTGTTCCATGCATCCACAACCCTCTCCATGAAAAAATACTTCCTCACATTACTTCTGAGCCGTTGCCCCTCTATCTTCAAATTGTGCCCTCTTGTTCTTGCACATCTCTTTTTCTGAAAGATGCTACCCTCTTGGACTTTGTTGACTCTCTTGAGGTACTTGAAATTTTCTATCATGTCCCCCCTCTCCCTCCTTTCCTCAAGAGTATACATATTAAGCTCCTTTAGTCTCTCTTCGTATGTCTTTTGGTGGCAAACTCTGCACCATTTTGGTTGCCCTCCTCTAAACAGCTTCCATCCTATGTCTTTGCGGAGATGGGGCCTCACCAACTGTCTGTACAGAGGGATAACAACTTCCTGTTTTCTGCTGGTAATGTCTCTCCCTATGCATCCCATTATCCCCCAGCCCTCCTTACTGCCTTCTCACACTGCTTGCCCACCTTTAGGTCATCTGATATAACTACTCCCAGGTCCCTTTCCATTTTTGTTGTCAGTATCTCACCCCTATTGTGTACTCTTCCCCTGGATTTTTGTTTCCCAGGTGCATTACTTTGCACTTTGTGTTGAATCTAAGCTGCCATACATTTGACCATTCCTCCAACCTTGCCAAGTCCCTTCTTATCCTTTCCACCCCACCTTATGTATCAACCCTGTTGCAGATCTTTGTGTTGTCTGCAAAGAAACATACTGTACTTTTTCTTCCAGTCCCTCTGCAATGTCACTTATAAAGACATTAAAAAGGACCGGACCCAGTACTGAACCCTGCAGTACCCCACTAGTAACCCCCTTCCTTCACTGTGGACTCAGTTTATTTCAACGTCTGCATCCTGTTGTCCAGCCAATGTTTTACTCAGGCTACCACCCTGGGACCCACTCCCAGGCTGGCTAATTTGTTTATTATTCTTTTGTGCGGGACTGTGTCAAATGCCTTGCTACAGTCTAGGTAAGCTATGTCCACAGCCCCTCCCTGGTCTACTACTTTGGTCACCCAGTCAAAGAAATTGATTAAATTCATCCGACATGACCTTTGTGCTGTGAATCCATGCTGCCTTGGGTCCTGTGCTCCACTGGCCTCAAGGTACTCAACAATTCTTTGTTTTGGAAGTGATTCCATCATTTTCCCTACCACTGAGGTCAAACTGACAGGTCTGTAGTTTCCTGCCTCTGTCTTGCTCCCTCTTTTGTGAAGGGGAATCACATCTGCCCTCCTCCAGTCCTCAGGTACCACACCATCCTCCCATGACTTATTAAAAAGGGTAAACAATGGCGTTACTAGTTCTCCCCTTAGTTATTTTAGAATTCTGGAGTAAATCCCATCAGGCCCCATTGCTTTGTCCACCTTCAGTTTTAGGAGTACTTTCAGAACTCTTTCTTCTGTGAAAGGACTGATATCAACCCCCCTATCCAGAGTGCTTCTATTGACTGGATTAGATACCTTCCCCTCCTCTTCCTTTGTAAATACTGAGCAGAAGTATTCATTCAGTATCCCTGCTTTTTCACTATCCCTCTCTACTCACCTCTTTATTCAGCCTCAGTATCCCTCCCTTTGTCTTTCTTTGCTCCTTAATGTACCTATAAAAGGTTTCATTCCCCCTTCTTAACAGAGTTGGCTATCTTTTCCTCAGTTCGGGCCTTTGCTATTCTTACTGCATTCCCTGCTTCCTTCTGCTTTAACTGATACAGTTCTTTGTCCAGCTCCTTCTGTGTTTCCTTATACTTCCTGAATGCAATTTGTTTCTCCCTAACCTTCCCTGCCACCTCTTTTGAGAACCATAGTGTTTTTTTCTTTTGTTTTGATTTATTTGTTTCACACAAAGGCTTGTTGCCTCTGTGATGGCAGTTTTGATGTTTCCTCATTGTTGCTCCACCCCCATTCTTGCCTGTTTGCTAGTGCTTTTTTGAGGGGCACTCCCATTTTGACAAAATCAGCCCTCCTGAATTCTAGTACGTGCACTTTTCTATAGCTTGACTCTACAGCTGAGGTTATCGTGAACCACACTGTTTGGTGGTCACTTGTTCCCAGATGGCTACACACTTCTATATCTGAAATCCTATCTCTGTCCCCATTTGAGAGTACTGGGTCTAAGATTGCTCCCTCCCAAGTGGGTTTCAACACTAGCTGTCTGAGGCCCTGTAGGGCATCGAGAATTGCCCTGCTCTTGGATATGGCTGCAACAAAGGTGCTCCAGTTAACATCTGGCATATTCAGGTCCCCCATCAGCAACATCTCCCCTTTCTCTGCCATCTAAGGAAGCCTTCTATCATTTCCGGGTGAAACTTTTCAATAAATAAATAAAATAATTTCCTTGTCCATTTCCTCCCCCCGAAACAGGGGTCTGTATACAACCCCTGTGCAGACTGTGGTGCCATTTCCAGTCTCCAGGGTGACCCACAGTGCATCCCCTCCTCCCTGTTTACCCTTTAGTTCCATTGCTTTCATCCCTTCCCTTACACAGAGATATACTCCTCCTCTTCTACCCTCCCTGTCCCTCCTGTAGATTGTGTACCCTGGTATGCTGACATGCCAGTCAAGGTTCTCTGTGTACCATGCTTCTGTGGTTGCAACGACATCTATGCATCCCTCTTCCATCAAGGTCACCAGTTCAGGGAGTTTGTTACCTAGACTACAGGCATTGGTATTCATTACTCTCCATTTTTTGATGTCCCTACCCCTTTTTGCCCCATACCTGTCCTTACTGTCTCTTCCCTACTACCACTTTTGTGTAGAGGGACTACATGTACCCTCTTCCAGTCCTCTGGAACCACTCCTGTGTTGAGAGACTCTGTAAATGTGGCTATCAAAGGCTCTGCTAGCTCTCTTCGCAGCTCCCTTAATATCCTTGGGTGTCTGCCATCTGGCTCCATTGCTCTGTCCATCTTTAGTTTTGTGAGCTCCTCCAGGACTCTCTCCACTGTGAATGGACTAGTGTTTATCTCTCCTCCCCCACCTTGTGTCTGTTACCCAACTGTGGTCCCTGACCATCAGTAATGAATAATGAACTGAAGTACTTATTCAGTATTTCCGCCTTTTCCAGGTCTCCCTCCTTACACTCCCCTGTATCCCCTCTGAGCCCTAATATCCCCCCACCTTCCTTCTTTCACTGATGTACCTATATAATGTCTTGTCCTCTTTCTTCACCATCTGCGCTAATCTTTCCTCAGTCTGCGCTTTTGCACTCCTTACAGCCTTCCCCACTTCCCTTAGATTCTTTAGGTACACCTCCATGTCTTACTCATTTTGAGTCTCCTTGTATTTCCTGAAACCCGGCCTTTTGGCCCTTACCTTGTTTGCCACCTCACTCAAGAACCATAGTGGTTTCCTCCTTCTCTTGCCCTTCTTTACCATCCTGATGCATTGATTCATCATCTCCTCTATGGCTCCCTTCAGGTGTTTCCACTGTTCCTCCATTCCCACTCTTATCTCCCTCCTCCCCAGGGCCTCTTTGATAGACCTCCCAATTTTAGAAGAATCCACCTTCTACTACTCTACTACTATCCACTAAAGACCTTTGCCTTTGTGTTACTAGTCTGTGTCTCTGTCCTCATGTTAAACCACATTATGTGGTGGTCACTAGATCACAGTTGTCTTTCCACCAGGATGTCTGTGACTCTGTCCCCATTGGTCAGTACTAGATCCAGAATTGCCCTGTCTCTGGTGGGATCAAGTCACTAGCTGCCTGAGGCCTGCCCCCTGTAGGGAATCCAGGATGTCTTGGGCTCCTGGGTGAAGCAGTTGCTGGGATGGTCCAATCCACATCTGGAATACTGAAATCACTTGCCAGTAGTACCACATCTTTTGCTGCCATCTCATGAATTTGATCCACTAGATCCCTATCCACCTCCTCCCCCTGCGCCGGAGGTCTGTAGATCACCCCTGTGTGGAGTGCTGTGCCATTGCCTGGCTCAGCAATCTGCACAGGGTTAATAATTAAGGACAAACAGGATGAGGAATGGTTCCCATTCACTAGGAATATCAAGCTACTACCGACTGTGACCCACCACTGCATAACAAATATTTGGATCTACTTAGTTATGCCCACCTTACAGCACTTGGAGGACATGAGACAGCTGACAGTCAGGGGGGCAGAACAGAACATTCAGAAACAGCATGGGGTTTGTTTTTTGACTCCCTCCCACCATAGATGACAAAGCTAATCAGAACTATTGTAGGGTAAAGGTATACTTCTGATAAGTGGCAGTTGAAAACGGTATGTCGTTCCAGTTCTGTATAGTACTGATAAATGAATTTGATAACACTGCAGTGAACTTAGATGACTACTAGTCTGACATCTTTTTTTCTTATGTTTGTTTTTATTATCATGTTAATGTCTAAAGTACTTACACGTATATTATCTTGTAAAACAAAAAAGCAAGGGGAAGGTCAGGTTGCCATCTAAAGATTTAGGCTGCCATCTATATGATGTCACCCAACTCACATGGGCCCCATACCATGCAGCCAAGCCAACAGTCTGGATATTTACATGGTTGGAGGAAGAGGACAGCCCTCCCCCAGATGCCTGCCACCGACTGGGATCAACTCACTGGAACATGGATAAAGCAGTGTTGAAGGTTGATGAAGCTGGGTTGTCACCAAGAGTTAGAGTGGTGAGGTGTGTGTGCATACAGGAAGAAAAGACTGCTGTATATGGGAGGAAGAAATCCAGTACACTTCCAGTGCTGAGCAGTTTGAATTATCAGCATAACTCTGGTAAAATGAAGCACTCAGTTTTAAGTGAAAATATTAACACAATAGATAGCTCATATGTACTTAAAAGAAGACACAGTCTGATGGCACATTAGCAGCATTTAAGCTACCATGCAGTGTCACAGTTTTGACCTTTCACCTTTGGGCTATCCCCATAGGGCTGGCTAAGGCTGAACAGCATCCCAGTGGGGACTTGCTCAGCTTATGATGATGGGGTCATATGATTCCCACAGTGATTAATTGCCCATCTCCTCTTGACAGTTGGCAGTAGGCTCCCCAGCTGACAGTGGCCACTGTGGAAGAGGGCCACTTGTGGATGGTAGAAGGGTTACAGTTATAGCCCTATTTAAATAAGATGCATAGAGGAGTGTCTCTTTCAGATGGCCTGAAGGTCAAGGATTGGTGGGACTGCTATACCAGATTACCAGCATAGTGAACAAGTACATCAGAGGAAGATGTGATGGCCAATAATAGGGTCATCGGGTGGCCTCTGATCTCCTGGAGCCACTTTGTGCATGTTTACTGGTTTCATGCCTTGTATTGCTGTGGTATGAGAGCAAGCTAAGGGAGTTGAAAGCAAAGCAGCGGAGGTTGGAGTGTTGGAGGAGTTCCAGCACTCAGAAGGACAAACTGGCTTTGACTGCTTATCATGGTGAGTATTAAAGGGCAATCACCTGAAAGAAGGCATGGTTTCTGTCTGGGGATATTACTGATGGGAGAAATCACCCGGCTCAGTTCTTTTGAACTGTGGACATGCTTCTCCATCCAGCCTGTCTGGAGCCCATCACAGCCTTTTCACCTGCAAAATGTGAGCAGTTTGCTCAGTTCTTCTCAGACAGGGTGTCCTCTATTTCTGCCATGATTTTTCCAAGTGGGCCATCACAGCCTAGCAGAGTGGAGGCTGTGTCGCAGGTACATTCAGTGGTCATGGCAAGAGTTTAGACCAGTGACCATGGTTAGTAGGGAGATCTCAGAGTTCTGGCCAACATTTTGTGAACCGGATTCAGGCCTGATGTGACTACTAGTGAGTTGCGCTGGACAGATGGGACCAATGTTCGCTGAGCTTATTTGGTGCTCCTAACTGGAGGGGGGTTTCCCAGATGCACTGGAAAAATGCATTGACCAGGGCCCTCCAAAAAAAAAAAAAAGCACTTGACCAGGATCTCTTAGTAAATTACTGACCTGTCTCTAACCTGCCCTTTCTGGCAAGGTAATTGAGAATGTGGTTACGCGGCAATGTGAGGCACACCTCACAGACTTTGATATTTATAAGCCTCTCCAGTCTGGTTTTTGGTTAAAGCACTGCACTGGTCAGGGTGCATAATAACCTGCTCAGTGTGAGGGAGAGAGAAAAGTGGTCACATCCTATTCTCCTCAATCTCTCCTCAGCCTCTGACACCATGGACCGTTATTGGACAGACTCAGGGAGTACATGGGGCTCACCAGTAAAGTTATCTGCTGGTCTGAATCCTACCTCAGTGGCAGGACATAGAAGGTGATGTTGGAAGGCTTCTCTTCATCACCAGCGTTGCTGCCCTGCAGCGTACCTCAGGGCCCGATCCTTTTGCCCATGCTGTTTGCAGGGTATACGCTGCCACTGTGGAGGATCATTATACAGCATGGACTTGGGTTTGACTGCTATGTATATGATACCCAACTCTATTGGTCTTTTGTACCCGGGACACTGGATATGGTTAATGTGATAAATAGATGCTCAGCTGAGATCCATAACTGGATGTCATCGAGCTGATCAAGACTTAATCCTGACAGGACTAAAGTACTGGTTGTTGAGCTGGGTGAGAGAGGGATATGGTGACCAGTAGGCAGGGAATTGGGCTTTGGCTTGGTTAGTCTGGGCTGGTGGCTACATCTAAGGTGAAGAATCTCGGCTTCACTCTGGATGAGTGGCTGACATTTGAGTTTTAGGTGTCAGTAGTAGTCCCAAGTGGTTTCTACCATTTTAGGAATATCAGTTCGATCAAATTCCTTATCACTGCTGGAGACTGGGCATTGCTAGGGCACATATTCATGACTGAGGCTTGACTACTACAATACTCTGTACCTCCGGGTCAGTGGAGGTATACTTTGGTGCCTGAAACTGGTGCAGAATACAGCTGCTAGGATGCTGACCAGCCTTTCTAGGTCATGTCATGTCTCCCCCATGCTGCGTGATCTGCAGTGGTTGCCTGTAAAGTAGCATATCTCCTTTAAAGTTGGCATGCTGACTTAAAAGTCCCTATATGGGTTGGGCCCAGGTTATGTGGTTGAGCTCATGCATCCTTGCATGCCTTCTGGCCCTCTCTACTCCACTGAGGAGGGCCTCCTTGTGGTACCCAGGACAAGACTGAAAACCTTGAGTGACCAGGGCTGCAACCTCAAAATGTGCAGTCCCCCAAGATTTTCAGGAACTTGCTCCCGACAGCTCTAAGGGAGGCCCCCCTTGGTGGGGCCTGTAAAACGGGTCTTAAGATTTATGCCAAGTTAGTGTGAGGATTTTACTTATGTTTTTATTTCTTTGGTATCTATTTGTTTGTATCTGCATTTCCAACTGTTCTATTTACTGTAATGTTACCCTGAGTATCCAGAGAAGGGCACCAGACATAAATATATTCTACTACTTCTACTACACAATGAAATAATTTAAAATAAGTGAGACTGGTGACAATGAAGGTTAATGCCTTGTATTTGTCATACAGATGGGTATACTGATAGCTCCCTGATGTTGCTCTACCAGTGCCTCTCATTTTTTACCTGGAGGCTGATACCCTCTATTGGGGCCCTATTAGATGGCAGTATCTTTGATTTAAATCAAAGGATGCTGGAAGTTTCAAAATAGTTTCAAACACCACCCTCATAGGCTACAATGGGGTGCACTCTCCCTGGTCAGATTCATAAAATGTCTGATCTTGTGGGGGGGGGGGGGACTTCAGAACTGGGAAGTTGAAGGGTTCACCAGGCCATCAGTTCGACCCGAATTACAATCCCTTCCCTCCTGAACTGAGTGACTGGAAAAACAGTAAAGTACAGTCGACAGAACTATCCCTAATATAAGGTAATGGTCTATGAAGCCCCAAACCTAAATAAAATATATTTGAAATTAACTTTTGTTCATTAAAAGAGTAACAGACAGAATGATAAGTCATATGGGCTGTTGCTCTTGTTTACAATGACTTCCTTTGCATACAGTACTTATCATACACTGTTGCACAATAATAATTAATAGTAGCAAACAGACATACACATTTGACATCTCCATGAAGATTAGTTCAATACTACTAAAAAAATAACACAGCCAAAGTAGGAACAAGCTAAAAGGGGAATCCACCATTGCTTAGCCAAGTGCAGAATGAATGTCAGACTTGTTTTGATTTTTTTTTTCCACTCATTGCATCCATAGTAAGTATACCCAAGAATAAACAGTGACTCACACAGCAACCACAGACTGGACAAGCAATGCCATAAGGGCAGGCATGTTTTAGGCAACTACCAGACATGGTGTGAGTGAAGGAAGAAGTAGTAGTAGTAAAATGTTATTTATACAGAGATTATCATCATTAGGATTAAAAATACCCCTTTTACAAAGTGCACCTGTTAAATAAGATTGTCTAAAAGTTACAATAAACAGATATAAACAAACATAGGGCTAGTGCACATAACAGACTCATGGAGCAGGAAAAACATTAAATTGCACGTACAAACAGTACAATACAATGATTATCATAAGGCAAGCCAAGTGCATTTTGACTTACTATTGCTCACCTATTACACATTGAAAAGTTAGTTCTTGTTTCATTGCGGGTTTAAAAGCAGTTGATGAAATTTCCAGTTTTCAAAGGTGGGGAGAAGCTTATTTCAATAATAAGCAGCTTTATACTGGAACATCATTTTATTAAATTTATTGATTACTTTTGGCACTATCATATCCCTAGCACTTCCTTTCCTCAGGTTAAGACCATGGACTGACTTTATAGCTTTACGATTAGACCAAGCAGTATGTTACTTTTTTAATATTCCCTGTATATGATTTGCCAATATACCCTTCCTTCTTATGTCAAGGGAGCTCCAACCTAAGAGAGTGTACAGTACATTGAACAATGATGAGTGCTATATTTCCACCTTAATATATATCTCACCAGTCTATTATATGTTGTATCCAATTTCTGTAATCGTTTTTATGGGCATGCCAGTAAATATGGCTCCCCGTAGTCGATAATTGGCAGGATTAACTGATTTACTATCATTATTCACACATTTTATACAGAGATTATCACCATTAGGGTGTATCTTCTCTTACTGGCGCTCTTCTCCTTCCTCCTCTCCTTAGTAGCCTCTCCAAACCTACTAGTCCCTCATTGTCCTTCTCTGATTAGTACTTTATTATCTGATCTTATTTTGTTCTTTGCTTGTACTGATTACTTACATAATCCTTAGTGAATGTACCCAACCTGGATAGTTTTATCTGGCCTATACTGTTTTATTTGTACCATTCATAACTGTCATTTCTTGTATACTTTATTATACCTCCCTGACGTGGAGCCTTTGCAAAAGAGTCTCTGACTCAAAGGTTTGTAATTCCGAATCAATCAATAAAAAAAATTTTTAGTTGTGCAATCGAAATTCGTATTGCTCCAATTCTAGCGCTGATTTTTTTCATCATTTCCTTTGTATGATGTTCAAATATTAAATGCTGATTGAAGTAAACACCCAAGTATTTGTACACCAAAGTTTGTGGTAAAATATTGCCATCTTGGGTCTTTACTTTGAGCTTGGGACTTATTTTGTTTTTTTCCTAACTGTGTTGGACCAAAAGACAATCTGTTTTTTTGTTATTAATTATGAGACCCAGAGAGGTGAACCGCTCCTGCATCAGAAGGATATCTGTTTGCAGTTTACACGCCACCTCTCAGACCAGCTATTGCTGCTACAAAAGTACTGTTTCGTCTGTGTTTAATCTGATCTGGCAAGTCATTTATATAAACAAACAGTATGGGGCCCAGAATTGACCCCTGGGGTACCCCTCATTTCACAGGCAAAAATGTGGATTGATGGCCATTAACAGTAACTACCTGGGTCCTATCAGTTAAATAAGAGCAAAACCATTTGCAAGGTTCATCAGCCAAACCAGTTTTCTCAAGAACACTTAATAAGATTCTTTGGTCTACTAGATCAAATGCTTTGGACAGGTCCAAGCACACTGCACCCATGGACTTCACAGCCCCAAGAGGAGTAGCAACCAAGTCTAAGAAGTCCATGAGCGCAGTGGTCTTGGACCTGCCCCTTCTAAAACCAGATTGAAATTGAGTTAACCTGTCCTATTCTTTAACGTAGTCCATTAATTGGCCATGAACAATTCTTTCCAAGATCTTAGAAACAGCTGAGAGCAATGCTATTGGGCGATAGTTGGAAGCATCCGAGGGATCACCACTTTCAGCAACCAGAATTACCTTAGCCAGTTCCAGCTCAGTGTGAAAATCCCCTCACATAAGCTCCAGTTAAAAATGTCTCTCAAGACTGGTGAGATTTCCAAAACTGATTCTTTTAACAACCTGTTTCCTATGTTGTCCAAACCAGTACCTTTGTTAGTCATTAAGTTATTTACGATTCTAGATACTTCTTTTTTAGTGATTTTCCTAAATCTAAATTTTGGGTTGGATTTTTTCAAATGTGTCACCTTGTTTAGGAGACTGTATTCCATTAATGGCTCTTTTTGGTTGGTAAACATCAATTGGTTCTAAGTCAGGGAGGTTTATGAAATGATCATTTAATATGTTCGCAGAGATGTCAGCTTATTGTAGTATCCTGTTTTTTTATGATCTTGACCTCTGGAAAAATTTTAGTAGGATTTTTAAGATTTTTTTTTTTTTATCAAAGACCAACAGTTTTTGGGGTCTGCTGTTTAATTTATTTTTGTGTTTGTTTGTAATAATATGCCTTTGATTGTCTAATTTCTTGAATAACTATTTTTCTCTTTTTTGAAACTAGCCCATATTTCAGGGTTTAAGGATTTGTTAGCTTTCTTCCAGAGCTGATTTTTTATTCTGATTTAGAAACACAGAAATATAGAAGTTGACAGCAGATAAGGACTGCAAGGCCCATCCAGTCTGCCCATTTATTTGTCTACCTTATAAATGTGCCATTGGCCTTTG
Source organism: Neoceratodus forsteri (assembly GCA_016271365.2). NCBI lineage: Eukaryota > Metazoa > Chordata > Ceratodontiformes > Ceratodontidae > Neoceratodus > Neoceratodus forsteri. Next base: position 732,807,047 of record CM057452.1, read on the forward strand.
CTCTGTCAATGGCCTATCTATTAATACTCATCTGTATTGCTCCCTTCTGCTTATCCCATGCCTGTTTGAAGCCCTGCACTGTATTCATATCCACCACTTCCTGAGGTAGGACATTCCATGCATCCACCATCCTTTCTGTGAAAAAGAACTTCCTCACATTACCCCATAATCAGCCTCCCTCTAATCTCATGCTGTGTCTTCTTGTCCTGCTATTTTTCTTATATTGAAACATGTTAGACTCTTTCACTTTGTTAATGCCCTTAAGGTGTTTGAATGTTTCAATCATATCACCTCTCTCCCTCCTTTGCTCTTGGGTATACATATTGAGCTCCGTTAATCTGTTGCAGTCCCTGCACCATTTTGGTTGCCTTCTCTGGACTGCCTCAATTTGGTTAATGTCCTTGTGAAGGTGTGGCCTCCAGTACTGCACGCAGTACTCCAGATGGGGCCTAACCAGTGTCTTGTAAAGAGGGATTATTACCTCCCTCTTCTGATTTGTGATATCCCTACTAATATACCCTAACATCCCCCTAGCCTTACCTACTGCTTTAATGGTCTGCTTGATTTCAGGTCATCGGTGATGATGATGCCCAAATCTCTTTCTTCCCTTGTGACTGCCAGCAACTCCCCTCCCAGCCTATAAGTGACTTCAGGGTTTCTCTTCCCTATGTGCTCTAGGTTCAGGTTACAAACACTTTTTGTTTAAAAAGTAAAAGGGCACATTTTGGGACTACACGTAACCACCAATGACCTGCTTTAATACAGCAAAGACCATCCGCACCAGCTTCCTCGTGACTTCTCATTGATAGAACACTGGGAAATATCTTAAATGTCTCATGTCTTGTTAGCCAGTTATGTACACTTTCTTTGCATAACAAAGAGCTCCAACATGAATTAAACTGTTGTGCTTCTTTACCATTTTAATTTGTAACTCTTAACAAAAGCTTTTCTTCTTGTGAAGGTGGGGGTAAAAACAACATGCAGCATGTACTAATGTGGAAAGTAGCAGACTACCTCAGCTATCAGCAGTACTACCGCTGTTGATTAACTATTCTAAGTCTCTTTTCAAGAGCAGTCATGACAGCATGTACTAACACAGAGCAAGGAGAAAAATCCTTTAACACTCCAAAGAAAAGTAAATCTGTCTCAGTGGCTCAGTAGTGTACATAAAGCAGGTCCCTGTAACCCACACCCAGGACACACCAGGAAATGAGCTACAACAGCACAACTTATTTTCCTAGTAAAAAAAATGCAAATAACTATACCTAAAAAAATGAATGTGACAATTCATAAACAAGTCTGGGAAATATAATTTTCTCTTTCTGAAATAAAAGTGAATCCTGGCATCAGAAAAATCTATAAAAATGAAAAGCCCATTTCAAGCAGGTTCTAAAGGCTATCACACATCATTTAAATGAAATGCAGACAAACTGCAGCAGGATATAGAATTTAACTCATTTTCACTTGGGCACCCATTTTGTAGCAGGGTAAGCAGTGTATGGTTCGGACTTTACGAAGAGCTATTTGAAGTAATAAGAAACAGGAAAAGAGAAATGCAACTACTAGTTTGTAACCTTCTTTAAAAAGGGTTGAGTTTTGAAGTGTTACAGCTGTTTTTTATTAAATAAAAGCCTGAAGTCAGACCATTTTAGTTAAATTCTAGCAATACAGTTTTAAGTATACTGTCAAAGTACTGTATACCAGGATAGCTATTTCCCAATTTTTTTTTTACCTTTTCTGATTTTTGGTGCACACTGAGACCCCAAAATATAATACCCAGCCAATTTTCATAACCTGAACCAGTTTGTAAAATACTACAATCATATCTGAAATATAAAACATTTTTTCCATTTAACTGTCATAATCCTACTGTGCATCTTTGCTGGCAATAGCTTTGGAAGACATTTTAAAACACAGTTTCCCCGAATGATTTAAATCATGTATGTAAAATAAATACTTTAAAGCAGAGTTTCACTCTGTAGTTTAATGGGGGGGGTAACAATTGGACCAATCAAGTGGCTGGATTTCACCAATGCTCTCTGAAACATTTTACAACAGATGTAGCACTGTTGCTTCAGTTTTTTCCCCCAAATATTCTTTAACTCCTCTGGCCACGGGCTAGACCGTCCTCCTATGCAAGCTGTCCTCCCTACCGAGACCCTGCTGCAGCTACTCCTGGTCCCTACACAAAATTGCTACACACCCCAGTGCTGCCCCTTAGGCTAGGCACACCATCAGCCGCTTTGGCATTTCTTCCCCACAGTCATCTGGCCTCCTGGAGTAGAGGTGAAGGTGTGGATCCAATCCAGGAGTGCTGCGGCTAGGACCCGATGTGGAGTAGGCCACTGAAGGAGCTTCATCTGCCTGGCCCATGCTCTCTGCTTCTGTGTTCCTCCCTCCCCCTCTCCCCCAACCAGGAAAGTGCATAAAGACTAGCTGCTGGCAGGGCCTGATACAGCCAACCCATGGGTGCACTCCAGTGGCCCCACCTGTCACTCACAGATCCCCTGCACTGCCATCTGTGGTCACCCAGGTGACGGTAGAGCAGTGGGATGTGAGATCTTCCCTCCCCAAAGGAGGAGAGCATTCTGTGGGATGCCTGATACTCCTCCCCCTACCCGGTCCTCCCACAGACCCGGCTCATTCCTGAGGTTAGGTCATTAGTGACATGAACAGTAGCACTGCCGCTGCATCGGCAGGCTAGCTCATTGCTTCAGTTTTCTAAACGTTTCTCCATTCCGAAAGCCTGAAGTGTCTGGGCCCAGATCACTCCAATTACTTTCCTGACTGTCCCCAATGCTCCAAGATTTTAAAGAAGATGTGTTGCATTAAGAAGTTGGAAGAATCTTCAGCAGATAAAGTCCACCCCCCTCAAGTTCCACTAAAGAAAGTGATAAGGGGATGGCGACTTGGATCAGTCAACTTTTAGCAGGCATTATTCCTCTAAGGACTAGGCCCGCTTAGTTGGATTGGGTGGAAAACAATATGATTTGAGTGCTTAAGAGATGTTCTAAGTTCTTTGATCTGTTCCCTTCTTAGAACAACCTTTATGTTGTAGTGAGCTTCTATGAACTCTATGAAAAAAGTATTTTTATAAACAGTTATATCACTAGATCAGAAAAACTACATCTGCCTTACGCTGTGCATGCCAGGAACTAGGGTGCATGCACTAACTTGAAAACCCTTTGAAGCAAGCCTACAGCATGCTGCATATTCTTTAGCATATGCGATAAGGATGACCAGGACAGAGTACAGGGTTTAAGTGATCAAATCAGTGATCACAAAAGCCCTTGTTTGTTCAGTAGTTACAGGCCCCATAATACACTCGGTTCGCCAATATGTTCCTTAGGAAACACATACTTAAAGGGGGCATGGCTCTTTGATGTACAGAAAACACATTAGGCTCCGTGCATGAAAAGGGGTTAGCAATGGATCCTAAAGTTTGTAATGCAGTACACATGCAGGATTTTAAGTATAATACAGCAATTGATATGGGCTTTTTTAAGTAGCCTATCTGGAGAGATACATAAGATAACATTGATGGAATCAGAGGATTCCATATTAAAAAAAATGCACTTCATTAGTCAAAATGCATGAAAATGTGTGTACTAATTTGTGACATGGCTACCCATGTGTGTGAAATAGTCTTTCAGTGACATTTAACTAGACTTTTCTGGCAATAAAAATGTTTTTTGTATCTAATTCTGTGTCCTGCTCTCATTTATCATACTTCCATTTTGTGTTACCTTGATTCCCACCCACCTCCAGGGGGTCCTAAAAATGTGGTCCTGCATGTAACCATTAAGGTCCCCTTGTGTTACCTCTTATCTTTTGTAATAATCTGCACTTTAGTGCTATTTACGTTGTATTTCTGTCCCCAGGTTACTTGCTGTATTTGTTTAGGGTACTACAGTGCATTGCTCTGTTTCTTTAAATACACAGCATGATCACAAGCTATCCCCTTTGCTGACCTGATCCTTTCCTGTCCCCATCGCCGGATGTTCATGTGTGACAGCAGGGGTCTAGGGGAGCCACTTGTGAAAACATTTGGGCACTTATATCAGTGTGAGATAGGGTCAGGCCATGGGGGGATTTAAAAGACTATTCCTTGCAATTTGTAGCCCTTTCCTGTGATTGACTGTCTTGTCCTGAAGAGCTCTTGTTCTCCTGTGTGACCCTTGTTGCATCACTATCCTCACTGAAGCAGGTAAATACCAATCATGCCTGCTGCCAAAAATACTTTTTTTTTGTTTGTTTTTTTACTAGTTTTGATAATGTAAGTGAGCTGTTGGCAGGTGGGGTTCATTACTAGTGCAGATGGACCCACGCCCTGGATTTCCCTTTTTGCCTTCTTGATTTGGTGTAAGAGGTAACATTTGAATTAAAATGTGAATTTGGGACCTTAAACTTCTTTATGTCTCTGTTCACCATGAAGTCTTCTTGAAGGAGATGATAAGGAGGTTACATAAATCAACTTTCTAAGTTACTATGCTGTATTTTGAATGTTCTTTTTATGTTGGGAATGTATTTTACATGCTGATGTTACAGTAAATTTTGGGGAGGGATAGAGATTGAGTGGAGTGTCTGGGATTAGCACATCTCATTATTTGGTTATTGGGGAGGGTTTGGTACCTGTATTTAATCCTTGGTTCTTTATTTTTGGGATACTGATATTTATTTTGTTTTTTGGGTCCAGTGCTCTATTTTAAATGTGCTTTTCATATGTTGGGATGGTATTTACACTGCTTTTACAACTATTGTTTTCTTGGGGGTTGTTAAAAGATTGATTGTGATGTCTGATATTTATTGTGGTTTTGGTGTTTAAAAACATTTTTTATTTGCCTGGGCTGCTGTCAACTTCCTAACACTCCTGGATACACATCTTCCTGCAAAGGTTGTGGTACTATACCTCAGTACATCCCTAAATGTGAAACACTGCCCTTTAGAATGTGGAAGCTCAGACCACTGTTGAAATGTGTGCCTCAGTGTTCACAAAGTTCGCAGTTAAATAAATAATACATTTTTCATATGAACTGCTATGGATTTTTGCTTTATAATGTTGTTGTTGAACGTTGGACAAACCCTCTCAATGTGTAACAAGGGGCTTTTGTGAATAAAATGAGGACCTGTTCCTCATAATGTGGTACAGCTGAGAGGTGTGACTTGATCAGATGTGTATGTTAGTTTGGTGTGCCCAAATTAGGCAACCACAAATGTTATTCTTTTTTCCTTATTTGATTCTCTTTTGGGTCCCCACCTGTTGGCATCTGTCATTCAGCCTCCCGCACATCCCCACACCCTGACATCAGGCAGCTAACCTCTTCTTCCCCCACAGTTTACCCTCTATGGCAGGGTGGTGAGGAGCCCTCCCCCTTGCTCAAACTCACCTTGACTAGGATTCAGATTCTGTGGGGTGCCATTAGGAGTCGGGGCCTGTGGCGGGTGGCTGTCATCATCCCTGCTTGACCTGGGACCTCATTTTTCCTTGTCCTGTGTTTCCCCCTGGGTAGAGCATGCAATGTTAGCAATGGCCATGCAGTGCACACTTCCGCCCATGGCACACTGGCTGGTCGCCAGTGTGATGGTAGGTAAAGCACAGATGCCTCAGCCCTCCATGCCACCGGGCTGATGGCAGGCACAAATTTAGGTGAAGTGGTAGGTTTGCCTGGCATGATCCTGACGTTGGTTGTGATGGGTTACTGCATTGCATAATGTGTTTGTCACTGGCTTGTTTTTAGTGGGGTGCACCACTTCTGTTTTGTCATTGTGCATCACAGAGCACCTATTGCATTTTTTGTTAATCAGGGTACCAAACCATGAGGTCACCAATTATTTTATTTTTTTCTGGGGGATGTTGGTGCACTATTTGGTCTATGTGTATCAGGTCTGATGACAGTTTTTGACTGAGTCCCTGTGGTATGTTTTGCGGTGTGCTTCCGTTTTTGGTCGGCAGACGTCTGGAAGCATGCTTCCATTTTGTTTGCAGATGGCTAGATGCGTGTCTCCTTTTTGCTTGCAGGTGGGTATATGCTTCCTTTCATTTTGTTTGTAGACGGGTAGATACGTGCCTTCATTTTGTTTTCAGATTTGTGTATGATTGCCTCCATTTTGATTTGCAGATGGGTTGATGCATGCCCCAGTTTTGTTTGCTTATTTGTGTATGATTGCCTCCAGTTTGATTTTCAGAGGGGTGGATGCATGCCTCCATTTTGTTTGCAGATTTGTGTTTGATTGCCTCCATTTTGATTTGCAGATTGGTGGATGCATGCCTCCATTTTGTTTATAGACGGATGGCTGCATACCTTCATTTTGCCTGCAGTTGTGCGCATGCATGGCTTCCTTTTGTTACCAGATGGGTGTATGCTTGCTGCCATTTTTTTTTTCTTTTTGGCAGATGGGATGATGCATGGTTCGTATTGCGTTATGTTTTTCTCCTTTCTTGTCTTCACTTAAGAAGTGATTTAGTAATTTGAACCGCTTTGTTAGTAAATTTGTGATTGTTTGAACACTGGATTAGGATTTTGGTATTTGAAAACAAAAACATGAACAAAATGAATTTGATTATTTTGTTTTTTTTTAGCTTGGACACCACCACCATCGTAACCCTACCTGCTGTTTTGGTTTACATTTCAAAATCACCAAACAACCCCAGATACTGTATGTACTTTTTGTATTCAAACAGGTAGCTTGTACTGGGCTGGTAATCTTGGCAAAATCCATTTTGTGTGTGACTATGTCCACAACCCCCACCCCCCAAAAAAACAAACAGTTATGCATATTACACATGTATTTGCTACACCATCACACAATTACCTGTTCAGGTACAACTGAGTTGTACACCTAAGTAGGCTACAACTAATGTTGTTGGGGAGACTGGTTTGTGTGCTATGCTTCAGATGGTGTTTGGGTGGTGCTGCTGCATTAGCTAAGTTGTTTGGCGCTGCCTGCAATATTCTATTTTTTGCATATTTATAGTGTTTATTATTGTGCCTTTGTGGATTTTCTGGTTGTATCGTAGTGTAACCACAGCATATGGTTAATCATAGCACAAAACCATATGGTCACTGTTTTTGGAGGGGTGGAGTTTAATGTTAAAAGTACTGTCCCCATGCTGCTTGTTGTGGTGCCCTAATTAGGATACATTATTCTCCAGACCACATTGGTCAGCCATATCATACGTGTGGTGGGTTTACACAACTTTGCCTAGCAAAAAAAAACTTACCGTGAAAACCAACTATACTGTTTTCTGTGGGTGTTGTCTGTGTCCAGTTTACATGGACAGTCCATTATTTAGATGACATGGATTGATGATGTCCTGATTAGAATGCATACTTTAATGATGAACTTCTTTGAAAGATTCCATCAGGTATTTAGCTGCATGCCTCTATACTGTCTGCAGATGGGTGGTGATGTGCCTCCATGTTGTCCACAGATGGGTGATGGTGTGCCACCATGTTGTCCACAGATGGGTGATGGTGTGCCTCCATGTTGTCTATAGATGGGTGGTGATGTGCCTCCATGTTGTCCACAGATGGGTGGTGGTGTGCCTCCATGTTGTCTATAAATGAGTGGTGGCATGCTTTCATGCTGTGTGCAGACAGATAGTGGTGTGCCTGTGGTGCTTTTATGTCCCCTGTTACATGTGCAGCCCTGCTTTTATGTTCCCAGTTACATGTGCAGTCCTGCTTTTATGTCCCCTGTTACATGTGTAGTCCTGCTTTTATGTCCCCTATTACATGTGTAGTCCTGCTTTTATGTCCCCGGTTACATGTGTAGCCCTGCTTTTATGTCCCCTGTTACATGTGCAACTTTTTGGAGGCTTCTTCTCAGACCCTGAAATTAGAGTTATCCCACGCCCCAATACATTTTTATAAGGTGAGTTAAAGCATTAAGAAATGCTTAGAATAATCGTTATATTATAGAGTTTAAAAAATGGCACTAATGTCACACTTTGGTAGCCCTTTTTTATGCATAGACCCATTAATTAGATGCAAGAACAAAAAAGTGAAAACTAAAAAGGAACATCATATCCCGCTACAGCAAAAGTGTAACCATTTACAAACAGGTCCCCTGAAGCTGATCACATAAACAGAGAATTTAACAGCAGATTAAGGACTACTTGACCCTTCCAGTCTGCCTATTTTTCCCTGCCTACAGTACCACCACAGACCCTACTCGATCTCCAACTCCCTCTCTCTCCCTGTTCCTTTCCACTTAGATACCCTTATGCCTATCCATTGCATTCTTGAAACTGCCCCCACAGTCTTTGACCCAACTACTTCCACCGAAAGGGTGTTCCAAGAATCCACCACTCTTTTCGTGAAGTACTTCCTCCCATCTCTCCTTAATCTGTCCCCCTCCAGCTTCACAGCATGTTCCCTTGTTCTTGAGCTCCTTTTTTTTTTTGGAAAAATATTTCCATCCTGTACTTTATTCACCCGTGTGATATTTAAAGATCTCTATCATTGCCCTCCCCTCCTCTCTTCCAGGGTGTACATATTGAGGTAATTTAGTCTCTCCTCATAGGGCTTTTAATGCAGACCTTGCACCATTTTCATTTTCTTCCTCTGGAGCATCTCCACTCTATGTTCTTCTGCAGATGTGTTCTCCAGAACTAGATACAGTACTCAAGGTGGGATCTTACCAGTGATCTATACAGAGACACCACCACCTCTCTCTCTCCCTCTCTCTCTGCTGGTGATACCTCTCCCTGTGCACCCCAGCATCTCACCAGTCTTGTTGCACTGCCTGGCCGCCTTTAGGTCATCCAATATGATTACTCGTAGGTCTCCTTCCTGCTTAGTTGTCAATACCACTCCACCCATTTAGTACTCCGCTCCCAGGTTTCTGTGCTCTATGTGCATCATTTTGCACTTTTTTGCATTAAACCCAGATGCCATGACTTTGACCACTCCTCGAGTTTTCTCAGGTCTCTGTTTATCCTTTCCACACACACACCCCCAAAGTGTGCACACTGTTGCAGATCTTGGTGTCATCTGCAGAGACAGACCTTCCATTCCTGCTCCTCTGCAATGCCACTTATGAAGACATTAAAGAGGATCAGTTCCAGCACTGATCCCTGAGGTGCACTGCTGGTACCCTCCCTTCCTCAAAGTGAACTCCATTTACCACCACCTTGTTTTCTATCCCCTAACCAATTTCTTACCCAGTTTACCACCTTTGGATCCCACTCCTAAGCTATCCAGCTTGATAACTAGTCTCCTATGTTGAATGGTGTCAGACGTCTTACTGAAATCCAGGTGGGTCACAATCACTGCTCCAGCCAGTCAAAGAACTCTATCAGATTAATTTGACATGACCCATTGGATTTAAAATATTCCACAATCCTTTCCTTCAGCAGTGATTCTATTAATGTTTCCACCACAAATGTCAGGTTGACCTGGCCTATAGGTGCCAGCCTCCTCCCTACCACTTTTGTGAAGTGGGACTACATCTGCCCACCTCCAGTCCTCTGGAACCACTCCTCTTTCCAGTGAGTTGCTAAACAGGACTGTTAGAGGTGCAGCCAGTACCTCCTTGAGCTCCATCAATACTCTTGCATGCACCCTATCTGGCTTCATTGCTTTGTCCACTTTCGGATTAGTGAGTCCCTTTAGGACTCTCTTCACTGAAAAAGAACTAGTGTCCACAAGTCCACTTCATAGTTCCTGTTACTTTTTTGTGGTCCCTCCCCTACCCCTTTCTCTGTGAGTACTGAGCAGAAGTAAGTTTTGAAGATGAATAAGTACTGGGACCTCAAACCATTTTTGTTGGATATTTAGATTTATGTTCCTAAACACATGTGGAGTAACACTGAGAGGTCAGAAATTTTGAAGACTAACATAGTTATAAGTGCTGTGCAAAGAATGCTAAACATTTGATATCCCCCCTTCCATTTACCTTCCCCTTATCTGAACCAGTATATATAACTCTGAATGTTATACTAACTATGGTTTATACTACAGTTTTTGGATAGCAGAATGCTGGAGTGCCCATTTTTGCTATCCCCACTACTCAGTGGATGCAACTGTATAGGTTGTGTTCATTCAAATAAGAATCTAATTTTGATTTATAAATACCAAATGTTTTTTGTGTAACTATATTGTTGAGTAGTTAGTTCCATAGCCTGATTGTTCTTAGCAGGAAGGCAGTATTCCTCATTTGTCCTGGATACAGTCTAATGAATTTGCACATTATGAGTCTTTAAATTGTAACTGCATTCTGAATAAGTAATTCCGAGATTACTCTCTCGCCTACTTATATGTTGTATTTTTTCTGTTCCAGGCTGCTGCAGTTCCCAGACTTGTTTCAATGAAAAGTGAATAATACGTGTTTCTGGTTTATTCATGTGGATTTCCATGAATGTGAGTTAAAAAACTGGAACATGGGTGATCACTGGATTTAATTTTAGAAACATTGTTATATTATTCTATTATTATTAGAAGCAATAATTGTATGGGACACAAGCTCTACTGTAGCGTGGGGAGATTTAGTTTAAATCCTTTGTTTAATTTCCACTGTTTTGAATTGTTGAACTTTTTTACTTTTAAATATTTTTTTCTGTGTCTGGATTGGTGCTGTGGGTGATGTATTTAACAAACTGCATACCTGTAAGTCTCCACCTCCTGACAAAGCCTGCAAAGGTGAAGTACTGAGGTGTACTGCTTTTTGGTGATATATATTATGTGGACTTGGAAATCTTCATTAAATGCTTTATATTGGAAATTTTCCCTTTCAAGTCTGTTTGTTTCAAGTGTGGAGAGTGCTTCTGCTTGTGCTTTGGTATTTACTTGAAGATGTCTGCTTTTTCCTGGTCCCCATCTGCAAAGTCCACCCCTTCCCTTTTTAACCCTACAATCCCTCCCCTGGTCTTCCTCTTTTCACTTACATACCCCCAAAATGTATTGTCCCCTTTTGTTACCACCTGGGCCATTCTCTCTTCAGTTCATGTCTTCATGCTCCTCACTGCTTTCCCTACTTCCCTGTTTCCCATTATACACCTCCATATCCTCCTCCTCCCTCTGCATCTTCTTGTTTCTTCTAAATGCCACCCTTTTAGCCTTTGCATTTTCTCCCACCTCTTTTGAGACCCACCGCAGTCTCTTTTTTTCATTTTACTCACTTGCTTGATGCAGAGGTTTGTTGCCCTCATTATGCCCCCTTTTAGCTTTGCCCACTGTCCCTCCATCCCCAAGTCCTCCCCCCACCAGGTCATCCCTGAAGTATTTACCATCTTTACAAAATCTGCTCTGCTGAAGCCCAGGACCCTTGCTCTTGTGTGGTTCAGTTCCGTAGCTGTGCTTATACTGTTCGGCTATCACTGGTCCCCAGGTGGCCTCTCAACCTGATGTCTGCAACACTGTCCCTGTTAGTGAGTACCAGGTCCAGTACTGCACCATCAGAAGCGGGTTCATGGAATACTTGCCTGAGGAATGCCCCTTCTAGCTGAAGCCACAGCTGGGAAGCTCCAATCTACATCTGACAGACTGAAGTACTATGAGAAATTATTTGGTAGGAAACAAAGCTATTTACTACTTTGCCTTTTCAAAATGACAAATACCTATTGTAATATTACCATATACGAAGCAGGAAAAAGAAACACTATACTCCAGATCCTGTTAACTCAGTATTTCCTAATTGTATCCATTAAAACTCTTACATAGCTCGGCACACTGTCGCTGGTGAAACGTTCTTTGTAGAAGTCATTAAGGTGTGTGTGTGTGTGTGTGTGTGTGTGTGTGTGTGTACGCATGCACTTCTGCTACAGAAAATGTGGGATTCATAACTGACTACGGTTTATAGGACAGAATCAAGCTATGGTACCATTTGGTACTGTCACCCACTATTTCAAGGTAAAATCTTAAACCGTATCCCTCTAAAACAAGTTTGATTCAGTAAACAAAATTAAGAGGCAGTGTGGTCTAATGGGGAGAACACCTGCTTAGAAACTGAAAGGTAACAGGTTTAAACATATCTGCAGCTAATTACCCTCTGTGACCCTATTCAAGTCCCTTAGCCTCTTAGTGATCCAGTCCTCCCAACTGCAGACAAGAGCAGAAACAGGGCCATACTGGAAATTAGATGTTGCACCTCAACTGAATGAGTCTGGGTTAAATGAAGTGTGAAAAAATGATTATATACGGATTCTCTGGTTTTAGAGAGCACTTGTTTTTTCTTCTCTTCACTGATTTTCATTTGATGAATGGTACAATCACAAACTTCACAAAAAAGACATTTTAATGTAGCGGATGTTATTTTCCAGTAAAAAGTCAGCTGTTAGGACCAAATTGCTTTTGGTTTTACAATTACAGCCTGATTGTTTATAGGGCTGTCAGTAGATTTTGCCACCTAGGGGGTCTGAACCCCCAAAATAAATAAATAAATCAAAAATGGTTTCATGGACCAAATTCTAGAAGTGCTGCAAGTTCCTTAAGTGCAATTATGGCATGTCCTGCAATGCTATACAGTATCCTGACAATACAATATTGAATTGCGTTTCAAGGATATAGGGCTCCATATCCCCAAGGGCAATGTTGCAGTTCAACCTGCCCCACATACCGCATAAGATTTTATAGGGGCAGAGAAATGCAATGCCAACTGCAAGACTGCTATTTCCATCCTTCCATGAGGCATCATGCCTTTCCATCATTCCAAACTGCAACCTACATGTCCATCTTTCCAGACTACTGCTCATCCCCCAGTCTAGACTGACAACTGCTTCAGCATCTCTGTGACCCTCACCTTCAAAAAAGCCAGTCTGTGCCAACAATCTTGTGGAAGTTAGATATGCAGTCATCACAGCACTGCCCTCTCTAGAGGTATAGCCCAGAAAGCCAGCCAACCAAGCAGATTCTGCCAATCCTTCAAACATGCTCACGGCATTGGGCTAGTATACCATGCAGGCTCAACAGATGTACATGCGGAAGAAGGCTGTTCAACCATGCCTGCCCGTTCCATCCCTGTAGGCACTGCCATGGAAATAGACTCTTCAAGCATGCCACTGCTGGCCATTTAAAACATGTTAGCCCTCTAGATATACCTACGGAAGTGGGCTCTGTTCACTGTTTTAGTTATGTATTTATTTTGTTGATATCCAGGAGCAATGAACTGAGCTGAATAGTCCAGTTTTCAACCACGCTGGTTAGTAACCAAGAGGTTACAGGTGGCCATCAGTACAAAACAGTAGCAGCAGCCCATTTACAAATCATAACAAGTGTAATAATATTCAAATGCCTTAGAGCATATGTTTGATCAGGCATTTGGTATTTAAGTGGGTTAGCTAGTATTTAACCATGTGTTATGGTTTTTAGGGTTTTTATTGCTTATTATAATTATTTTTTTTTTTAACTATTATTGGTTGGCTGTGTTTTTGTTTCATTGTAATGGTGCCCTGGGCCTGCAGGGAAGGGTGCCACAAACAAATAAAACTACTACTACTGCAACAACAATGACATACATATACTTATTTCAAATACTCAGTTTGCCTAGCTTTTTATAGAGCAGTCCTTTCCATAGAAAAGGAGCAAAGTGAGAATTTATTGTCACAAGAAGAGTTAATGTACTTTGTAAAGGTAAAGTGTATGAACTCAAGATTGGGTTTAAACATTCTGTTATAATGTTTATAATAATAAACAGTATAATGTATACAATATTCATTGCAAATACTGCATTAATGCACCAGTTAGGGTTCAGGTTAAAACAACAAAAGCAGGGAAATGTGGTGTAAGAGTTTCTAACCCTAACCTTCCCCCACCCCTTCAAAGCAGCAAAAGGAAAGAACATTAGGGGTTTGGGTCTCCAGAATCTTGGCAAATCAGTGGCATTGTCTTCCTTGGGGTTGTCAACCATAATGCTTATCCCCCCCCCAGCCCATAGCCTCCTGTGTAAAGCAAACAGTACAGCTGGATGCCAGTGTCTCATAGTGATACAGTCTTCAAAGGTACAGAACTATCTGTTGCCACATGTTGCCAACACAATCTGCTGTAGCTTTCTTCATGCAAGGGCCTGCAGGCCCTGCGTGAAGAAAGGAAATAACATCTGACCTTGTTAGCCCAGATAAAAGGGTGAGCACTGAGTTGACAACATGAAGGAAGACCCCACCAATGATTCACCAAGACTCCAAAGACCCCAAACCATAACGTACTTTCCTTTTACTGCTGAGAGGTGGGAGGTGGTGGGGGGGTTAAGGCTAAGAACCCCAACACCTCTTTAACCTGGCCCCAACTGGTGAATTAATGCAGTTTTTTGCAATGAATTTCCTGTCGTTTTGAGATAGTAGAATTGTATAATCATTTGCGCAAGTTCATTTGGAAGCTGCATGAAGAAATCCATGTGGCTGTGGAAGTGCTGGGCCCTCTGGGCCCTGCGCTTTCATGCCTTTATAGATGCAAACATGCAGGGCCCTTTGGGCCCTGCACCACATGTCAAGTGCATCAAGCTGAACAAGCACAGAGTTACCAGTCTTGTTTTGTGAGGGCTCATAAAAGAAGACTGCTGAGCAAGAAAAGAGTATTCTGGAAAAAGGAAAGTAAGTTGCAAATGTTGTTTCATGAGGCCACCTTCTTGTTTTGTGATATTTTTGTGACCTGATGAAAGAAAATATCACATCAGCAGACAAGAATGTGGAAAAAATTAAGTTAAAAATGTTTCATGAGAATGCATCCTTTTTAGAGAGTTTTATGAGCTCATGAAAGAAGATTTCTTGCTATGAAAGAATGTGCAAAACACCCTAAGCCCAAAATTCTGTTCCGTGAGCTCATGAAAGAAAGTGCCTTCTCATGAAAGAAGAATGTGGAAAAAAGTAAGTGTGAAATGCTCTTTCGCGAGAAGACATACTTTTTAATGAGATTTTCATAAACTCAAGAAAGAAGATAAAATCTCACGAAAGAAAAATATGGAACGAAACTAAGCCCAAAATCCTCTTAAATGAGAAGACATCCTCTTTCATGAGATTTTTGTACACTCACAAAAGAAGATGCCTTTTAATGAAAGAAGAATGTGGAAAGAAAACTAAGTCCAAAATATTCTTTTCATGAGACAGCATTCCTTTTTCATGTGGCCCTGTTCCTCTTTTGTGAGCCTCATGAAAGAAGGAAATCAGCTCACGAAAGAAGACTGGAAAGGATTTTTGAGATGTCCCCAAAAACACATTTTGGGGTAGTTTTTCAAAAATGTAAGTCCAGAATTGAACAAAACAGGTACCGTTTAGCTAGATTCATATGTTTGTGTGTCTGCAGGGTGTCATTTTATAGGGTTTTGTAACGGAAATTTTTTTGAGGGAAAAAAAAGGAACAAGATGGCCACCATACAAAAGAAGAATTCTGTCTCGTGAAAGAGGATTTCCACCTCACAAAGGAGGAATCCTCTTCCCTATGGCCAAATTCTTCTTTGGTGTTAAACATTCAAAAGTCCTCTACTGAGCATGCTCAGAACCGAAATATCAAATCCTTATAAACTGGGAACTGAGTAATATTTTTTCACCAAACCAATGAAAAGCATCATTCTAGGGCAAGCCCTTTCTACCCTGAAAATTTCAGAACAAGATTCCATACTATTTGGGCTGTAGGTGATGACAAACAGCAAAACCCTCCAATTTTTCCTAAAACTGGAATGTGTGAATGTCGGAATCCCTCCATTTGACTGGAATGAAACATGCATGCCAAATCAAGAGACTTTCTCCCCATACTGTCCATGCAAAATTTTGTGCAATTCCGTAGAATGGTGGGGAAGCTATTAAGGTGCAAACTTAGGGATTTAACATTAAACAATCTACTCACCCCTAACTATAGTGGCGCTACTGTGACATTATAATTATAGTGGCATGGTAGCTGCACTATAGTTATGGGTGAGCAGGGGTTCCTATGTTAAACCTCAAACTTTGCACTGTAATATCATTGCAAACATTCAACAGATTTTCACAAAATGTTGCATACATGGTCTGGGGGGGTACAGCTCTTAACTTGCCAAGTTTTGTTTTGGTAGGACGTGCAGATTCCAAGATGTAGTAGTGAAAAAAAGTTAAATTGCTGTTTTTCTGCTTTTTCTTTGTCATAGCCTAGCGCCCAGACGGTGTGGAATTTTGGTCTGATATTTTCAAGTTAGAAAGGGCTTGGCCCACAGATGTGTCTTTCACTGGTTTGGTGAAAAACATAAATTAGTTCCAAAGTTATTAAATTTTGAAATTTCAGTCTGAGCATACTCAGTACAGTCTTTTGGATAGTTGCTCGGAACAAAAAAAGAATTTGTTCCATACAAAAAAGGATCCTTTTTCATATGGGGGTAATCCTTTTTTGTGAGGAAAAAAAATACAGGTTACTCACCTGTAACAGGGTTCTAGGAGAGGTATATGTTGTTCATCCACACTGTCTGACAGGTTCCTTGCCACTTTAATTCTTGCCGGAAGGCCTTCAAGCTGGCTCCTCCCACCCACCTGGGTGGTAAAACCCTTGGCTCCACGCCATGACACCAGATCTAGCCCGCTGGAAGCCAGGTTGCACATCAAAGCCGGGGAGGTCAGGTGGGTCGTGTGGATGAACAACATATACCACTCCTAGAACTCCTGTTACAGGTGAGTAACCTGTATTTCTAGGGATGTGGATATGTTGTTCAATCCACACTGTCTGGCAGACTCCTAGCAGTTCTCCAGGAGGAGGGAGGCAAGGCGCGCACCCCCTACTTAGGGAATAAGGACTGGAGAACTGAGGTCCCAAAACCAGCATTCCGGCGTGACTCTAGGTCAATGTGGTAATGGGAAATAAAGGTATGTGCTGACTTCCAGGTAGCAGCCCTGCAGATTTCCTGGATAGGGACGTCCCTAGAAGCAGCCACCGAACCAGCAGTATGGCGGGTAGAAAGAGCTCTTATCCCTTTGGGAGGCTCCATGGCCGCCAACCTACAGCAGAGATTTATGCAGGAGACCACCCACCTGCTTATCCGCTTGGCTGCAGGTCTGCCAGGTGTGGCTTCAGCGTACGTGACAAACAGCTGGCAAACCTCTCCTCGAACTTCAGCCGTTCACTCCTTATAATAAGCAAGTGCTTATCTAGGGTCCAAAGTATGACGCCTATATTCAGCCTCCGAGATGTAACTGGGGTAGAACACTGGCAGAGTCAACACCTGGTTAAGGTGAAACTCCGACACCACCTTCGGAAGGAATTTCGGGTGGGGGCGAAGGACAACTTTGTCCCTGTGGAAGACCAGATAAGTAGACTCGATGGAAAGTGCCTGGAGCTCTCCCATCCTTCTGGCTGACGTTATAGCCACCAAGAAGGTGGTCTTCCACGACAGTTGGGAGACATCGCACCTGTGCATCAGTTTGAATGGCTTAGCCAATACCAGCAATAGATCCCACGGAGGTGGAGGTTCTCGCACCGAAGGGGATATGTGATCAAGGCCTTTGAAAAAGTGCCCGACCACCTTCTCCTGTGCCACCGACTGCTTGCCGGCCCGTGCCCAGTAAGCAGAGATGGCTGCCAGGTGCACCATGAGGGTCGTTAACCGAAGCCCTTGCTGAGAAAGGGACCACAGGTAGTCCAAAATACTAGCCAAGGGACAGGAAGAGGGGTCCAACCCCTTGTCCTGATACCAAATGGAGAATCTCTTCCATTTGTAGGCGTGATATTTTCTGGTCGACTCCTTGTGGGATGCCTCAATGACGTTGAGGACCTCGTTGGAAAGACCCAAGGCATGGAACTCTAACCGCTCTGGAGCCAGGCTGTCAGGTGCAGGGGTTGAAGGTCTGGATGGAGAACCTTCTCCTTGTCGACTGAGATCAGGTTCTGGCAGGCTGGAAGCCACCTCGGGAGCCTGGAGCTGAGGCTAAGGAGATCTGGGTACCAGAACTGGCGAGGCCAGTCTGGGGCTACCAGAATCACTTGTGCCTTGTCCCTCTTCACCTTGAGAAGCACCCTGTGGATCAAGAAAAATGGAGGGAAGGCGTAGAAGGGGTCCATGGCCTCGAGAAGGCATCCCCTTACAGTGAGCCCTGCTGAGGGGGGCGAGTGTGAAACAGCCTCAGCTTCGCATTCTCCCTGGAGGTGAACAGGTCCACCTGAGGGGTGCCCCAATGGGAGAACAGTTCTTGCAGTACCTCTGGCAGAAGTGACCACTCATGAGATGTAGTGCCTATCCAGCTGAGGGCATCGGCCAGACTGTTGGAGGCTCCTGCCACATGGATGGCTAGGAGATCCGCCTCCAGGCTGATCACAAGAAACCAGATGCAGAGAGCCTGCTTGCACAGAGGCCAGGAGTGCATCCCACCCTGACGGTTGAGGTAGTAAATGGTAGTGGTGTTGTCTGTCTGGACCTGAACCACCTGACCCCATACAAATGGAGCAAAGGCGGTGAGGGCTAGCTGAACCACTTGAAGCTCCAGCAGGTTGATGTGGCATCGAGACTCCTGAGGGGACCAGAGACCATGGGCCAAGAGTTCCCCCAGATGGGCACCCCAACCCATCAGAGAGGTGTTGGTCATAAGAGTGACCGTCGGCTCGGGGTGGACAAACAGGATACCCTCCTGCAGATGAGCTGGGACAATCCACCACTGCAGGCCATCCCACATCTCCTGGTTCACAGTCACCAGTTGGTCCAGAGGACCAGAGCATGGTGACCACTGGCTGGCCAGCCCCCACTGCAGGGGGCACATATGCCACACTGGTGCAGGCTGCCATGAGGTCCAGAAGGCACAGGAAGTCCTGGGCAGGGTGCAATTGCCCAACCAGAAATTACTGGACAAAGGAAGAAAGGGCCTTGGCCCTGTCCACCAGGAGCCGAGATCTGTCTCGAAGAGAGTCGAGCTCTGCCCCAATGAACTGAATCACCTGTGATGGCACAAGTTCCAATTTGGCCTAGTAGATGAGGAGGCTAATCTAAGAGAAGATGTGGAGGGCCAGATCCCTGGAACGCTCCACCTCCAACCCGGAGGGTGCTGCAATCAGTCAGTCATCCAGGTAAGGGTACATCCGAACCCCTCGGTGCCACAGAAACTCTGTCACCACTACCATGCACTTGAAGACCCTGGGAGCTGGAGAGAGGCCGAAGGGCATGGCCCAGAACTCGTAAAGAGATCTCTCTGCTCCGAAGCGGAGGAATCGCTGATGAGACTAATGGATTGGGACATGAAAGAATGCATCCTGGAGATCCAGAGAGCAGAACCACAGGCCTAGTTCCAAGGATGGAATGATCTGAGCCACTTGAAGGTGCGCGGCCTTAGGAACTTGTGCAGGTTGAGAATGGGGCTCCAGTCCCCCCATCCGCTTTGGGACCAGGAAGTACCTGGACACAAACCCTAGGTCTGGAGGATGGTCCGCCACCTCGCTGATCACCTCCTTCTGGAGGAGCAGGGCAATGTCATCTCAATGAGTTGATAGAGAGGCTGCGGAACCTGTCACCCCCCCCGTGGGGCGACAGCTCAATAGGGAGGGGACTGCTCGAACTCGAGAGGCAGACCCCTGCCGACCACTTCTAGCATCCAGCAGTCTGCGATGATGCGGAGAAGGTGGAAAGGAAGTGGTGGAGCTGTCCCCCCATGGGGGGAACCCGGGGAGGAGTGACGAGGCTGGGGGTAACACCCCTCAACCTGTCACTGGGCAGGCTTGGAGGAAAGGTCGGCCGAGGGTCCTCCTGGACCCTTCCCTCCAGGCTTCCTACTGGAGGAAGTGGCATTCTTGGCCTTAGGGCACCAAGTGTGAGCCTGCTCGCCCTGTTGCTGGTGTTGCTGGGCTGGACATGCCACAGGAGCGGAAGGGTATAAGGGCTTACACTGCTGCTGGCGGCCTTTGTCCTTCTGGGCAGACGTGACAGAGTCCAAGGTGGCACTGGACTTCTCAATCCTCTGGAGATGGCCTTCCACCACTGGCCTGAACAAGTCAGTGCCCAGGAAGAGAACATCTGCCAGCTTGTGCTGGGTGTCTGCCATGAAGGTGAAGATCTGCAGCCAAGCTCTGCGGCGCATGGCTACTGCGCCCGCTACTGACTGGGCACAAGAGTCACTGATGTCCAAAGAAGTTTGGAGCTGCTGTTTATCCACCACCCATCCCTGATCCCGAACCTGCTTGACCATCATCTGAAGGTCAGCCAGGAGATGGGGAATCACCTCATCCAGGGAACCCATAAGAGCGTGTGAGAACTGTGCCATCAGTACAGCCGAGTTAGCCTGTTGAAGGCCTAGGGAGGAAGCAGCATAAACTTTCCACCCAGAGTAATCCAGCTTTTTGGATTCTTTATCGGGCGGTTTGTCCACATCCCTAGCGTTTCTGGAATGCCGGAAAACACTATCGGTCACCAGCCCCTCTGCTGAGGGGTGCTCTGAGAAACTGGAGAGTGAACCGGTGGGGACCGCATACTTGTAAGCCATCCTGGCCAAAGGCACGGGACAAGAAGCAGGCTACTGCCACAACTCCAGGGTTGGCCAACAATGGCTTTGGCCACCAGGAAAGCCTCTGTAGGAGAATCTCCTCAGTCCAGTATCTCCGTGAGGGGATACCTGGTCCGTATCTGGACAGGTTTGAGCTGCATCCCAGTAGACTCTGAGATGAGTCGAAGAATACCCAGGAGCGAGGATGGGCTCTCATCAAACTGACTGACCCCAAGCGGATTCCAGGTCAATGGGCCTGGAGTACAGGGAGAAGTAGTCATCAGACCCCAAGGAGTCTGCAAACAGCTGCCGAGTGCCTGAGCCACCCTCTACCTGCCGAGGTCAATCGGGAGTGAGGGTGACTGACAACCTGTGGGGCAAGCCTTGACCTGACTGAGAATCCTTGGTTGGGGCCCCAGTCTTTGGTTGAGGAAACGGTGGTTCCACCACAATGGATGAAGCAGCCAGTTTCGGCCGAACAACTGGCGCCGGAGTCTGCTCCTCTATGACTACGAGGGGTTGCTTCAGTCGCTCTGGTGACAGCCACTTAATTGCTGGAGAAGATGACTGAGTCGGTTTGTTACCAGTCAATAAAAGTTGCTGCCACATCATGTCCTCGTAGCACTGACGTAACTCACATTGGAGCCTATCCTCCGAAGAGGACGAGGAGGACAAGTGGCGGCGCTGCTTTCCATGGTGTCAAGACAGAGACCACCGACGCCGGCGTGATCTACTTGACTTGGAAGAGGACCGAGACCTTTGGGGTCACCGAGGGTGGGTCAAAGAGGGGGCAGGGGAAACCCACTCATCCCCTGGTTCAGGTTTCTTTACCAGGGACTTTGGCACTGGAGGCACGGGGAAGTCCTCGGTTACTACCGGGAGAACTGGTGAAGAAGGGTTGTCGGCTTCTCCAGTCGACAAACCATCGAACGGATTGAAAAAAATCTCAACCGCGTCGACGGATGTCTCGGCCAGCTGACCTGACGGGGACACCATGAAGCCAGCGGCCTTAGCCGCAACCTCGACCGAAAAATAGAGCCGATGGTCGGTGAAGGGATCTCTCCTGCTCCCTGAATGTACGACGGTGGGACTTACCTTTTGGTTCTTTTTCTTAGACCAACTGGAATGTCCGATGGCCCTTCTCCTTTGGTGGAGAGGGACTGGCAGCGCTCAGCAAAAGAAGCAGTATAGGAGGGCCCAGGAGAGCAGGATAAGCGCGAAACCAAGGAGGAAGATGAAGCAGCCTGGGCTGCTTCCTAAAGAAGCGATCCAACACTCCAGCTGCTCCACAGAGCCCGCATACCGGACTCCGCAATGGACCTCCTTTGACTTCACTGGCGGGTACTGTTTCTCGGGACGCCCAAGTTGCAGTCTGGCAGCGCGGTCCTCTAAAACCGAAGCCAAGAAGGGCTTGCACAGATCACAGGCCTGCGGACAGTGAGCAAGAAACAGGCAGTAGATGCACATGGAGTACAGATCGGTCTGGGACATCATCTGCCCGCAAGGGCACCGATGGAAGCAGAGAGTGGATTTGTCCATCGCAGCAGCGAGGGAAGAAGACTGAAGTTTTGTAAATTTTAAAACAATTTTCGGTAAACCCTCAGAGTTAGGATCCAGGCCTAAAACGCAGTGCGCTAAGGAGGGAACCTGAGCTTCAAAGCGGTAAGGAAGATCTGGCATCATGGGGCAGAACCAAGGGTTTTACCACCTGGATGGGTGGGAGGAGCCAGCTTGAAGACCTTCCAGCAACATATCCACGTCCCTAGAACTGTTCTATATTGAAGATATCTCCTACATTGGGTCACACCTTTGGAACAATTCACAACTTGTACACATGGTACCCAGGGAGGATGGAAACATCTGATACACAATGAGGACAGAAGGCCTTTCAAAACCACAAGACCAAAGCCAGCACATCTATGAGAGATGATGTCAAGTCTTTAGTGCTTAAAGTACTGTATATATCGTGCTTCATGTGGCAGCAGCACGTCAGCTGCAGAAACATTCTGAAAGCAGGCAAAATAACTGGCCATGCCATGTGTAGTGTGGCCACTCACCACACCAGGAAGGTTCCTTACTATACTTCTTATACCAAAATTCTGTACAATTAGCCAGCCATTTGAACAGGCACTGTTTAGACACAGGGGTTCCCTCTTTCTCAGGGGAGAATGACATAAAAAGCTAACAGGACTTTATGCAGTCCTTAGTGCAATCAAGACAGAAACATAGTATGTGTGTCACGAGAACAAAGCTAAATGCCTGTGCTTCGAGGGTAATCAACAACCTGATACCTTTCCCACCCATCTTAACTGCTAACTCTGCTCTTAAAACTTGTTTAGCTGTGAAGTAAACTGTTGTTTTTTTTTTCTTTTTGACTTCCTCCAACATATTGTAAACTGTACTGTATTTACTGTGTTGCTGTATTCCTGATGATCTGTATGTACAGTAACTCGGTAGTGTCATATTTGTGGCCCGGGTCATGCCTGAAAATGGTCCCTTGGGTCAGTGTTCTTACCCAGTAATCAAGGACTTAAATAAATATATAAATAAGTGTTCTATGTACTGTACATCATGTCTATCGAGCAATGCCTCACCATTATTAGCATGCTCAGGATAATACACAGGAAGGTTTGTGGTTTGATTCAATGTGAAATCAGAGACCACCTTAGACAGAAAACAGGGAGAGGTCTGCAAGGACATCCCAGTCCTTTGTGGAATATCAAATAGAAAAGGCTCATGCATCACAGGCTGATGCTCAGAAATCCTATGAGCAAATGTCATGGCGACCAAAAACAGTACTTTCCATGAAAGGAACTGCATCTCACAGGCCATGGCAGGTTCAAACATAGTTGGAGACAACTTCTCTAGTATGAAACTGAGGGCCCAAGGTGGAACAAGTTTACAAATCAGGGATGCATGTGCAGAAACATACATGACACCTCTAGTTGTGCCACAGTGTGCCCATCAACAGGGGCATGGAAAGCCAAAACAGCAGCCAAGTGCACCTTAATGGATGAGTCCTGGAGAACGGAGTCCATTATGGACAGAAGGTAGGACAGTACAGTATTGACAGGACACATAAATAGGTCCTCGGAATGGGAAGCACACCATATGGAGAAGCGCTTCCATTTCAAAGAATGTGTTTGTCTACTGGAAGGCTTTTTTAGCTGCAAACAAGACACCAGACACCTGGGGGGCACCCCAAAACAGGCACTGGTTATGTCTTCAGTAGCAATGCATGTAGATGCTAGGACCACAGGTCCAGATAGACCAGAAACCCCTGGGCTTGTGACAGCAGGCCCCAACAATGGTGATGCTGAACAGGAGTTTCCACTGTCAGATGCTGCAGAATCGGAAACAATATTTGGCGAGGTCAGAAAGGGGCCACCAGTGTTAGGGTAGCATGCCTTGCCCTCAGTTTGAGCAGAATCCTCTGAATGAGAGGGATCAGAGGAACTACATAAAGAAACACCCCTTTCCAGGAGAGGGACAAGGCATCTTGCCGAAAAACTCCACGCCCTGGAGTGAGCAAGTGTGCAGAAAGGTAGCAGTTTTGCATTGTGTGAGGATGGAAAAGGTCCAACTCTGAATGATCCCATCATGCGAAGAGGTCATTTACCAGTGAGGTCACCAGTTCTCTTTCATTTACTAGGGACTGAGACCTGCTTAGCCTGACTGCCAAAATATTTTTGACACTTGGGAGAATCATGACTGACAGCTGAAGGCTGCGAGACATCACCCAGTACCATACACTTATCACCTCCCTGCACAAGGGATAAGGGTGACTGCCCCCTTACTTGTTTATGTAGTGTAAGACACAGACACTGTTCATCTGAATCACCAAGGGACTGGAGCTGAGGAGTTCTTTGAATGCCTAGAGACCAAGCTGAACAGCCCGCATCAACAGGATACTGATATGGAGATCTGAATTCAGATTGGTTCAGAACCCCTGAGTCTGAAAAGAACCAAGATGGGCACAGCCCAGCCAGATCCCGAGGCACCCACTGTGAGTATCTGCATGGGAGCCGAGGAAAGGAATGGAATGCCCTCAACAGGGTCAGGTTTAAGTTTATTGTTCGACTTCTAAAAGTCATTACAAATAATACACTATGACAGATAAAAAATTACAGATTACATATTGCACTTTCACAGTTTGTGCGCATATTGTACACATATTGCACTCTTAATACATTCATATAAGCCAAAATATAACATAATAAAACTAATATTGCACATTTCTCTTATTCTAGGATTCTAATACCTTTAATATTTGATAGACTTGGGCCATATCATGGAGTCCAGTATGAACAGCATACTTGTTTTACCATAATCAGAATATAGTGATTAAATGTTAAATATTAAACTATAACCTCGATTTACTTAGAAAACTATTATCTGGAAATCTCAAGTTAGAATCTGACATTTCAATGAAGGTCCTTATTTTTTGTAATAATATGGTATTTTTTCCCATCAACTATTTTAAAGGAGGGAGGCCACATGGAATAACACTTGTTCATCTCTTGTTTTTAGGAGATGCATAGCCAGATAATATGGTTCATATTCAAGATGCTTAAGATGTTCAAGCAACTTTTTCCTATTTTTTTTTTGTATAAGGGACATAAAATCAATACATGTACTAAATCATCCTTTCCTATCCCACATTTACATTGCGCTTCCCTTCTTTCCGTTTTATTTTCCTTATTATGTATTTCACTTCACCAATTACTATGATTACATTCAAACCTAAATCCAGTTATTTTCCTGAGACAGGGGCTTTTGATTATTGTTAAATATGGCTTCAACCTATGGCCCCTTTTGTTTTTAGCCATCCACTTACAAATTCTGCATTGCTGTCAAGATTCTATATCTTTTTGATAATAAATATCTTTAATCCTTACTGTAACCTCATTGGCAATTTGGGCAACTGGGACTCTGAATATATCACTTGATACAATGCAGAAGTCCATAGAGCTTAAAACGTTCTCCACAGTTGAGGTACTAGGAAAAGGCATACTTGGTTTCATGTAATTTATTGCTTCATCAATACACATTCTAGGTAATCTGGATTCACTTATAGAGTAAGCCTTGAGCCAATACATTGCCAGTCTCTGTTTTATTTTACTTTCTACTGGTAGTTGACCTAATTTGCTCTCCCTGCAACAGGTGCTTGTGGTCCATCTACCATACCAGACCATGGGGGAGAGTGGACATGACAAGGACCAATTGTTCTTGGTCATCCAGCAGCTGATCTCATTGCACCCAAAGAGTCCAATGTGGTATGTACATATGGAGATGGGCAAAAGGAACTGTTACTATGGCAGCAGCCATGAGTCCCGGGAGAGATCATCTGAGCGAGCACGTAATGACACCTGTGTACCAGCCAGGTCTGGGCAACAAGAGCCTCTGCCCTGTCTGCAGGTAGGATGGCACTGCCCACCACTGCATCAATACATGTATGTTGGTGGCACTGACAAAGAATTAGCATGGATTTCAGTACTTTTATCATAACACCCAGTTCCTTGAATAACTGTCTCATTCTGAACAATGTGTACAGAATAGTTTCCCTGGATAGGGCCTCCAGAAACCAGTTGTCCAGATATGGGAAGACATAAAAGCCTTCCCTCTGAAGGGTTGCTGGCACAGCAACTAAATATTTGGTAAAGACCCATGATGCTGTGGATAAACCAAAGGGCAAGACTCAGAACTGCTAATGGCTGCACTCCAGCATAAAGCAGAGCTACTGCCTGTGTCACTTATGAATCTTGACATGATGGTATGTGTCCTTCACGCCCAGGGCACAGAGCCAATCCCCCTTTTGCAACAGGGAGATGACAGCCTGAAGAAATACCATTCACAACTTTTTGTATTCGATGAAAAGGTTTAAGTCTCTGAGGTCTAGTACAGGGAGACAGATCTCCTGCCCACTTGGGAACCAGGAAGTATCTTGAATAGAACTCCTTGCATCTTTCTTAGGGAGGAACAGGTTTGATAGCTGCTTGTGAATGACTGACCAAACCTCCTCTAACAGAAGAGACAAGTGACCCAGAGGATAATAAGAAAGGAGGTGGAAAATGAACTGGAGAGGTAGACAGCAACTCCAGATCATGCCCCCTTTCCACTATTTCCTGGACCTACTCAACCATTTAATCACTCTCCATTTTGACAGATCCAGGGAGATCCTGCCCCAACTTGCACCTGGAGGAAAGACTGGGGGAGTGCAGAGTGAGAAGGTGCTGGGGGTAGCAAGGGCACCACATTGACTAATATCTTTGGGTGCTTTTCAATAGGCACCAGGAGGGAAGGGAGTGAACCACCTCCATGGCCATGGGACTGCTGACAGGAGGCATGGCCACCACAGGCTGAAATGAGCCCCTACTATGCTTCCTGACAGGTTGAGGGGTCAGGGATTCAAATGCCATAAATTCATGTTGGAGGACGGAAGACCACAGACAGCATTTTCAACATCACACCCAAACAGTTTGGAGCCCTTAAAAGGGGCACTCAGCACAATCTGTTGTATATCAGTAGCAAATCCAGCTACCCTAAACCAGGAATATCTTTTTGAGGCATATGCCAGAGGCAACAGCCCTACCAGGAACATCAGAGGCTTCATGATGCAGTCCATATCCACATAAACGGAGGCACTTTAAGCAAGTCAGCTTTGGCAAGACCATCAGGCAGAGCCTTAATGGTAGATACAGCGACGTCCACTGGCTATTTTGATATTTAATCATGTATGCCTAGTAGTTAGCAATTCTAAAATCCAAGGATGCAGAGCATAAGTTCTGCTTTTGCCCACAACATCCAGCCTCCTGGATTCCTCATCAGGAGACAAAGTGCTCATGTGTTTAGGGGCCCTAGATTGATCATGAGCAGCCATGATAACCACTGAATCAGTTTCTGGCTGTAAAGCACAATAAGGCTTAACAGATGGAGCAGGGTACTGATTATCAGCCCTTTTAGGCACTGCAGGCATGGTATTACACCTTTGCCAGGCATCCTCTAATGCAGGATATACAGGAGGAACTACAATGGATGGTGCAGTGGGAACCTCCAAAAACTCCATCTGCTGAAGTGAGAGTTTGATAACTGAAAACACATCTGCTGTTTGTGATAAAAACTGTGTGCCAGTTATATGCTGAACTGTGAGCCCGATACCTGAAAGTGCCATGTTTGTTTTTGTGCCATTGCTCCCCCTTTGTCCCGTTATACCCGAGTTCAAGTGACGGGGACCAGGTGAAATGGAGAATATGTCAGCAAAGGAGAGGGGACTCATGGCTGCCTGCATGAGGAGTGGCGCGAGCGCCACTCGGCATTGGAAAAGTAATTTTGGACTTACCGAAAGGAGTTGGAGAGTTTATAATTACAACTTCTATGTATAGTGGTAAAAATATTTATTTTCAGCTAATAAACTGATGATTGCTGTTATTCATTGTTTGTCATGTGGCTTGGGCTTGCATTCTATTTAAAGGTTTGTTTGGGGGAGATATTGGTGTTTGAGATAATGTGATTCATAGCTTGAAACACCAATATATTGATTGGGGAAAGCTGCATCTATTTAATGGTACATACTGTTTGGTTTAAATGTTTACATTTTAAAATGTTGTGACTTGTTTGATTTACAGCCTGATATATTAATGTATCAAATAGTATGCTTTACGGCCTGAAATATTGGTGTTTTGAATAGGAGTTGCATTTGTTTAAAGTTATTGATTGTTTAATTTTATTGGTGTTGTCCATGTACTAATTCCAAAGTTTAATTTTGATTGGAGCTGTGCATGAACAAGTTTTATTCCTTAACCTTATAAATTATAGAGCTCAAATATAATATTTTTTATACTAAGACTGACAGGAATAACCCCTATTTATAGAAGTTTTGTTCTTGCTATTAATTAGGGTACTTGTTAATTATAGAATCTAAATTAAAAAAACAATTTCTAAGATTGATCGGAGGTAAAATTTGTAATAATGTTAGTGTTATGGAGGGGAATCCTATTAGTGCGGTGCCAGTTCTTTTTAAATGTAGTTCCTATCCAGAAGGAGAAAGATGTTGTAGTACAGTCATATATAGTAATTGAGCATAAGAGTACCATGCCTGGAAAGATAGATGTACTAGTAGGATGGCATGGGGAAATACAGGCTACTTTATTGGATAACTATACAGAGACCACTTTGATAAAGTGGGTATGTATTTTTAGTAAAGTTTTAAGTGGTTGGGGGCGGAACACCCTTCTGGTAGGTTCTAATACAAGAAAAAATATAAGAGGGAAGACAAATAAATCTCAAAATGTACAGATCGTTGAATATTAGAACTCATGAGGCTGTGGTGCAAGCCTGGGCGTAGCTCAACACCAGCAGGGGTGTGTTCTGGCGATATTCAACAGAGCTGCGCCATGGCTCAGCAGCTTTGAATATCACACCTTGGCCACCCCCAGTGTGCATGGCGCAGTGGCACTGCGCCAGCGCAAGTGGCCAGAGTGGAACATGGAGATGCGCTAGTGCAAGTTCCATTGCGCCATGCACAGTAACCGCGATATTCAAAACTTGACATGCAAATGGGACCATAATGTATGCAAGGTTCACATGGGGCCATTTGCATGTCATTATGGCCCCATTTGCATGCAGGTGCGCCGATCCCCGACAACTTGCGCCTGGCGTCCTGCCAGTCAGCAGCCATTAGGGACCGATGCCCCCTGCAGCCCGATCGAGGGCATCTGTATAAAAAAAGAAATATTCCCAATATCCCTGGTGGTCCAGTGGACTGCTATGTGCCCGATCGCGGGCATCTGTATAAAAAAAAGAACATGTCCTATATCCCTGGTGGTCCAGTGGACCGGCTTCTGCCCAATCATGGGCATCTGTATAAAAAAAAATGTCCTATATCCCTGGTGGTCCAGTGGACGCTTTCTGAGAATCATGAGCATTTGTATAAAAGACTTACGTCTTATATCCCGGTGGTCAGTGGACGCTTTCTGTCAGCAGGCATCTGTATAAAAAAAAAAAACATGTCCTATATCCTTGGTGGTCCGGTGGACGCCATCTGCCGATATGAGCATTTGTAAAAAAAAAAATATATATATTAAATAATTCAATATCCCTGGTGGTCTAGTGGTACCCTACCCACCCTACTGGCCCCATCACCCAACCCCCCCGTCAGCCAGTGGGCAGCAGCGCACCACGCCTGCTGCCCTGCTGCCCGCTGGCTGACACCTCGGTAGGGCTATTGTGCCCATTGGTCCATAGCGTGAAGCCAATGGGCGTGCAGCTATACCCATTCTCTATTCAGATATGTGAATAGTCCATTACATTATCTGGAATAGTATGTGGAGTGCCGCCGATGGCTCACGCTGGACCAATGGCGTGTCAACTCTGTGTCGGTCGGCGGGCGGCGGGGCGGGTGGATGCTGCCGCCCACCGGCTGACCGGGAGTGCGGGCGGTGGGGCTCAGTGGCGGGATAGCCTAGACCACCAGGATACTGAATTTTTCCTTTACAAATGCCCTGATCGGGCAGATAGCGGTCCACTGGACCACCAGGGATATTGGACAAAGTCTTTTTTTATACAGATGCCCGCGATCGGGCAGATAGCGGTCCACTGGACCACCAGGGATATTGGACATTAATCTTTTTTTTACAAATGCCCACAATAGGGCATGGGGGTGCCGCCAGATGTAGCCGGAACTTAGGTGGCCACCCACAGGTGGCAGCTGTTGTGTTGCGCCCTGCAATGCGGCAGCTCACCTGTGGGTGGCCATCAGTTGTTCCTTTTTTTTTTGGATCAACTTTGTGCTGGCGCAGGTAGGAGTTGCGCATGCATGGCTCTGCACATCCCAGGCTGAATATCGGACTGTGCAGGGTATGCATGGGCACCCCACCTGCACCTGCATACATTACTGATGTGCTCTCGGCGCATCGGGTTGTGCTCGCACTTTTCCTTATAGATATCGCCTGGGCGAATCAGTGAGGTTGCACATGGTGCAACACTGTTGCACCACGCGCAACCCTTTTGACTATCTGGGCCACTGAGTAAATTGATAGTAATTATGGGTTTAATGATGAGTGGGGATGTTCATCTAAATCCTGAGCCTACATCTGACTTAAATAATAATTGCACCTTAGAAATGTTAAATGAAAAGGGGTTGAGGATTGTGCATATTAACATCTGTAGTTTGTTTTAAAAAAATTGATCACTTGAGAGATTGGGTAATGCGTCACAAACCTGATATATTAATAATTACTGAGTCATGGTTGCATACAAGAATTCAAGACAATGATATAACATTAGAAAATTTTAATGTGTGGAGAAAAGATAGATCTAAAAGGGGGGTGGAGTAGTAATTTATGCTAGAAATTGAATTGATATTAAGGAACAGGATAGTTTAAATGACTGGACTGAAGCAGAAATCCTACCATTAGAAGTAAAGTTACCTCACTCTAAACCTATATTATTGCTTGGTATATACCGTTCACCCAAAAGTAGGTTTGTGGTTTTTGATGAAATGCAAAATATACTGAAGAACTATTTAAATTCACATGAATTAATGGTAATTGGGGATTTAAATATTGATTGGGGAACAATAGATGCTCATCATAGTTTAATTGATACGGCCACAACTTTGAATTTAATACAACTTATGAAAGAAGTAACTAGATTAAATGCAAATAATCCTGGCAATTCAACTATTTTGGACCTTATATTTACTTCAAATCCTAATACATATGTAAAGAGTGGGGTGTTGCCAGATACAATGTCTGATCATCAGATAATTTTTTGTATAAGAAATCAAAAAACTAGGAAAGTACCTAAGAACATTATACATACCAGGGTATATAAATATTTTGATTATGTCAAATTTATGCAGGAATTAGAAGGGTATAATTGGGAATGTTTAGAGTTAATTCCCAATGTGGGGGATGCATAGGATATGTTCCACAAGGATTTGATACAAATTTGTAATAAACATGCCCCAATAAAAACTAGGTTGATTAAATCAAATAATGCACCATGGTATGATTCCGGACTGATTAAAATTAAAAAAGCCAGAGATAAGGCATGGAAAAAAGCTAAACTAACAAAAGGCAACCAGGAGTGGATGAAGTATAAACAACTAAGAAATTTGTATACCAAAGAAATTAGGAAGGCTAGGCAGGTTTATTGTAACAAAAAATTATCCAAAGAAATGATGGAGAATCCAAGGGCATTTTCGAGTACAATAAATAAGTTACATAAGGGTCAAAATATGGGTTATCCCAATCAATTTTTGATTAATGGAAATAAATTGGATTTAGGAAATGAAGTAGTAAATGAGTTTAATACATTCTTTACTAATATGGGTACGGATGCATTAAAATCTGGATGGAATAATATGAATCAGGTTTTACAAAGCAACATTGAGTTACACAAATCAGGTAAAGAAAATGTACAATCTGATGAACAAGTAGAATTTGAATTTACCCCTATAACAATAGGGGAAGTTAGAGAATTATTATTTAAAATTAACATAAATAAAGCGGGAGGCATGGATGGGATCCCTAATACTTTATTAAAGTTTGCATCCCCCATTATAGATCAACCTATGGCAAATTTATTCAATATGTCTCTTTTTTCTGCGGAATTACCCTCAATTTGGAAAACAGTAAGGATTATGCCAGTCTATAAGTCAGGATCTAGGATGCTCATGGAAAACTATAGACCAATTTCCCTTTTACCAACAATATCAAAAAATTTGGAAACGACTGTAGCGAAACTACAGGCATTCTTAAAAGATAAAGATGTCCTTAATAAATATCAATCAGGCTTTAGACCAGAACATGGAACTACCACGGCTCTACTGAAGATTACAGGAGACATTGTGGAGGGTCTGGACAGGGGGATGCCAGTGGAGGCCATTTTTGTTGATCTTTCAAAGGATTTTGACACCTTGACCATGGCATCCTTCTGTCCATATTGAAAACCTGTGGTATATCCAAGTCGGTGGTGTACTGGTTTAGAAATTACCTGGATTTAAGACAGCAACAAGTAACCATCAAGGAGTGGTCTTCTGGTTTAAAAGTGATCGTCTCGGGTGTGCCACAAGGATCTATATTAGGTCCCATATTGTATAATCTTTACATGAATGATTTAAAGTTTGCACAGCAGGGGGTGCAACATCATCTTTATGTGGATGACACAATTATTTATGTGGCTGATTCATCAGTGGTACTTATTCAGTTGGTATGACAGCAGGCTTTTGATTATTTGCAGGATTTTTTGTTGAGACCTAAATTAGTTCTAAATGAAAAAAAATCCCAGGTAATGGTATTCCACAGGGGGAATGGGGTTAATTCGAAACAAGATGGATTGCAAATTAAAACTTATACTGGGGGTATTTTGCAGCAAGTTGATAAATATAGATATTTGGGTGTTTACTTAGATAAAAAACTTAAATGGGATAGTCACATTGAGAATATTTTGACAAAAGTAGGAAAGTGTTTAGGATCCCTGTATAGAATAAGAAACAGCATGTCTTTGGAAGTCAGAAAACTTGTAGTTACTGTGGTGGTATTACCCATGTTAGAAAACGGGAATTTGGTTTATATGGGTGCATCAAATGAGCAGCTATATAAGCTTGATGTTATGTATAACAAACTGGTAAGATTTATATTAGGTGTGCCAAAGATGACACACAGATTAGAAATGTATAGGGACTTGGACTTGTATACTTTATCTTAAAGGAGAAGCCTAAGTACAATTACATTCATGATAAAATGTATATCCGGGAAAGTTCTAGGGTATATTGTTGAGAGTATTGAACTAAAGAATCCTATAAGGGGATTGCGTTCTGCAAATAGTTTGGAATGAAAGGTACCAAAACGGAGAACGGTTACGGAAAATTATCATTTTACAAGTATTGGACCCCTTTTGTGGAATAACTTACCTGGGAAGTTAAGACTCTTGAATAGAGAATTCCAGATAAACTCAATACAGGATTGGCTCATTAAGCATATAAATACTGAAATATTGAAGGGGATTTAGTTTAGAAGAAAGGATGGAAAATGGAATCCTGAAAATCTGCACTTTGGATCTATTTTGTATGTATTGATTATATTGTCTGTTAAGTTAGTGTAAAGATATATGTGATTGTAGTTGTCTGTTAATATTATTATGTTTAGTTTTAGTGTGATATGTTGTATTTATTGTTTTTGATATGATCAATGTATAACTGATATGAAGAGTAACTGGATTTGGCACTTTGGACCTCACTATAAAAGAGCTTAGGCTTAGTGGAGTTATCCATATTCATTATTTTATGAATAAAAATTTTACCTATCTACCTACCGTTTGTTTTACTGGAGTCCTCTTCCTCAGCTTCAAAGCTGATAACAGTTTGGATTTGTCTGAGTAAAGCCTGAAAGAAGGGATGTTCAGGAGACGACCTGGGGATATATAAACCCAGAGTCCTCGGTGCATGACAGGATAGTAGTGCGGGAAGGTACCCCCCCATGGGGATTATCATCCCTTCCTTCATCCTCCAAATCCTCCTCCATATTAAGGAGATGAGGATTATATTACACCACATCATCATCTGGAATGACAATGCACCAAGCAAGAAAGAGACCTTGGGGTTATCATCTTTGATGACCTCAAGGTAGAGAAACACTGCAACAAGGTGGCAGGTAAACCAAATAGGATGCTGGGATGCATAGGCAGGGGCATCACCAGCAGGAAAAGAGAGGTCACAATTCCACTATACAAGACACTACTGAGGCCCCACCTGGAGTACAGTGTCCAGTTCTGGAGACCTTACCTACACAAGGACATAGACAGGGTGATGAAGGTTCAGAGCAGGGCAACAAAGACAGTACAGGGATTGCATCACAAATCCTATGAGGACTGGCTGAAGGACTTGAATATGTACTCCCTAGACGAGAGAGGGATATGATAGAGACAGACAAGTACCTTACGGGGAGAAACAGGGTGTAGGAAAACACTATTTTGCAGCAAAAAAGATGTTCCAGGACTAGAGGGCAAGGGAAGAAGCAGGAGCGAGGGTGATTCAAAGGAAATATGTTAAAGAATTTCCTCACAGTGAGGGTGGTGGACAAATGGAACACCCTGCCTGAGGAAGTGGTGGTGGCTGAAACAACCACGGGATTTAAGAATGCATAAGGGAATCCTGGAGGTCAGGGGTAAGGGGCAACAGACTACTAAAAAAACTTAAAATGATTTTACGAGCTCAAATGGGCAGACTGGGTGGGCCATAGGCCCTTATCTGCTGACAGCATCTATGACAATGGGGCAAATGACTGTGCCAGCGATGGAGTCTGTGATGGCAGAATAAGAGTGGTGCTTTTAGATCCCGTCAATAATGATGGTGCAGATGGGATAGGGCCAGTTGGCAGGATACTAGTTATCATCAATGAGAGCAATGGTAACAGGCATCTGAATAGTTCAGAGAATGACACCAGCACAACCTGAGAGTTGATGATGCCCAGTAAAGGGTATGGGACTACTGACGCTGAAAAGACAGAGCTTGACAATAGCAGCTGCTTACTGTCCATAGTAGGAACAGCAGCACCAGAGCCAGACCTTGGTCCAATGATGGTCGGGGGGGGCAAAACCACTGGAGCAAACTACAGTGAAGACATAACCATCATTAATAGAGACATCACTCTGACGGATGAAAGAGGAGCTTTATCTATAAGCCTGTAGTGATGTCCAGACGAGGATGACTGAGATAGTGATTATCCTTGCCTTTGTCTAAAGTTCTGAATGAATGTGACAGTGACATCACTGAACACTGGGGATTTTCCTTCCTGGAGGCGGTGAAGCATGAGGGAGAGACAGCTTGGAGACTGCAGCTTTGCAGCAGCTTCCACAGCTTTGAAAGCCATGAAGGTTTCTATAGCCTTCTTTCAGTGTTTCCGGTTTGCTGAATCCTTGGTAGATTCTGAAGGCCCTGACGTTGTGGGACAGGCCCAATTACAAACAGTGTGAGCATCATCCATGTAGATCATTTAACCGCAGGTCAAAAACCTAAATAAAGCTCTATAGATGGCAGCATACAAAAAGAATAAAGTTGTTTCTCTGCAGGTCTGATGAACGGCTGATGGCAGAAGAACGAACTGAGGGGCAATGGAACCACCCACAATTATACAGATGCCAACACTGCACGTCATCGTGGGAAGTCCCCATTTAGCAAAAGATGCAAACAGCTTACAATTCCAAAGGTGTGGAACAATGGAGGAGATATCTTGATAAAGATCAGGGGGACAGGAATGGAAGCTGGTGGAGAGGGAAATTCAGGATGGATGTGAGAAAGTTTCACTTTACTGAGACAGTGGTTGAGTCATGAAATAGCCTACCAGCTGAGGTAGCTAGTGCAAAATCCTTTACTGGGTTCTAGCATAGCTGGAACAGAGTGAAGGGTTCAATTGTTACATGGGGGTAACAGTAAGTCAGGGAGCAAGGGGGTGGAGGAGGGAGAAAACCTCATCAGGACACTAGGTTATGGGGTAGACTAGCACAGGATGAAACAGGGCAGAATGAATGGACCAATGGTCTTTTTCTGCTGACATCATCTATATTTTTATGTTAGGTGTTATCTTTAAAGAGCTTCTGCGATGCTTTGTTTATCACCATACCTTAAGTCTTGGTGCTGGCACTCACCAGAGCAGTTACCAGACTGTAGAGTTTTTCAGGCTACAAGGCCAATTTAGTCTATTTTTATGTTCAAGTGATATAAAAAAGTGCATTTAATAATGTGGTTAACAAGTTGCCGTGGATCTCCTTGATTAACTGGGGCCTAAAGATGCAACTACTGTACCAAATTCAGGCTCTACATACTGGTGCCACATCCCAAATTACTGTAGATACAGCACTGATGGAAGGTTAAACAATATCATAAAAACTGATAAAGGTGTAAAACAAGGGTGCCTATTCACCATGATACTGTTTAGTATGTATATTGAGCTAACTGGTATGGATACAACTGATACAGATGCACCTAACATAATGGACTGCGCAATTAATACCCTTTCATTTTTTCCCTTCCCCTGTCTGACTGGCCTCCTTCCACCAGTTCCCCCAGCCCCATCACCCCATCGTCCTCCAGAGCTTAACTGTCTTGCATCTGCCCCCAGAGCTTGTCTCCTCCCTATGGGGTTGGCGGAGTTCCCCAACCCCACTGTAGATCTAGATCTGGTTATTCTGGACAGGGCCTGAATAGCCAGGTGTGGGGCCTGCGAGGGACCAGTGCCATCCTAGCGGTCAGACATTTTCCTTGCTTCCGAGAAGACATGCGGACATGCAATGCCATCACGATACATGTCACATGTTCCTGTACAACAAGCATCAATGCCCCCCCCCACACCACCATACTCATCTGGCAGCCCTGCACTGCCTACCCCCTTGCTTCCACAAGGGATCAGGTGCATGCCAGGCTCCACGTACCCCCACCCTCAGAGGAGTTCAGCTGTTCCTTGGACGTCGATCTTCCTAACCCCTGCCAACATTCCGATGCCCCGAGTTTACTGCCAAAGCTGAGTCATCGGCACCAGAAGCAGTAGCACTACCACTGCACCAGCAGACTAACCATAAATATCCTTTTATATGCAGATGACGCACTGATAATATCAAGGATGGCCAAAGGATTACAAAAACAACTTAAAAATGCAGCGGACATTTAGAATTTGTTTAAATTACAGTTAGTATTCCTAAAACAAAGAAAATGGCTATGAATAGGCCGAAAGATCTTCAGTATAAATGGAAAATTGAATGTTATAGAAGAGATCAATGAGTATATAGATCTGGAGGTTATTATATCTGCCACTAAACCATGGAGTCTACACAGAAAATACAACAAAATGTGCTAGACAGCTGGTACATGGCATTAATAAGTCTAATAAAATAATTTCTTAGCACTTCTTTCAACCATTGATGGAGGTGTGTAATGCAAAAGCTGATTCTGTGCTTCCATGTGGAGCGGAAATCTGGGGGTTGGAAAAAGAAGCGGTGATAATAGAGGCAATCAAGAACCTGTTTTAAGGCAGAGTCTGGACCGCTGCTATGTATCAGGGGAACAATTAAGACTTGAGTGGACAGCAATCAATGGAAGTAAAAGCCCTAATATGTACAATCAACTCCTAGTGTAGAATTATGAAGAAAACTACACATTTATTATTAAAGCTATAAACAACAAATAATATCCAAAAAGCCATATCTATGTAATCCTGTGTCTCAGACTTAGATGACAAACAAGAAAAAAAAATCAGGTTTGACATCTGGTTTCTCAAGTGAACTGCTTACAAATATTAAAAAGTTTAAAGAGGAAGCTATCCACATAGTTAAATACATGGCCAGATAAACTGAATTTGCAAAAATGTCTAAGTCATCCTTTTTTTCTTGCTATATAGAAACATAGATGTTGACGGCAGATAAGGACAGTAAGGCCCATCCAGTCTGCCCATTTTTTCTACCTTATGAAGATGCCATAGGCCTGTACTCTGTCAATGGCCTATCTATTCATACCCATCTTTATTGCACTCTTATGCCTGTCCCATGCCTGTTTGAAGCCCTGCACTGTAGTCATATCCACAACTTCCTGAGGTAGGCTGTTCCATGCATCCACCACCCTTTCCGTGAAAAAGAACTTCCTCACATTACCCCTTAATCGGCCTCCCTCTAATCTTATGTTGTGTCCTCTTGTCCTGCTATTTTTCTTATATTGAAACATGTTAGACTCTTTTACCTTGTTAATGCCCTTAAGGTGTTTGAATGTTTTGATCATATCACCTCTCTCCCTCCTTTGCTCTAGGGTATACATATTGATCTCCATTAATCTGTCCTCATATGTTTTCTGATGCAGTCCCTGCACCATTTTGGTTGCCCTTCTCTGGACTGCCTCCATTTTGTTAATGTCCTTGTGAAGGTGCGGCCTCCAGTACTGCATGCAGTACTCCAGATGGGGCCTAACCAGTGTCTTAAAGAGGGATTATTACCTCCTCTTACAACTTGTGATACCCCTAACTAATACACCCCAACATCCCCCTAGCCTTACCTACTGCTTTAGTGGTCTGCTTAGATGATTTCAGGTCATCTGTGACGATGATGGCTAAGTCTCTTTCTTCCCTTGTGATTGCCAGCAACTCCTCTCCCAACCTATAGGTGGCTTAAGGGTTTCTCTTCCTTATGTGCATGAACTTGCACTTCTTTGTGTTAAACCCCCAGTTGCCATTCTTCCGACCATTTTGCCAGTTTATCTAGATCTCTTCTCATTCTGCCCACCCCATCTGGATCATTTACTTTGCTGCAGATCTTGGTGTCCTCTACAAACAGACAAACCTTACCCTCCAGTCCATCTGCAATGTCACTGATGAAGATATTGAAGAGGATGGGCCCCAGGACTGATCCCTGAGATACCCCACTTGTGACTGGCATCTCTTCTGACTGTATACCATTTACCACCACTCTCTGTTTTCTGCCCGCCAACCAATTTGTCACCCAGCTGACCAACTTCTGACCCACCCCAAGCCTACCCAGCTTATTAATTAATCTCCTATGTGGAACAGTATCGAAAGCTTTGCTGAAGTTAAGGTAAGCGACATCAACTGCTCCCCCTTGGTCCACCACTCTGGTTACCCAGTCAAAGAAATCTATGAGACTAGTTTGACAGGACCTTCCTTTTGTAAACCCATGCTGTCTTGCATCCTGTGCTTCTATGGATTCCAGGTGTTGCACTATCCTTTCCTTAAGGCGTGCCTACAATCTTACCCACATGGGAGGTAAGATTGACCGCCTGTAGTTCCCTGCCTCCTCCCTGCTACCACTCTTATGGAGCTGGATCACAAGAGCCCTTCTCCAGTCTTCTGGGACCTCTCCTGTGCTCAGAGACTCACTAAACAGTTCTGATAATGGCTCTGCTAGTTCCACCCTTAGCTCCTTTAGTACCCTGGGATATATGCCATCAGGTCCCATTATCTTGTCCTCCCTGAGCTTAAGCGAGCTCTTGTAGGACCCTTTCTTTTGTAAAGGGACTAGTGCACACTTCCCTCCCCCCTGTGTACATGGTGCTGAGCTATGGGCCCAGCCAAACTTTTTCTCAGTAAATACTGAGCAGAAATATCTATTTAGGATAGATGCTTTTCCTTGATCCTCCTCCACACACTCCCCCTTATCTCCTTTGATCTTAGCAATACCCCCTCTGGACTTTCTCCTTTCACTAATGTATCTATAGAAAGTCTTGTCATCTTCTTTTACTGTTCGTGCTAGTGTCTCCTCCATTTGGGCCTTTGCCTGCTTTACTACCTTCCCATCTTCTCTTAGGTAAGTTTGGTATGCCTCCCTATCTTCATCGCTACATTTCCTTATATTTCCTGAAGGACAACCTTTTGGCTCTGACCTTTTCCGCTACTGTTCTTGAGAGCCAAAGTGGTTTCCTTCTTCTTTTGCTCTTGCTTTTCTCCCTAACACAATGGGATGTTGCTTCAAGTATAGCATCCTTAATGCTTGCCCACTTTACCTGTACCCCCTCACCTGTATTTCTTTTTGCCAGGGCTAGCT
Organism: Neoceratodus forsteri; assembly: GCA_016271365.2. Taxonomy (NCBI): domain Eukaryota; kingdom Metazoa; phylum Chordata; order Ceratodontiformes; family Ceratodontidae; genus Neoceratodus; species Neoceratodus forsteri. Next base: position 732,846,939 of record CM057452.1, read on the forward strand.
TAACTCTGTCGGCCATCTTATCAAAGTCAGCTCCTCTGAAGTCCCATATGTTTGCCTCGGAATGGGATGATTTAGTTCTAGTGGCCAAACTGAACCATACCATGTGATGGTCACTGGCCCCCAGGTGACCTTGTACCTGGAGATCTGTGATCCTTTCCCCGTTAGTCAGGAGGACCTGCGAGAAGGGTAGTGTGGTGATTGTGGGGGACTTCAACATGCCAGGAGTGGACTGGAGCACCCCAACAACCAGGAACAGAAGGGAGCAGGTACTGCTGGATGCCTTCCAGGACAGCTTCCTGCTGCAAATGATCAGTGAACCAACCAGGTTAGGAAATACCCTTGACCTTGTGCTGGCAAATGAGGACTTTGTGAGAGAACTTACAGTGGAGGAACCGCTGTCAGGGAGTGACCACCGCTCAGTATGGCTCACATTGGATATGGGCAAGGAAGGAGTGCAATCTGGCACAATAGTGCTGGACTTCAGGAGGGCCGACTTTGGGAGGATGGGGGAAGTGGTAAAAGAGTATCTGGCCAGAATTCAATCTAGTACGGACACTAACCAGACGTGGGAGCTCATAAAGCTGGGGACAGTGGAGGCAACCAAAACCTGCTGCAAAGCCCAGAGCAAGAAGGCTAGGACTAAGAAACCGATCTGGTTGAGCAAGGAGGTCATGGAAAAGGTAAGGAGGAAAAGAGCTGCCTTTAGGAAGTACAAGAAAACAGGGAGGAGGGAGGACAGGGAGTAGTACTTGACAGAATCTAAGGAGGTGACAAGGGCAGTAAGGGGAGCCAAAGCATCTACGGAACTCAGGCTGGCACAAGGCATTAAGAAGGGGGAGAAGGACTTCTTTAAGTACATCAGGGAGAAAAGGAGGTGTAAGGACCACATAGTAAGGATTAGGAAGGAGGGGGGTTGGGTGGAAGCAGGGTGCGATAAGGCGGAAGCACTAAATGAGTACTTCTGCTCAGTATTTACTAAAGAGAAGAGGGGGGTGACACCCAAGGTGGGAGAAATGGCAGAAGCAGGGGGGAGAAGTGGTGACAGATGGGGAAATCATGGAGAGGAGGGTTTGAAGGCACTGAGGGTTGACAAGGCTAACCAGGCCCAGATGGCATCCACCCCAGGGTACTGAAGGAGCTGGCAGAGGTCCTTGCAGGACCTTTGGCAGACCTATTTAATGCCTCACTACATTCAGGGTGTGTACCTCAAGACTGGAGGATGGCTCATGTGGTGCCCCTCCACAAGAGTGGCCCCAAGGATGAACCGGGAAACTACAGACCAGTGAGCCTCACATCCATCGTGGGTAAGCTAATGGAGACTATCCTGAAGGAGAGGCTGGTGGCCCTCCTAGAGGCCAAAGGACTACAGGACAGCAGACAGCATGGCTTCATACATGGCAGATCCTGCCAAACCAACCTGGTAGAGTTCTATGACTGGGTAACTAGGCAACTGGACAGGGGCCATGCAGTGGATGTCCTGCATCTGGACTTCAGTAAGGCATTCGACTCAGTGCCACATGGAAGGCTGGGAAGGAAGTTAGTAGGCACAGAGGCGGGTGCAAAGCTGGTGAGATGGGTAGGAAACTGGCTGCAGGGAAGGCAACAGAGGGTGATAGTGGGTGGGGAGCTCTCACATCCAAGGGCAGTGACGAGCGGTGTTCCACAGGGCTCAGTGTTGGGACCAGTGTTGTTTGAGATATTCATTGCAGACATATCATGGGACATCAAGAGCAAGATCAGTCTGTTTGATGATGATACCAAGGTAGGCGTGGTGGTGGATGACCTAGGGAGATGGCAGGGGTTGCAGGATGATCTGGCAAAGCTTGAAACCTGGTCAGACACCTGCCAACTGGGCTTTAATGCCAAAAAGTGCAAGGTGCTGCATTTTGGGATGAAGAACCCAAGGAGGAGTTACCAGCTAGGGGGAGTGCAGCTTGCCCAGACAGAGGAGGAGAAGGATCTGGGGTGCCTCATTACAGGGTCAATGAACAACTCGGCACAATGTAGGAAGGCAGCTGCAAAGGCCAACAAAATGCTGGGTTGTATTGCAAGGTATATCCTTGAGGAGGAAGGAGGTGATTCTGCCACTGTACAGGTCATTAGTTAGACCACCTGGAGTACCTGCGTGCAGTACTGGCGTCCCATATCTGAAGAGGACATTAAGTTACTGGAGGGGTGCAGCGAGAGCGACAAAGATGATCAAGGGCTGGGGAACTTATCATATGAGAGGAGGTTGAAGGAGTTGAACATGTACTCACTGGAGGAGAGGAGAGACAGGGTGACATGATTGAAACCTTTAAATACATGAAAGGAATAAACAAGACAGTACAGAGGGGCTGTTCAAAGTAAGGGAGGGGAGGGCCACCAGGGGCCATGATATGAGACTGGAGTGAGGAAGGTTCAGGAGGGAGATGAGGAGACACTTTTTTACAGAGAGGGTGGTGGCTGGGTGGAATGCATTACCTGCTGAAGTGGTATGCAGTAGAACAGTGGACTGCTTCAAATGAGGATGGGACAGGACAACAGGGAGGGTTAATGAAGGGGAAGGGTAGAAGGGAGGGGCAGCTGCAGAATAAGGGGTGCTAGCTGCACATTCGAGCAGACTTGATAGACCTCTAGGCCTTTATCTGCTGGCAAATTTCGTATGTTCGTAGTCTGTACTAGATCTAGGATAGCCCTAGATCTAGTACAGTCTCTTATAGGCTGTTCTACCAGTTGTTTGAGACCCTCCCCCTGCAGGGAATCCACTATGTGTCTAGTTCTGGCAGATGTTCCTGCTGGTATTGACCAATCTGTATCTGGCATGTTGAAGTCTCCAATTATCAGAATCTCCCCTTTAGCAGTCATGTTTTGTATATCTTCTAACAGTAATGTGTCTATGTCCTCCCCCTGGTCTGGAGACCTGTAGACAACCCCAGTTCATATTACTGTCCCATTTCCTGTTTCCTGGGTGACCCAAAGCTCTTCTGGCTCCTTATGTGTATTCTGAATTTCTATAGCTTCAATATTTTCATTGACATGAGAGGCCTCCCCCTTTGAACCTCAGTCTCTTCTGAACAGTACATGGCCGGGTACTGAAGTCTCCCAAATGTAGTTACTGGTGAACCATGTCATGCTAGTGGCTACTATGTCCAGTTTAGCCTCTATCATTGTTGCCTGCAGGTCTGGGATCTTATTTCTCAGACTGTGAGCATTTGTGTACATAATGTTCCATTGGCCAGATTTCGGTGCATTAGTTGTTGGGCGAGGTCCAGCATTTCCCATGTGTCTTATGGGGAGATGGACCTTTTTCCTAACCTGATGATGCAAATGAACTACAAATATGCTGAACTTCTGTTTGATCACTAGCTGAGGGGGGAAGGGTGTTCTTCCCATTCGACGTATCGGGTGCTGCACCCCTCTCCCCATTTGCTAGTTTAAATATTCTGCAATGACGTCAAAATTCTGCCCCAGTGCACTGACTCCCTCCTTAGTCAGATGCAGTCTATCAAATTTAAATAACTTTTGCTCCCAAAACTGTTGCCCGTTACCTACACATTTGTGTCCTTTTTCCTGGCACCAGCTCTTGAGCCACATGTTTAGCTGCCCTGTCTCCCCTTCTCTGACCTTCCGTCCATCTGCCCCCCTCTTCTAGACTGGCAGGATCTCAAAGGAGATGCCAGATGAAAGTTTGTCACCCAGCCTGGTCAGGTGTTCCTTGGTCTCCACAACCAACCATCTGGTGAGATAGTTAGTCCCTCTGCATACTAGGACATTGATGTTTTCTCCTGCTTCCTGCTTGATTTTAGAAATGTGGTTAGTGTCTCTCCACACTGATGTACCTGGAAGACATTTGACCATTACCCCCGGCTGGAGGTAGGTATCAACTCCCCAGATCATGGAGTCTCCTATGATCAGAAGTGTTTTGGATTTCCTTTTTGCTTTTGGTCCCTGTTTTGCATGAGTTTTGTTGTGCTAGCTCCTGTGCTGCAGTGTCCTGCTCTGCAGTGTCTTCTGCTCCTTCGTTTGATTTCAGAGACAAAGGCAGTTACCTGTTTGTAGTTTTTATATGGTTTATGGAGGTGATACATTGGAGAGCACATATAAACAACTTAAAACTGATCCAGAGATAGAAAATTATTTAGCATTAAGTGAAAATAATCTGCATAAAAACATGCTACCATAGATGAAATTTGATATTCAGTATGCATATAAAACAATGTATACTACATGGGAGGAATTTACTAATGTAAAAATATTGTAATGGAGTATGTAATGAGATTCTATCAATGTCTCATTTAGTATTGAATTGTAAAATCTCTTAGAACTAAGATCAATGGCTATCTAGCTTTCTTACCTACATTCAGTATGAGAGTAAAGGAATCCGGCTGCAATATTTACAGTGAAATGAGGATGTGGTCTTATATTCAATTGTTACATTTTACTTAGAAGCCTGGAACAAATGAATATTCTGGCAAAAAAACAGCTAGATGGACAAATCAGGCTAGTTATATTGAGTACAGGTTTCCAAAAGTTTCTTTTAATTCTCTTCTAACATTACCTTGTAGCCTTTACAGTTCTGTGCATATGTAATATCCCTTTTTCTGTAACAACCAGTATAGCAAACATGTTTAAGCTCACACTTTTCAACCTCTGGAATTCTCAGTTCCTGATCCATATGTTGACAGAAAATCAGCACTGACATTCTCTTTTCCAGATTTGTGCAACACTTTGAATTAAAATAAATGGCTTTAGTGCCAGGTACCACCTTGTGTTTCTGGAATTGTTAGCCTCTATTTGGTTAAGCCAACAGAGAGGATTGTGGTCTGTTATAAGAACAAAATCAGCTACTAGAAAGTAAAGCTTAAGGGATTCCATGGCCCCCTTTGCCACAAGGCATTCCTTTTCAATGGTGGTGTACCTTTTCTCTCCATCATGTAATTTCCGACTGATATATAGAATGAGATGCTCCTTCCTAGCTATATTCTGACTCAAGACTGCACCTAGGCCTACCTCCGATGCATCTGTCTGTAACAAAATTTTTTTCTGAAAGTCTGGGCTTGTTAAAGCTGAACATAATGCAGCCTTAATGGCCCAATAGCCTCATTACACTCTGGGGTCCATTTCACATTATTCACGTACCATTTCTTCATAAGTTCAGTGGGGGTAGCTAACTGGGCACAGTTCGGAACGAATCTCCAATAGTAACAAGCCAGCCCTAAAAAATGACCTGACGTGTTTCTTTGATTTAGGTATAGGACTGTTAGCTACAGCTTCTATCTTGGAAATCTCTGGCTTTACTTCTCCATTTCCCAAAATATATGCCAAATATCTGGTTTCCTGCATGCCCAATGCATATTTGGTAGGATTAATGACCAGACCTGCCTTTCTGATAGATTGGATAACTGATCATGAATGTTCCAGGTAGCTTTTCCAGACTGGACTGTATACCATGACATCATCCAGGTAAGCAGCACAATAACCAGTGTGAGTATCTAAAATTGTATCCAAGTGCCATTGGAATGTAACAGGTGCACCATGAAAACCAAATGGCATGGTGGTGAACGGACAGAATCCAATATG